>CM055116.1:78245752-78845752 GCA_029206835.1 Rana muscosa | reverse complement strand
CACCTGTAGGCCGCAGGGAACTGCACACCAATACTGTCCCCCGAGGACAAAATGGTCCATGAATCCTACAGAATTAGGGTATTTGAGCCTATTTACCACTCAAACACTTTCCTTAAATTTAGCACCCCGCTACATTTTTATTTCAAAGCATTTTATTTTCCCACTAGCTTATCCATTAAATTAAATAATTTATTCCAGAAAGGGCGTATTCTGGGGCATTCCCACCATATGTGTCGCATCGTGCCGTTGAGTTTCTGAGGTTCTTAATGACTTCCTGTACCTCTTCTGCTGAAAATCGGGCCTCCAGCATATTTTTTTATTTTTTAATTTTTTTTATGTTCTTTTAAGATATTTCCTATCCACATTTGTTTGCAGAGCACTTGCCATGTTCTTAACAACATTTTGCTGCCATTTGCAGCCCTCTAGCCCTTTCCATTACTTTTTTAGAGCCTTTTTAGTCGTCAGAAGTCCGGGTCCCCATTGACTTCAATGGGGTCCGGGTCCGGGTTCGGGTTAAAGTTCGGTCCCGAATCCGAACTTTTTTCCGAAGTTCGGCCGAACCCGCCGGAAACGAATATCCAGCTACCCGCTCAACTCTATCTGTATTCCTTCTTTGCTTTTGATTTAAAAATCCAAAAACACGTATGAATTATAAAAATGGAAGTTGTTTTACATGCCAAAGGATTTGAATTTCTGTCCATCTAGTTCTGAGATTTGCCCTACATGATAGCACAGCAAGTTTGTTGACCCGACTTTTTTTCTACTGCAGTTACATAATATATCCTGGACACCTATCCATCCCAACCAACAATGTGCTGCAAAATGCATTTCTTTTATTTGACTACTTAAAAAAGAAGTGTGAATACATCAGCTATGCACAATTTAGAAAGGAAAACAAATGCAACAGTATTTGAAGGTTACATAGTTACATAATAGATGAGGCTGAAAAAAGACACAAGTCCATCAAGGCCAACCTATGTGTGTGATTATATGTCAGTATTACATTGTATATCCCTGAATGTTGTGGTCATTCAGGTGCTTATCTAATAGTTTGATGCTCCCCGCTGAGACCACCGCCTGTGGAAGAGAATTCCACATCCTTGCCGCTCTTACAGTAAAGAACCCTCTACGTAGTTTAAAGTTAAATCTCTTTTCTTCTAATTTTAATGAGTGGCCACGTGTCTTATTAAACTCCCTTCAGTGGAAAAGTTTTATTAGTATTGTGGGGTCACCAGTACGGTATTTGTAAATTGAAATCGTATCCCCTCCAAAGCGTCTCTTCTCCAGAGAGAATAAGTTCAGTGCTCGCAACCTTTCCTCATAACTAATGTCCTCCAGACCCTTTATTAGCTTTGTTGCCCTTCTTTGTACTCGCTCCATTTCCAGTACATCCTTCCTGAGGACTCGTGCCCAGACCTGGACAGCATACTCCAGGTGCGGCCACCGGACCAGAGTCTTGTAGAGTGGGAGAATTATCGTTTTATCTCTGGAGTTAATCCCCTTTTTAATGCATGCCAATATTCTGTTTGCTTTGCTTGCAACAGCTTGGCATTGCATGCCACTGCTGAACATATCATCTACTAGGGCCCCCAGGTCCCTTTCCATCCTAGATTCCCCCAGAGGTTCTCCCCCCAGTGTATAGATTGCATTCATATTTTTGCCACCCAAATGCATTATTTAAAATTTTTCTACATTGAACCTCATTTGCCATGTAGTTGCCCACCCCATTAATTTGTTCAGAATTTCTTGCAAGGTTTCCACAGCCTGCTGAGAAGTTATTGCCCTGTTAAGCTTAGTATTGTCTGCAAATACAGAGCTAGAACTGTTTACCCCATCCTCCAGGTCGTTTATGAATAAATGACTGTATTTATTGGCAGATAACACTCGCTTTTTTACCCTGAAAATAGAGGGTAATCTGTGCCTGCGTGTTATACGCAGGGGCCTGTGGAAAGTTATTTTCCTGAAACTTCCCTCTTAAAGTTAGGGTGCGTGTTATACCCCTGTGCGTGTTATACGCCGATAAATACGGTAAATAGGATTGGTCCCAGCACAGAACCCTGGGGGACCCCACTACCCACCCCTGACCATTCCAAGTACTCCCCATTTATCGCCACCCTCTGAACTCGCCCTTGTAGCCAGTTTTCAATCCATGTACTCACCCAATGGTCTATGCCAACGGACCTTACTTTGTACAGTAAACGTTTATGGGGAACTGTATCGAATGCCTTTGCAAAATCCAGATACACCACATCTACGGGCCTTCCTTTATCTAGATGGCAACTCCTCCTCATAGAAGGTTAATAGATTGGTTTGGAAAGAACGATTCTTCATGAATCCATGCTGATGGATGAATTCTTTCCATCAATATTGTACATAAGATTAGATATTCATGTTGAAAACTCATGCACCTTTATCACCAGTTTCACAACAAGTGCGTTAAGCAAAAGGAAATTGTTCCGCGCCTTTGAAACATGCTAGATTACATTCATTTTAAATAGAAATTAATAGACATGTGCAGAACAGAGATTTTTTTTTTGTTTTGTTTCGGATAGATTCGTTATGTTACTAATTTTGTTTCGTTATGGAATTCGTTTAGTTTGGTTTCGGAATTTCGTTTTGTTTTGGTTTCGTAAATTTTGTTTAGTTTTCGTTAAAATTAATTTCATTTATTCATTTTCTAACAAATTCAAATTTTTCTGAAAAGTTGGAATTGGCTAGAAAACAAATAAGCAAAACAAATTTTAACAAATCTCAACTAAATTTGTCACTATTCGTCACTACTTCATTCGGAGATTCCGATACATCCAAAAATTCGTAATGAATTGCACATGTCTAGAAATTAAATACTAAACTTGTGCATTCCTCAAACATACATTGTGAGAGCTACAGTTTGGCATGTGCACTAATTGTAACACAACTAATCAAAATAATTTACAATGAACTGCGCTTGTCGCATTAATCACTTTCGTCTGCCCTGTAACAGTTTTACTGCTACTGGGCAGCAGCTGTGCACTGGATCACATACATATACATGATCCAACACTTCCGGGTAGGGGGCACCCGTGCGCCCTGCCGGGGGCTCACTTACACTGTTATTACACACAGCGAAAGCCCATCGGTAGGTACTGGGTGCTCAATGTCCGCCGACACCTGCCTATCGTTGGGCAGAGATACAGAACGGCGATCTGCCTGTGTGAACAAGGCAGATCGCCGTTCTGACAGGGGGGTAGGGATGGAGAATAAATTCCATCTCTTCCCCTAGTAAAAGCACTTCACACAGTATAGTAAAACACTGGCTAGGCACACAGTTAACCCTTTGATTGCCCCTGATTTTAACCCCTTCCCAGCCAGTGTCATTAGTACAGTGACAGTGCATATTTTTAGTAAAACACTGGCTAGGCACACAATTAACCCTTTGATTGCCCCTGATGTTAACCCCTTCCCAGCCAGTGTCATTAGTACAGTGACAGTGCATATTTTTAGTAAAACACTGGCTAGGCACACAATTAACCCTTTGATTGCCCCTGATGTTAATTCCTTCCCAGCCAGTGTCATTAGTACAGTGACAGTGCATATTTTTAGCACTGATCACTGTATTGATGTCACTGGTTCCAAAAAAGTGTCAAAAGTGTCAGTTCGTGTCAGAATGTCCACCGCAATATCACAGTCCTCCTTTAAGTCACTTATTGCCGCCATTACTAGAAAAATAAAGAAAGAAATAAAAATATCACAAAGTTTGTAGATGCTATAACTATTGCGCAAACCGTTCAATATGCACTTATTGGGATTTTTTACCAAAAAGATGTAGCAGAATACATATTGGTCTAAATTGATGAAAAAAAAGCAGAAAGTAAAACATATTGTTTTTTTTATATCACAAGAAATAAAAACCGCAAAGGTGATCAAATACAATACAAATAAAGCTCTATTTGTGGGAAAAACATACATATTATTTGGGTACAGTGTTGCACGACCGTGCAATTGTCAGTTAAAATAGCGCAGTGCCGTATCGCAAAAAATGGCCTGGTCATGAAGGGGGGTAAATCCTCCCGAGGTCAAGTGGTTAATCATCATTGAATCTTAACCACTTGACAACTGGGCACTAAACCCCCTTCGTGCCCGGACCAATTTTCATCTTTCAGCGCTCTCACACTTTGAATGACAATTACTCAGTCATGTAATATTGTACCCAAATTATTTTTTTGTCCTTTTTTTTCATACAAATAGAGATTTCTTTTGGTGGTATTTGATCACCTCTGGGTTTTTTATTTTTTGCGCTATAAATTAAAAAATAAGGAATATTTTGAAAAAAAAACACATATTTTTTTTTAGTTTATGTGATATAATTTAGCAAATTCTTAATTTTTCTTAATAAATGTTGGCCACAATTTATACTGCTACATATCTTTGGTAAAAATATCCCGAATTAGTGGATATTATTTGGTCTTTGTGAAAGTTATAGAGTCTACAAGCTGTGGTGCGGATCATAAACAATTGATTACACCTAATGTACTGGTGGCCTATCTCATTTCTTACGACCCGAACAAGCCAGGAAAGTACAAATACCCCCCAAATGACCCCTTTTTTGAAAGTAGACATTCCAAGGTATTTAGTAAGATGCATAGTGAGGTTTTTGATGTTGTAATTTTTTCCCACAATTCTTTGCAAAATTAAGATTTTTTTTTTTTTTTTATTTTTTTTTTCCACAAAATTGTCATTGTAATAGGTTATTTCTCTCACATGGCATATGTATACCACAAATGACGCCCCAAAATACATTCTGCTACTTCTCCTGAGTATGGCGATACCACATGTGTGGGACTTTTTCACAGCTTGGCCACATACAGAGGCCCAACATGCAGGGAGCACCATCAGGTATTCTAGGAGCATAAATTACACATCTAACTAGTTGACTACCTATTACAGTTTGAAGGCCCTGGAGCACCAGGACAATAGAAACGTCCACAAAGTGACACCATTTTGGAAGGCTAACACCCCAACGTATAATCTATGAGGCATAATGAGTCTTTTGAATGGTTCATTTTTTTCCTGAAGTTTTTGGAAAATGCGGGAAAAAAATGAAAACGCATTTTTTTTACACAAAGTTGTCAATTTATAAGATATTGCCAACACATAGCATGTACATAGCAAAAATGACACCCCAAAATACATTCTGCTACTCCTCCTGAGTATGGTGATACCAAATGTGTGAGACTTTTATACAGCCTGCCCACATACAGAGGCCCAATATTGAAATGGCATCTTCAGGCATTCTAGGAGCTTAAATTACACATCTCATTTCTCAACCACCTATTACATTTTTGAAGGCCCTGGAGCACCAGGACAATGGAAACACCCACAAAGTGACCCCATTTTGGAAAGCTAACACCCCAACGTATAATCTATGAGGCATAATGAGTCTTTTGAACGGTTAATTTTTTTCTCTTCATCCAGAAAAACAATTCTGGAGCCCCTCACATATGTGAGACCCATGTGTTATGAATCCCACTAGTTCACTGGCAGGGTACAAGATCAGTCCAAGAGGCAGGCAAAAAGCATGGTCAAACAGTCCAGGGTCAGTTCCAGATCAGGCAGAGGTATGTACAGAATCGGTAGGCAGAAGCGTGGTCAAATAACAGTCCAGGGTCAGTTCCAAATCAGGCAGAGGTATAAACAGAATCGTTAGGCAGAAGCGTGGTCAAATAACAAGCCAGGGTCAGTTACAAAGAAAGAAGAGGCATAAGGGGTGTGAAGGAAAATGGCAGGAAGTGAACTAATAATTTATTTTGGTATGGTAACGGCGGAAGCAGCCACCTATGCAGAGGCCTGGTTCTGAAGGACATCCTCTTTTGGTGCACACCCGGCATTTTTTCTGGCGTTTTTGGCCTGTTGGTCTGGGAGGGATTTTATCTGGGAAGTGGCGCTCGGAGAGTCGGCTAATCACATCAGATCTAATGTTTACTGGTGGGACGTTCGGGTATAAAATGGCAGTGGTGATTTCCTCCTGGAAGAAAAGGAAGGATTTGGGTCTTTCAGTGGATTTACGATAGATGACATAGGAGTTGTACATGGCCAAATTAAACAAATAAATGGAAACTTTTTTATACCACTGGTATGTTCTTCTTGTGGAAAGGTAGGGTTCAAGCATCTGGTCGTTGAAGTCGACACCCCCCATGAACTTATTGTATTCGTGGATGCATGTGGGTTTTTGGATCCGGCCATTCCTCCTGGTGATCTCAACAAATTCATTGTTGTGGAAGGAAGAAAGCACGTAGACATCTCTTCTGTCCCTCCACTTCACAGCCAGAATTTCCTCATTGCGTAAACTCGCCGTCTCCCCTCTTCTCAATTTTTTGTTGACCAGGCTTTGAGGAAAGCCCTTCCAGTTCGTCCGTGCGGTGCCGCATCCTGGAATGTTCTTTCGGTAAAGGTTTCGGAACAGGGGCAAACTTGTATAAAAATTGTCCACATACAAGTGGTAGCCTTTCTCCAGAAGTGGGTTTATGAGTTCCCAAACTACTTTCCCACTGGTTCAAATGTAGTCTGGGCAATTAGGGGGGTGCAGTTGGGTGTCCTTCCCTTCATATACAATGAAAGCATACACATACCCTGTGGCTCGGTCGCACAATTTATACAGCTTCACCCCATAGCGGGCCCTTTTGCTGGGTATAAACTGTTTTTATGCCCAGCCTGCCGGAAAATTTTATAAGGGACTCATCCACGCATATGTGTTGGTCTGGAGTAAACAACTGGGGGAAGATTTCAGAAAAATAATTTAGTAGCTGCCGAATTTTATAAAGCTTATCAAAATTTGGGTCATTTCGGGGAGGGCACTGGGTATTGTCACTGTAGTGTAGGAATCTCATAATCATGAGATATCTGGTCCTGGGCATTACTGAGGAAAAGATGGGCATGTGGTAGATGGGGCGGGTTGACCAATAGGAACGCATCTGATTTTTTCCGTTTAGTCCCATGCAGAATGTGAGGCCCAAAAAAATTCTAAACTCCTCCACTGTAAGGGGTCTCCACTCGTAGGGACGGGCATAATAGGACGTTGGGTTGCTTGCTATGAACTGTTGGGCATAAAGGTTGCACTGGGCCACAATTGATGCCAGCATGTCCTCAGTAAAAATTAAATTGAAAAAATCAATCAGGGAAAAGTTATCTGTATCCACCTGGACTCCTGGCTGGGCAGTGAAAGGGGGAATGTTGGCTTCTCCTGAATTAGGAGGAAGCCACAAGGGGTACTGAAGGGAATAGGGAAGGCTGGCATGGAACCTAACCCTTTGGGACTGAGGTGACACCCCACTGGTACGTAGCCTTGCTTGCCAAGGTACTGCGGTGCTGGTGGATGGCACTGCAGTGGTGGTGGATGGCACTGCGGTGCTGGTGGATGGCACTGCCTCCTCAGCAGAACGCCTTCGTCTGGCGGGCGGGCCCTCCTCCTCTTCCTCCTCCTCCTCCTCCTAGGATGTAATTGATCCACTGCTTAGGACAGGCTCGTAGTCAACGTCAGACTCATACTCTGAATTTGCAGAGGAATCCGAATCGGAGAGCTCCCCGTTGCTCCCGCCGGCCGCAAGAATTTTGTATGCCTCCTCGGCTGAAAACACTCTTTTAGCCATTGTTGGTGATGACAAAAGGCACTGATGATATGTGACACTGACAGATGGCACTAATACGTGACACTGATACGTGGCACTAGAGACGCCAATAAAAGATGGCACTTGGCACTGACAGGTGGCACTGATGAGATGGCACTGACAGGTTGCACTGATGGCAGATGGCACTGACGGTGGCACTGATGGCAGATGGCACTGACGGTGGCACTGATGGCAGATGGCACTGACAGGTGGCACTGGCAGGTGGCACTGGCAGGTGGCACTGGTAGATGGGACTGGTGGCAGATGGGACTGGTGGCAGATGGGACTGGTGGCAGATGGGACTGGTGGCAGATGACACTGGCAGCAGGTGGCACTGGCAGCAGGTGGCACTGGCAGGTGGCACATGGCACTGGCAGGTGGCACTGGTGGCAGATGGCACTGGCAGGGACTGTGGGCACTGTTTTTGATGTAATGTGTTTTTTTTTTTTTTTTTTTTTTTACACTCACACTATAATCAGCACAGATCTCTCTCCCTCCTCACACGCGGTCTCTGTGTGAGGAGGGAGAAGCCGGCAATGAGAGATGATCTCATATCTTTACATTTGAGATCATCTCTCATTGGACAGTGAGATCGAGTGCTAAATGGCCTCTGTGATTGGCCATTCAGCACGATCTGTGATTGGCTGTGTCCAAGGGACACGGCCAACACAGATTTTCCCCGATGCGCGCTCGCGGAGGCGCGCGGGGGAGGAGGAAACAGGAGGACGTCCATGGACATCCTCCCGGCAATTGAGCACCGCAATGCTGATGTCTTTTCAGCATTGCCCGGGCGCGAAGTGGTTAAATCAACTAGAGTAGTGAAAAAGGATAACCTAAACAATTAATGTGCTTCACATTTAAAAAAACTAGGGCTGTTACTGATTAAAATTTTCGTGTTCGATTAATCGATTTTTTTTTAAATCGATTAATCGACTAATTTCGATTAATTATAACGCACATAGATATCCAACTACTTTTAGCTGATCTCCTTGCAGGCCGATTCCCAGTGCAGCTACCAACCACTGGAAAAATTGATAGCAGGATACAAAAAACACAAAGGCAGCGCTCAATGGGAATAGCATTAAAACTTTTATAGTCTTCAAGTAGGTAACAAAATAAATATTGCACTGGAGATAAAATCGATGTAGCTACATAAACTGTAAAAATGGTGCAAGGAATACCTAACGGTAGCAAAAGCAGTCATAAAAACATGTAGCTAAGTATGATACTGGTATAAAAATGTGTACAACGATACCACTGCTGAATCCAGATGAGGAGGGGCTAACATCAGTCCGTCGGCATGTAGATGTCCCGTGAAGGGAACTATCACAACTCCCAGTGGATGGCTGTAGAATCCCAGGTAGATAGAGGGAAGTGATAGAGGGAAGTGTAACAGCCCTTGCGTGTGGCAGATAGTAAGGTCCTGCCAGCATGCAGATATGAAGGCACAGCAAAGGAGCCCTTCAGATGGACACGGCAAGCCCAAAGAATTTTGATCGAATTTTGATCGCTCAAAAGAATTTTGATCGATCAAAGCAATTAATCCATTAATCAAGGAATTAATAGTTAATTTCCACAGCCCTAAAAAAAACACACACATAGAGATACAAACAAATTCATCCAAACATAGGAGCAAACTTCAAAACTCCAATAAAAATCTGAGCTGGAGCTTCCTGAGGACAACCAATCAGGTGGAAACACGTTGAAGCTATACTCGCATCATTGTGAAGTAACCTCTGCCAACTATATCTTTGGATGGGGACCCGATTCGCACTTCTGACTACGTTAAGGCTGCATTCACACCTGAGCGTAGCGAATCGGGCGTTTTTACCGTCGTTTTTACCATTGTTTTGTCGCGCGAATTTGCGCCCGTCGGAACGCTCGTTGTCGCGCTAGACGCTTGAATCGGGCGTTTCCATTACATTATATGAATCCTAAAACGCCCAATCTTCCCGATTCGCGCGACAAAAAAGGGTCCGGAACTTGTTTGAGCTTCAGGCGTTCGGCTTCAGGCGACATGGAGTGGAGATGTGAACCATCTCCATAGAGAATAATGGATTTTTTCCCCTCTAGCGTTTTGTAGCTTCAGGCTACAAAACGCTCAGGTGTGAATGCAGCCTAACGGGACGGCTGGCATCCTATATTTACAAACATACTGTATGCTGCACACACCAGGTGCCAGATAAAATTAGCACTTTAACAAGTTAATTTATTTTTTATTATATTTATTATATATTTATATTACTTTAACCACTAGCTGACCAGCTCACGCAGATATACTGCGGCAGGTCGGCTCTCCTGCGCGAACCGACGTACCTGTCCGCCGGCGACATGCGATCGCTGTGTACAGAGACAGAACAGGAAACTGCCTATGTGAACAAGGCGATTCCCCATTCTGACAGATGACATGTCAGAGATCTTCTGTTTCCAGTGATCGGGAACAGCGATCTCTGTCATGTCCCTGGCAGCCCATCCCCCCTACAGCTAGAACACGCTGAGGAAACACATTTAACCCTTTGATCGCCCCCCCCAGTGTTAACCCCTTCCCTGCCAGTGTCATTTATACATTGAGAACTGCATTTTTATAGCACTAATCAATGTAATTATGTCACTGGACCCCAAAAAGTGTCATCTGGGGTCAGATTTGTCTGCCGCAATGTTGCAGTCCTGCTAAAAATCACAGATCACCACCTTTACCAGTAAAAACAATAAAAATAATCAAATCCCTAAATCTATCCCGTAGTTTGTAGACGCGTCAACTTTTGCGCATACCAATCAATGTACGCCTATTGCCATTTTTATTTACCAAAAATACGTAGAAGAATATATATCGGCCTAAACTGATGAATAAATTTGTTTTAAAATATATATTTTTTTGGGATATGTATTATAGCAGAAAGTAAAACAAATTAATTTTTTTTTCAATTGTCTGTCTTTTTTTGTTTATAGCGCAAAAAATAAATAAACCGCAGAGGTGATCAAATACCACTACAAGAAAGCTCTATTTGTGGAAAAAAAAGGAACATCAATTTTGTCTGGGTACAGCGACTGCACAATTGTCAGTTAAAACGACGCAGTGCCGTATTGTCATTAAGGAGGCAAATCCTTCTGGGGATGAAGTGGTTAATAAATGTACTAAGTTTTTACACTATGAGTTCTCTTCCTGTCATCATTTCCCTCTGAGTGGTATTACCGAGCTACGAAGTTGAGCTGAGTGAATTCAAGAGGAGCACTAGAGATAGGTGATCATGTCCATGTGGTAGGTGCAAATCCATGTGGGACACTATATGCACAAGTGGAATGAAGCACCAAGTTCTAAGTTGTTAAAGAGCACCAACACTTTATTCACTTAGGAAGATTTTTATGGCACTATTGAGGTTTGCGCCTATATACACCTTTACACACGCATGAACTTTAATGGCATCCCAGTCTTAGTCCGTAGGGTTCAATATTGAGTTGGCCAACCCTTTGCAGCTATAACAGCTTCAACTCTTCTGGGAAGGCTGTCCACAAGGTTTAGGAGTGTGTCTATGGGAATGCTTGACCATTCTTCCAGAAGCACATTTGTGAGGTCAGACACTGATGTTGGATGAGAAGGCCTGGCTCGCAGTCTCCGCTCAAATTCATCCCAAAGGTGTTCTATCGGGTCGAGGTCTATTTCCTCCACCTCAAACTCACTTATCCATCTCTTTATGGACCTTCCTTTGTGCACTGGTCCAAATTATTTGGTGGAGGGGGGTTTATGGTGTGGAGTTGTTTTTCAGGGGTTGGGCTTGGCCCCTTAGTTCCAGTGAAGGGAACTCTTAAGGCGTCAGCATACCAAGACATTTTGGACAATCCCATGTTCTCAACTTTGTGGGAACAGTTTGAGGATGGACCCTTCCTGTTCCAACATATTTGCGCACCAGTGCACAAACAAGGTCCCTAAAGACATGGATGAGCGAGTCCTGACCTCAACCCCATAGAACGCTTTTGGGATGAATTAGAGCAGAGACTGCGAACCAGGCCTTCTTGTCCAACATCAGTGCCTGACCTCACAAATGCGCTTCTGGAAGAATGGTCAAACATTCCCATAGACACACTCCTAACCTTGTGGACAGCGTTCCCAGAAGAGGTGAAGCTGTTATAGCTGCAAAGGGTGGGCCAACTCAATATTGAACCATACAGACTAAGACTGGGATGTCATCAAAGTTCATGTGAGTGTAAAGGCAGGTGTCCCAATACTTTTGGTAGTATAGTGTATCTCACTAGTGAATTACCTGAAAGTATGTTTTTTGAGCAACTTTTTAAGCACAACCTTTTTCCTTTTGTTCTATGTATTATATCTGTTAAAATATGCCGCCTTCCGCAAAGTTCTTCAAGTTAATCCTCTAGAACAGACAGAAAGTGCTGTTTTCCCAAAAAGCAATTAAAAAGGGGCTCGAGAAAATGATCAGATCCCAGGAACACAAATTTCTCAAGGTTATAATTACCTAGGTGGATAGCTTTCCAGAATTTAATAAGCTGAATCTCACAATCCATGAGCAGACTCGTGTCTTCTATAAAATAAAACGTATTTGACCACTAATGATTTTCTTATTGCTTTCAGGAGACTTTCCCTAAAACAAACTTTACTCTTTATAAACCAACACGGACAAAATGACTAAGATTTGCACTTGCTTTATATTCATAGTGCTTTAAAGAAAAACAATCCTGGCAAATAAAACACATTAAAAATCACTCTTTAGTTTACTTACGTATGTATTGCTTCAAAGTAGGGTTTCACCGATACCGATACTGGTGTAGCGGCCTCACCCCATTTCTTTTGTCTAGGGGTATCACATACGACAGGGTGAGATGCGCTACGGCCCATGTCCTCCCCATAGCTGTGGGTGAGGTGAAGGCCAGTACCAGATATTTTCCTCGGGCCTGTGTGTTTTAGTCAAGGATCAAGTCCTGCTGTGCCAACACTTCCCTTTGCTCCCATTAACCAGAGTTCCACACCGATCACAGTCCAATTCTTGTTTTATTGCATATCTCACAATAAACAGTGCTTCAGTAGCCAACTGGTTGAGACCCAATAACAGTTTGATACGGTGGGATGAGCAGGTCGAGGCACTATCCTGATTGTCAGCTAAACCACTGTGATTTCACCAGCGGTTACTATAGCCTTCGGCTAAGAGAGAACTTAGAACTTGAGAGTCTCTACCAGCGACTCAAGAGAACGTAGATAGGAGTACCTTTGCTGCGTTGTGGCCCCTGTCAGGGGAAGATGTCCCTCCAAGGGAGTTACCCATATGTCACTGGGTTGATGCTGCTCCAGACTCTCCGAATGGGTAACCTCCCCGGCCTCCTCGCCTCAGACATGGGCCCCATCCACTTCAGGGACCCTCGGACTTCTCCACCCTCGCGGGACCCAGTCGAAGTCACTGAGCCCCAGGCCTCCTGGTTTAGTACCTCACCCCAGGCTGAAGGTGCCTGGGATGGACTCCAACTCCATTCCGGTCAGGCCTAGGGTACCTGGGCCGGAACTCAGAACCGCCCGCACCCAGGCCTAAGGTGCCTGGGCGCGTGATGAAGGAACTCCAAAAGAGCAAGACCTCGTGACCAGGGCGTCTCCCCCTTTTATCCCCTCCATTGACGCCACGGCAAGTTCCCCGCCCTCACCGTACCATCTCCGAGAAGGGACAAAAAGGACAGCACTATGGCAGCAAATCTACCTTGAGCCTGCGGGCACCTGCCACCCACAGGCCAAGGAGACTATTACACCGCCCAATCCTCCACGAATACAAATGGTCCAATTACTCCCATAATTTACACACCTGGATCATACTACCACCCAGGTGTACCCCACCTAAATTTAGAGACCCCGCTACACTGGTATCGGTATCGGTGCCAATACTAGGCATTTTTGCTAGTATCGGTACTCGCGAAAATGCTCCGATACCCTAACCTGATACCGGAAATTACGTGAACTGGGCACATCAGTCGCAGCCTGTCAGCTACATCTGTGCTAGGATCGGGGCTTTGTGATAGCTTATAGTTATAAAAAGAAAAATTTGCGCTAGGTGCAAAAGTGAAAGTGACAATAATAAATGAATGAATCCTGAATGGAAATTCTGCTGCTAAACACCACAACCCTAAGAGCCGGTTCACACAGGGGCAACACGACTTTGAGCGCGACTCTGGGAGGCAACTTGGACACGACTTGAGCCTGAACCACAGCGCGACCTGGAGCGACTTGAAGTCGCCTCCAGGACAGGCTGCCCCCTGTGTTTGGTATGAATCATGAGGGGGAACTCCACGCCAAATTTTAACTAAAAAAACGGCATGGGTTCCCCTCCAAGAGCATACCAGGCCCTTAGGTCTGGTATGAATTTTAAGGGGAACCCCCATGCCGAAAAAAACGGCATGGGGTCCCCCCAAAATCCATACCAGACCCTTATCCGAGCACGCAGCCCGGCCGTTTAGGAAAGGGGGTGGGGACGAGCGAGCGCCCCCCCCCTCCTGAACCGTACCAGGCCGCATGCCCTCAACATGGGGTGTGGGTGCTTTGGGGCAGGGGGGTGCCCTGCGGCCCCCCCACCCCAAAGCACCCTGCCCCCATGTTGATGAGGACAGAGCCTCTTCCTGACAACCCTGGCCGTTGGTTGTCGGGGTCTGCGGGTGGGGGGCTTATTGGAACCTGGGAGCCCCCTTTAATAAGGGGGCCCCCCACCCTATGTGAATGAGTATGTACCCCTACCCATTCACCTGGGGGAAAAGTGTCAATAAAAAAAACACACTAGACAGCTTTTTAAAGTCATTTATTAGGCAGCTCCGGGGGTCTTCTTCCGACTTCGGGGTCTCTTCCGACTTCGGGGGTCTTCTTCCGACTCTCTGGTGACTCTCTGGTGCCTTCTCCGTGCTCTCGGGTTCTTCTCCCGCTCTCCGGTGCTATCTGCCTTCTGCCGGCCCCTCCGCTATCATGCTCTGCTCTGGATCGAGATGAGACTCAGGTAAGTATTAGGAGTGCTGGGGAGGCTGCTGCACCCAAAAGTTTTTTTTTATCTTAATGCATAGAATGCATTAAGATAAAAAACATTCTGATTTTAGAACCACTTTACACTTCAGCCCCGGAAGAATTTACCCCCTTCCTGAGCACTTTTTGCGATTCGGCACTTCCTTGTTTTAACTGACAATTGCGCAGTCGCGCGACGTGGTACCCAAACAAAATTGAATTCCTTTTTCTCCCACAAATAGAGATTTCTTTTGGTGGTATTTGATCACCTCTGCGGTTTTTATTTTTTGCGCTATAAACAAAAAAAGAGCGACAATTTTGAAAAAAAAACTATATTTTTTACTTTTTTGCTATAATAAATATCCCCAAAAAATATATAAAAAAAATAATTTCTTTCTCAGTTTAGGCCGATATGTATTCTTCTACATCTTTTTGTTAAAAAAAATCGCAATAAGCATATATTGATTGTTTTGCGCAAAAGTTATAGCGTCTACAAAATAGGGGATAGTTTTATGGCATTTGTATTAATATTTTTTTTTTTACTAGTAATGGTGGCGAACTGCGATTTTTATCATGACTGCGACATTATGGCGGACACATCGGACACTTTTGACACTATTTTGGGACCATTGTCATTTATACAGCGATCAGTGCTATAAAAATGCACTGATTACTGTGTAAATGACACTGGCAGGGAAGGGGTTAACCACTAGGGGGTGAGGAAGGGGTTAAGTATGTCCTAGGGAGTGATTCTAACTGTGGAGGGGATAGGCTACCAGGGACACGACATTGATCACTGCTCCCAATGACAGGGAGCAGTAGATCAGTGTCCTGTCACTAGGCAGAACAGGGAAATTCCTTGTTTACACAGTTATCCCCCTGTTCTGCAGCTCCGTGACATGATCGCGGGACACCGGCGGACATCGAGTCCGTGGGTCCCGCGGGCACAGTCACGGAGCTCGCGGCAGGCTTTTTAAAGCAACATACAAGTATGTTGCTTTGCCCACGGGAGCCATTCTGCTGACATATAAGTTTGTAACGTGAAGTGGTCGGCAAGTGGTTAAGCAAGGAGGGAGAGTGAATGTAATGGCTGTACTCTGTCTCTACTCTAGTAGTGGCTAATCTACAAATCTCTGCATTTACTAGAATATGTAAGCTCAAATATGCACGAATTTAAAGTAAATACTGTAATAAGAACTCAAAATATGTGCTTGCTAAAAATCCACTTTGCCTTTCTTTTAGTGTCTTTTTCATCCAAGGCCTGGAGAGATAAGTATTGCTGTCTACGTCTACATGAAGCTTTGGCTGTGTGCACAGGCTGGTTCCTATTAGAGTCGACTCAGACCGGCTATTTTTGGAAGGCACTCGGTGGGGTAGAGTTAGGATCCAGCTGCAGTAAGCTAATCTTTCCCAGCTGTATCCTTCTGCACACTGTACATATCAAGATTTCTCTTTCCATAATAGCTTGTCAGGGAAGAGAAGAGCACAGTGTTGTATGCCCCCAAGCAACCCTCTTATCTTATAATGGCTCTTACCAGATTGTTTTTAGACCCTGACATTTCCAACCTCCATATAATTCTCATTTCATCCCATATTTCCTATTGTAGCCTGCTGTTTGACTGGCAGCAGAGATCCATTTGTGTGAATGGTGTGACGGAGGTCTGCGCAGTTATAGGATGTTCATTGGGCACCATTCATTCCATCATAAAAAAATTAAGATAATATATTGTGAAATAAAGCACAGGAAATTGTACTGCAGTTTTACCCATTTATTGTGAACCTTTGGGCTTGTGTTACTAAAGTGGATGTAAACTTGAAAAAAATATTTTTAATTAAGGCTAGCACCTTGTACAGTATAGAAGTTCATGTCATCAGTGCCCAGTCTTGCCACAAAGAGTTAATCCAGCTCTGAGCAATCCTCTTATCTTTTTTCAGTGAGATAAAAATGACAGACAGAGAAATAGGAGTCAGTTCTTCCCCCTTGCTGTGAGTGACAGGTGATTTACATATCTCATGCACAAGCTTGAGAGAGACATTCTGTGTACTTCAGATCCCCCTCCTCCTTTCTTCTCCAGCTCTCCCAGGATTGGCTGCTCCACACCTCAGCATGATTGGGCATGCTGAAGTCATGTGGTGACTTTTCTGGATTTTGACTAAATGTTGGTGATCATGGGACATAATCCACAAGACCAACAGAAGTTCAGTGTAAGAAATACACAGGAGAAAATGCATGTTGACAAGGGGAGTGTAGAGGTTGAAAAAAGACACACGTTCCTTATTAAAGGCAAATAAACTGTTTGCTTTGCAAGGGAAGTTGCGCTTTGCAAGGAATTTCTCCCCAGAGCTTAGTAACTGAAGTGAAGCTCTGCTGGCTTTCACCATCCAATTATGTGCAAGCAAACATGCTGTTCTTTTTTTTTTTCTTTTTGATTTTCCTTGCAGGTGGGTTTTTTTTTCATGACATTCACTAAATTCTACAAAGTGCAGCTCCCCCTGCAAAGTGAACAGTCTAGTTGTCTCTATTAAATCAACGGTGTTTTCTCATACACAGCCCTTGGTGACACGGTGGTTAATTTATTAAAGGAAAATAGGCTGTTGCACTTTTCAAGATAATTCCCCCTAGAGTGTGAATGCGGTGACATTTTACTTTGCAAAGATTACACAATAATATTCAAGGAAAAAAAAGAAAGATGATTGGATGATGGAAGTCAGCAGAGCTTCACCTAATTCACTAAACTCTAGGAAAATGCCCTTGCAAAGTACAACTTCCCTTGCAAAGTTAGCAGTCTATTTGCCTTTAGTAAATCAACCCATTTAAGGCAGTTAAAGGAGGGAGGGACAAAACTGAAAGAAAAGGAACCTGCTGGCAGCCTGCACTGTTATTTTCTTCTATTATTTTTCTTGTTTTGATGAACATAAAAACTTTCTTAACCACCTCAATACTGACATGTTACACTACCTTCCTTTCCAGTTATCAGTGCTGTAAGAGTTTGACCAACAATTACCCTGTAATGCAACACGGTACCCACATTTTTTGAGATGGAGAAAACCTTTATGTAGAGGTTAATCATCACTGAGTACTTTATTTTTTACTTTATAAATTAAATAAGTCCAAAAAAGCAACTTCACCTTTCATTTCTAATATATTTTCATCTATAACCATATTTTGGCTTTGTATTAAAACTGAAGCGTTAAGGCAAAAAATGGTGGAAAGCAACTTGTTTTAATATCTTATATTTCTGCAGTTTACCTGCCTGGTTGATACAGCCATTTGGCCTATGTTGGAAATTTGCCTCTTGGAATGCCAGTACAGCAAGTTTACCCAGCAGGGTGTTTGAGACAAGGAGTCATAAATGGGAATTCATATCCTAACAGGATGTTCTCACATAGGCCTCCTGATGTGAGGCATGGGGGTAGAGGAACACCAGATAAGACCTCCTGGAGAGGCTACACCAACATCAAAGGCCAGCTGTTACTGAAGGATGACCCGGGTCAAATAGCGGTGATTCATGGATGAATGCTGCTCCTAGTGGATACTACAACATGCTTCTTGGAGGATGGGCAGAAGAAGAATATACTTCCTGGTGATTAGGAAGGACTGCTTATGGCTTTTTCATTGGACAGAGGGCTATACAGGGTGTTTGTATGGGCGGCATCTGAGTGAGTTTTAAAAGTAATGGCCAGCGAGAGTTACTTCCTCTTTTCTATTGAGCTCAGCCGAGACAGCATTTTGAGGTCGACCTTGCGTAATGTATTATATATAAGAAAAAATATATAGTCGCGCTAACTTATGAGTATAAACATAAGCCCACCACTGAATGATTGAAAAAAAATTCAAAATCACCACAGTGATAAATTATGTAAGTGCTCAGTGAAGAACAATAACTATACAGTGTAAACAAAACATATGAAATAATACAAACTTAATTAATAATATTATTACATGCTTGAATAGGACCCTTAAATAATCAAGTCTAAAGTCCATACAAAAAAACACCCGTGATCAAGTGTCCATACTCGATGAAAAAAGAAAAAAGAAAAAAGAAAACAAAACAAAAACGATTCCAAATCTTCTTGTATTCGTGACTTTCACCACCACCAGTAAGAATTTCTGCTTACCAAACAGCGATGGTCCCCTATGACGGAGGACCCCAAACAGCCTCAATTGATAATCAATAGGACTCCAAACTTCAGTGTATGTTGAGCCTCAATTTTTTTGGTAGCCAAAACGCTCATATACCATCATGCAGTACTCGATACGGAACATGGAAGGAAGGGAGGACACTAGATAGTGTAAAATCCTTGGTGGATGTTTAATTTAAAAGAAGAAAACATACTTACAAAAATGCAGTTTAAAAAACAGCCTTAAAAGTATGACAGCGCCGACCGGTCAAAGGCGCTAGTCACACGCATACGTCCGTGGAAGTCGAGCAGTGGAGGGTGACGTCAGCACAAAGCTCGTATCCTGCCCTACGCGTTTCGTGAAAATTCACGTCGTCTCGGGGCACGAGACGACGTGAATTTTCACGAAACGCGTAGGGCAGGATACGAGCTTTGTGCTGACGTCACCCTCCACTGCTCGACTTCCACGGACGTATGCGTGTGACTAGCGCCTTTGACCGGTCGGCGCTGTCATACTTTTAAGGCTGTTTTTTAAACTGCATTTTTGTAAGTATGTTTTCTTCTTTTAAATTAAACATCCACCAAGGATTTTACACTATCTAGTGTCCTCCCTTCCTTCCATGTTCCGTATCGAGTACTGCATGATGGTATATGAGCGTTTTGGCTACCAAAAAAATTGAGGCTCAACATACACTGAAGTTTGGAGTCCTATTGATTATCAATTGAGGCTGTTTGGGGTCCTCCGTCATAGGGGACCATCGCTTTTTGGTAAGCAGAAATTCTTACTGGTGGTGGTGAAAGTCACGAATACAAGAAGATTTGGAATCGTTTTTGTTTTGTTTTCTTTTCTCTTTTTTCTTTTTTCATCGAGTATGGACACTTGATCACGGGTGTTTTTTTGTATGGACTTTAGACTTGATTATTTAAGGGTCCTATTCAAGCATGTAATAATATTATTAATTAAGTTTGTATTATTTCATATGTTTTGTTTACACTGTATAGTTATTGTTCTTCACTGAGCACTTACATAATTTATCACTGTGGTGATTTTGAAATTTTTTTCAATCATTCAGTGGTGGGCTTATGTTTATACTCATAAGTTAGCGCGACTATATATTTTTTCTTATTTGTATGCACTGTTAGTTTTCAGAATAGTTGCTGCTTTTTCCCCTTGTTTGTTTCTAGGTATTTGATATATCTGCCTAGTTTCACACCTGTAGCGCAGTTCCTTTTTTACTTTCTAACCAATGTATTATATATGTTCTTTGTGATTTTATCTACATGCTTTTAATATCTTCTCAAATGTGAGTGTCCATTTTTTACTTATACAATAAATGTTTGGAACAACAATGCTAGCTATAAAATAAACACACTGCTTAAATAAGCAAGGATCTCATTTATTTAACAAGAAAGTAGAAATGCTGACATAAAACACAAAAAGAATATGACAGAGCATATCAAACAAAAGAACATATATAATACGTTACGTAGGGTTGTCCTCAAAATCCTGTATCGGCTGAGCTCAATAGAAAAAAGAGGAAGTAACTCTCGCTGGCCATTACTTTAAAGCTCACTCAGACGCCGCCCATACAAACACCCTGTATAGCCCTCTGTCCAATGAAAAATCTATAAGAGGCAGTCTGTCCTAATCACCAGGAAGTATATTCTTCTTCTGCCCATCCTCCAGGAAGCATGTTGTAGTATCCACTAGGGGCAGCATTCGTCCATGAATCACCGCTTTTTGACCCGGGTCATCCTTCAGTAACAGCTGGACTTTGATGTTGGTGTAACGGGACTTCTAGCCAGGCACTGTGAATGTGGAAACAGCAGTGTTACTGTGGAGCTTTCACATGTGGTTTTAAAAGTTTTTATCTTGTAAGTGTAAAGCCCTGTACACACGATCGGATTTCCTATGGTTTTTAAACCAATGGATTTTTCCATCGGAAAACCGATGAAGCTGACTTCCATCAGTCTTGCCCACACACCATCAGTCAAAAAACCGACCGTTCCAAACGCGGTGACGTAAAACACTCCGATGAGCCGAGAAAAATTAAGTTCAATGCTTCTGAGCATGCGTCGACTTGATTCTGAACATGCGTGGGTTTTTTAACCGATGGACTTGACCATAGACGATCGGAATTTACCATCGGTTTTTGATCCATCGGAAAATTTTAAAACAAGTTCTATTTTTTAAAACCGATGGAAAAAAGACCGATGGGTCCCATACACGATCGGTTTGTCTGATGAAAACAATCCATCGGACGGTTTTCATCGGTAAAACCGATCGTGTGTACAGGGCTTAACTTGCTTGTGGGGGCTTTGAATAAATGTTGTATACAGAGAACACTATGGTCTCTATACTTATCATTTACATGTCCTGAAACCCTGGAGTCTTGAGCAAAGCTGGGAGGTGATTTGTTTGCCTGGATCCAAGTGTGCTGAGTTGCCAATGATAAGAGCTAGCTGGATTACCCACCATTGATTGTTTAAAGGAGGAGATCGTGTGAACTCGTGGGGAGATCGATTTATGAGTTTTAACTCATCTGGGAGGTGAGCGTGCATTTTTACTGGTTGTGTTGTGCACTCCTTTCAATCAGGGCATAGTAAAAGCTGGTTGTTAAGGAGCGGGGCCGGGAAAATCGTCCGCGGTGTCCTTAACAACCGATGAGTCATCAGCTCTCTGTGGGCTTGAAGAGATTTATCTTCCTCACTGGATAGTCCTAGCAAAGTCCTTTCACTTAGAATTAAATAGACTGATCTCTTCAGGACATCAATCATAATGTCCCCTTTAAACACAATGACGCTAGCACAAGAGGGATGGCAACAGCACATAGTCTCTAGGATCTCTCTAACCTGTCTGTACTCACAAATGTCCTTGGAAAATTGGTTGTCTCCTTCCAATTTCACTCTGTGGTACCAGACTACATCCTCAGCCAGTCCCTCAGCCAGCTTTAGCAACTCTCAGCAAAGTAGACCTCTAGGTAACACAACTGAAGCCTCGACAAACCACAGGTAAATGCCAGAATGGCCCAGATGGCCAACACCCCCCCCCCCCCCCCTCTAGGCTGCGATCTGCTCCTCAGGGAAAAAGACCATGCTGCTCTGAGTCTTAGATTATGTATATGGACTTCCAGCCACCATCTGGGCGGCACCTCATCCCAGGGATTGGCCAGGGCTGTATAAATATTTAGCTGCTGATTAGACCCTTCCTGCTCACTAACTTCCAGAATATTTCAGGACAATCAGAGGGAAGCAATCAATCCTGCAACCACTGAAACACAAACACAAAAATAGTCCTGGGGATTAAATAGCTATACATAAAGCCTGTGTGCAGATTTTCTCTTTTTTGTAGCTTTTAAATTGATTGGAGCGATTGACATTGTTGCTGTTTACTACAACATCTTGCACATTCTTATTTTACTATTAACTGACTCATTTCCAATTTTAGATCTTTTTTCCAGTTGCTTTTCTCATGGTTGTTGCACAAAACTAGGAAAGAAGAATTACAATGGATTAACAAAGGAATGAAAACAAACCCTGCAGGTTTCATCTGCTTTACATCAACTTTAACGTAACAAAAAGGAAACAAAAAGGATGAAAATTGCCGCATACACAAAAGAAAATATCTCAGAAAGAAAATATTTTCTACTCACACCATCTCATGACATGATGTACCCTACTGCGCCATGGAATGGCTGCTCCTTGGATACTTTTCAGGCTTTCTGACCATTCCTGTTAGCCAGTATAAACAAAGCAATTGTGGTTCTGCAAAAATGTCTTTACTGAGTTTTCTTAATAAACATTCTGCATACTGCTTTATTCTGATATGCACTTGTAGTAAACTTTGAATAAGTAAGAAACTATTTCATGCTATATTGCAATACATGTTCAAGCTATTGGCAGCTGCTTTATAAGGATTCCGTGCTGCCAGTTCCTTATTTAAAATGTCAAATAATTAGATGCACCAAAACCAAAAAACGTGTCTGTACAAATGAAGACAGTTCATATCTCTGACTCACATCATTTCTTGCTTAAAGCGTTTAAGCAGGTGAAGTTAGCTAATGTGCCACTAGCATAGTTGCCAACATTGCAAAAAAACCATCTGGGACACTTTTTTTGTATTGAGGCGGAGCCTTGCTATAATTAGGGGGTGGGGCATCCGTTTGTAGGCGTGTCATGCTGGAATGAAAAATGTGGCGCGCAAAAAATGGGTGTGGTTTACACACGATAGTGGGTGTGGCTTAAATGGGCGTGGTTCAAAGGGGTGTGGCTAGAGTCCGAGGTGAGAGAAAGAGAGAGAAAGAAATAGAAAAAAAGAAGCCAGATCCTACACCACACACCACAATAGAAATGTGTAACAAAATTGGCAGATAAGGATACTCCAAAACACCTGTTGGCGCTTCAATCATCCCGGCACCATGGTTGTTACGGTGTCAGGATGATTGAAGTGCATTATTTCTATTATTACATTGTAATATAAAATGAAATCATTCAACTCACCATAATGCCGAATCAGTGGAAGCCCTGAGCGTGTTACCTGCCACGTCGCCTGCCACCAGATGGCCTCCCCAGCAGTCCGTCCTTGCATCAGGTGCCTCCCCAGCAGTCCGTCCTTGCATCAGGTGCCTCCCCAGCAGTCCGTCCTTGCATCAGGTGCCTCCCCAGCAGAGCCCCCTCCACACTTGTGGACAAGGGTCCAAAAATCATGATTGTCCCGGGAAATTCGGGACTGTTTGGCAACTATGCACTACACTGATTACCCCGCCACCCACTACACTGATTACCCCGTCACCCACTACACTGATTACCCCGCCACCCACTACACTGATTACCCCGCCACCCACTACACTGATTACCCCGCCACCCACTACACTGATTACCCCGCCACCCACTACACTGATTACCCCGCCACCCACTACACTGATTAACCCGCCACCCACTACACTACACTGATTACCCCGCCACCCACTACACTGATTATCCCACCACCCACTACACTACACAGATTACCCTGCCACCCACTACACTGATTACCCCACACTGATTACCCCACCACCCACTACACTACACAGATTACCCTGCCACCCACTACACTAATTACCCCGCCACCCACTACACTACACTGATTACCCCGCCACCCACTACACTAATTACCCCGCCACCCACTACACTACACTGATTACCCCGCCACCCACTACACTGATTACCCCGCCACCCACTACACTACACTGTGATTACCCCGCCACCCACTACACTACACTGTGATTACCCCACCACCCACTACACTAAATTACCCCGCCACCCACTACACTACACTAATTACCCCACCACCCACTACACTACACTAATTACCCCACCACCCACTACACTACAATTACCCCACCACCCACTACACTACAGTGCAATAGTACGGTACCTGCGGTGCGTGAGGATGTGCTGGTGGTCCGAGGGGTCTGCCAAATGGAGTGAGCCAGGACCATCACAGTGTCCCCAGCCAGCGGTGCCCCGGTCCTTCCATCAGTGTCCCCACTCGTCGGACACACGGGGGAGGGGCGGAGGGTTGTTGGCAGCGGCGGCGCTGGGTGCTGATAGGCGTCGGTGTCCCCAGCCAGTGGAGCCCCGGTCCTTACATCCGTGTCCCCGCTCCTTGTCGGACACACGGGGGCTGGGCAGAGGGTCGTTAGCGGCGGCGGCGGCGGGTGAAGCATGCTGCTTCCTTGTGCCTCTCCTTGCGTTCAGTGGAGAGCGGGGAGGAGTCGCCAATCCGAAGCCGATTGGCTGCCCCCGGCTCTGCACTGAACACAAGGGGAAAACGTAAACAAATATGGTGGCGGCAGCGGCCATTTTTGTGTAGCCGCTGCCGTTTTTAGCTAAAGCATTCCCGAATTTACCGGGACAAAACGGGACAAAAAGAACTGGGCTTGTCCCGAATCGGGACAAGCCCAATTCGGGACAAGGGTCCAAAAATCGTGCTTGTCCCGGGAAATTCGGGACTGTTGGTAACTATGCACTAGGTGGCTCTGTTCCAGAATAGCGTGTGCTAACAGAGAATAGAGTAATCAGGCGCTAGGTCCTTTTTAGTTAGAGCACTCCTGTAGTTACAGTATGTCATGGATGAGTCAGTGTCTATGATAAGCCAGGTTGGGAGAAACCTTAAAGTGATTATAAAGGTTTTTTTTTTTTTACCACTTGGCGCCCAGAGGACGTCATTTGACGTCCTGGACTTTGTGGTATTTTTGTGGGGCTATATCTGAATGATGGGTGCAGCTACAGGTATCATTCCGATATCGGCATTTTCAGCCGGCGATTCCCTACACCATAAGAATGGTCATAGTGGCCGTTCCACCGATTGATCGTTCCTACGGGCGGCGAAAGTGGACGTCCCCCCCTCCCGTTGCCCTCTGGTGCTTCTACCGACTCACCTCTGCGATCAGTGAGTTGGTGACAGGATTTCCGGCGGACCAGATGGTTGCTGGAGTCTCTATGATCGTCGGAGACCGGGCGTGATGTTATGACATCACGCCCGGCCTCGGCATTAAAAAAAACAACGCCACTTCGGCTGTGAAGCGGTGATCGTTTTTTTTTTTTGTTTTGTCTTTAGGCTCCCCAGCCTAGAAGTGAGATGTGGGGTCTTATTGACCCCAAATCTCACAGTAAAGAGGTCCTGTCATGCCATATTCCTATTACAAGGGATGTTTACATTCCTTGTAATAGGAATAAAAGTGATCAAATTTTTATTTGTTTTAAAAAGTGTCAAAATAAAAAAAAAATAAGTAAAATTAACAATAATAATAATAAAAAAAATTTAAGTGCCCCTGTCCCTGTCTCTTACGCATATGTAAGACCCACCCACATATGAAAATGGTGTTCAAACCAAACTTGTTTGGTGTCACCGCGAACGTTAGAGCGAGAGCAATAATTCTAGCCCTAGACCTTCTCTGTAACTCAAAACATGTAATCAGTAAAAAAATTTAAAGCCTTGCCTATGGGGATTTTTAGGTTCCGAAGTTTGGCGTCATTCCACGAGCGTGTGCAATTTTGAAGCGTGACATGTTGGGTATCTATTTACTCGGCGTAACTTCATCTTTCACATTATGCAAAAAAATTGGGCTAACTTTACTGATTTGTTTTTTTTTAAGCATGAAATTGCTGCGCAAATACCGCGCAAGATAAAAAGTTGCAATGACCGCCATTGTATTCTGTAGGGTTTCTGCTAAAAAAACATATATAATGTTTGGGGTTCTATGTAATTTTCTAGCAAAAAAATTATGATTTTTCCATGTAGAAACAAAGTGTCAGAATTGGCCCGGGCCTGAAGTGGTTAAATAACAAACATGTCATACTTGCCTGCTCTGTGCAAGGGTTTTGCACAGAGCGGCCCCGATCCTCCTCTTCTAGGATGCCCCGGTGGCGCTCCTGGTTCCTCCTCTTCATCGAATGCCCACGGAGAGCTGCTTCCATGGGGGCACCCGTGCAGGTGAGCTCCAGAGTCCTGCTGCAGCGCCCGTTGACACAGACAGGAGGACTCGGTCCCACCCCCGGCTCCCGTGTTACTGGATTTGATTGACATCAGCAGGAGCCAATGGCTCTTGCTGCTATCAATCTATCCAATGAGAACCCAATACAGCGGCTGGACCTGCTGGGCTCATCCTCGATGCTAGAACGAATGGGTTCAAATAAGAAAAAGGGGGGCTCTGGGGGGCTGCGGCACAGAAGGTTTTTCACCTTAATGCATATAATGCATTAAGGTGAAAAACCTAGAGACTTTACAACTCCTTTAAGAGATGGTGGTGGAAGCTAGAGCGGGTTGCAAAAGGCTATTCAGGCCAGGTCAAGTGTTCTCTGAACTGATTCTATTTCCCTGGAGGACCTAGCAGAAGTTTACTGGAGCTATAGGTGCAGCTGCAGTGATCCTGTCTCGAACAACAAGCAGGAAATCATGAACTAGAAACAGATATAAAAGGCAATCAGTGCCTTGGGATGTTAAAAATAAATACAAATAAAATAAATAACAATAAAAAAAAATTCCAGCTGCTGGAACTATGCTATCCCCCGTTCAGATTCAAACAATCCACAAACACCAGCGCTTAAATAGTCTCTGTGAACCTAGAAGTGTACATCTACACATAAGTGGTATTATGACAGTCCCATGTAAATAAAATATTCTCCTTGTTTTCTCACCAGAAATCAAATGCAATAAAGCGTTTTCATATATATACCTGTACATGCGTTGTGTCTTAATTATGAATATCCAGTGCAATCCCACTTGTGCTTGTATCACAACATATAAAAAACAAAAATATATACAGTATATTAATCAAGTGGGAAGGACAAAGGGATTTTTACTGTGCTTACAAATATTATAAATATACAGTATATACTATAGTGTAGCACGTTCAAAACTTATAAAGTGTTTATATAGCCAATTAGCCTGATCACATGAAAAATAATAAAAAGTGCCAGTCTCCACCATGTGTCAACTCCCATCATCCACTTTGTTCCAGTATCTACACTTACCCTCAATAAGAGAATTCTTTCATCAGTTTAATTATCATCCGTTGTTCTCCATACGATGGTGTCCACATGCAGTATAATCCTCCAAGAAGAAAAATGAATTTAGTGTAGTACGTCTGTATAAATTATCAATATCCTGGTTTTGTTTTATCTCATGTGATTTTTCACGGTTCATGCACATGACTTTTTTTTTTTTAAGGACATGGCCATATCCCCTGTCTGTTGGGAGCAGTGGAGGCACCAAGATCAGTGATGTAAGTAACTGAGTTCGAATAAACGGAGTTACGTAACGCAGTTACTTTAGAGGGTAACGAGTAATCGAACTGATTACTCTTCCCCTCATGATAACGCAGTTACCGTTACTTGGGCGGCGTTACCCCAATTACATCTACCGCCACTAGATGGCAGTAGTGTAATTCCTCCTCTTCTCTCCTCTCCTCTATGACCGGGTCTCTCTCATGTCACGGCACTGACGGAAGTCACGCTGCTCCCCGCGGCCCCTCCTCTCTTTTCGTCCATCCCCATTTGCTTGTGACATCATCTGGGATGGACGAGAAGAGAGGAGGGGCCGCCGGGGAGTAGCGTGACTGCCGTCAGTGCCGTGACATGAGAGAGAACTTATTACACATGCTTCCTGCACTACTCTTCATGGCTGGTAAACAATGTGCTATGTGCCCTGCCCTGATGTGCTATGTGCCCCGCCCTGATGTGCTATGTGCCACATGTCCTGATGTGCCCTCATGTGCTATGTGCCCTGTGCCCCATGCCTTGATGTGCTATGTGCCCCATGCTCTGATGTGCTATGTGCCCTGATGTGCTATGTGCCCTGATGTGCTGTGCGCCCTGATTTGCTGTGCGCCCTGATGTGCTATGTGCCCCATGCCCTGATGTGCTATGTGCCCCATGCCCTGATGTGCCCCATGCCCTGATGTGCTATGTGCCCTGATGTGCTATGTGCCCCAATGTGCTATGTGCCCCTTGCCCTGATGTGCTATGTGCCCGATGTGCTATGTGCCCCGATGTGCTATGTGCCCCATGCCCTGATGTGCTATGTGCCCTGATGTGCTGATGTGCTATGTGCCCTGATGTGCTATGTGCCCTCAAAAAAAAAGTCAGTTACTTTGCTGAGTAACTAATTACTTTTTCAATGTAGTAACTGAGTTACTAACGCAATTACTTTTTGGGAGAAGTAATTTGTAACTGTAACTAATTACTTTTTTAAAGTAAGAAGACCAACACTGGGAAGGATGGGTTGCCTAATGTGACCGCTAACTAACAAATACACTGAATATCAGTCTGGCGCCTATTGGCCCGCAGACATACACGTGTATGACCTCCCCTGGCTCGCAACGGACAACTGGGGGGTTGGGACACTGACGCCACACGAGGTGCATCTACGTCCTTTTCACATGGGCACAGCTACCGACACACTTATAGTTTATACCGCATTATCCACAAGTGCTGACTCTGACGCCTATTGGATCTCCCGATATGATTCTGGAACGACCATTTTCATAATATTTCAACACACATAGTGCAATTGATTAATGGTCTATTATAGCTTTGGCCTGGACCAAGTCTACATCGTTCCTCTTCCTCGATGTTACTTCCTCAGGGGGGTGACCCCCTCCCCCGGCACAGCTAGATCCCATTAGGGGTGCCGGGGAGGCGGCCATCCTCTTCGCCAATGATTGAGGCATGAATAGGGACTGTGTCAGAGTCAGGCGGGGGACCACAGTATAATACTGTCTTTCTGATGAATACTATTTGTACTTCTTGAACTTTTATGCCTACAATTTTTTTTTCTTCCTGTACCTGTGTATCTATGCTGTTTGTGATAAATTCAATAAAAAACTATTGAAAGTAAAATATCAAGTTCACCTTTCATTTTTTTTTTTTTCTACATTCTCAGACTTTACCTGCTTTTCTTCTGCTTGGCTCCTCCGCAGGAAAGAATGAGGCTCACCACACTACAAGCCCATACTCTCCTGAATAGGGAGGTTGAGCGGTGTTAGTTTCTCGGGCCTGCTTGCAGCCAGTGTTAAAAAACCTCCCGTGCTGACCTAGTTTCTGCGGTAGTCAGAAACAAGTCTTTAGTTCTCCCCAGTAAGCAACTGTCCCCACCAACTAAAAGGTCCAACTCTTATTTATTCTTTTTAGCACAATAAACAGTCTCTTTGAGAGCAGACGGGTTGGGACAAGACACAGGTCAGATAAGGTGGGAGGAGGTCCAGGAACAAACTCGAATTGGGTTTTCTCCTACTCTGATTAGCACGAACAGGCTTGGCGCACGGTCTCTGCCACAGACTATGAAGTTGGTCATTGCCACTGACCGGGTGAAAAAAGATGAAAGTCACTGCCACTGACCTTGGGTGCGTAGTGTCACTGCCACTGTGACTTGGAGAACACGCACTTTCTTCCGTTAGTAAACTAGCCCTTCATAGGACAAGAACATCCCTCCAGAGAGTTACCAGAGGCCCCATCTGTCACCACGACTCTGCGCTTGGTCTTCAGAAAGGGTCACCTCCCTGGCCTCCTCGTCCTGGATACGGGTCCCCTCGAAAGGCAGATCCCTGGGAGTCTCAGTCCCCGGCGGATCCCAGCAGAAGGCTGCTGGGCTCCGGACCTTTTCTCCAAAGTACCTCACCTCAGACTGAAGGTGTCTGAGATGGAACAGCAGCTCCGTCTCTGGGCCTAGGGCACCCAGAGACAACCCAGGCAGGCCTCCGGGCCTAGGGCACCCGGAGGCGACACACACGCACCCAGGCCTAAGGTGCCTGAGTGCGGAACCGATCCCTCTGGAAGATGGCCGCCCCCTTTTATATCCTCTCCCGACAGGCACCGCAGGTTCCCCTTCCCGCCGTACTGCTGCCAAGAGGGGACAAAAAAAGGCACAACCTTGTACTGCGGTTCAACCCGGGCCCATGGCAACAGCGCCACCTATAGCGCCACCTATAGGCCCCAGGGAACTTACACACCAGTACCATCTCCCAGGGATAGAAATGGTCCATGAGACCTAACAATTAGTGCATCTGAGCCTAGTTATCACTCAGATGCTTCCCCCTAAATGTAACCACCCGCTTACACACCCCCCTCACTTGTGAACAGTGGTCCCTAGTGTCTGAAACATAAGCCAGATCCAGAGACAAACTAAAAAAAAATGACATTGATTTAAAATTTCGTTTGTGCCGGAACCTAACATGGGAAAGGAAAGAAACACGGATGGGAATGAGGGTGTACATGTGTATAAAACATTTTAAAGTCACTCAAAAATTACAATACAAATTTACAGTTCCCTCCCGCAGGACTAGCTAAGAACCACCCCATACTCAGCAGTCTTGCTTGTCGTTCACCTGCAGAGGAAAAAAGAAAACACATAATCTAATAATGTGTAATTTAGAATGAACAGGTTCCCCCCTAGAGAAAAACCTGCTTGCTCTAACAGTAAGTGCAGTGTAGGGCTTACGATATAACAGTTGCGCAACACCGCCACCTAGTGGTAGTGCCGCGGTCAGAGCACCTGTTCATGGCAAGGAAATTCTCTTCGCTGTGAACTGTGGACCTTAACTAACTACAACCCCAAAGTCCTTGTTATCTTCGCGGTGGGAAGAGAAGGGAGAAAATCAAACAGCAACAACTCCCGCTCCTCCAAAGAGTAAAGTACCCTTTAACATAGGGCAAAGTTCCTGGAGAGAAAAAGAAAGTTCAAACGCAAAACACAAGAGTCTGGTCTCTCACAAATAGCAGTGTGGGTCACGCAACACCAGTGGCTTCCAACGTCTGTCAAAGGTATCTATGTGATACTCCACATTGTCCTTGTCCCTCCGGCAGATAAGCACTTTGTCTGCATGAATGTGCCGACCCAACATCCAAGCAGCTTTGCAATCTTTAAACCGCAGAGTGGTGGCGGGCGAACATGAAAAATATCTTCTGGCCTGAGGTACCTCAATGTGTGTCCACACAAACTCCGAGTACCACTGATCTCTACAGGCCTCAACCTCAAACAAATGTTCTCTGGGTAAGTCCGGATACTCCCACCCATATTCACTGGCAACCTTCTGGTTGAAGAGTCCCTGTAAATGGGACAGCGGTGGCATAGTGGCGCGGTCTCCTGCGCCAGGCAAAACAACAGCATCCGAGTGTCGAGGCACTTTAACTGGCTATGGGCCAGTTGCAGGGGCCCGCAGTGACACCTGTCTCGTAGTAGCAGTAGTGGCGGAAGCAGGTGCTCCCGACGGTGGAAGGGCAGGCAAGGGGACAGATCCCTCCTCAGGCTCGGAGGCCACCACCCAGGGTGTACTTTCCCCAGTAGACATGGGTGGGTCCCTAGGCTTACGGAACAAGGACAGGGGCATCTTATCCCATCCCTTACTCTCAAATAGTTTGTCAATTGCGGCGTCATCACCTGCATCTGAGACGGACTCTAGGTCAGAGGTATCGTACTCCTCCTCAGGGAAGTAATTCCTGGTGAAGGATGATTCACCCCCTCTGGCCAACTCACTAGCATGTGAATCCCCACGGTTAGGGGCCTTTAACAAAGTCTCTCCCCCTGGCTTACCTCGGCTTGAAGAAGGACTCGGACGTCCGGGCCTTTTCTCCAAAGTACCTCACCCCAGACTGAAGGTGTCTGAGATGGAACAGCAGCTCCGTCTCTTAGCCTAGGGCACCCAGAGACAACCCGACCAGGCCTCCGGGCCTAGGGCACCCGGAGGCGACACACACGCACCCAGGCCTAAGGTGCCTGAGCGCGGAACCGACCCCTCTGGAAGATGGCCGTCCCCTTTTATATCCTCTCCCGACAGGCACAGCAGGTTCCCCGCCCCACCATACTGCTGACAAGAGGGGACAAAAAAAGGCACAACCTTGTACTGCGGTTCAACCCAGGCCCATGGCAACAGCGCCACCTATAGGCCCCAGGGAACTTACAAACCAGTACCATCTCCCAGGGATAGAAATGGTCCATGAGACCTAACAATTAGTGCATCTGAGCCTAGTTACCACTCAGATGCTTCCCCATAAATGTAACCACCCGCTACAGTAACAATATAGCATTAATGTATTGTTTTTGCAAAAATAAAACAGCTTTCCATTTTTTTTTTTTACACACGCCCACCTCACTGGCTTCATGGCTGTTTAAAAAAACTGTTCCATTACTTCTGCCTTACTTCCTAGACCGACTTTAGGTCATGACACAGAAAGGAGTTGACCAGCTGATCTCATTAGCACACACCCTGCATCATCTACCCTCAGCTGGTCAACTCCTTCCTGTGTCATGACCTAAAGTTTGTCCAGAAAGTAAGGCAGAAGTAATGGATAAGTGTTTTTAAACAGCCATTGGAAGAGTGAGCTAAGTGTCTGTAGAATACATGGAAAGCTGTTTTATTTTTACAAAAGAAGTACAATAATGCTATACTGGTACATTGGGGAGCTGGAGTTAGAAAAGAAAGGTGAACAAAGGTGAACTTAGCCTTTAAAATAAAATTCACATTAATGAATGCCAAAAATCACCATTAACTGTGTTACAGTATGTGCACCACTCCTCACCCTTAAGGTCATGCACCTTGCCCTGCTGACAATAAATCAGGCATGTAAAGATTCTAGTATACATTTTGCTTCTTCATACTGTATATCAGGCATAATCCCATTCACCTTAAGGCCACTTGCACACTGCAGTTTGAAAAAGCTCAGTACAGTTTTTTTTTTTACTGAGCTAAAATACAGCTCATTATTTCTAATGTTCCTATATACACAGGCACGTAAACAAGCGCCAAGCATTCTTCAGTAAAAAAATAAATATAAAAATCTTAATTTTTGGTCTGTAATTTACGTCTCATGTGCGCAAATGCGTGCAAATACACCGGAATGCCCATCTGCATATTGTAAAAGACGAAAACACGAGAATAAGTTTGCATGCAAAAATACACGCACGTATACGAGGGGGTGCTGATAAGTATTGAGCCATATGCCGTGTACACACGATCGAGTTTCACGGCGGTGAAAACACCGCCGTGAAACCCGACGGGAAAAACGAGGACCGGCTTGGTCCCCTACACACGGCCATTTTTCACGACATGTTTTCTCTTGGTCGAGAAAACCGGCCATGTGTAGGCTCCCTAGCAGTGTTTCCCTCGTCGTGATTCTTGTCGTTTTTCTCGTCGGGAAAAATGCTGGAAAGCCTACACACGTCCGTTTTTCTCATCCAAGAGAAAAAATTTAATTTTTCCAGACGAGAAAAGTGATCGTGTGTACGAGGCATTACCCAGAAAAATTTGAGATAGGAAGCGGTAACTGCCACACAATTCTACATATTCCCCCAAGAATTTATTGCACTTGCGACATCTGTCCTGCAGCTTCTTAAGTCCTTGCAAATAAAAAATTTACGACTGCTGGAGTAACCACTCATTTGCAGCATTAGTTGCCTCTGGAACACTCCTAAATCATTGTCCCTTTAGGTGTTTTTTGAGATTGGGGAACAGATGATAGTCAGAAGGAGCCAGATCGGGTGAATAGGGTGGATGTGGCATCACTTGAAAGCCTAAGGAGGTCAGTTTTGCCATTGTTTCACCTGCAGTTTGTGACAAGGTGTTGTCATGCAACAAGATGACACCTTTGGAGAGCTTTCCTCAACGTTTTTCCTTGATATTTTGCCTCAACTTCATCAATAAAGCACGGTTATATGTTGCATTGATGGTTGAACCCTTTTGGAGGTAGTCTACCAGCAGAACATCCTGCTTATCCCAAAAAACTGTTGCCATTTGCTTCTGCACTGACCTTTGCACACAGAACTTTTTTGACTTGGGGGAACCACTGTCTCTCCATTCCTTATGCCGCGTACACACGACCGTTTTTAATGACGAGAAAATTTCAATTTTTTTAAATGGTCATTAAAAATGATTGTGTGTGTGCTTCAGAGCATTTTTTACGACTTGAAAAACGGCCATAAAAAAATTGGAACATGCTCTAATTTTTCACGTCGTTTTTACATCGTCGTTTTTCTCGTCATGAAAAATGGCCGTGTGTGGGCTTTAACGACGTGAAAAAAAATGCGCATGCTCAGAATCAAGTATGAGACGGGAGCGCTCGTTCAGGTAAAACTAGCGTTCGTAATGGAGATAGCACATTCGTCACGCTGTAACGGACTGAAAAGCACGAGGCTGAAAAGCACGAATCGTCGCTCAACAAACTTTACTAACATGAAGGGTGGCGCCATCCGAATGGAACTTCCCCTTTATAGTGCCGTCGTACGTGTTGGACGTCACCGCGCTTTACTCGAACATTTTTTTCCACGATAGTGTGTAGGCAAGGCAGGCTTGAGAGGAAACACGAAAAATCACGTTGAGAAAAATGCTGCTTTTTTCAATGACATTAAAAACGGTCGTGTGTATGCGGCAATAGACTTTGTCTCAGGATCATAACAGTAGAGCCATGTCTCATCACCAGTTACCAGTTTGTCCAGGAAATCTGACTAATTTCTTGCAAAACGTTCCAAAACAGCCACCGATGTCGCCACACGTTTCCTCTTTTGTTCAGTTGTCAAAAGTTTTGGGATCCACTTTGCTACAAGCTTTCTCATTTCCAATTCATTGTGGATAATGGCACCAACTACCTCACGTGATATTCCCAGATATGTAGCAATATTTTTGGCTGATATCACCGCCAATATTTTTTGGCGGTGATATTCGATCCTCCATGACCATGTCATGGATGGCTTTCACATTTGCAGGCACAGAGACAGAAACAAGTTTTCCACTGGGTTTATCACTTTCAACACCGAAATGGTCAGTTTTAAAATTGACAACCCAACGTTTAACTATTGCATATGAAGAGCCACTGTCACCCAAAGTTTGTCACATTTCATCATGGATCTGCTTTGCACCTTTCCCTTGGAGAAACAGGAACTTAATTATGGTCCTATGGTCTTCCACATTGAATTTTTCTGGAGGTGCTGCCATGTTCACGTTGGACCTAAAGAAAAAGGATAAGTTAAAATCATAGGTAGTTGATTTTTGCACCATTGAATATAGAAACATTGGCCAGTACACCGTGCAATTTACAGCATCCTATCCAAATTTTTTCTGGGTAAGGCTCAATACTTATCAGCAACCCCTCGTATACGCAAAAATGTGTGAAAATACAGGTCCTTCTCAAAAAATTAGCATATTGTGATAAAGTTCATTATTTTCTGTAATGTACTGATAAACATTAGACTTTCGTATATTTTAGATTCATTACACACAACTGAAGTAGTTCAAGCCTTTTCTTGTTTTAATATTGATGATTTTGGCATACATCTCATGACAACCCAAAATTCCTATCTCAAAAAATTAGCATATCATGAAAAGGTTCTCTAAACGAGCTATTAACCTAATCATCTGAATCAACTAATTAACGCTAAACACCTGCAAAAGATTCCTGAGGCTTTTAAAAACTCCCAGCCTGGTTCATTACTCAAAACGCAATCATGGGTAAGACTGCCGACCTGACTGCTGTCCAGAAGGCCATCATTGACACCCTCAAGCAAGAGGGTAAGACACAGAAAGAAATTTCTGAACGAATAGGCTGTTCCCAGAGTGCTGTATCAAGGCACCTCAGTGGGAAGTCTGTGGGAAGGAAAAAGTGTGGCAGAAAATGCTGCACAACGAGAAGAGGTGACCGGACCCTGAAGAAGATTGTGGAGAAGGACCGATTCCAGACCTTGGAGGACCTGCGGAAGCAGTGGACTGAGTCTGGAGTAGAAACATCCAGAGCCACCGTGAACAGGCGTGTGCAGGAAATGGGCTACAGGTGCCGCATTCCCCAGGTCAAGCCACTTTTGAACCAGAAACAGCGGCAGAAGCGCCTGACCTGGGCTACAGAGAAGCAGCACTGAACTGTTGCTCAGTGGTCCAAAGTACTTTTTTCGGATGAAAGCAAATTTTGCATGTCATTCGGAAATCAAGGTGCCAGAGTCTGGAGGAAGACTGGGGAGAGGGAAATGCCAAAATGCCTGAAGTCCAGTGTCAAGTACCCACAGTCAGTGATGGTCTGGGGTGCCATGTCAGCTGCTGGTGTTGGTCCACTGTGTTTTATCAAGGGCAGGGTCAATGCAGCTAGCTATCAGGAGATTTTGGAGCACTTCAGGCTTCCATCTGCTGAAAAGCTTTATGGAGATGAAGATTTCATTTTTCAGCACGACCTGGCACCTGCTCACAGTGCCAAAACCACTGGTAAATGGTTTACTGACCATGGTATTACTGTGCTCCCTTGGCCTGCCAACTCTCCTGACCTGAACCCCATAGAGAATCTGTGGGATATTGGGAAGAGAAAGTTGAGAGACGCAAGACCCAACACTCTGGATGAGCTCAAGGCCGCTATCGAAGCATCCTGGGCCTCCATAACACCTCAGCAGTGCCACAGGCTGGTTGCCTCCATGCCACGCCGCATTAAAGCAGTCATTTCTGCAAAAGGATTCCTGACCAAGTATTGAGTGCATAACTGAACATAATTATTTGAAGGTTGACTTTTTTTGTATTAAAAACACTTTTCTTTTATTGGTCGTATGAAATATGCTAATTTTTTGAGATAGGATTTTGGGGTTTTCATGAGCTGTATGCCAAAATCATCAATATTAAAACAAGAAAAGGCTCGAACTACTTCAGTTGTGTGTAATGAATCTAAAATATATGAAAGTCTAATGTTTATCAGTACATTACAGAAAATAATGAACTTTATCACAATATGCTAATTTTTTGAGAAGGACCTGTACATACAAAAAAACACCTGAAATTACGTCTAAAAAAAGTAGATGCTCAAACAGGAGTACCATGTGCAAGAGGCCTAATAATGCGCTCCACAACCTATGAGGAAGTCAACCCGACTAAACGCATCAGCAGGAAGTGACGTCGGACGCAAGCCGGAAGTACTGCATTGCCCATTTTGGAAAAGTGTTTCTTGCATTTGTCTGTAATGATGGATGTTAGTGCAATATTAGGTGAATAAAGGTATTGGAATCTATTCTATTGTTACACTATGGTCCTTCTTCTCTGATCTTACATGGTCCTGGGCCCCATGGTGATATCGAGAGCGGGATTATTGACATTTCTAAATGTGTCCTGTAACACACAAAATCTTCACTTTTTGAATCCAGGTCCACCTTAAAGCGGAGGTCCACACAAAAAGTGAACCTCCGCTTTTCGGAGCCCTCCCCCACCTCCGGTGTCACATTTGGCACCTTTCAGAGGGGAGGGGGGTGCAGATACCTGTAAAATACAGGTATTTGCACCCACTGCCGGGAATAGACTCCCACGGGAGTCACTCCACTTCCCTTCCCCCCCCCCGCTGTCTTCTGGGAAACACATTGGTACCAGAAGACAGCGGGGACCACTGAGAACGCGCCGCTGCTACTCGCGTATGCGCAGTAGGGAATCGGGCAGTGAAGCGGCAACGCTTCACTTCCTGATTCCCTCACTGAGGATGGCGGCGGAGGCAGCCGAGAGACAAGCAATTGTTTGGCTTTGGCTGCTGTCATTGCGGGCACCCTGGACAGGCAAGTGTCCAATTATTAAAAGTCAGCAGCTGCAGCATTTGTAGCTGCTGGCTTTTAATATCTTTTTTTTTGCTATGGTATCCTTTAATACAGGAGTCTCCATACTTTTCAAGCAAAGAGCCAGATTACGGTCTTTCAGACTTCAGGGGGACCGGATTCTGACCAGTCGGGGTAGAAAATGCCCCAGGGCTGAGCATCAGTGAGAATAAACATGGCCCCAGTGTTGGTGGGCAGTAAGAGGAGGAATAGTGTTCCATCATTGCTATTAGTCTACGAAATAGTGCCCCATTGTTGGTGCCATTGGGAGGAATAGTGCCTCATATCGTTGGGAGCAATACTTCCCTTAAGGGCCGGGTGAAGGCTAGCAAAGGGCCACATATGGCCCTCGGGCCGCAGTTTGGAGACCCCTGCTTTAATACGTTTATTAAAAGAATGAATTAACCACATGCCGACCGCCGCACATACATTTACGTCGGCAGAATGGCATGGCTGCGCAAAGGGATGTACCTGTACATCCCTTTGAATTTGCCGCCGTGCGGGCACGAGCGCGCCCCCGCCACGTGCTCCGGGACTCGATGTCCGCCGGGTGCCCGGGATCGTCTCACGGAGCGCCAGAAAGGGGAGATGCCTATGTAAAAAAAAAAAAAAACCAGAGGTGATCAAATACCACCAAAAGAAAGCTCTATTTCTGGGAAAAAAAGGACATCAGTTTTGTTTGGGTGCAATGTCGCACGACCGTGCAATTGTCAGTTAAAGCGACGCAGTGCCGTATCGCAAAAAATGGTGCGGTCATTGGGCAGCCAATTCTTCCGGGACTGAAGTGGTTAAAAACGACTCAAGCATTTGAAAGAAAACCTTAAATGGTGGCAATCGGTCTGATAGCATCGGTCTCCAGGTGATGAAGGAGAGGACATGATGACCACTGCTGGCTGATGCGTTTCGAAGGGATACCTTCTTCCTCAGCCACCTTAAGATGGTCTGGCACTTATGGATGTGCTGTATCATCAGAAATATAATTGTTCATATTGATGTTTACACTCTGCAACTGAAATTGGAATTTAGCATAGGCTCAAATATACACAATGATGATGTGGCCAACGATAAGGCTATAAGTTGTGTTTGCAGTAATTACTGAATGATACATGTTTTATATTTTTTAACAGAAGTACTTCTTTTGTGCAACACAGCACTTCCTGTTACCTATCCTAGGCAAAAAATACATATGAAACCCCGATTTATCCTGGGATTGGTACATCACATTCCAAGAAGCAGTGTTAAACTCAAGGTCATAGGTGCGCTGCGAGATTCTGTGCGTTAGCAGATATGGCACCAGTCTCTACCTGGTATTCGGAACATGCTCATGGGACCAGTGGCATCTGTGCCTAGGAATTCCTCGAATGTGCTGCAGGTCTCTGCCCAATCCCGAATACCTGATCTGTGCATACACAGGCTCTCTAAAGATGGCAGTGCAAAAAAGCGGCGGCAGGAATTAAAAATATCGCCCTAGCGAAATTCCTCTTTACTGACTTAAACAGAGGATAGGATGTCTGAAGTCAACCAATAAGGGGTTGTACAAAGAAAGTGTCATATTTTTTCTTTAACCACTTGCCTACAGGGCACTTTCACCCCCTTCCTGCCCAGGCCATTTTTCAGCTCTCAGCGCTGTCGCACTTTCAATGACAATTGCGCGGTCATGCTACACTGTAACCATGTGAAATTTTTATAATTTTCTTCACACAAATATAGCTTTATTTTGGTAGCATTTAATCACTGCTGGGATTTTTATAAAAAAAAAAAAAAGGCCGGAAATTTTGAAAAAAAAAAACGTTTTTCTTAGTTTCTGTCAGTAATTTTTTTTTAAAATACAATTTTCTCCTTCACTGATGTGCGCTGATGAAGCGGCACTGATGGGAACTGATGAGGTGGCACTTATGGACACTGATGAGGCAGCACTTATGGGCACTGATTAGGTGGCACTGATGGTGAGGCACTAATGTTCTGCACTTATGGGCACTGATAGGTGGCACTGATTTGTGGCACTTATGAGCACTGATTGGCAGCATTGATGGGTGGCACTGGTGGGCACTGATAGGTGGCACTGGTGGGCACTGATAGGCAGCATGGATAGGCGGCACTGATGGGTGGCACTAATGGGCACTGATGGGCATTGATGGGTGGCACTAATGGGCAGCATTGATGGGCATTGATGGGCTGCACTGATGGGCACTGATAGGCAGCACTGATAGGCGGCACTGACTGGCATCACTAATGGGCACCGATTCCTGGCACTGGTGGGTACTGATTGCTAGCACTGGTGGGCACTGATTGCTGGCATAGGTGGGCACAGATTATTTGTACTTCGGGCGCTCTATTGTAATCAGGGCACTGATCATTTTTCCATGATCATCAGTGCCCTGATTACATCTCTTACTGTCCCCTGTGAGGAGATGCCGCTGATTGGCTCTCCTCGCCACACACTCTGTCCGGCACTTCCTTGTTTACATGTGACAGGCTGTGATTGAACAGAGCTGATCACATGATTAAAGAGCTGCGTTAGCGGCTCTTTACAGAGATCTGGGTTGTGCCGTGTCTTAGCAACACGGCGCGACCGCGATCACAGGAGCAGCCATTCAGGTGCGCTGTCATATGACGTCCACCCAGAACGAGGGCTGCACCGTCCCTCCGTCATTTGATGGTGGGCGGGCGGCAAGTGATTAATCAGAGCTACAGTATGCGCCACTGTTTCACTATGATCAATGGAGCATTCCATCTAAAAAAAATAAAACATTGTTTCCTTTTCTGTACTTTACCAAAATCCTGTGCTATCTATGACTGCTTTATTCATTAGAAACTGTTTTCGACCAGCTTTGCTTTACCCTTTTAAGGAATTGTTTTTAAGATTCTTCTTAGAATAAACATATAAAATGTATTTTGGTAAAATTTTACAAATTTTATTGCAAAACTCGAACAGAAAAAGAAAATGTCACATCTGTGACTCATTTAATTGGAATATTGTTATAAATATAGAAAAACTAATTATAATAAAATGTCAAATAAGATATGACATTTTTTTTGAAAATCAAACTTATGACATTACATGAAAATGTTATTCAGAATCAATGGAACTTTCATTAGCTTTTAACATGTCAATATGTGTCTTTTATTACTCACTGCGGTCACGGTTTCTGCAGCTAACCAGGGTCAAATACCATCTCAGTAGACCACTTTCAATTTTATAAAATGATTACAATTTTTCCTAAAAACAAAACTTTGTATGCAGTTTTGCATAGTGTAAGTGTAGCTTAAGTGCTGGGCTACAGCAAGATTGAGACGGACACAGTGGGCAAATAAACTGTGCACTTTCACTGTGCAAGAGCAGTTGCTCCAGAGCTTAGTGAATGGGCAGGAGCTCTTCTTACTTCCATCATCCAATCACGTGCAAGCAAAAATGCTGTTTTTTTTAAAATTTATTTACCTTGCGTGTGATTGGGTATTCTTTTGTAAGCTCTGGAGCAACTGCACTCGCCGAGTGCAACTACACTTTGAAAAGTGTACAGTTGATTTGCCTTTGGTAAATCAACCCTGTTGCCTTTTTTATTCTTGTCTCCCTCTACTGAGATACTGATGTAATGCTGCACCATCCTCCTCTGTCCAGCGGGGGGGGAGCTAAAGCTCTCTGCTCACAGAGCCCTAAGAACTGAGCGATCAGAGGTGTTTAATCGCTCGGTTCACAGTCTTATAGCCGACAGGGGGACAGATGCTGCATCCACCTGTAGTATGATTCTTAAAAAAAAAAGAAGAAAACTTTACTTTTAATGTAAAGAATTAAGTTTAAAAAAAACATTTAGAGTATAAAACAACTTAAAGACTGTCCAGACCTGGTAGAAGCTGAATTTGGGAGTTTCATTTTAGTTTGTAATGTATATTTAAAGTAATTTTGTCATCAAAGTGATATGGGTGTTCCATTGCTGACCTCTCCTTTTGAAATTACTAGTTGCCAGCTGTTATGCTAATCTACTGGTTTAAGTAATTTCTGAGTTCAGACTGGGAACACAGATCAGGAAAGTAAGAAAGAAGAGGGAACTCTTTATATGCATAATTATTCTAAACCACGGATCAAAGTAAGAGGGTTAACATAAAAGCCCAGCAACTATTTTTTTTTAGAGCTCAGCAATGTATTTATGGCATATGTATGTTTCAAAGATTTTAACAAACCTTGTAGCATATTTCGACCTTTTTCGGTTCTGAAGAAAAATCTTATTTCCACTATGTCGTTTCCGACTGATTCCTGAATGGACAGATCTGGCTCATTATAATCACCTGGTGTACAGAACGCCAACACTTTCAGTGTTCTAATCAGGAAAGTTGCATTGTATGTATCCCTTCAGAAGTAATTAACCCCGATGGAGTATCAAACCAACAATTAAATTCCTATTGCAGAGAGGGTCACAAGCAAAGGTCGGTGCAGGAGAAGAGTTTTGTAGTCGGGGGTCACAAACCAAGGTGGATTCCAAGTAGCAATAGAGGTAGCTCTTTAATGTTGGATAATATGTGGAGCACAATAATCTGGAAAACAGCAAGTGCAGAGACATGGCTTAAATCAGGAAGTTGGTGGGAGGAGCAAAGAGTTCAAGGTTCAGCAATAGTCAAAGCACAAGGCAGGGTTGTCCAATAGATCAGGCAGGGTGCTGTCCGGCATCTCAGGTAACTCAGCGAGAAGAGTCATTGCCAGAAATAGCGGAGGTCACAGGTTCAAGTCCAGGCCCTGACACTGAGAGAGAGACCCTGGAATACTATTCAGTACCAGTGTGCAAAAGGGAATTTTAAATCACCTTTAATGTTGGGTGTACTACATATGTGGACACTAATGTGATTTAGAATTGGATGCCTCGATATCGTGCATCATTTTATAGGGTGCCACGACTGAAAAAAGTTTGGGAAACAATGACTAAGCTCATCATCCGGAGGTAGCTGGGTATTTATATCTGGTTACATCTTAAAGCAGCCCTATGGGAAATCGGTAATAGGTGGTAATGCAGCTGAAAAATTATGATCTGGCTGCTTGGGAAAACAGTACACACGATCGGATTTCCTATGGATTCTAATCCGATGGATTTTTCAGAAGCTGACTTCCATCAGTCTTGCCTACACACCATCAGTCAAAAATCTGACCGTCCAAAACGCTGTGACGTAAAACTTATTATTGGATTGAGGTCTGGGCTTTGACTAGGCCATTCCAACACATTTACATGTTTCCCCTTAAACCACTCAAGTGTTGCTTTAGCAGTGTGTTTGGGATCATTGTCCTGGTAGAAGGTAAACCTCCGTCCTAGCCTCAAATCACACACAGAGTGGTACAGGTTTTGCTCAAGAATATCCCTGTATTTAGCACCATTCATCTTTCCCTCAACTCTGACCAGTTTCCCAGTCCCGACTGCTAAAAAACATCCCCACAGCATGATGCTGCCACCACCATGTTTCACTGTGGGGATGGAGTTTCGTTGGTTGATGTGATGTTTTGGGTTTGCGCCAGATATAGCGTTTTCTTTGATGACCAAAAAGTTCAAATTTAGTCTCATTAGACCAGAGCACCTTCCTCCATACATTTTGGGAGTCCACCACGTGCCTTTTCGCAGACTCAAAACGTGCCATTTTGTTTTTTGCTGAAAGTAATGGCTTTCTTCTGGCCACTGCCGTAAAGCCCAACTCTATGGAGTGTACGGCTTATTTTCGTCCTATGTACATATACTCCAGTCTCTGCTGTGGAACTCTGCAGCTCCTCCAGGGTTACCTTAGGTCTCTGTGCTGCCTCTCTGATTAATGCCCTCCTTGCCCGGTCCGTGAGTTTTTCCGTCTCTTGGCAGGTTTGCTGTTGTGCAATGTTCTTTCCATTTGGTTATGATAGATTTGATGGTGCTCCTAGAGATCATCAAAGATTTGGAGAAAAAAAATTATAACCTAACCCTGACTTGTACTTCTCAACAACATTGTCCCTTACTTGTTTGGAGAGTTCCTTGGTCTTCATGGCAGTGTTTGGTTAGCGGCGCCTCTTGCTTAGGTGTTGCAAAATAGGTAAAAAGTTAAGGGGGTGAATACTTTAGCAAGGCACTGTACCTGAAGCAGCCACCTACCCCCAGCCTTCCTCTTATGGTTAAATTTTTGTCTGTTTGACAGTCAAAGGGGACAGGAAGGTGTAGGCCAGCTTCAGAACTATCCAGAAATACCAAAGATAAATCCAATGGTGGCCATGTCGATTTACGTCGGGCTTGGGGCTCGCAGTCCTTTTCCTCACGTTTCATTTTACCCCGCCACCCAGAGGTTAAGGAGATTATTACACCATCCAATCCTCCACGAACACAAATGGTCCACTATCCCTATACTTCCATACCTGGGTGTCCCACATAAATTTAGAGACCCCGCTACATACTCCCCCCTGTGATTTGACGCTGGTCCCCAGCGTCTGGTGCGAACCCATGTCTCCCATGGAGTGAGGACACAAGCCTAGCCCCAGAGGCTATCCCTAAAATTTTAAACCTCAACCATACCAAGACCTGCTCAAAGGGAAAGGGAATATAACACAATAAAACTTTTCCTTAAAACATCTATCATATACACATATACAATTCCTCCCTTCACTGTCTAAGAACCACCCCATACTCAGCAGTCTTGACAGACGAATCTCCTGCAGAGGGGAAAAAAAAACACAACACACAAATAAAATCACATCCTGACATTTGGTGTTTTTTTGGAATGAATGGGTCTATCAGCCAAGAGACCCATTCGCTCCAATGAGTAAAGTGGTGCGCGTGAGAGGAAAAAAAAAACAGCCGTTGCACAACACTGCCACCTGGTGACAGTGCCGCGGTAATGACACTTGGTGCAATCTTCATTCTTCCTGCGTCCCTACACTAATTCTACCCCAAAGTCTGTCTTTGAACTGTGAGGAAGAGAGAACAACAACAAAAAAAAACTTCTCTCAGTCCTCCGGAAGAGTAGAAAACAAAAGCCCAAAATAAAAAACTAGGGCACAGTTTGGATGCTCCGGCAGGAACACTTCTAGAAGATTGTAGGAAAGGAAACAACAAGTGAGTCTCTTCTCACAAATAGAACTTCGGGTCAGGCAAGAACAAGGGCTTCAGATGTTTATCGAAAACCTCAATCGAATAGTCAGCATCCTCTCCATCTTTCCTGCAGATGCGCACCTTGTCTGCCTGGATATGGCGGCCCCACATCCAGTCAGCTCTGCAGTCCCGAAACTTTTTCGACACTGTTGATGAACAGGAGAAGTATCGTCGTGCATGGGGCACTTTGAGTTTCTCCCAAACAAATTTGTCATACCATCTCTGGCGTATGACCTCAACTTCAAAAAGCAAGTCCCGAGGCAAGTAGGGATATTCCCACCCATACTCATGGGCGACTCTCTGCGAGAAAAGTCTTTGCAATCTGGCCAAAGGAGGCATGGCTTCCCGCTCACCTTCTCCGGGTTGAACAATGGCCTCCGGGTGCCGAGGTACTTTCACTACCTCTGATGGCTTTTCTCTAGGTGCTCGTAGTGAGGCTTGCTGCATCCCTGCCACCAAGACGGGCGATGTTGTAGATTGTGGGAAGGCACTCTGAGGACTAGACTTCCTCGTAGAATTCGGGGCTTGTACCCGGGACGTGCTGTCTCCTATTGACATAGGGGAATCCTGCGGTACTCGTAACACAGGCAATGGGTGTTTGTCCCAGCCCTTCCGATGAAACAGTTCATCAATCTCCCCGTCATCTCCACAATCTGACAGCGACTCTAGGTCGGAAGTGTCATACATCTCGGCGGGAAGGTAGTCTCTGGTAGACGTGGTACTACACTCCCTTGCGGGCTCCACCGACTGTGGACCCCCGACACCTCCAACCACCACCACAGTCCCAGCCCCTGGCTCACCTTGACCTTTTGTAGAACTGGGATGTCCAGGACTCTTCCAACCGGATCCATCCAGGTCAGGCAAGCGACAGTGTGAAGCTCTTCCACGACCACAGGAGGCCTGCACCAAGCCGACTTTCCTCTTCGGAGGTGGGAGCAGAGAATCTGTGGTGACCGAAGCAGCATCCTCTGATTTTTCTTTCTCAGTCTCTGATTGGGCAGTCACGTCGCCCTGGTCAGTGCGTACGGGAACCTCCGCAAAGGCCTGGATCTCTCCTTCTAGAGTAGCGGTACCTGTGAGGCTGTTGAGGCGAAGGGCCCGGGGCCTTACTGTGGATGGCTCCACCTCGAATAAGAATTCTTTGCATGCCTCGCAACGCCTAAATGGCTTCAGGTGGACCACCAGTCCCGAGCATCCGGGACAGATCACGCCGAGGGCCTCCGTGTCTCTGCATGAGTACAAAGCCAACTGCCCTCGGGGCCTGAGTCTTATCCCCGTGTCTGTAAGGGGAGCAGCGAACGTAGTCATCTTCGTGGGGTAGGGAACCGGAATCCACGGGGAGCTTGAGGTCATCCCGACTATCTGCTGCTCCATCACGCACTGACCACGCGCCAAAGTCTCCACGTGAGTTCCTCCACATGGCCAGACTCCTCCCACGACCTGCACGTTTTCGCGGGCTTCCTTCAAGCTCCGCCCACGAATTTCGCAGTCACGGGGTGCCTCGTGGCGCAGTGCAATAAAAGCCCCCACATGTAGTACTTCACACGGCTGGACTCTTCCCTCTTCTTGCTCCTCTGCATGGGCCTTTCCCATCCTAGGGTCATTTCCACGACTTTGAGCAGAGATGCACTTTGGCCAATCACATGGCCGACCTGCTCGGAACTCCTCCGGGCAGCAAAGTCCAGACACAGCCATTCTTTCTTCCAAAGTTAAAACACATATCATCCCGGACTCACGAGCCCCCACGTGTAGCGGCCTCACCCCGTCTCCTTTGTCTAGGGGTATGTCACACGACAGGATGAGATGCGCTACGGCCCATGTCCTCCCCATAGCTGTGGGTGAGGTGAAGGCCAGCACCAGATATTTCCTCGGGCCTATGTGCTTTGTTCTAGAATACAGTCCTGCTGTGTCAACACTTCCCTCTGCTCCCATTAACCAGAGTTCCACACACCGATCACAGTCCAACTCTTGTTTTATTGTACATCTCACAATAAACAGTGCTTCAGTAGCCAACTGGTTGCGACTTGATAACATTTTGATATGGGGGTGAGCAGGTCGAGGCACTATCCTGGTTATCAACTAAACCACTGCGATTTCGCCAGCGGTTACTATAGCATTCAGCTAGAAAGGACTTAGAATCTGAGAGTCTCTACCAGAGACTCAAGAGAACGTAGATAGGAGTACCTTCGCTGCGCTGCGGCCCTTATCAGGGGGAGATGTCCCTCCAAGGGAGGTACCAGAGGCCCATCCGTCACTGGGTTGATGCTGCTCCAGACTCTCCGGACGGGTAACCTCCCCGGCCTCCTCACCTCAGACATGGGCCCCATCCACCTCAGGGACCCTCGGACGTCTCCACCCTCGCGTGATCCAGTCGAAGTCACTGGACCCCAGGCCTCCTAGTTCAGTACCTCACCCCAGGCTGAAGGTGCCTGGGATGGACTCCAACGCCATTCCGGTCAGGCCTAGGGCACCTGAGCCGGAATCCAGAACCCGCCCACACCCAGGCCTAAGGTGCCTGGGCGCATGAAGAACTTCCTCCAGAAGACCTCGTGGTTAGGGCGTCCTCCCCCTTTTATCTCCTCCCATCGACACCACGGCAGGTTCCCCGCCCTCGCCATACCATCTCCGGAAAGGGACAAAAAGGGTAGCACTGTAATGGCAAATCTACCTTGAGCCTCCGGGTACCCCGCCACCCAGAGGTCAAGGAGATTATTACACCATCCAATCCTCCACGAACACAAATGGTCCACTATCCCTATACTTCCATACCTGGGTGTCCCACATAAATTTAGAGACCCCACTACATAAAGGATAAGCAGATAGATATAATATTAACATAATGAATCCAGTAGGCAGTCCTAGAAGAAAAGTTCCCAGCTGTGGTCAGTGGTGTTGTGCACTGTAAAGCTGATCACCAATGAGGCAGTGGAATGGACTAGAATCCACATATGACCCCCCCCAGGGGCAGGTGTGATCACCACAATGTAATCACCACTTAATCCACTCCTGGCTCAAAGGTGTAAAGTGCAAGAGGCAGTTCAAAGCGCAATCATTGGTGACTAGGTGAGACTTCTATTCATCAAGCACAGAGTTACAGGGTGACAGTGGTGCTCCCCCCCGAGTGTGGTTGCACTCACCAGATAGTTGCACCCCTGCAGCGGTATTGAGCGTCTCAGGGGGTATCCTTGGGCTGTTGTCTGGTAAAAAATTATTAAAAACATAGACATGAGACATCACCTTTGAGAACGACTGCCCATTGCTCACGTCCGCGTCGCTTCCGGGTTCGGAGACCGAGGGGAGGAACGCATGCCAGTTCCTGGTAACCAACACCCCGGCACCGCTACTCAGGATTGGGACTCTGTTCGTGTTTTTTGTTTTGTTTTTATCCATTGGATCACTTGCGGTATCGCATGTTAACCGCATGAGACCTGTCTATGTTTTTAATCATTTTTTACCGATTAAATCCATTGATTTACACTATGGGAGCCTACTTTTGATCTTTTTTCTAAAAACCATCTGAGGAAGTGGTTGGGAGACTGGCAGGAGAAGAGAGTCAAACGTCAGTGGAGCGGGATCACAGTGGGAGGACAGCGAGGTGCACGGCCAGGAGACAACCAGACAACAGCCCAAGGATACCCCCTGAGACGCTCAAAACCCCTGCAGGGGTGCAACTATCTGGTGAGTGCAACCACACTCAGGGGGGGGGCACCACTGTCACCCTGTAACTCTGTGCTTGATGAATAGAAGTCTCACCAAGTCACCAATGATTGCGCTTTGATCTGCCTCTTGCACTTTACACCTTTTAGCCAGGAGTGGATTAAGTGGTGATTACATTGTGGTGATTAGTGATGAGCCGAACACCCCCGGGTTCGGTTCGCACCAGAACCCGCGAACGGACCGAAAGTTCGTACGAACATTAGAACCCTATTAAATACAATGGATGCGAACGTTCGAATTCTAAAGTGCTAATTATAACAACTATTATGCATGTTATTGTCCTAAAAAGGGTTTGGGAACCCGGGTTCTGCACCAGGGGACATGTATCAATGCAAAAAGAAGTTTTAAAAACGGTCGTTTTTCGGGAGCAGTCATTTTAATGATGCATAAAGTGAAAAAAAAAAGTCAAATATTCCTTTAAATATCGTACCTGGGGGGTGTCTAAAGTATGCCTGTGAAGTGCCACGTGTTTCCCGTGTTTAGAACTGTCCCTGCACAAAATGACACTTCTAAAGGAAAAAAAAGCCATTTAAAACTTCTTGCGGCTTTAATGTAATGTCTGGTCCCGGTAATATGGATGAAAATCTTTAAGAAAAATGGCATAGCTACCCCATGACCCCCCCCCCTACCCCAGCCCATTACCAGCCCCTTTGGGTCTTGTATGGATATTAAGGGGAACCCCGCACATAAAATAAAAAAGGCCCTATATACTCTGAACAGCCGTATACAGGCGGTGCATACAAGACAGGGACTGTAGGTTTGTTCTTATGTAGAATGTGTTTGTAATTTTGAACAGGTACATTGTTGAACTGTAGCTCCAGCCCAAAAATCTATTTTTAAACTTTTTGGGAAACATAGGTAAGGGTTATCACCCCTGTAACATTTGTTTTGCTGTCTGTGCCCCTGTTCAGAACATTTCACCTCACTTTCCGTCCCAATGACAACTGTTTTTGAAATGTGGTGTTTTTCTTGAAACAAGGATTGCTGATAAAGCATCAGTACAGAGGAGACACCTTTCTCCCATATTTATTCTTACAGGAGAGAATTTTCCTTCCTAGGGGTAGATTTCCTCTCACTTCCTGTTGTCTTCTTTCGTTTGCAAGTAGGAGTCGTTTGTAAGTTGGATGTTTGAAAGTAGGGACCTGCCGTATATACTCTGCAGAAATAGGCCCCTTAGTTGTTGGTGTTGGCACAACACTGTAAGCACTCACAGTTACTCTTGGTTGGTGCTGGAACGCCCTGCTGTCAACTATTATATCAGGAATTTTAATTACATATAATTGTTGAACAGTGGTAGTAAAAATTGGGGCTTTGATGGTGGTGCTGGTGCCACAACACTGTAAGCCCTGACAGTTACTCTTGGTGGGTGCAGCAATGGGCCCTGCTGTGAATTATTAGATCAAGAATTGTAATTGCATGCCCCTGTTGAACAGGGGCTGAAAAATTGGGCTTTTCGTGGTGGTGGTGGTGGTGGTGGTGTTGCCACAACACTGTAAGCCCTCAGAGTTACTCTTGGTGGGTGCAGGAATGGGCCCTGCTGTGAATTATTAGATCAAGAATTGTAATTGCATGCCCCTGTTGAACAGGGGCTGAAAAATTGGGCCTTTCGTGGTGGTGGTGGTGGTGGTGGTGTTGCCACAACACTGTAAGCCCTCAGAGTTACTCTTGGTGGGTGCAGGAATGGGCCCTGCTGTGAATTATTAGATCAAGAATTGTAATTACATGCCCCTTTTGAACAGTGGCTGAAAAATTGGGCCTTTCGTGGTGGTGGTGGTGGTGGCGTTGCCACAACACTGTAAGCCCTCAGACTTACTCTTGGTGGGTGCAGGAATGGGCCCTGCTGTGAATTATTACATCAAGAATTGTAATTGCATGCCCCTGTTGAACAGGGGCTGAAAAATTGGGCCTTAGGCACTGGTGGCACAACACTACAACCCCTCACAGATACTGTACTTGGAGCACAGCAATGAGCCCTGTTGCAAAGTATTGCTTCAAAAATTGTAATGACACGCCCCTGTTAAACAGGGGCTGAAAAATTGGGCCTTAGGCACTGGTGGCACAACACTACAACCCCTCACAGATACTGTACTTGGAGCACAGCAATGAGCCCTATGGCAAATTATTGCTAAAAAAATTGTAAGTACACGCCCCTGTAAAACAGGGGCTGAAAAATTGGGCCTTAGCCACTGGTGGCGGCACCCATAAACAAAAATGATCTTCCAAGCTATCATCATCAATCGTATCATTGAGGACTCGGAGGAGGAGGATAGCCAGTCAACATAACAGCACAGGCACTCAGCATCAGCATCAGTCTTGAAGGGACGTGACATGTTAAAATCAATTAGTCTGTTATATCAGCATCAGGTGTGTGGTAGCTGGTGGTGATCCAAGACTGGTTCATCTTGATGAAAGTCAGTCGATCAACCGAGTCGGTGGACAGGCGCACCCTGTGATCCGTGACAAATCCTCCAGCAGCACTGAATGTGCGTTCCGAAAGAACGCTGGATGCAGGACAGGCCAGTAGCTCAATTGCATACTGTGCAAGCTCTGGCCAGTGATCCATCCTCAAGACCCAGTAAGCCAGAGGATTTTCGGTGGGGAAGGTGTCCAAGTCTGACCTTGCCCCTAGATATTCCTGCACCATGTTTATCAGACGCTGGCGATGGTTGCTGGAACCAATCATACTTTGGGGCTGCGGACTAAAGAATTGTCTGAACGCATCGGTCAGACAGCCACCTTCCCCACCGCTCCTTCTTTGACTGGCCGAAGCCTCAGCAACTCGTTGTCCTGGACCAGGAGTTTGTAACCTCCCAGTCTCTGGGAACGCGTTGCACAGACCTTTCTGCAAGGCCTCCCGGAGTTGTCTCATCCTCTGCTCCCTCTGCGACGGTAACATAAGGTCCGCAACCTTACCCTTGTACCGTGGATCAAGGAGAGTGGCCAGCCAGTAATGGTCCCTCTCCTTGATCCGAAGAATACGAGGATCCTTCCGCAGACTTTGCAGGATCAGGGAGGCCATGCAGCGTAGGTTTGCTGAGGCATTCGCTCCGGAGTCCTCTGGGTCACTAAGGACGACATGATCCGCAGTCACCTCCTCCGAGCCACGTACAAGTCCCCTGGTTTCTTGGGACTGTAAATCATCCCTAAAAGACTGCTGCTGATGATGCTGAGTGCCAGCCTCCACCTCCATGCTGACACAATCCTCCTCCTCCTCCTCCTCCTCCTCTTCCTCTTCCTGTGCGATGGGTGGGACAGAAGGAACACTGTCTGGGTAAAGGGGGCCTTGAGAGGCAAGGAAGTCCTCCTCTTCCTGCCTCTGTTCTGCCTCAAGTGCCCTGTCCATTATTCCACGCAGCGTGTGCTCCAACAGGTGGACAAGAGGTACAGTGTCACTGATGCATGCACTGTCACTGCTCACCATCCTCGTGGCCTCCTCAAATGGTGCCAGGACAGTGCATGCATCCCTGATCATGCCCCACTGGCGTGGAGAAAAAAAAAACAAGCTCCCCTGACCCTGTCCTGGTGCCGTAGTCACACAGGTACTCATTGATGGCCCTCTGCTGCGTGTGCAGCCGCTGCAGCATGGCCAACGTTGAGTTCCACCTGGTGGGCATGTCACATATAAGGCGGTTCTTGGGCAGGTTCAACTCCTTTTGCAGCTCAGCCAGGCGAGCACTGGCATTATAAGATCTGCGGAAATGCACACAGACTTTCCTGGCCTGCCTCAGGACATCCTGTAAGCCCGGGTACCTGCCCAAGAACTGCTGCACCACCAGGTTAAGGACGTGAGCCACACAGGGCACATGGGTCAGTTGTCCCTGTCGGAGGGCGGAGAGGAGGTTGGTGCCATTGTCGCAAACCACCATTCCTGGCTTAAGCTGGCGTGGCGTCAACCACCTCTCGGCCTGGCCCTGCAGAGCAGACAGGACCTCTGCCCCAGTGTGGCTTCTGTCCCCCAAACACACCAGCGCAAGCACGGCATGGCATCTTTTTGCCTGCGTACTTGCGTAGCCCCGTGAACGGCTACGGAGCACCGCTGGTTCATAGGACAAACCACAGGAAGAGGCCATGGAGGAAGAAGAAGAGGAGGGGGTGGAGGAGAGAGGTGTGTCACAACCAGTAGTAGCATTTTGGAGGCGTGGCGGTGGGACAACCTCCAACACTACTGCACCTTGTCCTGCATCCTTCCCAGCTGCCAAAAGAGTGACCCAATGGGCCGTGAAAGAAAGGTAACGTCCCTGTCCATGCCTGCTGGACCATGAGTCAGCGGTAATATGCACCTTACCGCTGACCGCCCTGTCCAGCGAGGCCAAGACATTGCCTTCCACATGCCGGTAGAGAGCCGGAATAGCCTTCCGTGAGAAAAAGTGGCGTTTGGGAACCTGCCACTGAGGAACCGCACATTGCACAAACTCACGGAAGGGGGCCGAGTCTACCAACTGAAAAGGCAGCAGTTGAAGCGCTAGCAATTTAGCCAAGCTAGCATTCAACCGCTGGGCATGTGGATGGCTGGGAGTGAACTTCTTTCGACGGTCCAGCAGCTGGGGCAGGGAAATTTGCCTGCTAGAATCGGACGTCGGTGTACTGCTAGCAGAGTGGCCGCAAGTACTTGGCTGTGACACACCTAATTCTACACCTTCATTCCTCTCAGTGCATGTTTCAGAGAGGACTGAAGTTATAGTGGGGTTGGAGATCCCAGCTGATGCGGTGCAAGGAGAGGTCCGCTTTGTTCTTTGGTGTGGGTCTTTGAGGTAGGCTTGCCAACGAGCTGCATGGCAGGTCAACATATGTCTGGTCAGGCATGTGGTACCCAAGCGGCTGATGTTTTGGCCACGCGATATACGCTTGAGACATATGTTGCAAACAGCAGCTGTGCGATCTGATGCACTAGCCTCAAAAAAGGCCCACACCAAGGAACTTTTTGAATGACGGGCAGAGGCAGCGCCCTGCACAGGCGGAGCTCTGCGGTGTGATTCCGTCGGTGTACTGCCCTTACGCTGGCCACCAAAGGGCATCCTGTCTCGTTGGAGATGTGCCTCCTCCTCATCCTCCTCCTCCTCTCTCCTATTAGGCACCCACGTGGAGTCAGTGACCTCATCATCCCCTCCCTCCTCATCACTGGAGCCAATCTGGCAGTATGCTGCAGCTGCTGGAACATGACTGCCAGATTGGTGTCCTTCTTGAGCATCCCCTCTGTCTGCTCTCACCCTACTGCCTTCCTGTAGCTGGGTTTCATCATCAGACCCTTCGAAACGCTGGGCATCCTCCTGGAGCATGTACCCAACACTGTGCTCAAACAGTTCGGGGGACTCCTCAGGAGGAGGACATGGTGGGTCTAGGGAAGGAGTGACTGATGATGAGTCTGACATTGATACCAGGGAAGAGGACGCTTTGGCAGCTGCTTTGCCAGTACCCTGAGCCTGGGTGAGAGAGGATGAAGAGGAGGAGGAGGGCTTGGTCATCCACTCTACCAAGTCTTCGGCATGATGTGGCTCAACATGTCCAGCTGCGGAAAAGAAGGACAAGCGTGTCCCATGGCCATGTGCTGATGACAATGCACCGCGTCCACGACCAGCACTGTTGCCCCCAGACACAGAGCCTGCTTGCCCTCTTTTATTGCCTCCTGACTGTCTGCCTCTCCTTGTTTGCCTTCCAGACATTCTAATAGATGGCCTGCAGGGAGATGGGAAAAAAGCAATAAGGGCTACCTTCAGGTGTCCTTCTCTGTCCCTTGAAACAAGGACTTGCACAGTGAAAGAAACTGACACTCTCCCTACCTACAGTTTTCTGTCCCTAGAAAAAATGTTTTTTTTAAGCACAATATAGCACAAGGAGAATTCACTCACTGTCCTTCCAGGTCCCTAGAAACAAGGACTTGCACAGTGAAAGAAACTGACACTCTCCCTACCTACAGTTTTCTGTCCCTAGAAAAAATGTTTTTTTTAAGCACAATATAGCACAAGGAGAATTCACTCACTGTCCTTCCAGGTCCCTGGAAACAAGGACTTGCACAGTGAAAGAAACTGACACTCTCCCTACCTACAGTTTTCTGTCCCTAGAAAAAATGTTTTTTTTAAGCACAATATAGCACAAGGAGAATTCACTCACTGTCCTTCCAGGTCCCTAGAAACAAGGACTTGCACAGTGAAAGAAACTGACACTCTCCCTACCTACAGTTTTCTGTCCCTAGAAAAAATGTTTTTTTTAAGCACAATATAGCACAAGGAGAATTCACTCACTGTCCTTCCAGGTCCCTGGAAACAAGGACTTGCACAGTGAAAGAAACTGACACTCTCCCTACCTACAGTTTTCTGTCCCTAGAAAAAATGTTTTTTTTAAGCACAATATAGCACAAGGAGAATTCACTCACTGTCCTTCCAGGTCCCTAGAAACAAGGACTTGCACAGTGAAAGAAACTGACACTCTCCCTACCTACAGTTTTCTGTCCCTAGAAAAAATGTTTTTTTTAAGCACACTATAGCACAAGGAGAATTCACTCACTGTCCTTCCCAGTCCCTAGAAACAAGGACTTGCACAGTGAAAGAAACTGACACTCTCCCTACCTACAGTTTTCTGTCCCTAGAAAAAATGTTTTTTTTAAGCACACTATAGCACAAGGAGAATTCACTCACTGTCCTTCCCAGTCCCTAGAAACAAGGACTTGCACAGTGAAAGAAACTGACACTCTCCCTACCTACAGTTTTCTGTCCCTAGAAAAAATGTTTTTTTTAAGCACAATATAGCACAAGGAGAATTCACTCACTGTCCTTCCAGGTCCCTGGAAACAAGGACTTGCACAGTGAAAGAAACTGACACTCTCCCTACCTACAGTTTTCTGTCCCTAGAAAAAATGTTTTTTTTAAGCACACTATAGCACAAGGAGAATTCACTCACTGTCCTTCCAGGTCCCTGGAAACAAGGACTTGCACAGTGAAAGAAACTGACACTCTCCCTACCTAGAGTTTTCTGTCCCTAGAAAAAATGTTTTTTTTAAGCACACTATAGCACAAGGAGCATTCACTCACTGTCCTTCCAGGTCCCTGGAAACAAGGACTTGCACAGTGAAAGAAACTGACACTCTCCCTACCTACAGTTTTCTGTCCCTAGAAAAAAAGTTTTTTTTAAGCACAATATAGCACAAGGAGAATTCACTCACTGTCCTTCCAGGTCCCTAGAAACAAGGACTTGCACAGTGAAAGAAACTGACACTCTCCCTACCTACAGTTTTCTGTCCCTAGAAAAAATGTTTTTTTTAAGCACACTATAGCACAAGGAGAATTCACTCACTGTCCTTCCCAGTCCCTAGAAACAAGGACTTGCACAGTGAAAGAAACTGACACTCTCCCTACCTACAGTTTTCTGTCCCTAGAAAAAATGTTTTTTTTAAGCACAATATAGCACAAGGAGAATTCACTCACTGTCCTTCCAGGTCCCTGGAAACAAGGACTTGCACAGTGAAAGAAACTGACACTCTCCCTACCTACAGTTTTCTGTCCCTAGAAAAAATGTTTTTTTTAAGCACACTATAGCACAAGGAGAATTCACTCACTGTCCTTCCAGGTCCCTGGAAACAAGGACTTGCACAGTGAAAGAAACTGACACTCTCCCTACCTAGAGTTTTCTGTCCCTAGAAAAAATGTTTTTTTTAAGCACACTATAGCACAAGGAGCATTCACTCACTGTCCTTCCAGGTCCCTGGAAACAAGGACTTGCACAGTGAAAGAAACTGACACTCTCCCTACCTACAGTTTTCTGTCCCTAGAAAAAAAATGTTTTTTAAGCACAATATAGCACAAGGAGAATTCACTCACTGTCCTTCCAGGTCCCTAGAAACAAGGACTTGCACAGTGAAAGAAACTGACACTCTCCCTACCTACAGTTTTCTGTCCCTAGAAAAAATGTTTTTTTTAAGCACAATATAGCACAAGGAGAATTCACTCACTGTCCTTCCAGGTCCCTGGAAACAAGGACTTGCACAGTGAAAGAAACTGACACTCTCCCTACCTACAGTTTTCTGTCCCTAGAAAAAATGTTTTTTTTAAGCACAATATAGCACAAGGAGAATTCACTCACTGTCCTTCCAGGTCCCTGGAAACAAGGACTTGCACAGTGAAAGAAACTGACACTCTCCCTACCTACAGTTTTCTGTCCCTAGAAAAAATGTTTTTTTTAAGCACAATATAGCACAAGGAGAATTCACTCACTGTCCTTCCAGGTCCCTAGAAACAAGGACTTGCACAGTGAAAGAAACTGACACTCTCCCTACCTACAGTTTTCTGTCCCTAGAAAAAATGTTTTTTTTAAGCACAATATAGCACAAGGAGAATTCACTCACTGTCCTTCCAGGTCCCTAGAAACAAGGACTTGCACAGTGAAAGAAACTGACACTCTCCCTACCTACAGTTTTCTGTCCCTAGAAAAAATGTTTTTTTTAAGCACAATATAGCACAAGGAGAATTCACTCACTGTCCTTCCAGGTCCCTAGAAACAAGGACTTGCACAGTGAAAGAAACTGACACTCTCCCTACCTACAGTTTTCTGTCCCTAGAAAAAATGTTTTTTTTAAGCACAATATAGCACAAGGAGAATTCACTCACTGTCCTTCCAGGTCCCTGGAAACAAGGACTTGCACAGTGAAAGAAACTGACACTCTCCCTACCTACAGTTTTCTGTCCCTAGAAAAAATGATTTTTTTAAGCACAATATAGCACAAGGAGAATTCACTCACTGTCCTTCCAGGTCCCTGGAAACAAGGACTTGCACAGTGAAAGAAACTGACACTCTCCCTACCTACAGTTTTCTGTCCCTAGAAAAAATGTTTTTTTTAAGCACAATATAGCACAAGGAGAATTCACTCACTGTCCTTCCAGGTCCCTGGAAACAAGGACTTGCACAGTGAAAGAAACTGACACTCTCCCTACCTACAGTTTTCTGTCCCTAGAAAAAATGTTTTTTTTAAGCACAATATAGCACAAGGAGAATTCACTCACTGTCCTTCCAGGTCCCTAGAAACAAGGACTTGCACAGTGAAAGAAACTGACACTCTCCCTACCTACAGTTTTCTGTCCCTAGAAAAAATGTTTTTTTTAAGCACAATATAGCACAAGGAGAATTCACTCACTGTCCTTCCAGGTCCCTGGAAACAAGGACTTGCACAGTGAAAGAAACTGACACTCTCCCTACCTACAGTTTTCTGTCCCTAGAAAAAATGTTTTTTTTAAGCACAATATAGCACAAGGAGAATTCACTCACTGTCCTTCCAGGTCCCTTGAAACAAGGACTTGCACAGTGAAAGAAACTGACACTCTCCCTACCTACAGTTTTCTGTCCCTAGAAAAAATGTTTTTTTTTAAGCACACTATAGCACAAGGAGAATTCACTCACTGTCCTTCCCAGTCCCTAGAAACAAGGACTTGCACAGTGAAAGAAACTGACACTCTCCCTACCTACAGTTTTCTGTCCCTAGAAAAAATGTTTTTTTTAAGCACACTATAGCACAGGGAGAATTCACTCACTGTCCTTCCAGGTCCCTGGAAACAAGGACTTGCACAGTGACAGAAACTGACACTCTCCCTACCTACAGTTTTCTGTCCCTAGAAAAAATGTTTTTTTTAAGCACACTATAGCACAAGGAGAATTCACTCACTGTCCTTCCAGGTCCCTGGAAACAAGGACTTGCACAGTGAAAGAAACTGACACTCTCCCTACCTAGAGTTTTCTGTCCCTAGAAAAAATGTTTTTTTTAAGCACACTATAGCACAAGGAGCATTCACTCACTGTCCTTCCAGGTCCCTGGAAACAGGGACTTGCACAGTGAAAGAAACTGACACTCTCCCTACCTACAGTTTTCTGTCCCTAGAAAAAAAGTTTTTTTTAAGCACAATATAGCACAAGGAGAATTCACTCACTGTCCTTCCAGGTCCCTAGAAACAAGGACTTGCACAGTGAAAGAAACTGACACTCTCCCTACCTACAGTTTTCTGTCCCTAGAAAAAATGTTTTTTTTAAGCACAATATAGCACAAGGAGAATTCACTCACTGTCCTTCCAGGTCCCTGGAAACAAGGACTTGCACAGTGAAAGAAACTGACACTCTCCCTACCTACAGTTTTCTGTCCCTAGAAAAAATGTTTTTTTTAAGCACAATATAGCACAAGGAGAATTCACTCACTGTCCTTCCAGGTCCCTGGAAACAAGGACTTGCACAGTGAAAGAAACTGACACTCTCCCTACCTACAGTTTTCTGTCCCTAGAAAAAATGTTTTTTTTAAGCACAATATAGCACAAGGAGAATTCACTCACTGTCCTTCCAGGTCCCTAGAAACAAGGACTTGCACAGTGAAAGAAACTGACACTCTCCCTACCTACAGTTTTCTGTCCCTAGAAAAAATGTTTTTTTTAAGCACAATATAGCACAAGGAGAATTCACTCACTGTCCTTCCAGGTCCCTAGAAACAAGGACTTGCACAGTGAAAGAAACTGACACTCTCCCTACCTACAGTTTTCTGTCCCTAGAAAAAATGTTTTTTTTAAGCACAATATAGCACAAGGAGAATTCACTCACTGTCCTTCCAGGTCCCTAGAAACAAGGACTTGCACAGTGAAAGAAACTGACACTCTCCCTACCTACAGTTTTCTGTCCCTAGAAAAAATGTTTTTTTTAAGCACAATATAGCACAAGGAGAATTCACTCACTGTCCTTCCAGGTCCCTGGAAACAAGGACTTGCACAGTGAAAGAAACTGACACTCTCCCTACCTACAGTTTTCTGTCCCTAGAAAAAATGTTTTTTTTAAGCACAATATAGCACAAGGAGAATTCACTCACTGTCCTTCCAGGTCCCTGGAAACAAGGACTTGCACAGTGAAAGAAACTGACACTCTCCCTACCTACAGTTTTCTGTCCCTAGAAAAAATGTTTTTTTTAAGCACAATATAGCACAAGGAGAATTCACTCACTGTCCTTCCAGGTCCCTAGAAACAAGGACTTGCACAGTGAAAGAAACTGACACTCTCCCTACCTACAGTTTTCTGTCCCTAGAAAAAATGTTTTTTTTAAGCACAATATAGCACAAGGAGAATTCACTCACTGTCCTTCCAGGTCCCTGGAAACAAGGACTTGCACAGTGAAAGAAACTGACACTCTCCCTACCTACAGTTTTCTGTCCCTAGAAAAAATGTTTTTTTTAAGCACAATATAGCACAAGGAGAATTCACTCACTGTCCTTCCAGGTCCCTAGAAACAAGGACTTGCACAGTGAAAGAAACTGACACTCTCCCTACCTACAGTTTTCTGTCCCTAGAAAAAATGTTTTTTTTAAGCACACTATAGCACAAGCACAAAACACACTGACACTCTCCCTACCTATCCTTCTCTTTCCCTAAACTAAAGGAATCCAGGTTAAGCAAGAAAGAAATAAAAGTCACTGTCCCTGCCTATGCTGCTCTATCCCTGCTCCGGAACACACTACACTAGGCCGCCGTGCTGGCGGCCTTTTATAGTGTGGGGCGTGTACTAAACACCCTCAGCAATAATTGGCCACAGGCATCCTGCCTGTGGCCAATCATTGCTCTCCTCGCTGCCGGCGCTGTGATTGGCCAAGCATGCGGGGTCACAGTGCATGCTTGGCCAATCACAGCGCCTGGATGACACTGCGATGGCGTAGTGCATTGTGGGCCGTTCGCGTCACTCGAATTTGGCGCGAACGGCCCAAATCGTTCGATCTTCGTCGAACGATCGAACAGCCGATGTTCGAGTCGAACGTATGTTCGACTCGAACACGAAGCTCATCCCTAGTGGTGATCACACCTGCCCCTGGGGGGGTCATATGTGGATTCTAGTCCATTCCACTGCCTCATTGGTGATCAGCTTTACAGTGCACAACACCACTGACCACACCTGTGAACTTTTCTTCTAGGACTGCCTACTGGATTCATTATGTTAATATTATATCTATCTGCTTATCCTTTATAAGATATTGTTCATCCATCATTTTGGCGTATTTTAGGCCTGGTATTTTATGAATACGCCACTTCTACATCATTGTCTAATTTCACTTATCTGGCTGTTAGTAATATCTAGTATTTAGATTAGCACTATATTGTACTGGCACATTTAGCAGGCCACTCCTTCCTATTTACACACATCTAGTGTGGTTTTCACCCAAATCCAACACACTTTAATCTAGAATTCTCATCACCCGTCACTAAGGCCCCTTTCACACGGGGCGGATCCGTGCAGATCCGCCCCGTGAAGCTCCGCTTGCTCAGCGGGGATCGCTCCGTTGATCCCCGCTGAGCCGACGGATGACTGGGCGGTCCCCGAACACTGTGCAGGGACCGCCCTGTCAGAGCGCCGCTCTCCCCTATGGGGAATCGGATGATGACGGACCGTAGAGTCCGTTGTCATCCGATCCGCTCCGCTGACGGAAGGAAAAATAGGGTTTTCCTCCGTCACACTTTGGCGGAGCGGATGTCAGCGGACATGTCTCCGCTGACATCCGTGCCTCCATAGGGGTACATGGAGGATCCGTTTCAGGTCCGCCTAAAAAACTGACAGGCGGACCTGAACGGACCTCCGTGTGAAAGAGCCCTAAGAATACATGTCACTTTAGGCCATCCAGTTTTGTGGAGCATCACTGGTAATTTTACACTTATTCACTTGCACATTGGTATATACCTGTCTACCATGGTTACAAAGATCCCACACGCATGGTCACACTATATGGTATGCATTTCTAATATTACACAGAGACCATCCTCTCATTTAGCTACACCTCACTGGGGCTTAGTATCAGCCACCACCAGGCAGCGCCACCACCCCTATCATTTACTACTTATTTTCCAGTTTCCTATTTAGGTTACATTTCAAGGGGGGCAGCAGCCTATTGGTCCATTTAGCGCAGATATTATTGTATTCCTATTAGCAGAACTCTGATACCCTGCAGAAGCATTGAAGCTTGGCCTGACAGGGTGGTCTGATATTTAGCCATGATAGGTATACTGCAGGTATGTGCACTTCTAGGTACCTACACCTACACCAGTTTGCTAATCAGTAAGAGAATCTCTTTAGCCTGCATTCAAACCTGAGCAGAACGTATTCCAGGTGATTTTGAAGCAATTTTTTCTGGCATATTTATAAGCTTTTTAAAAATGTTTTATGCTATTCACTTCTACTGCAGCTTTATGCTGATACAGCAGATAAACACCATTTATCTTCTGTAAAGGTGATATGATTGTAAGTTGTTACTCATTGTAAGATGTGTACTACTATAGTTATCCATTGACTTCATATACCTATTGCTGTTTTATCGGTAATGTATCATATCACGCTACAAGATGATAAAACCAATAAAGAAATATTGAAATTAAAAATGTTTTGCATGTGTATCAAGCTTCAAGCATTTGTTTCCTGGGCTGGGCAAGGGGAGAACAGCAGTTCTACAGGAGGAGACGAGTTCTTCACAAATTAAAACACATGCATAACGCGTTGACGGGTGATCCCATTAACGTCTATGGTTTCAAAAATACCTGAATGTTCTAAAAAAAACATCATGTACTTTTTTTGAGAGTAGGATAAAGGGCAACTGAGCGTTCAAGTATGAGCAGGGAAAAATTGGGTTTGTTTACACTAGGTGCGGTAGGACTGTGTTGGGTGGTTATTTCAGCACAGTCTCATCACCGGCCTACTGGAAGACAAAGCAAAATGCCTGGTCTCATATCTGGCCAGTTAAAACAATTGTGTTGCAGTAGTGTGGCTGTAATTTTTTACAGCACAGCACAATACGAGGCAATCCTAGCTAGCACAGTTCCATGCACAGTAACAACATGCACAAAAACAATTCAAACTCAGTCTCGGAGATGTCTTTTGCTAAATAACTTAAACATAAAAGGGGTTTAGGGTTACAGGATATTCCAAACCCATAATAGCAATCAACAGAAGGACAAACTTCTCATTAAATCATTTTAGCTGCAGTCACACATGAAAGTCCAAAATCAGGTCCTACTCACAATGTCCCAGGAGCCATACACTACTCAGCTTCCACCGGGAGATCCTCAGGGAGGGAGAGAAAAGATCCTTCTCCAGACTAGGACTTCAGACAGTGCCTTCCTGCACATAAATTATTTAACAGTCTTCCCCAAGCCCTCAGCTCAGCTCCTGCTGAAGAATAAATTGTAGTCAAAATTCTCTTTGCAATCTTCTCCAAGCCCTCAGCCCAACTCCTGCTGAGGCCCAGACTGCAATTTCTTGTCTCAGAGATGCTGCTTCCAGGGACATCAGCTTCAAAAGAACTGGAAGCCTCCTGGAAGAGGAAGAACACTCTGAAAAGGCCTTCCAAACATTTATCACCTCCCCATCCACATTCTGGAAAACTCCTTCCAAGGAATTGGATGGGGCATAATAAATCTTCTTGCTGGTCATTTGACTCCCCCTGCCCTATATTCTTTAAGCTTCTTACAGAAGCAGATAAGAGAAATTAAATACCCAACTAGGAAACTCTAACCCGAAAAAACAATTAATTGCAGCACCACTAATTACAGTGAAGCCAAAAACTAATGTAGCGGGGTCCCCTTTGAGACTCCCAGGACTACCTTACCCAGAACCTCTGCCGGCAATGTTTCCACCCCAGAGACTCATGGGAGGGGTTATAAAAGGAGGAGGCGAGGCTGGGCTCAGCCTCTTTGGGACACGAGACTTCAGTGACTGATCCTCCTGTGCGGATGTGCTGGTGTGCAAGGCCTGAAGCCTGAGGCCTTGTGCAGCACCAAAGAGCCTGGCACCCTGCTGCGAGCCTGGGTGGTATCTGACTTTGCTTATCCACAGCCTTGGTTGGATCGGGGACCCGATCGCTAGAGACACTGTGTGTGGGGACACAGTCGGTGGAAGTTCCCGGACTGGGATCGCGTCCGGAGGGGTGAGCGAGCGTATGCTCAGACCATATACTGTTTATTGCTGATGTGCCTACAGACTGCCGTGGCCCACAGGTTTATATCTGATACTCTCACTGGAGATCCATATCAGAGTTGAACTCAGAGGTTCTTCAGTAAAGTGTTTGTTCTATCACAATCTTCCCACTGGATTACAAATGTTGTTCTGTTATGTGCACCACCTTTAAAGACTTGCCGGTGAAGAAACCATCATCCCCTAGAGACTGAGTTTTAGGTATCTGAGCCAGGCCTGGTTAGATAGATAGTTCATTTAGTTGCTGCGCCACAGGGAGCCTAGTTAACGGTCACCCGCGCGGCGCGCCTTTACTGTTCCATGAATACATAGTGTGTTTATTGCTGCAGGGCTCTGCAATCAATTTCATATAAACTGCTATCACTGTTGATTCTTTTACCACAATTTAAAGTAAATCAGATATTCCTTTATTATTGCCTTGGTGTCTGAGTTTGATCATAGAGCATAAGAGATATATTGTTACCCTAGACTAACTGTGCCAGAAGGGGGTCGAGTAAATTGCCAGGGGTTGGCGGAGCTGTCTTCAGGGCCCAAACTAATCTGCGGCCCTCTTAGTTGAAGTTAACACTACACGTGGGGGTTCTCGTCCGGGATCCTGATACAGCAGTTGAACGCCAGAGTGCCGGCATGGACCCACAAGCAATAGAAGAGTGGTGCAAAGCCTCTAGGGCAGAGCCAAACAACTCGATAGTCATCAGCCTCCCAGGGGAGGAATGGAAGACTGAGATGGTGGAGGAGTTAATGAAGTTAGTGTCCCCAGATCACACACCATGGGTGATAGATATAAAGTCAGACCCAGACACTTCATATCAGTATGCACTGGTGGAATACGGAGACGGGATACCAGAGGCTTGCAAGCGCAAGTGTGTAAAGACGCCAGACAACAGAACCTATAGGTTGGCGCCCGCAGTAACTATAAAGAAGGAACTATCACCGATGGGATCACTGCAGGCTGCGGCCCGTACCTCACCAGAAAGAGGAGACAGGGTGACACCCCCCGTGGCACCCGCACCTGCCACTGCTATATCACCAGAATTGATAAAGGCAATAGGGGATCTGCTAATCAAATGTCAGAAGACAAACACGGTGCATGTAGAGACTAGCTACCGGAGACTGAAGACATTCTCAGGAAAGCTCCCTGTCCCTGCAGGGGAGGAAGACTTCGATACTTGGGTGGAACAGGCATTACAAGCAGTGGAGGCATAGGAGGTGCCTGAAGCGCAGAAGAGGCAACGAGTGATAGAAAGCCTCAAAGGCGCAGCAGCAGAAGCAGTGAAAAGTTTTCGGTTTGGGAATACGGATTGCACAGCTCAAGACTGTCTAGCCATGCTACAGGAAGAGTTTGGTCAATTGGGAAAGGTGACAGAGATGGTCTACCAATTTGAACATACTTTCCAACAGCCAAGGGAGAAACTTTCAGAGTATGTTAGGAGACTGAACAGGTTGCTGTGCAAGATTGTGTTGAAGAAGGGAATGAAGCCCCAAGATACAGATGCGGCAAGAATGAAGCAAGTCTTAAAGGGAGCGTTACGCTCGGATCCAGTCTGGCTGCACCTGAAAACCTCGGGAGGAGGAACGTTGCTGACTTATGCTGACTTGATAAAAATCATCAGAGATGAGGAGGCGCTACAACAGGACCAGCAAATGATTAAGACAAATGTTGTCCCCGCACAGGTGCTAGTCAATCCAGTGATGACCCCTGAAAGAGACTCAGAGGTAGACACTTTAAAATCACAAATGTCCAAGGTGTTAGAAATGTTGACCTCTCTGATGGCAAAAGACCCAGAGGGTCCCAGGAGAGAAGTACCAAGGAAGGAACTATTCCCAATTGCCTCGGCACCCACATATTTACAAGAATGGGGAGATATAGCCTGCTTTAACTGTGGAGGAATTGACCATATTGCAGCTACATGTTCCAGTCCCAAGAAGAAGAAAACGGACAACCGCAAGCCGGCGGGAAACTCCAGAGGGCCCCGGTGAAGGAGTCAACCGGGTGCCCATCACCTTCAGTAAGCTCCAAGCTGAATGCGAAGCAGAAGAAAAGAGGAGATAAAACACCTCTGATGACCTGGAAGATAAATGGCAATTGTTTCTTCCGGAAAAACATCGAGAGATTGTTCTGATTGCCCTACATGACAATCACGGCCACCTAGGGGCGGAAAGGACCTTTCAACTTGTCAGAAGTCGGTTCTATTGGCCCTGCATGAGGGCAGAAGTGGAAGAGTACTGCCATTCATGTGCACGCTGCATCCAGAGGAAGACTTTACCCCATCAAGCTGCCCCAATGGGCCATCTACAAAGTCAAGGCCCAATGGATCTGGTATGCATTGATTTCCTCTGCCTCGAACCCGACCTGAGTGGACTAGGAAATGTTCTGGTGATAACCGATCATTTCACCCAGTATGCCCAAGCTTTCCCAACCAAAGACCAGAAGGCTTCCACAGTAGCCAAGGTACTAATGGAGAAGTATTTTGTCCATTATGGGCTGCCCCAGCAACTTCATTCAGATCAAGGAAGGGACTTTGAGAGTCGACTGATCCGGAAACTCCTGGATTCGTTAGGAATCAAGAAAACTCGAACCACACCTTATCACCCACAGGGAGATGCTCAGCCGGAGAGGTTTAACCGAACCCTGCTCAACATGTTGAAAACTCTGGATAGTGAGAAGAAACAACATTGGAGCAAACACATAGCAGCTATAGTACATGCTTACAACTGCACCACCAGTGACGCTACAGGCTACTCCCCATATCGACTCATGTTTGGGAGAGAAGCAAGGTTACCTGTGGACCTGGCCTTTGGCACCTCTTTAGACCATTCCCCGGCCACATCCCACAAAGGATATGTGGACAGGCTCAGACACAGCCTGAAAGTAGCCTATGAACAAGCTCAAGCGGCCTCAGATCAAAGGGGAGCTCGAAACAAAAGAAACTTCAACTTGAAAGTCCAGGTGCAAGACCTGCAGCCCAGGGACCGAGTACTGCTACGCAATTTGGGGGTCCCTGGAAAACAAAAACTTGCAGACAGATGGAGATCTGAGCCCTATGTCATCTGTAGGAAGCTGCCGGGCCTACCTGTCTACAAGTTGAAGCCAGAAGGAAAGGTAGGACCACTGAAGACGTGGCATCGAAACCACCTGCTCTCACTTGCTGAAGCGGTCAGGATACCTCCAGTGAGGGACTCCCTTGAACCAGTCTCTATTCTAGATACCCCCAGGCCAAACACTCGGTCCCAGACCTCTCGGGCTGAAGATGGAGAAGCTTCTGAACTCAGTGGAGATGAAGGAAGAGAACTTGACTGGCTGTGGCCTTCCCGAACTCAAGGAACTTCTGATATAGATCTTCCAACTACTGAAGACACTATAGATGGACAACTGAATGCAGAAGCCGCTGAATTCATCCCATCTAGTCCTTCGTCAGATTACTGGGAAGATGCCTGTGATATTTACCCTGAACAGGACCCTAGAGACTCTATGTATCCCTCGGCTCCTGAAGCAGATGTTACAGAGCCTGCCGTGTCGCCTGAGCCTGTTACAGAAGAAGAGCCTGTGGCGCCAGAGCCAAGAACCCCAAGAGAACAAAGGGCTCGCAGAGTCATTAGGCCTCCCAGAAAGTTGACCTACCCACAAATGGGGAAGAGCTCAGAAGATTCTGTGGTCACTGCCAGGAGGAGTGTAGAGAATCCGGATCCCTCTACTGTTCATTTGGTAGAGGGCAACCCCCACTCCCTCTCTGGCACAGTTAGGCAGTCCACTCATGATAGTGTGACCTGTGGGCAAGGGAATTCAACCCCTCGGTTTTGGTGGGAATTCCCTATGCCAACCTCTTATGCAATGTTGTCTGGGGTTGTACGCAGTGTATGCTAGAATTTTTCTTTGGGGACCAAAGAATTTAAGTGGGGGGAGTGTGTAGCGGGGTCCCCTTTAAGACTCCCAGGACTATCTTACCCAGAACCCCTTTCGGCAATGTTTCCACCCCAGAGACACATGGGAGGGGTTATAAAAGGAGGAGGCGAGGCTGGGCTCGGCCTCTTTGGGACACGAGACTTCAGTGACTGATCCTCCTGTGCGGATGTGCTGGTATGTAAGGCCTGAAGCCTGAGGCCTTGTGCAGCACCAAAGAGCCTGGCACCCTGCTGCAAGCCTGGGTGGTATCTGACTTCGCTTATCCACAGCCTTTGTGGGATCGGGGACCCGATCGCTGGAGACACTGTGTGTGGGGACACAGTCGGTGGAAGTTCCCGGACTGGGATCGCGTCCGTATGCTCAGACCATATACTGTTTATTGATGATGTGCCAATAGACTGCCGTGGCCCACAGGTTTATATCTGATACTCTCACTGGAGATCCATATCAGAGTTGAACTCAGAGGTTCTTCAGTAAAGTGTTTGTTCTATCACAATCTTCCCACTTGTTAACAAATGTTGTTCTGTTATGTGCACCATCTTTAAAGACTTGCCGGTGAAGAAACCATCATCCCCTAGAGACTGAGTTTTAGGTATCTGAGCCAGGCCTGGTTAGATAGATAGTTCATTTAGTTGCTGCGCCACAGGGCGCCTAGTTAACGGTCGCCCGCGCGGCGCGCCTTTACTGTTCCATGAATACATAGTGTGTTTATTGCTGCAGGGCTCTGCAATCAATTTCATGTAAACTGTTATCACTGTTGATTCTTTTACCACAATTTAAAGTAAATCAGATATTCCTTTATTATTGCCTTGGTGTCTGAGTTTGATCATAGAGCATAAGAGATATATTGTTACCCTAGACTAACTGTGCCAGAAGGGGGTCGAGTAAATTGCCGGGGGTTGGCGGAGCTGTCTTCAGGGCCCAAACTAATCTGCGGCCCTCTTAGTTGAAGGTAACGCTACACTAACTTTAGCCTAGCAGCCTGACTAGGGGAGGGCACTATACAGGCATAGGGAAATGAACAAAAAAGATACTCAAGTTTGAACGGGGGAAATAAATATTAAGTCCTCCTTGAGATACCTACCCCCATTGGATAATTAGCTATATAAACAGTAGAATGAGAATAGATTAGTGAAAAATAATACAAAGCCATTACCAAACCTGAATGTTAAAACCATAAACTCAAAACAAAAGAAAATGCACTGATGACGATTGGACTGACCTGAACTGGCCACAATCTGGTACAAAAACTTTAAGAAGTTGTATCAAAATAAACAATGTTGTAACAAAAATCCCACAGCAATACATAACTATCATATCAATAAGGAATCTCTGTAGCGGTAGTAACGTGTCAGGCAAAGCAGAAAAAAAGCAATATTTAAATGGATATAAATTAAAGTAAAATGTGGCAATTATATATAAGCATAAAATTGTACTAAAAGACTTTTCTATAATTAAACCTTAGAGGCATTCTTGTCTGAATATTAAGTATCCACAGAACTTCTCGTTCCATCTGTTCAAATCACTATTATATCATGAAAGAAAACTCTTTTGATACCCTGAAACACGATTTATCTTTGATATGTACTTTGAATTGTTTTTTTTTTTTAGCTTTGGATAAAAAAGGGAAATATTAAAACTTGCTGCTTATGTCCTGGAGATACAACAAAAGGCGACACTCTCCAAAGTGAGAGGAAACTCCCTCTTTTTGTTGGTCATACGGAGGTCAACTTTTTGACCCATTCCTGCTGAAATCTGAGCTGCAGGTTTTGCTATTGCCACTACCCAGCTCCAGAAAATCTGATTTCAAAATTGACTGAGTGGCAGATTGTCAGCCAAACAATGACCGCATCCTATGGGATATTCAAGCAGCTGATGGTACAGCGGCTTTCTGAATACAAAAGCCCTGAGTAGAAATTTCTCCATCCACACTGCTTAGCATGAATGGGAGAATCAATTAAGTTCTCTTGTTCAGCCCACGCTAAGGGTGCTGTAGAGAAATCTAGCCGTGTATGGCTAGCCTTAGACAGCTATCATGGAAACAACCTTCACATTTTGGATTTTCCATTGCATTGACTTATCGCTTATTGTTTATTACAGTAAAGCCTCGTACACACGAGCGAGTTTTTCGACGTTAAAAACACGTCGTTTTTCTCGACGAGATTCTTGTCAAGCTTGACGAGATTCTTGTCAAGTTTTCCTTGCATAAACACTGTCAATTCCAAATCTTGTCGTTGTTCTGTGCGGTCACGTCCAGCACGTACGACGGCAGTATAAAGGGGAAGATCGATTTCAATGGCGCCACCCCTTGGGCTGCTTTTGCTGATCTCGTGTTACCGCGTGTGAAGTAAAAGTTTGGGAAGAGACGATTCGCGCTTTTCAGTCTTCGTGCTTTCAGTTAGTTTTCTGCGGTTCAGTTTGTGCTTGTGGGTTCATATCTTGTCTTTCAGGGCGTCTAGGCAGGTCGTATCTGTTTTACAGTGCGTTCTTGCCCGTTCGTTTCTGAATTCCAGTTCGTTCTTCATAGGCCTTGCTGTTCTAAAGTGCGTTCTGTTTAGTACGTTCTGATCAAACGACCGTTTTCTAGCCATGTCGCAGGTACGTTCTCGTCGTCGAGTTCATGCTGTGCGGGTGCTTGGTGTTGGTCTGCTTGTCTTGGACCAAGACGAGTCCATGAACGGGGTGAGGAGGAGTTCATGGACCAAGAATTTGTTGCTCCAGCGGGACCAATTCTGCCATATGCCTCTGCTGCGGGAGATCGTGGAGAATAATCCTGAGGACTACAGGAATTTTCTGCGGATGTCTGACCCCGTTTTTCAGCATCTGTTGGCTTTGGTGTCCCCCTACATTACCAGGCAGGACACCGTTATGCGGGAAGCCATCAGTGCTGAGCAGAGGCTCATCGCCACGTTACGTTACCTGGCGACAGGGAGAAGTTTGCAGGACTTGAAGTTCACAACAGGCATCTCCCCCCAGGCTCTGGACCTCATAATCCCAGACACCTGTTCTGCCATTATACAAGTCCTGCAGGAGGACTATATTAGGGTAAGTTTTCTCCTTTAACATCACATTTTATGTATTTCATGTATGCTAATGTATTGTATTTCTTTCAACCTTCCCTAATTACCATGATTGTAATATGCTGAGAATGTCCCCTTTGTCCTCATGCATGCTGTAAGCTTTTAAATGCCCCTTTTTTCTTCTCCATGCATATTTCCCTTCACTAACCTCTCCAGCAGTGGCGGCTGGTGCTCAAAATTTTTGGGGGGCCACCCCAAAATTTAAAAAAGTAAAAAACTACCATTTCCGCGACTGTGCCTATTTAACGCCACCAGTTTGTCCCCTCAAATGCAGCCAGTTTGTCCCCTCAAATGCAGCCAGTTTGTCCACTCAAATGCAGCCAGTTTGTCCGCTCAAATGCAGCCAGTCCCCCCCCCCCCCCCAGCCCTGCACTTACCTTCCTCTGGTCTGCGCCGCCCTTCTTCTCTCCTCAATGTCTTCTCCCGCCCTTGATGTTGCATCAGCCAATCAGGTTAGTTATGAGGAAAGATTATGAGCACTGAACTTATTCTCTCTGGAGAAAAGACACTTGAGAGGGGATATGATTTCAATTTTCCAAATACCATACTGGTGACCCCCCATAGTGATAAAACTTTTCCGCAAAAGGGAGTTTAAAAAGACACGTGACCACTCATGTGGGGTCATCTGGGGGGGTTTTGAACTGTTCTGGCATTTTATACACAACATTAGGAAGCTTACATCGACTCTTCTAACCACTTGAAGACAAAGCCCTTTTTGACACTTTTTGTTTACATGAAAACATATTTTTTTTTTTGCAAGAAAATTATGTTGAACCCCCAAACATTATATATATTTTTAAAGCAAAGGCCCTACAGATTAAAATGGTGGGTGTTGCATTTTTTTTTTTCTACACAGTATTTGCGCAGCGATTTTTCAAACGCATTTTTTGGGGAAAAAATACACTTTTTTTAATTTTAATGCACTAAAACACACTATATTGCCCAAATGTTTGATGAAATAAAAAAGAAGATTTTAGGCCGAGTACATAGATACCAAACACGACAAGCTTTAAAATTTCGCACAAACGCGCATTGGCGACAAACTACATACATTTTTAAAAGCCTTTAAAAGCCTTTACAGGTTACGCAGTTAGATTTACAGAGGAGGTCTACTGCTAAAATTACTGCCCTTGATCTGACCTTCGCGGTGATACCTCACATGCATTGTGCAATTGCTGTTTACATATGACGCCAGACCGACGCTTGCGTTCGCCATTGGGCAAGAGCAGGGCAGGACAGGGGTGATTTTTTTTTTATTATTAATTTTGCTTTTTTATTTTATTTTTAAACTGTTGCTTCCATATTTTATTTATTTTTTTATCATTTTTATTGTTATCTCAGGGAATGTAAATATCCCCTATGATAGCAATAGGTAGTGACAGGTACTCTTTTCTTGAAAAAACTGGGGTCTATTGGACCCTAGATCTTTCCTCTGCCCTCAAAGCATCTGACTGCACCAAGATCGGTGTGATAAAATGCTTTCCCAATTTCCCAATGGCGCTTTTTATATCCGGGGGGGGGGGACATTCCCTCCCACTGCTTGTAAAAGCAGTCCAGAGGCTAATTAGCCACTAGGATTGCTTTTAAATGAAAGCCGGCCGCTGGCTGAAAAGAATGATACCAAGATGATACCTAAACCCGCAGGCATCATTCTGGTATAAACATTCAAAGTCCAGCAACATACCAGTACGTTGCTGGTCCTTGTTGGACATGTATTGTAATCTTTTTTTTCATGCAGCCTGTTGGCTGAACGAAAAAAAAAGATTGATCGGTGGGCATGCCCACCATTAGAATACCGCCCTTCATCCACCCACTTCTAATGATGGGCATACATACACCATTTATATATGCCGAAGCATGGGGGCATCTTCCCGCAAAAGTTATGCCGCGTACACATGGTCAGACTTTTCCACGGGTAAGCCTCCGTCGGAATTTCGACCGTATGTACGCGGCATTAGGAGCAAAATCGCTCCTCCACTCCTCCGCCCCTGCTGCCCCAATGCTTCGGCATATATGCTTTTTTTTTTAACTGTGGTGGTGAAATCACCTCCTACAGCACTGGAGTCGCAGGGATCAGGCCTGTCTCTGCGAACGCTGCAGTTATGTGTATTGTGTTTTGCAAGTGACAGTGATCGATCGATACTTCACTTGGGTGGCCTGGGCTGGACGGAGGGGCAAAACGCAGGTGCTAGCAGGTATCTGGGCTGATCCCGCTAACACTGCATTTTTGGGAACCCTAAACTGCTGGGGACGCTAGTATAGATCTGATCAGATCAGATATTGATCTGTTCAGATACTATACCACTAAGGGAGGTGTATGCTTCACGCGTGGGTGTTAGCGCTACTGGCACTAACCTGACGCTGCCTGGGGTGTGACGCAGACCCTCTCTGACGCTAAAACCTAATTGATATCACCCCCTGGACGATCAGGGGGTTAAACCTTTATTGGGTTATATACGGCGGGTGCCCTGACACTATAAAAAGCAAACTAACTAACCAGCGTCACCCGTAACACTTATATGGTGATTAATGGTGAAAGGGTTAACTAGGGGCAATTAGGGGGTTAAAACCTTTATTAGGTAATATATGGGGGTACCTGACGCTATATAAAAACCTGACGGCGAACCTAAAAAAAATTACTGGCTACCTATCGGCATCACCGACACTAAGACAGCGATCAGAAAAACGATCGCTTAGCGACAGTGGTGATAGGGGGTGAAAGGGTTACCTGGGGGGCGATCAAGGGGGTTAAACCTTTATTAGGTAATATATGGGGGTACCCGACGCTATAAAAACCTGCGGCGAACCTAAAAAAAATAACTGGCTACCGATCGGCATCACCGACGCTAAGACAGCGATCAGAAAAATGATCGCTTAGCGACAGTGGTGATAGGGGATGAAAGGGTTATCTGGGGGCCGATCAGGGGGTTAAACCTTTATAAGGGGGGGTTAGGGGGCTACACTGGACCTAAAACTAACTTTAGTGACACTTTTACAGTCACAAATGTCACTGATTGCAGTGATCAGTAAATAAATGGTCACTGCAATCAGTGACACTGTGACTGGGTGCTGGGGGGTGATCTGGGGGGTGATCTGGGGTGTCTGGGGGGGCGATTTATGTGCCTATGTGTCCTGGTGTCAGTGTAGTGTTTTGTGCACTAACCTGCATCTTCTCTCATGCGGCGCTCGGTATATGTGAGCGCCGCAGGAGAGATGACATCACTTCCTCTGCCTGTGTTTACATTACACAGGCAAGGGAAGGATTTGATTCGCTGGGAGCGATCGAGAGGGGGTGGCCGGAATCGAACGGCCGTCCCCTCTTCCTGGATCGCTCCCGAAAACTTAACGACAGCTCACTGTAAAGAAGGGGGGTCCGATCGGACCCCCCATCTATACAAAGGCGATCACGTACATATACGTGATTCTGCCTGTCGGTGCCATTCTGCCGACGTATTTTTACAGTGGGCGGTCGTTAAGTGGTTAAAATTAGAAGAAAAGAGGTTTAACCTTAAACTGCGTAGATGGTTCTTTTTTTTAAAAATCAGAAAAAAGTTTATTGAGAAAACCATATAACATACATAAATATAGCCAGAAGATTTGGGCAGCAAGAAACAATACAGGTATAGATCATTCTTAGGTTTTAAGAACAGACGTTGCAACAATCATTCAGGTTGATGTATCTACCTGTACATATTAAACGGTAAGTTAGTAACCAGTGCTGCACAGTATATTATAGTATCAAAGTACAATAGGCTGGACCAATGGTCCTACAGTATCAAAAAGTGCTAAAAAGGAAAAACAACAACAGAAACAATAAGAAACTGAAAAATAAAAGAGCATACATCCATCTCTCCAATGGGCATCTCTCCAATGGGAGTGGATGACATTCCCCTCAGAGAAACCCTAATGGAGAATTGGTAACCACCATGTCATGATTACTTTTCCACGATACACACCACAAAAGTCCACGGTTCGTCACAAGCATATTATAAAAAGTCGCTACCTTACATTTGCAAGAGTCTATCTTTGACCAGTTGTGTAGGCCCCAGACCGGGAGTGTCAAGCCAAGGTTGCAGCATTGAGTAAAAAATTTTCAGGGCATTCTTATGTTGATAAGTGAGTTTCTCACGTATCAGCAGACTGTTGACCATTTCCACCCACTGCCCTACCTAGTTGGCACCCTAAGAGATGTCCAAAGCCTCGCAATTGCCTTCTGGGCTATATATAGGAGAAGGATTATTGCAGTGTGGCCATTAGGCGAGAGCGAGGGTATCTCCAGTGCGCCAAGCAGACACACAATTGGGTTGTGGGGCACCGGTAGTTGGTACACCTGTAAAAAGGTAGGAAGAACATACTTCCAATACCGGAAAAGTTTTGGGCACTTCCAAATCATATGCAGTAGGTCCCCTTCATGTATGTAGCACTTCGGACACAGTGGTGTATCCCGACATCCCCATTTATGTAGGCGGACTGGAGTCCTGTATACTCTATGTAGCAAAAATAGATGTGATAGTCTGCGGGACGCAGAAACTGAGACCAATGGAGCAGAAGTAAGGCACACAGTTCCCAGGTTTCCCCGTCTATGGGGCCTAAATCTTTTTCCCACCCCTTTCTGCATGGAAGTGTAGAGTCATTGTGCGTGGCGCTAAGCAGTCTAGCATAAATCCTTGATATCATACCTTTCCTATCTTCTGCCAGGAACACGTCATTCAGCAGAGGATGTGTCAATAGCATAAATGGAGATATCCTATGCTCACTCTGAACTGCATGCCTCAATTGCAGATATCTATAAAATTGCGACATGTGAAGAGAAAATTATTTTCTGAGGTCTGTGAATGATTTAAGAATCGTACCCCTAAACAGTTGTGTGATATAATGGATGCCTGACAGCTCCCAGGAGCGGAAATCCCTAAGTTTAAGAAGTTCAGCAAAGTATTTATTTCTCTATATTGGAGTGAATGCGCATATGCCTCTAATCTTCAGGAGTGATCTAGTGTATGTCCAAAGGGTGTTCAACAACTTAATCGTGGGGAGGGAACGTGAGATATGTGTGAGTTCCGCCTCCAACGTGAGAAATGTGTGAATCCACCTCCAGGTGAGATAGCGCAGAGAGCTCTGAATCACAAGGGACTAACAGCGAACTGATGGGATCATCTACATCCTCCCCACCCCAATTACCAAGGTGCTGGAGTTGGGAGGCCACAAAATAGTATCGAACATGCGGAACTGCCATGCCTCCCTGATCCTTAGCCAATTGTAGTGACGAGAGGCTAATTTGTGCTGACTTATTGCCCCATATTAAGTCCCTGAACTGGGCATCTATTTGGGCAAACCATTTATGGGGTATCCATATGGGAGCATTGTGAAATACGTAAAGAAGTTTTGGGGCCCAAACCATTTTTACTAGGTTAGCCCTTCCCGTGACCGAAAGAAGCAACTTCGTCCACGCCGAGCATTTTGCCGGGAATTTACAAAGCAATGGTACCAGGTTCAGTGACAGGTATTGAGTTGGGTCTGGGGTCACCTGTATGCCCAAGTAGCGGAACTCCCCTACAAGAGAATGTCCCTAGCACAATCAGGGATGGGGCGAGTCAAGGGGTCCAATGGCATAAGCACCGACTTATTCCAATTAATACTAAATCCCGACAGCTCCCCAAAGTCTGTGATCAAACGCATCACATTCCTCAAAGAGTCGTTGGTGTCCCTGAGGTAAATCAAGGTGTCATCTGCATATAAAAAGATCACACCTTGCCTGGGACCTCTACAAAAGCCTATAATGTCCTGCGAGGCTCTTATATGTATAGCCAGGGGTTCTAAAGCCAAGGCGAACAGCAGGGGTGAAAGCAGACAACCCTGCCGTGTGCCCCTAAAAAGCCTAAAAGAGTCAGACATATCACCATTAATGCGCATTTTCGCCGATGGGGCGATATATAATAATTTAACCCATCTAAGGAAGGTAGGGCCCACCCCAAATCTTGTCAGTGCCTCCCATAGATAGGGCCGTTCGACGCTATCGAACGCTTTAGCAGCGCCCAAAGAGAAGATGGCCCTATTACCGGGATTGTCCACAGGTATTTGTAGGTTGAGAAACAATCTGCGTAAGTTCTGAGAGGTAGATCTCGTCGGGATGAAACCGGATTGGTCCCTATATATCACATGATGGATACACTTGGCCAATCTGTTAGCCTGCACCCTGGCTAGCAGTTTATTGTCAAACGTGAGCAGGGAGATAGGCCCGTATGAGTCCGGTGACATAGCATCTTTACCAGGTTTCAATAGTACCACTATGAGGGCCTCATTCATAGAAGGAGGAAGCACTCCAGTTTCAAAGGCTTTGTTATAAGTTTTTAAGAGTGTTGGAAGCAGCTGCTCTGTGTATTGTTTAAACGCCATCCGCCCCCGGCGCCCGCCAATTCTGTGCATACGCCAGAGCTTCTGTGAGTTCATCCTCAGTCAATGGGGCCCCAAGTAGAGCCACATCAGATGAGGATAAACAAGGCATGGGGTACCTATCTAAGAAGGAAGAGAGGTCCTCCGGGGTAGGTTGAACTTTAGATGTGTAAACATCCTGAAAAAAATGTGAAAAGCTGTCCATAATGGACTGAGTAGAGTAGCATGGTGCACCTTGTTCATCTTTCACAGCTACTATGTGTGAAGGAGGTTGCTGCAATTTGGCTAACATTGCCTGCATATGCCCCATATTCTCCCCCTCTTCAAAGTGTTTTTGCTGTAGAAAGAATAGTTTGTTCTCTGCTAATTGTAGGGACAGAGGCTTACGCATAGACTGGGAGGCTAACCATGTTCTTTTAGTGTTATCATTGGGATCAGCAACATAATCAGTCACTGAGCGTTGCGCCTCTGCCAGTACAAGCATCTCCCATTCTTTAGTGTTGGTCTTAATCTGGGAGATGACTCTAATAAATTGACCCCGCAAATATGCTTTGGCTGTGTCTCATACTGTGCCTATATCTGCGGAGTCTAGATTGTGTTTAAAAAAATCTGTCAGAAGTGCTGGAATTGGGTCAGGGTCTGGTATAAGAGACAGCCAAAACGGGTTACGTTTCCAGAGTCTATTGCCTTTAACTGCCCCCATCCTTAGATCTATGGAGAACGGTGAGTGGTCCGAGATCTGTCTGGGATGGTACTGTGAGGAGGCAACCATTGGCAACAGGAGGTCAGTACCCAGTCCCAAGTCAATTCTAGAAAGGCCCCCCACTGAAGCTGATTGACAAGAATACACTCTATCCTCAGGGTTATGCATTCTCCAAACATCAGTAAGGCTCATTTCCAATAGAAGGCGAGCAAAAGGGGTAGACCCCTGACCCTGCACCGTTGTTACATCAATGCGGGGACTAAGCTTGCCCTTCTCATAATCAAGGTAATTGTTGAAGTCTCCCAGGACCAACACTGGTATGCCCGGGAAGCGGGATATAAAATGAGCTAAGATTTTAAGTAGGCCAGCTGAAAAGAGAGAAGGAATGTACAGCCCTGCCAGTATACATTTCATCCCATAAAGGGAGCACAAAAGGAATATAAAACGACCCTCTGGATCAATTTTAACATCTAGGAAGTAGAATTGCGTACCTTGTCATATCAGGACACTCACCCCCCTTGAGTACACCGAGCCTGTAGCGTGGTACTGATGACAAAACTGTCTTATTGCAAATTGTGGAGTAGACAGGGGAGATGAGTCTCCGGCAGACAAATCACATCCGCATCCAACCTCTTGATCGTGCGAAGCACGGCCAAGCGTTTAACTGGGTTATTCAAGCCCCTGACATTCCAGGACAAAAATCGAGTTAGCTTAGTGTAGCGCCCTCCTCACTCCCCTCTCTTTCTTCAGCTCGTCTCTCTCTTGTCTAGGGGTATCTTTTAGAGGGGAAGGGAGCGGGGACACTACGACAGGCCTTTGTCACAGGTGTCAGTGTGATACAAGCAAAGTTCTTTTACCTTCGGGTCAGTGCTGTGCACCTGGAGCCTCCACCGAGAGTTACCTTGAACAATGTCTGTCAGGAAATGAGCCCCACACCATTAAAGTTCAACACTCCTTTATTCTTCTCGAATGAACACAATCAGTTGAACTCCCTTGGTAGAAACAGAACAGAAAAGGAGGTGTGGATGCGAATAGGCCCAGACACAATGTGTTCTCCACTTTCCTTCCTGAAAGTGGGTTGCGGTCTCCGAACGAGGGGGGATTTCCTTCCAGGCGGTCTCCGGTGAGAGACTCACCCTTCACTGGCAATCTGCTGCACCAGAATGTGGGTGTAAGTGTAGCGCTAATTTTGTTAATCTATGTACACTAGTAAACTATACATAGGAGTGGTAAAAACGTGGTAAAGTGTGCACTAGATGAAAACCAGTGCAAAACCCAAAATATATAAAATGAATGAATCATATAATTATACATGAACCAAAATCCTTACAGTGATATTATATTACATTTTAATTGTGACAACTAAAATGTTTAGAAGGTGAGTCCACAGGGAACGTCCATCAGTTTGAAAGTGAAGTGAAGGTCAATCCAAAAAGATGAAGAGTGTTCATTTAAGGAAAAACTTATATTTTCAAAATGTGGAATGCTGTGAGCACCGCCACCAAGAGTGAGTTGAAGGAGGCTTACCGGAAATCTCAGACTAGGAAAGGCACACGCCCACCGAGTCGAGAAAAGCTTTGGGGGTTAACAAACCCAATGTAGGTAATCTGGAGTCTGAGGGACTTGTTATTCAACTTCAGTCAAACAGGACATCTAGTATGTTGATCTCATGTTCATAGATGTATACAAAGGCTTGGTATCCATATTGGTACGTATGAAAGTGAAAAAACAAACTCACATAGCGTAATACCGTATGGGATGTTTAATATAAAAAGAGGAGTAACAATAAAACACTCACATTTGAGATGGCATAAAAAGGCATGAATGCAGGAACGGTAGCGATGCGTGTAGACAGATCTACCCCAGCGCTCCCGTCTCATACTTGATTCTGAGCATTCGCATTTTTTTCACGTCGTTAAAGCCCACACACGTCCGTTTTTCATGGCGAGAAAAACGACGATAAAAAAAACAACGTGAAAAATTAGAGCATGTTCCAATTTTTTCATGGCCGTTTTTCATGTTGTGAAAAATGCTCTGAAGCCCACACACGATCATTTTTAATGACCATTTTAAAAAATGTAATTTTTCTCGTCATTAAAAACAGTCGTGTGTACACGGCATAAGAGCGGCAAGGATGTGGAATTCCCTTCCACAGGCAGTGGTTTCAGCGGAGAGCATTGATAGCTTAAAAAAACTATTAGATAAGCACCTGAACGACCACAACATACAGGGATATACAATGTAATACTGACATATAATCACACACATAGGTGGGACTTGATGGACTTACATCTTTTTTCAACCTCACCTACTATGTAACTATGTAACTATCATTAGTAACCCTTCATATATACAGTATAACATGTACAATGATTGCATATTTTTTTTTCTTGTCAGGTGACTGAATAATTGCAGGTCCACAACTTACCGCAGAATGGTAAAATCACCAACCGAGAGGTGGTCCAACATGCCCACACAAAATAAATAACGCTTAAAGCGGTGTTCCTGTTGAATCTTTTTTTCAAACACTGTAGCTGCTGACTTTTAATAAGCACACTTACCTGTCCAGGATGCCTGCGATGTCGGCCCCCTGAGGCCGATCCGTCTATCGGATCGGGTGCTGGCACCGCCATTCGTACTAAGGGAAACAGGCAGTGGAACCTAGCGGCTTCACTGCCCGTTTCCTATTGCGCATGCACGAGTCTTGCGGCGCTTTTTGAATGTCCGCTGTCTTCTGGGACACACACAGGTCCCAGAAGACAGCACACCCGATTCCCCAGAAGACAACGTGAGGAGTAGAAGAATGAAGACTTCCGTGGAATAGAAAGTGGCAGCTTAGGACGATCTGCCTAGCAATAGCCATTTCTGGTAAGTATATGTAGCGGGGTCCCCATATTTTGGGCCCGATATGTTTGAAATTTTGGGGGAAGACTGAGCATTAGTTTGGCTCAGGCTGTTTGTTTTCTTTAAATTGGACTCTGCTCTGCTGTGATGTTGTCTGGTCGTACAGTTCCCTTTGACCTGCAGGTGGCGATGTTGCCCAGGTCCCAGGTTGAACCACAGAAAACATTGCGGGGTGATTGGGTGTCCTCTCTCGGCAGCCATGCAGTGGGTGTGGTCTACCTGATGTGCATGCTGGGAGAGGGTACTTAAGGGGCAGACGCCATTGGCGCGGGGTCTTCGTCCTCGGCACGTCCCCCACCTTTGGTGGCCCTCACGGCCAGGGGTGCGTGTGAATGTGCTGGGTCCCGGGCACCTTTAGCCCGAGGCCCCATCGTTCCAGGTAGGCCCAGTACCTTTAACTGAGGCCTACAACCAACCAGCAGAATCCCAGGGTGCCCGTGGGAGGGTGACCCGCTCTGAAGGAGAGGCAACCAGGGGAGGACCTTTCTAAGGGGATCGGTGAAGGATGTCGCCGTCTCGGGAGAGGCCTGGTTACCTGTCAGAGGGAAGGATTACATGATCCGCTAAGAAGCCCCTGTAATGTGTCCCATTGGCCCCTATGGTCTCTAAAGTTACAAGTGCAGAAAAGCTCGGGACTTAGGACCTAAAAGGATTCTGTGGCAGAGGATCTTCCTAACAGGTCCCTAGGAGAAACAAATTTAAAGTGAATGTTTCGTGCTCCACTCCGGCTGCTAGGACCATGAGAGGGAACTATCCGGGTGAGCAAAACCCACTCAGGCTTGATTGGCGACGAGAGTAAATAAGTGCCACGTGCCTGAACCTCCCTCCCTGTTTAACTCTCTCTCTATCCTCAACTTTCTCTACTAAGTTTCTGCGCAAGAAAAATAAACTCTTTTGTTGGGGCTTAATACTGTCTGGACATTGGCCTTCTTAAGAGAGAAAATAGACTTTCTTTTTCGTACATCACGGGACACAGAGCGACTTAGTCATTACTAATGGGTTATATAGTTTACCTTCAGGTGTTGGCACTGGCCAATTCCAAACCGGAAGTACCCTCCCCTATATAAGCCCCTCCCACCCGGGAGCACCTCAGTTTTTTGCCAGTGTCTAAGGTGTTGGCCAAAGAGTAACATGTGTTTTCACTGGGCTTGCGTACAGGTTCTTTTGGGCCTTAGTAAGCTGTTCCGGATCCCACCAAAAAAGCTTCATAGCTAAACGGTCGGTACCCGGGCCTTGCAGCAGAAGAGCAAGGTTTTGCCTGTAATGCTTCTCTTAGGAGGGCTGGACCCTGGGATCCAGAGCTCTGGTCATACCCACGACCAAGACGCTGTCTGTGCAGGGTGCTATACAGGTCCAGGGGAGTGGAATCCTTGGGAACCCGGTCCCTGAAGGTTTAATTACAATGCCTGCCGTGATAGGTGAAGTTTGGACTTTTGTGGACCAAACAAAGTCCTGCGGCGGGGATCAGGTAAGTGGGGGCCCTCAGGAACTTGGTTCTATTGGGGGACCCCCAAGCCTAATTTGTCTTTCTGTCTGTTACCTAACGGTATTCCCGCTAAATATCTGTGTTTGCCTATAACTACTGAAAATGTAAAATTTTAATAGTAGTCAAGAAAAAAAAAAAAAAAAACAGGGACCGCGGTACCTGTGTTAAACCACTAGAGGCCGCTGTAGTCCATTTTTTCTTGTAAATGTGGATCTTTGGTTTTCTCAACTCAAAAGATCCAGGCAGCTGGTAAGTTTCTCTGAGGGAATCCACTTCCTCTGCCCTGTTGCTGAGTTCATCCACCGCACAGGCCCTCCGGCAAAAAGGGCCCTGGCTCCTAGTCCTCTGTTGGTTTTCGAAAAGGGCGCCATTGGCGCACGGGCGCGCGCGCGGGCGCGTGCACGCGCCTCCTATGAAAAAAAAGGGGCGGGGCGGGTGGATGACGCTCGATGCGCGCCGCGGCGCTTCTGCGCATGTGCGGGCGTCCCAGCATGGTTAAAAGACACAGTACAAGTGTCAGCTGCATGCAAACAGAGCTAGCAACAAACAGTGGCACACAGAGGCGGTTGATGCAGGCATCCCCATAGAAAGGCACTTTAGTGGACACCAGCTGGTATATAGCAGCACCTGTGTTAGACTATTACCAGCAAAAATTGGTGTATGACGACGGGAATACCTCAGCTTTGTGCTTAAAGGATATGTCGTCCAGACGCTCCGGAAATAGATCTTCCAGGAAGCCAAAGGGGTCTCCATCGGGCTCTGAGGATATTGGGCATGCTTGCACTGCACCAATCTCCCCTGAGAATGCAGAGGTCAGTAGCCGTAGAAACCCCGCAGGAATGCCTGGTGCTGCGGCTGTCCCCAGTCCACCTGCTCCTGTATATATAACAGAGGAGGTTTTATCCTCAACTCTGGGAGGATTGGAAGAGAGATTAACAGCATTGATCGCTGCTTCCCTGTCACAGGAAAAGCGCGTCCGATCTCCGTCTCCTCCTTCAGAGTGCCTGTTAGTGGAGGAACAGCCCCACACAGAGATCGACCTACCTGAAGGGGATCAGGATGAGGTTGATTCACTTATAGAGGAATCAACAGTGGAAGAACCTTTCTCAGCTTCTCAGGCTGAAAGATTATGGGTTCAGTCTCTGACTAACATGGTCCGATCAGCATTTAAAATGCCTCTGGCGGAACCACCATCCACTACGGTTTCCTCGCTGGGGTCGCTAAAAGCTCCCCAGGCGGTCTGTTCCTTCCCAATCCACCCTTTATTAGAAGGGCTTATTTACCAGGATTGGGAGCATCCTGATAAAATATTTGCTCCCCCCAAGAGATTTCCGGTGATCTATCCCATGGAGGATAAGTTCATAAGAAAATGGAGGGTCCCTATAGTGGACGCAGCCATCTCTTCTGTTAACAAATCACTGACATGTCCAGTAGATAATGTTCCAATGTTCAAAGACCCAATAGATAAAAAAATTGGAGTCTTTACTAAAATCTGCTTTCTCTACAGCAAGTATGGTGACACAACCTGCGGTAGCAGCGATTGGAGTCTGCCAAGCAGTGAAAGATCAGTTGAAACAAGTCTTAAGGGACTTACCAGATCAGCAGGCTCATGCCCTAGCTGACCTGCCTAGAGCCTTGTGTTTTGCGGTGGACGCCATAAAGGATACAATCCAACAGGCCTCCCGCTTTACGCTGTCTATAGTACATATGCGTAGGCTTCTGTGGCTCAAAAACTGGTCTGCTGAAGCTCCCTGTAAAAAACTGCTGGTTAGCTTCCCATTTCATGGAGAACGCTTATTTGGAGAAGATCTGGACAAATATATCCAGAAAATTTCTGCCGGTAAAAGTTCACTCTTACCGGTTAAGAACAAGGGTAGAAGTCCTTCTTTTAAGAGGCCTACCTCTCCAGTCCCGGGCACATCGGCTGTGAAGCAGTTCCGACGGCCTCCGCGGTCAAATTCAGGGGGCAGAAATCAGGGACAATCACAGGGTAACAAGAAGCCCTGGATCAAGAGAGGTACAAAACCTCCCCCTAAGGCATGAAGTATTGCCCCCGCTCAATCGGGTGGGGGGAAGACTTCAGTTGTTCACAGAGACCTGGCGGGACACCATCAGAGACAGATGGGTGCTCTCCGCAGTAAGTCTGGGATACAAGCTGGAGTTAAAAGGCACTCCTCCTGCCCAATTTATGAGGTCAAACGTGCCAAGAGATCCCCAAAAGAGAGGATCCCTCCTTCTGGCACTAGAACAACTATTGCTCCAAGGGGTAATCATGAAGGTTCCCCTGGAAGAAAGCGGATTCGGGTTTTACTCGAACCTTTTCACAGTCCCCAAACCAAATGGGGACGTGAGGCCCATATTAAATCTAAAAGGGCTAAACAAGTTCCTAAATATCAGGACCTTTCGGATGGAGTCGATCCGATCAGTGGCCACCGCCCTACAAGGGCAGGAATGGCTAGCCTCGATTGACATAAGGGATGCTTATCTGCATATTCCCATCTTTCCGGCCCATCAGAAATTTCTACGCTTTGCAGTAGAAGGGCGCCATTTTCAGTTCAGAGCCTTACCTTTCGGTCTGGCCACAGCACCACGAGTGTTCACAAAAATTCTGGCCCCATTATTGGCCAATCTAAGAACACAGGGTGTAACGATAATGGCATATCTAGACGACCTGCTACTAATAGACACTCAGTGGAAAAGCTGGAAGTAGCTATTCACAAGACAATCGAGTATCTGGAATATCACGGTTGGATTATCAACCGGGACAAGTCAGCTCTAAGACCAGTCAAAAGTCTGGAATACTTAGGGCTAAGGCTGGATTCAAATCAGAGAAAGATTTTCTTACCTCCAGAGAAGGTGTCGTCTTTAAGAAATTTGACCCACTTAGTGGGTACAAAAAGAAAACCATCCATACGTCTCTGCATGAGGCTGCTGGGAGATGGTGGCTTCATTCGAAGCGGTACCCTACGGTCAATTCCATTCAAGGAATTTGCAAAGGGCCATACTGTCAGCCTGGAACAAAAAAGTTCAGGCTTTAGACTTACCAATGTCCCTGTCCCCTTCTGTTCGCAAGAGCCTCCATTGGTGGTTGGTGCCCCAGAATCTGGAAAGAGGGAAACCCTTCAGTCCGGTTTCTTGGAAGGTGGTCACTACAGATGCCAGCCTCATCGGCTGGGGGGCAGTGCTGGAGCAATGGTCTCTCCAGGGCAGGTGGTCAGAAGCAGAAAAGGCCCTGCCCATCAATCTCTTAGAGATACGAGCAGCCCGGTATGCCCTAGTAGCATGGACATCCAAACTCCAGGGGTCCCCTGTCAGAATTCAATCAGACAATGCCACGGCAGTGGCATATATCAATCATCAGGGTGGCACCAAAAGTCGTGCAGCCCAGAAGGAAGCAAATTGCATCCTGGAGTGGGCAGAAAGATATGTCCCAGCCATATCCGCGGTTTTCATCCCAGGAGTGGAAAATTGGAGAGCGGACTTTCTAAGTCGCCAACAATTATGCCCGGGGGAATGGTCTCTTCACCCCGAGGTTTTCCAGGCAATATGCCAGCGGTGGGGAACACCGGATGTAGATCTGCTAGCATCCAGATTCAACGCAAAGGTGGACAGGTTTGTGTCTCGCACAAGGGATCCCCTAGCTTGCGGCTCGGATGCCCTAGTGTTCCCTTGGGATCGGTTCAAGCTGATATATGCATTCCCACCGCCACAATTGTTACCGCGATTACTCCGCAGAATCAGGGTAGAAAAGAAACCAGTGATTCTGGTGGCTCCAGCGTGGCCCCGAAGGGCATGGTACGCGGAGATTGTAAAAATGTCAGTGAGGAGTCCTTGGACCCTCCCACTTCGTCCGGACCTGCTGTCGCAAGGACCGATATACCACCCTTCCTTACCAGCCCTAGGTTTGACGGCCTGGCTATTGAAGCCCACATTCTGAAAAAGAGAGGGCTCTCTAATTCTGTGGTATCTACCATGATCAATGCCAGGAAACCGGTATCCAGGCAGATCTATTATAGGATCTGGAAAGCGTACATTACGTGGTGTGAGACCAAGAAATGGCATCCACGTAAGTACATGATAGGGAGGATTCTGGACTTCCTACAGTGGGCTGTAGATAGGAAGCTGGCCTTGAGTACTATCAAGGGTCAGATTTCGGCCTTGTCAATATTTTTTCAAAGGCCCTTGGCTTCGCATTCACTAGTCAAAGCCTTTATACAAGGAGTGATGCGTATTAGCCCTCCGGTTAGTATTCCCATATGTCCTTGGGACTTAAACCTGGTTCTGTCGGTTCTACAGAAACAACCGTTTGAACCATTACAACACATTTCCTTGGTTCTTCTCACCAGGAAATTGGTTTTCTTAGTAGCCATTTGTTCGGCTAAAAGAGTGTCGGAATTAGCAGCTATGTCCTGTAAGGAGCCATATCTGGTTGTCCATAAGGACAGAGTAGTATTACGTCCTCATCCAGCCTTTCTTCCTAAGGTGGTATCGAGGTTTCATTTGAACCAAGATGTGGTTCTTCCTTCTTTTTTCCCCAAACCTAGCTCAGTAGAGGAAAAGTTATTACATTCTTTGGATGTGGTAAGAGCAGTTAAAGCTTATCTAAAAGCCACTGCTCAGATTCGCAGAACGGATTCTTTGTTTGTTCTGCCGGAAGGCCCCAGAAGGGGTCAGGCAGCATCAAAATCTACTTTAGCCAAGTGGATTCGACAGGTCATAATACAAGCCTATGGCTTGAGAAAGAGACCGCCTCCGTTCAAAGTTAGGGCGCACTCCACAAGAGCGGTTGGAACTTCATGGGCAGTGCATCACCAGGCCTCCCTGGCTCAAGTATGTAAGGCCGCAACATGGTCTTCGGTACACACGTTTACTAGATTCTATCAGGTAGACGTTAGAAGTCAGGAGGATGTCGCCTTTGGGCGCAGTGTGTTGCAGGCCGCAAAAGATCCTCATGCCTGATGGCGCCCAGCTTATGTACCCCCCCCTCATTTGGCATTGCTTTGGGACGTCCCATTAGTAATGACTAAGTCGCTCTGTGTCCCGTGATGTACGAAAAAGAAAAAGGGATTTTTATAACAGCTTACCTGTAAAATCCTTTTCTTGGAGTACATCACGGGACACAGAGCTCCCACCCCTCTTTTTGGGACACTTATTGCTTGGCTACAAAACTGAGGTGCTCCCGGGTGGGAGGGGCTTATATAGGGGAGGGTACTTCCGGTTTGGAATTGGCCAGTGCCAACACCTGAAGGTAAACTATATAACCCATTAGTAATGACTAAGTCGCTCTGTGTCCCGTGATGTACTCCAAGAAAAGGATTTTACAGGTAAGCTGTTATAAAAATCCCTTTTTTCCCTACACTCTAGGGACGAGAACCAACAGAACGAGATAACTCGCTGCAGGACCCAAAACTGTTAACACCGCTCACCCTCTACAAAATGGAGGATACTGGGCATGTGGCATAGTGTGTCCTATCCTGTGAGTGGAGGTAAGCAGGTAAAGGATCTGTGTGCTACATATAAAAAAATCATTATTTTTTTTCAAATTTTTAGGAGCCTTTTTATGTATTTTTTTTTTAGGGTGGACCTCCGCTTTAAGGAGATCCATGGGGACAACTTAAAGGCCTCATGCCCACGGACATTTTTACAGCCACGTTTTTGAGCATTTTTTACAGCTTAAAAACGCCTGTCCATGTTAGTCTATAGCTTCATGCCCACCTAGACGTTTTTGAGCTGCAAATAGCATAGACGTTTTTAAGCTATAAAAAAAAACCAGGACCAGTGCGTTCCTCAGCGTCGGAGTTAGGCAGAAAAAAACGCGAGCGTCAAAAAACGCGCAAAAACGCGCACTAACGCGCGGTCGCGTTTTTTAGCTCCGACATTTAAAAAAAAATAACATTTTTTTTTACAATAACAAGGACAGGCGTTTTTAAGCTGTAAAAAACGCAGCTGTTAAAAACGTCTGTGGGCATGAAGCCAAAAAATTAAGCCATAACCACATAGTGGGAGAGATATGGTAACGGTTTACTTTTTTCCAAGATACAAGATCAGATTGCTTGTAAGATCAAATCATATTGCATATTGTGTACATGTGCCTGTATTCAAACACCTGCAAAATAAAGAAAAGGCAACCACTATGAAATTTATGATATATACGTGTAGCGGGGTCCTCAATTTAGTGGGATACACTTGGGGGTAGTGTGACCCAAGTGTGTAATTGTGTTAGGGTTCAGACCCCTTTTTGTTATTCGTGGAGGATTGGGTGGTGTAATATTCTCCTTGACCAGTGGGTGTCAGTGTACCTACTGGCTCAGGGTAGAATCACTACCGGAGTGCTACCCTTCTTTGTCCCTTCCTGGAGATGGTACGGCCGGGGCGGGGAACCCGCCGTGGTGTCGATGGGAGGAGATAAAAGGGGGAGACGCCCTCGCCACGAGGTCTTTTTCGGGGGATCATCTCTTCACGCACCCAGGCACCTTAGGCCTGGGTGCGGGCGGTTCAAGGTTCCGGCCTAGGCGCCCTAGGCCTGGCCGGAATGAAGATGGAGTCCATCCCAGGCACCTTCAGCCTGGGGTGAGGTACTATTGAGGAGGCCTGGGACCTGGTGACTCCGACTGGGTCCCGCGAGGGTGGAGTTGCTCCAGGGCGCCCCTTGCGAGGGGGCCCGCATCTGAGGTGAGGAGGCTGGGGAGGTCACCCGTTCGAAGACCCGGTGTAGTGTCAACCCGGTGACGGATGGGCCTTCGGTAACTCCCTTGGAGGACATCTTCCCCTGATAGGGGCCGCAACGCAGCGGAGGTATTCATGTCAAGACTCCTACAACCCTTGATCATAGCACAGGGGGTGTAGGGACCCAGATCAGTATAGTGCCTCGACCTGCTCATCCCACCGTATCATGCCATCGCATTGCCTGTATGTGGAGATACGAAATAAACCAACAGTTGGACTGTGATCGGTGTATGGACTCTGTTAATGGGAGCAAAGGGTGGTTCAGTGGTTCCTGCACGATAGACTCGGTACATGCTCAGGACACACCGGCCCGAGGAAACATCAGGTATTGGCCTTCACCTCGCCCGCCGTTGTGGGGAGGACATGGGCCGTAGTGCACCTCACCCTGTCGCGTGACATACCCCTAGCTAAAGAGGACGGGGTGAGGGGGTGGCTACACGTGGGGGCTCGTCCGGGATAGTGTGTGTCTTGGCGATGGAACTGAGAACGTCTGTGTTTGAACTTTGCTGCCCGGAGGAGTTCCGAACAGGTCGGCCATGTGATTGGCCAAAGTGCATCCCTGCTCGGAGTTGTGGACATGACCCTAAGTCGGGAAAGGCCCACGCAGAGGAGCGTAAAAAGGGAAAGGTCCAGCCGTGTGAAGTACTACATGTGGGGACTGTTAATGCACTGCGCCACGAGGCACCCCATGACTTACAATTCGTGGGCGGAGGCTGGCGGAAGCCCGCAAAAACGTACAAGTTGTGGGAGGAGTCTGGCCACGTGTGGAGATACACGTGGAGACTCCGGCGCGTGGTCAGCGCGTGATGGAACAGCAAGTGGTCGGGATGGCCTCAAGCTCCCCGTGGATACCGGTACCTTACCCCACGAAGATGACTGCATTTGCTGCTCCCCTGACAGACACGGGGATAAGACTTAGGCCCCGAGGACAGTTGGCTCTGTATTCATGCAGAGACACGGAGGCCCTCGGTGTGATCTGTCCCGGATGCTCGGGACTGGTGGTCCAACTGAAGCCATTCGGGCGATGTGAGGCATGCAAGGAGTTCCTTTTTGAGGTTGAACCATACACGGAAAGGCCCCGGGCCCTACGCCTCAACTGCATCACAGGAACTGCCACTCCGGAGGGAGAGATCCAGGCCTCTGCGGAGGTCCCCGTACGCGCTGACCAGGGCGAAGTGACTGCCCAACCAGAGACTGAGAGAGAAAAATCCGAAGACACTGCTTCGGTCACCACAGACTCCCTGCTGCCACCCCCGAAGAGGAAGATAGGCCTGGTGCAGGCATCCTGTGGTCGTGGTCGAGCTTCACCCCGCCGCTTGCCTGGCCTGGATGGCGCCGGTAGAGAAGAGAGTCCCGGACATCCCAGTTCTTCAGTAGGTCCAGGTGAGCTAGGGGCTGGGACTGTGGTGTTGGTTGGAGGTGTCGGGAGTTCACAGCCGGTGGAGCCCGAAAGGGAGGGTAGCCTTCCGTCTACTAGAGACTACCTTCCCGCCGAGATGTATGACACCTCCGACCTAGAGTCGTTGTCAGACTGTGGTGATGACGGGGAAATAGACGAGCTGTTTCACCGGAAGGGCTGGGACAGACGCCCGCTACCTGTGCTGAGTAAACCACAGGATTCCCCCATGTCCATAGAAGACAGTACGCTCCGGGCGCAGGCCCCGGAGTTCCCGAGGAAATCTAACCCTCTGACCAACTTTCCTCATTCAACTACATCACCCGCTCTGATGGTGGGGACGCAGCGTGCTTCGTTGCGGGCACCAAAGACAAAGCAACCCGAGATGGTGAAGGTACCTCGGCACCCGGAGGCCATCGTACAGCCAGGAGAAGGTGAGCGAGATGTGATGCCGCCCCTAGCCAGATTGCAGAGACTTTTCTCCCAGAGAGTCGCCCGTGAATATGGGTGGGAGTACCCCTACTTGCCTCGGGACTTATTGTATGAAGTTGAAGTCCTGCGACCAAGGTGGTATGACGAGTTTGTATGGGAAAAGCTTAAAGTACCCCATGCCAGGCGATACCTGTCATGTTCGCCGCCTGTGTCTAAAAAGTTCAAGGACTGCAGAGCTGATTGGAGACTTGGGCGCCATATTCATGCTGATAAGGTGCTCATCTGTAGGAAAGAAGGAGAGGATGTTGAGTATTCAGTGGAAGTGTTTGACGGGCACCTGAAGCCTCTGTTTCTGCCGGATCCAAGGTTCTACTTATAGGAGGAGTGAGCTCCTATCTTGTTGCTGTTGAAACTTTCTGGATGAGACATTCCCAGACGCCTAGAACTGTGCCCTACTTTTATTTTGATTTGGGTTTTTTTTCTTTTACTCACTGGAGACTTGGGAGCTGTTGTGTTTTTTTTTCTCCCTTTTCTTCATGTGCCAAAGGCAGAGACTTTTGGGGTAGAGTCAGAGTAGGAAAGCAGGAAGAATGAAGATCTTACCAAGTGTCATTACCGCAGCTCTGTCACCAGGTGGCAGTGTTGTGCAACGGTTGTTCGAAATGCTACACATGCATTACTTACTTATTGGAGTGAGCGGGTCTCTCGGCTGACGGACCCACTCATGCCAAGTTAACACAGAGTGTTAGGATGTGTTTTCTTTTTGTTGTTTCCCTTCTGCAGGAGATTCATCGGTCAAGACTGTTGAGAGTGGGGTGGTTCTTAGACAGCGATGGGAGGGATTGTACATGTGTACAGAATAGATGTCTTATACAAATGTTTATCGTTTTATATTTCCCCTTTCCCTTTTGAGCAGGTCTTGGCACATTTAGTATCCAAAAATTTGAGGGATAGCCTCTGGGGCCCACTTCATGTCACCACTCTTTGGGAGACATGGGTGTGCACCTGACGCTGGGGACCAGCGTCAAATCACAGGGGGGAGTGTGTAGCGGGGTCCTCAATTTAGTGGGATACACTTGGGGGTAGTGTGACCCAAGTGTGTAATTGTGTTAGGGTTCAGAGCCCTTTTTGTTATTCGTGGATGATTGGGTGGTGTAATATTCTCCTTGACCAGTGGGTGTCAGTGTACCTACTGGCTCAGGGTAGAATCACTACCGGAGTGCTACCCTTCTTTGTCCCTTCCTGGAGATGGTACGGCCGGGGCGGGGAACCCGCCGTGGTGTCGACGGGAGGAGATAAAAGGGGGAGACGCCCTCACCGCTAGGTCTTTTTCGGGGGATCATCTCTTCACGCACCCAGGCACCTTAGGCCTGGGTGCGGGCGGTTCAAGGTTCCGGCCTAGGCGCCCTAGGCCTGGCCGGAATGAAGATGGAGTCCATCCCAGGCACCTTCAGCCTGGGGTGAGGTACTATTGAGGAGGCCTGGGACCTGGTGACTCCGACTGGGTCCCGCGAGGGTGGAGTTGCTCCAGGGCGCCCCTTGCGAGGGGGCCCGCATCTGAGGTGAGGAGGCTGGGGAGGTCACCCGTTCGAAGACCCGGTGTAGTGTCAACCCGGTGACGGATGGGCCTTCGGTAACTCCCTTGGAGGACATCTTCCCCTGATAGGGGCCGCAACGCAGCGGAGGTATTCATGTCAAGACTCCTACAACCCTTGGTCATAGCACAGGGGGTGTAGGGACCCAGATCAGTATAGTGCCTCGACCTGCTCATCCCACCGTATCATGCCATCGCATTGCCTGTATGTGGAGATACGAAATAAACCAACAGTTGGACTGTGATCGGTGTATGGACTCTGTTAATGGGAGCAAAGGGTGGTTCGGTGGTTCCTGCACGATAGACTCGGTACATGCTCAGGACACACCGGCCCGAGGAAACATCAGGTATTGGCCTTCACCTCGCCCGCCGTTGTGGGGAGGACATGGGCCGTAGCGCACCTCACCCTGTCGCGTGACATACCCCTAGCTAAAGAGGACGGGGTGAGGGGGTGGCTACATACATATGAAGAATTACCTCTTCATAGTGAGACTTACAATGTTTCAGTCAATTCTTTTATAGTAATAATAATAAAATGAATATAACATAAATATTAATAATTATTATTATTGTTGTTACTACTATTAATATATACATTAATAAATTAATAAAATAACTCTTTACATTAATAATCACGTCCCAACACATACTTACAATGTTTATTATGAGATTTTCCCCTTACGAAGTCTTGTGACTAAATATTTTGGGCGTGACAAGAGGATGTCATCATGCCGACTAAAGGAATCACGTGGCTTTGAGAAGTTTGGGAAAGACCCAACCTGGTATCCATGTTCATAAGGGAGCTTTTATGAGCATGTGATCCCATATAGTGCTTTTTGGCATTACTAACATGTAACTGTTTTACTGATGTTTTTAAATTCATAATCTTAAAGCGTAACTTCACCCAAAAGGGTACGTTTTGCTCTTTCTTCTCCACCCCCCCCCCTTTATATTTGGCAAATTATGCAGCGCTTTACAACTTAAGGGTAGACAGTACAAATACAATAAATTTAATACAGTAGGAATCAGAGAACCCTGCTTATTAAGCTTACAATCAAAGCACATTATTTTTTATGGGGGGGAGCGAGTACCTGATTTTTACAGGTACCCACTCTGCCACTTCTGATCAGATTGACACGGCGATCTGAGCGGAAGTTGAGCCCCCCTTCTTCCCCCACAGCCTTCTGAGACACATCCTTAGTGAAGATGCAGGTGCCTGCTCCTGAAGCCGACTGAAGAATCAGCTTGGGTGAGGACATCGCTGGATCTAGGGGCAGGTAAGTGTTGTTGTATTAAAAGTAAGCAGCTACAGTATTTGTAGCTGCTGACTTTAAATTGTTTGGGGGAGACTGGAGCTCCTCTTTAGGTAAATGAGTGATTCTTTCTGCTTTCTTCTTGCACCAACTACTTTGGTGAGAGATACTCTGGAGATGTTTTAGAGCTGTTGTGGAAGTATATCTATAGTCCATTTTTTTGGGGGGGTAGAATAGGGATGAATTTGAACACCTGTTGGAGAGATTCCTACACTTCCTGTCTGGTACAAAGGTTGCCAAACTTTTTTTTTAGTTAAGTAGGGGGAAGCTCAAACCTCTGCCAACTTTTTTTTTTTTCACAGATGTTTTTATTTATTAAATAAAATAAAGAAGTGTACAAGTAGTTTGAACAGTAATTGTACAGTGACAATAGGTAAAACAAAACAAAAGTTTAGTAGAAAGTCAAATTACAAAGTAAATCTAGTCTCAAGTTCTGCAGTAGGTTATATGGCTCTCAGCTAGAGGGCAATATTTGGGTTAAGCAACCTGGGTGGTTTAGTAATGTTGCCCTAATTAATTGCAATGAAATAGACCGTAGTCAGTTACCTTTGAGAGATAAGCGCGTATGGAGATGTCTAATGAAGTGTGGAGTAGATCTAGCTAGAAGGAGGGGTTTGCGGTGGACAGGGTAATTGTGGGGCATGATAGAGTACTGTGTCTGGCGCCCAAACACAGTGCACTTAAGGAGCTTTTTTTTCATTTTTTTCTTAAAGGGACACTTTTAAAAAATATTGAGACTGTCTGGGGAAGGGGGGGGGGGGTGGGCGGCGGCGCCTATGCGCCCCCTGTAGATGGACCGCCACTGGGGCACGGTGAGAGGGTAATTTATGGTATAGGTTTTTCAAAGATATCTTGGTAAGATCCAGAAATATCGCATGGGTGGGGGATGAGAAAACTTTTTATTGTCTATTTCCCTGTTGAAAATTTTTCCTCACTTCCTGTCAAGTAAAACTTTGTCCCCAGAACAGAAAGTGAGGAGAAACCAATCAAATGGAGCCCTAAATAGCAGTAAGACTTGGCAGGGGTTTGCAACCTTTCCCCAGTTTATCCAAAACTAAAAATAAAAAAATGCTTTAGATCAGCTTTAAAATCAAGCACTTTTAGACTTTTTACCTAAAAGGTCCGAAACAACTGGTTATATCCTGGTTGAGGCACGTGGAGGACTTGGATGGATTGACGACACAGAACAAAATGGAATGTCACACATAGAAGATCTATATTCACTATATACTGTATACACTGATGTTAATGGAAGTCCATCATTTGTGGATTCAACTCTGTGGACTTTTATTTATTTTCTACTGTATATGTAATACTGTGTATAAATATTCAGTTTAGGGTAGAGTTATATTTAGCACTGCTTTTTTAAAATGTTGTATTTTAAATGGTTATTAGTAGCATCGTGTTAAGAATTTAGAGGGCATAAATAATGTAAGCACTGTGTAGTTTGAAATTTAAATAATGACAAAACCTTCAAAAATATTTTGGGAATTTTAACAATATCAAATCTACGAACATGTTGGAGTTACGCTGATTTCTGTGCATGCAAACCCAGTTTGTTCTCATCTTAATGTAAGGACTTGTTCACATGTGAGGCAGTCTTTGCCACCCCACTGGATCGTCTTTCATAGGTGTTTGACAGGATGACAGGTCACCTTCTCATTGCTTTATTTATTCTAAAGGCTGAAAGTTTTTTACCTTCATGCATTCTATGCATGTAGGTAAAAAAAAAAAACTTGTGTGCAGTGCCCCCCCCCTGCTTACTTGAGCCCCCTCCAGTCCAGTGATGTTCATAATAGCCTTGGCTTGATGGGGACACTCCCTCCTCATTGGCTGCCGCTGCTTGCAATCACAGCCAGTGAACCAATGAGGAGAGGGCGGGGGGGGGGGCAAGATGCGGCTCTATGTGTCTTATGAATGCATAGAGCAGGGTCTCAAGAGTGAGCATACAGTGGTGCCCCTGGGACGAGCGGCTTTCTCTTTGGGCACTGCTCAAGTTGGGAGGAGCCAGGAACGCCAGTGGGGGACCCGGAAAGAAGAGGATCAGGGCTGCTGTATGCAAAGCCATTGCACAGAGCAGGTAAGTATGACATGTTTAAAATTTTAGAAAAAAAAAAAAACTTTTGTATTTCTTTAACCCTGTAAATGCCTCACCATCATTTTATGGGCAGTTGGGGGCTCCCATAGACTTGCAATCAGCAATGGTAATGCCTGCCAAATGCGACTTGCTGTTTCATTTTTGCTGCGGCCAGAGCACAGCATTGTGGTTGTGGCATGTGTATAGCCCTGAGTGGCTGTATGTCTGTGTTGAAGTGGGTGCCCAGAGAAAGATAAAACTGGGTCTAGCCTGGATTTACCACCCCCTGGCCGCACATGTGAACCAACCCTTACACTAACAACTTACATAAACAAATTATTGGTTCAAAGTGTTTCTTGGGATGGAGATGTGCCTTTATAGCTTTTACTCTTGCCTAGTGAAAAAATGGTAAAACCGTGAAACCTGAAAATACAATGATTTCTAATGGGAATTGCTGAATTTTTATTATCACATCTCAGTCTTTTAAGGTCTTCAACCATCAACAGTGCAAGGGACCATCTTAGGTTTTCTAGGGGATTGAAAGAGTTGAAGATCCCTAAATATTTCTACTCAAATGTGATTCACTTTATTCAGAAAATAATGCTTTATCTGCTTTTTTTTAAATATGTTTTAATGGCAAGATGATTATTAGGATTTGTTAAAAATGTTCTTGGTTGAACCATGGAGCTTCCCTAATTTCCCTTCATAGCCTTAACAAGGCTGATCTGCATGAGTTGTAACTCATTCCTGGTCAGGATCCCCCTGTGTGTCATGAAGAGGGGTCCCTTCTGCACCCGAGCCCAGGCCTGAGTTCACCCCCCCCCCAGACTGGGGAGCTACTCTCAAAGGCCTCCGACAGCCTAACACTTCATCTCCATCTTCCACCCAAACTCCACACTGCCCCAGCTGGGCTGACCCTGAGTATTTGAGGGGGCCTGCCCCCTACCAATCCTTCTGTTGAGGATCGGTCAGGGCCCTCAGAACACTCAAGCTAGCTCCTCCTAGGCGCCATATATCTGCTTCTGGAATCTTCTCCAAGTTTCCAGCTGGCAAGGGGAGTCAACAAAGAATCTGCTGAGTCATGCAGCCTACCTGAGTCACTCAAACCCTGTCCCAGATTAACACACAGGGTTGGCTACCTACCAAGCGATTCAAATTTCTATCCATCCAAACCTAAAACTCACACAGCCTTGCCACACAGCGTAGCCAGGCTGGTGACCAGACTTTTCTCTATTGCTAGGTCACCTCCCAGTCCCCATCCTATGATTGGACAATAAAGAAGCAGCAACAGGTTGTTTAGGTCATCTGTCTGCTCTCTCCTCTTGTCGGCATGTTACTTGTCAGCACATGAACATTGCAGCATACCTGATTGGCCCCTGGCACTGTCCATCTTTTTCCCATGCTTTTGTGGCTTTTGAGGGGGTTATCGGAAGCTGTAATCAAGTTAAGGTATTTATACTAACTGAATAGAACAAAATAAATGTAATGATTTGTAATGAGCATATAACTGCAATAATTTGTCTGTGTTTTTTTAACTTCTGCCGAAAGTTGAATGAAAAGTGAATGTGATTATAGAGTCTAAGGTACAAAATCGCTTTAACTCACTGTATCAATAATCCTCTTTTTTTCCGTAAGGCTAAAAATCTGAATTTAAAATAAAAATGCTGACTGGCTGCTCACCTTAACCAGAAGTGTAAAACAGATTTATTCATCATAGACAAATCCCTTATGCCCTGTACACACGATCGGATTTCCGATGGAATAAAATCCGATGGAATTTTCCGTCGGAATTCCGATGAAGCTGACTTTCATCAGTCTTGCCTACACACCGTCCAAAACGCTGTGACGTAAAACACTCTGACAAGCCAAGAAAAATGAAGGTCAATGCTTCTGAGCATGCGTCGACTTGATTCTGAGCATGCGTGGGTTTTTTCTCCGTTGGAGTTCCACACAGACGATCAGAATTTCCTATCGTTTTTTTTTCCATCGGAAAAATTTAAAACATGCTCTATTTTTTAACACTGATGGAAAAAAGTCCGATGGGGCCCACACACGATCAGTTTTTCAGATGAAAAAATTCCATCGGACTTTCCTCATCGGGCATTAGAGGTTTTTCTCTGCTGTCACAGTGTCCAAAAAAAAAGATAAAATCAAAACATGAATTTCAAACTCTAAATGGTAAATAAAAATATATTGTATGTATTGTGTGTGATGGGCCTTTATTAATGAAAAATTGTTATCTTTTCTTTAACCACTTAAGCCCCGGACCATTTGGTAGCTAAAGGACCAGAGGTGAATTCAGAATTTTGCACTGCGCTGCTTTAACTGTAAATTGTGCGGACATGCAATGTTGTACCCAAACAAAATTTGCGTCCTTTTCTTCCCACAAATAGTGCTTTCTTTTAATGGTATTTGATTGCCTCTGCGATTTTTATTTTTTGCGATATAAATGGAAAAAGACCGAAAATTTTGAAAAAAAATGATATTTTCTACTTTTTGTTATAAGAAAAATCGAATAAACTCAATTTTAGTCATACATTTAGGCCAAAATGTATTCAGCCACATGTTTTTAGTAAAAAAAATGTCAATAAGCGTATATTTATTGGTTTGCGCAAAAGTTATAGAGTTTACAAACTAGGGTACATTTTCTGAAATTTACACAGCTTTAAATTTATGACTGCCTATCTCATTTCTTGAGGTGCTAAAATGACAGGGCAGTACAAACCCCCCCCAAATGACCCCATTTTGGAAAGTAGACACCCCAAGGAAATTGCTGAGAGGCATGTTGAGCCCATTGAATTTTTTTTTTGTCTTAAGTGATTGAATAATGACAAAAAAAAAAAAAAACTACAAAAAGTTGTCACTAAATGATATATTGCTCACACATGCCATGGTAATATGTGGAATTGCACCCCAAAATACATTTTGCTGCTTCTCCTGAGTAGGGGGATACCACATGTGTGGGACTTTTTGGGAGCCTAGCCGCGTACGGGACCCCGGAAACCAAGCACCGCCTTCAGGATTTCTAAGGGCGCAAATTTTTGATTTCACTCCTCACTACCTATCACAGTTTCGAAGGCCATAAAATGCCAAAATAGCACAAAACCCCCCCAAATGACCCCATTTTAGAAAGTAGACACCCCAAGGAAATTGCTGAGAGGCCTGTTGAGCCCATTGAATATATTTTTTTTTTGGCCCAAGTGATTGAATAATGACAAAAAAAAAAAAAAATTACAAAAAGTTGTCACTAAATGATATATTGCTCACACATGCCATGGTTATATGTGGAATTACACCCCAAAATAAATTTTTCTGCTTCTCCTGAGTACGGGGATACCACATGTGTGGGACTTTTTAGGAGCCTAGCCGCGTACGGGACCCCGAAAACCAAGCACCGCCTTCAGGATTTCTAGGCACAAATTTTGGATTTCACTCCTCACTACCTATCACTGTTTCGAAGGCCATAAAATGCCAAAATAGCACAAAACCCCCCCAAATGACCCCATTTTGGAATATAGACACCCCAAGCTATTTGCTGAGAGGCATGGCGAGTATTTTACAGCTCTCATTTGTTTTTGAAAATGAAGAAAGAAAATATATATATATATATATATATATATTTTTTTTTTCAATTTTCAAAACTTTGTGACAAAAAGCGAGATCTGCAAAATACTCACAATACCTCTCAGCAAATAGCTTGGGGTGTCTACTTTCCAAAATGGGGTCATTTGGGGGGGTTTGTGCCATCTGGGCATTCCATGGCCTTCGAAACTGTGATAGGCAGTGAGAAGTGAAATCAAAAATTTACACCCTTAGAAAGCCTGAAGGCGGTGCTTGGTTTTTGGGGTCCCGTACGCGGCTAGGCTCCCAAAAAGTCTCACACATGTGGTATCCCCGTACTCAGGAGAAGCAACAGAATGTATTTTGGGGTGTAATTCCACATATGCCCATGGCATGTTTGAGCAATATATCATTTAGTGACAACTTTGTGCAAAAAAACAAAAAAAAAACAACAAATTGTCGTTTTTCCGCAACTTGTGTCAACATATAAAATATTCCATGGACTCGACATGCCTCTCAGTATATAGCTTGGGGTGTCTACTTTCCAAAATGGGGTCATTTGGGGGGGTTTTGAACTGTTCTGGCATTTTATACACAACATTAGGAAGCTTACATCCACTCTTCTAACCACTTGAAGACAAAGCCCTTTTTGACACTTTTTGTTTACATGAAAACATTTTTTTTTTGCAAGAAAATTATGTTGAACCCCCAAACATTATATATATTTTTAAAGCAAAGGCCCTACAGATTAAAATGGTGGGTGTTGCATTTTTTTTTTCTACACAGTATTTGCGCAGCGATTTTTCAAACGCATTTTTTGGGTTAAAAAATACACTTTTTTTAATTTTAATGCACTAAAACACACTATATTGCCCAAATGTTTGATGAAATAAAAAAGATGATCTTAGGCCGAGTACATAGATACCAAACACGACATGCTTTAAAATTTCGCATAAACGCGCATTGGCGACAAACTACATACATTTTTAAAAGCCTTCAAAAGCCTTTACAGGTTACCCCAGTAGATTTACAGAGGAGGTCTACTGCTAAAATGACTGCCCTCGATCTGACCTTCGCGGTGATACCTCACATGCATGGTGCAATTGCTGTTTACATATGACGCCAGACCGACGCTTGCGTTCGCCATTGGGCAAGAGCAGGGCAGGACAGGGGTGCTTTTTTTTTTTATTATTAATTTTGCTTTTTTATTTTATTTTTAAATTGTTCCTTCCAAGTATTTTTTTTTTTTATCATTTTTATTGTTATCTCAGGGAATGTAAATATCCCCTATGATAGCAATAGGTAGTGACAGGTACTCTTTTTTTAAAAAAACTGGGGTCTTCTAGACCCTAGATTTTTCCTCTGCCCTCAAAGCATCTGACCACACCAAGATCGGTGTGATAAAATGCTTTCCCAATTTCCCAATGGCGCTTTTTATATCCGGGGGGGGGGCATTCCCTTCCACTGCTTGTAAAAGCAGTCCAGAGGCTAATTAGCCGCTAGGATTGCTTTTACATGAAAGCCGGCCGCTGGCTGAAAAGAATGATACCAAGATGATACCTAAACCCACAGGCATCATTCTGGTATAAACATTCAAAGTCCAGCAACATACCAGTACGTTGCTGATCCTTGTTGGACATGTATTGTAATCTTTTTTTTTCATGCAGCCAGTTGGCTGAATGAAAAAAGAGATTGATCGGTGGGTATGACCACCATTAGAATACCGCCCTTCATCCACCCACTTCCAATGATGGGCATACACGCACCATTTATATATGCTGAAGCATGGGGGCATCCTCCCGCAAAAAAGTTATGCCGCACACACATGGTCGGACTTTTCCACGGGCAAGCCTCCGTCGGAATTTCGACCGTATGTACGCGGCATTAGGAGCAAAATCGCTCCTCCGCTCCTGCTGCCCCAATGCTTCGGCATATATGCTTTTTTTATTTAACTGTGGTGGTGAAATCACCTCCTACAGCACTGGAGTCGCAGGGATCAGGCCTGTCTCTGCGAACGCTGCAGTTATGTGTGTTTTTGTTTTGTAAGTGACAGTGATCGATCGATACTGCACTTGGGTGGCCTGGGCTGGAAGGAGGGGCAAAACGCAGGTGCCAGCAGGTATCTGGGCTGATCCCGCTAACACTGCGTTTTTGGGAACCCTGAACTGCTGGGGACGCTAGTATAGATCTGATCAGATCAGATATTGATCTGTTCAGATACTATACCACTAAGGGGGGTGTATGCTTCACGCGTGGGTGTTAGCGTTACTGGCACTAACCTGACGCTGCCTGGGGTGTGACGCAGACCCTCTCTGACGCTAAAACCTAATTGATATCACCCGTCGGGCGATCAGGGGGTTAAACCTTTATTGGGTTATATACGGCGGGTGCCCTGACACTATAAAAAGCAAACTAACTAACCAGCGTCACCTGTAACACTTATATGGTGATCTAGGGGCAATCAGGGGGTTAAAACCTTTATTAGATAATATATGGGGGTACCTGACGCTATAAAAACCTGCGGCGAACCTAAAAAAAATTACTGGCTACCTATCTGCATCACCGACACTAAGACAGCGATCAGAAAAATTATCGCTTAGCGACAGTGGTGATAGGGGGTGAAAGGGTTACCTGGGGGGCGATCAAGGGGGTTAAACCTTTACTAGATAATATATTGGGGTACCTGACGCTATAAAAACCTGCGGCGAACCTAAAAAAAATTACTGGCTACCGATCTGCATCACCGACACTAAGACAGCGTTTAGAAAAACGATCGCTTAGCGACAGTGGTGATAGGGGGTGAAAGGGTTACCTGGGGGGCGATCAAGGGGGTTAAACCTTTATTAGATAATATATTGGGGTACCTGATGCTATAAAAACCTGCGGCGAACCTAAAAAAAATTACCAGCTACCGATCTGCATCACCGACACTAAGACAGCGTTTAGAAAAACGATCGCTTAGCGACAGTGGTGATAGGGGGTGAAAGGGTTACCTGGGGGGCAATCAAGGGGGTTAAACCTTTATTAGATAATATATTGGGGTACCTGACGCTATAAAAACATGCGGCGAACCTAAAAAAAATTACTGGCTACCGATCTGCATCACCGACACTAAGACAGCGTTTAGAAAAACTATCGCTTAGCGACACTGGTGATAGGGGGTGAAAGGGTTACCTGGGGGGCGATCAAGGGGGTTAAAATTTTATTAGATAGAATATTGGGGTACCTGACGCTATAAAAACCTGCGGCGAACCTAAAAAAAATTACGGCTACCGATCTGCATCACCGACACTAAGACAGCGTTTAGAAAAACGATCGCTTAGCGACAGTGGTGATAGGGGGTGAAAGGGTTACCTGGGGGGCGATCAAGGGGGTTCAACCTTTATTAGATAATATATTGGGGTACCTGACGCTATAAAAACATGCGGCGAACCTAAAAAAAATTACTGGCTGCCGATCGGCATCACTGACGCTAAGACAGCGATCAAAAAAATGATCGCTTAGCGACAGTGGTGATAGGGGGTGAAAGGGTTATCTGGGGGGTGATCAGGGGGTTAAACCTTTATTAGGAGGGGGTTAGGGGGCTGCACTGGACCTAAAACTGAATGTACTGACACTTTTACAGTCACAAATGTCACTGATTGCAGTGATCAGTAAATAAATGGTCACTGCAATCAGTGACACTGTGACTGGGGGCTGGGGGGGTGATCTGGGGGGTGATCTGGGGGTGTCTGGGGGTGTCTGGGGGGGCATTTATGTCCCTATGTGTCCTGGTGTCAGTGTAGTGTTGTGTGCACTGACCTGATGTCTTCTCTTGTACGGCGCTCGGTATATGTGAGCGCCGCACCAGAGATGACATCACTTCCTCCTGCTTCCTCTGCCTGACACAGACAGAGGGGGCATTTCTATTCGCCGGGAGCGATCGCGAGGGGGTGGCCGGAAACGAATGGCTGCCCCCTCATCCCGGAATGCTCCCGGACACTTAGCCACCGCTCACTGTATAGGAGGGGGGTCCGATTGGACCCCCCAACTATACAAAGGCAATCACGTATGCTCTACGTGATTGTGCCTGTCGGTGCCATTCTGCCGACGTATATATACAGTGAGCGGTCGTTTAGTGGTTAAAACAAGCTTGATTCCTAAAATGTTCTAAGCGGTTCCAAGTAAAATGACTGATAGTAAATTCATCAAAGTCTTCCTTAGAATAGCCCACATCATGCTGAGAGGTTAAAAATATTCCAACATCTGAGCCAAAATATCTGCCTTTATTATGCTTGATAGCCAGGCTTAAAATACAATCCAGAACACAAAGAGGATACCACAAAAAATAACAAAGTAATGGCTAGTGGTTGTCAATTCAGAGCATAATTGCATGTATATTTATTATTATTATTATTATTATTATTATTATTATTTTTATTATACAGGATTTATTTAGCGCAGTTTGTGCAGCGCTTTAAAACATGAAGGCAGACAGTTCAGTTACATTACTATTCAATACAGAAGGAATCAGAGGGCCCTGCTCATTAGAGCTTACAATCTAGGAGAGAGGGTCAAGAGATACAAGAGGTAATAACTGTGGGGGGTGATCTGATGGAGAAAAACAAAGTACAGTTGTTAGGTGGGGGCAGACTCGGCTTCTCTGAAGAGAAGGGTTTCAGGGATCATCTAAAAGCAGAAAGAGTAGGAAAAATCCAGGAGGCGAACATGGGAGGAGGTGACGAGGGAGCTAGAGAACAGAAGGTCTTTGGAGGAACGAAGGGAACGATTTGGTTGGTATTTTGAGACTAGGTTAGTGATGTAGCTGGGGGCCGAGTTGTGGATGGTTTTGTAAGTTGTTAGTATTTTGAGTTGTATTCGCTGAGTGAGCAGAAGCCAATGGAGGGATTGACAGAAAGGAGTAGCAAACACTGAACTAAGGTGGATGAGTCTGGAAGCAGCATTCATGATGGACTGAAGGGGCATAGTCTATGTAGAGGTAATCCAATGAGGAGAGAGTTGCAGTAGTTGAGGGAGATGACTAGGGAGTGAACTAGGAGTTTTGTGGTGTCATTGGTTAGGAAGGGGCATATTTTGGAGATGTTGCAGAGGTGGACTTGGACGCATTTTTTGTGCCCATAAAATAGGATTTTTGTACTCACCGTAAAATCTTTTTCTCTAAAGTTCATTGACGGACACAGCACTTTAGTCTTGACCTTAGGGTTATATCGCCACCTTCAGGAGAGGACTGGGCCGAACATGTTAAAAACAGCAAACTTGCACAGTACCGCCCAGGGGGCGGTCCTACTGGCTATAACCACTCACACTGCATCCAGCAGCTCAGTTCGTCAAAAAGCAGTACAAACATAAAAAAGGAGGGGTGGGTGCTGTGTCCGTCAATGAACTTCAGAGAAAAGGATTTTACGGTGAGTACAAAAATCCTATTTTCTCTTTCGTTCATTGACGGACACAGCACTTTAGTTTTGACCTTAGAGACGTCCCCAAGCAGTGTCAAAAAAACGAGGGGTGGGAACAGCAAGCAAACAAAACTCCCCCCAAAACAACCAGAGCTCCTCAACGGAGGAGTCGCAACCTTAAACAGCCACCTGCAAAACCTTGCACTCAAATTAACCTTGTAAAATTTTGTGAAAGTGTGAACAGACGACCAGGTCGCCGCCTTACACACCTGGGAAATGGACGCCTATTGTCGGAAAGCCCAGGAGGCACCAATTGCCCTGGTTGAATGTGCCGTGACAGGAAAGGGAGGCGCCCGCCCTTTTAAGGCATAAGCCTGAAGCACGATCTGTCTGATCCACCGGGAAATTGTAGCCGACAAGACCGCCAGGCCCTTCTTTGGACCAGCTACCGACACAAACAGTGAGTCTGACCTCCGAAACTGAGCTGTAGCAGACAGATACACCCGCAGAGCCCAGACCACGTCCAAGGGATGCAAAGCAAGCTCTTTGGGATGCGACGACCGAGGACATTAGGATGGAAGTACAATGTCCTCATTTAGATGAAAGGCCGAAACAACCTTAGGAAGAAATGAAGACTGCGGGCGTAGCACCGCCTTATCCTTGTGGAGGATCAAGTAGGGAGATTTGCAAGACAAGGCCGCCAACTCAGAAACCCTCCTGGCAGATGTAATAGCCACCAGAAAGGCTCTTTTTTGCGAAAGTTTAAATAGAGGGATCTCCCTAATATTTTCAAACGACAGTTTCTGAAGTACCGAAAGCACCAGATTTAAATCCCATGGAGGCAGCGGTGGGTGAATCGGAGGGGCCACATGTCGAACCCCCTGCACAAACGTGCTCACCAATGAATGAGTCGCCAAAGGACGTTGAAAAAAGACAGCCAAGGCTGATATCTGCCCCTTAATGGTGCTTAAGGCGAGTTTCTGATCCACTCCTCGCTGCAAAAACAGCAGGATCCTGGAAACCGAAAAAGTGCGCGGACGCCACCCCAACTCTGCACACATAGAAATGTAAGCCTTCCATGTACGATGATAAATCTTCAGAGAGGATGACTTTTCGCGCCCTCAGCATAGTAGAGATAACCGAGTCCGACAGACCTCGTTCCCTTAGCACCTGACTCTCAACAGCCATGCCGTTAAAGCTAGCGCCTGTAAAGCAGGATGAAGTATAGGACCTTGTGAGAGAAGATACTCTTGCATCGGCAGCCACCAAGGAACATCCACCACCAGTCGTACTAAGTAGGCGTACCAGGGATGCCGAGGCCAATCTGGGGCAATTAGAATCACCGGAATCCCTTCGGTCTCCACTCTGCGAAGCAGACGAGGGAGAAGTTTTAGTGGGGGAAAGGCATAAATGAGCCGATAATGCCCCCACAGAGCCACCAACGCATCTGTCGCATCCACCCAGGGATCCTTGGACCTGGCCACAAACCTCAGTACCTTTCGATTGAGCCGAGAAGGCAGGAGATCCACATCTGGTGTGCCCCATCTCAGGCAAAGGAGCCAAAATATATCCGGATGAAGCGACCATTCCCCCTGGTCCAGCATCTGACAACTTAGGTAGTACACGGTCGAGAGAGCCAGCACGCGCCGCTCTGCCCACCGCAGGACGTGAGTGACCTCCAATTCTGCAGCCGAGCTCCTTGTTCCTCCTTGATGGTTGACATATGCCACAGCCGTGGCGTTGTCCGACTGGATCCTGACTGGGCGGCCCTGCAGCCTCTGAGACCATGTGGATAGGCACCGCCTGATCACCCGAAGTTCTAGCACATTGATCGGCAGGCGGGATTCTTCCTTGCATCCAGCAACCCTGTGTCGACTGTACGCCCCAAACTCCCCCACAACTGGTCAGGCTGGCGTCCGTCGTGATCACCGTCCAGTGAAAAGGAAGGAACGACTTCCCGGCCTGAAGGGCCGGAGACCTCCGCCACCAGATAAGGGATTCCCTGACTAGGCGGCTCACCCGGATCTGACAATCCAGAGACAACGGAGATTTGTCCCATTTTGACAGGATCTGCTTTGGCAACACCCGTGTGTGGAATTGAGCCTCGAAGGAGGCTACCATGAGACCCAAGACTCGCATGCAAAAGCGCAGCGACGACCACCTGCGGGACGCCAACAGCTTCACCGCAGCCTCAGGAGTCTGCAGTTTGTCCGAAGGGAGAAAAACTCTCGCCTCTGAGGAGTCCAGAATCAAGCCCAGGAACTCCAGGCGGTAAGTCGGCACCAACACTGACTTCTGGAGATTCAGTACCCAACCAAACTCCCGAAGAGTCTGACTGGCAATCGCCACATGCTCCCTTAATTCTGAGGTGGAAGCTGCACCTTGGTGAAAACCCTTGGTGCCGACACCAGGCCAAAGGGAAGAGCCACAAATTGGTAGTGCTCGTCCCCAACCGCAAAAACCTCTGATGCCTGACACATATGGGAACATGCGTCCTTGATGTCCAAGAACGCCAGAAAATACCCCGTATGGAGTGCAGTGACCAAAAAGGTGTTGAGGGCCTTGAGATCCAGGATTGGATGGACCCCTTCCTTCTTTGGGACTACAAACAGATTGGAGTAGAATCCCTGAAACCTTTCCGGCGACGGCACAGGTACATCACCCCGTGCATGAGCAGGTCCTGCACTGCCCCAAACAGGGCGTCCCGACAAACCGGAAGAAGATGAAGGTTTGAGGAAAAAAAATCTGTTTGGTGGAAAAGAAAGAAACTCTACCTTGTACCCTGATGAAACCACTTCGCAGACCCACCGGTCGGAAAGTAGGGAGTCCCACAGAGCTGCAAACTCTCGAAGGCGACCCCCCACAGCATGAAGTCGGTTGGGGGCAAACCTTCATGCTGTCGCTGATTTTTTCGCAGGTTTGCGAAACCAGGGACGCTTTTGTCCCTCAGCGGGCACCTTGTCACCCTGGGAGCGCTTACCTGCGGACCCGGGCGGACGAAAAAAGCGATTCTGAGCTGAAAAGGAGGGCCCCAGCCTACGGCGTGGCTCCTTACCTTTCCTGGATTGTGTGAGCAGCATGCTCTTACCCCCAGTAACATTCTTAATAATGTCATCCAGCGAGGCTCCAAATAGCCTGTCTCCCGGGAAGGGCAAATCTGCCAGAGCCTTCTTAGATGTCTGGTCCGCGGACCAGCATTTCAGCCAGATCAGGCGCCGTAGTACCACAGCAGATAATGAGGCTCTAGAAAGCAAGGGAGCTGTATCTAAGGCCGCATCGCAGACATACTTAAGGCCCTGCACCAACTGGTCTGCCAGTTCCACACAGCCTGGGGAAGCCTGTTGCTTTTCCAACTCACGGTGCAACATTTTTGCCCATTCAGTGAGCGTTTGTGACACCAGGGCCGTGGCCAATACTGGCCGCAATGCTGACCCCACCACCGTGAGCTTGGACCGGGCCACCGCCTCGGCCCTCCTGTCTGCGGGGTCCTTAAAAGCAGGGGTTCCCTCCACCGGAATCGTGGTTACCTTATTTAATCTGGATACCGGGGGGTCCACAATCGGAGGAGATGTCCATTTTTTCAGGAAACTCTCCTCAAAGGGGTAACGGACCGCCATGCGTTTTGGGATAGAAAAAGCCCGCTGCGGCCGTTCCCATTCTTTGTAGATAAACTTATCAAAATAAGTGAGGTAGTGAAACACCTTAGCCGTGCGGGCCGACTTATGGGACCCAAAAGGGACCGACACCTCAGTAGATGCCCCCGTCGTATCCTCCATCTTTAGGGTATCCCGCACCGCTGTGATAAGTGCTCCAACAAACGCTTTTTCCTGCGCTGACCTGGACACAGAGTCATTCTCACTGTCCAAATGGTCCTGGTCCATCCTCTGACATGTCATAACAGGGGCCGTGTGCCACAGCAAGGCCCGAGTCTGAATCAGAGCTTTCCCCAGAAGATGGTGGGGGGAGGGGGCGTTTTTTACCCCCCTTGCGTCCTCACACCGCTTCTACCCTGGCAACGAAAGACAAAGCATCCATAGGCACTGCAGGTGCAGGGGAAATGGTTGCCAAAACAGGGATGTCTGGGGGAAAAGCATCAGCTTCTGACGCCATGCTGACCCACACTCGCCTGACACCCGTAGGGACCAAAGGCAAGTCACACAAAAAGTTCACCCTCCTAGCTGCCACAGACTGAGGGGCCCCCCGCAGGACTTACCACCCTGACCCAGGTACTGTGCTGTGCTGCTGTCCACTCTCCCCCGCCAGTCATGAGGTGTTCTGTGAATTTCGCGCCATTCCAGACTAGTTCCACAGCGCTAGAGGCCGAAACAAGCTGGCAGGCTAGAAGAAAATGGCCGCCGGCCGCCTCAGTAAATGCCTGAGGGGCGCCGGCAAAATGGCCGCCGAACTAACCAGGCTGTAGGCTACAGAAAAATTTCCGCGACCACTGCAAAGCGGCCGCGACACGCGGCAGCCTCCCACACAGTTTTACCTCACAAAACACCCCATTTAGGCCCAAAATTAAGGGACACAGCGAGCGGAGCACCAACCCCCAGCGCAGCCCCCACCAGGACTCGGAGCCCCCCCGGAGGACCCCCGGCCAGGTATGTTACACCGTGGCCCATAGCATGAGGCAGAGGGAAAGGACAGGGAGAGAAGAGAGGGAGAGTGAGAGACCCCCCTAGTCGACCTCCCAGGGAATGCCCAGCTGCTCCATCCTGCTGAGACAGGTGGAACTATACTTACCCCTCCCATGGGAACTGCTGAACGCATTCCACTGACAGACCCATCATCCAAGATGTACAGGGTGGCTGTCGGCCACGGCACACTGTGACACGGACAGCAGTAGCACGGTCATATGTGTGCCCTGTAGCATATAGTTTACCGGCCACCCCTGGACCAACGGGGCATGTCGTGGCCGACCTAGCGCATAGCTACGGTCTGCTCATGCTTGATGGCTGGGCTGGGGAGACTACCAGGATCTATATTATCCAGCCTGTCACCCAGCCCGGCTGTTTATAGTAGATCACAGGAACAAAAAAAAAAAGAACAAATAAAAAAATTCCCAGGACCAATGGTCCCCTACACTAGGCAGAAAAAACTGAGCTGCTTGATGCAGTGTGAGGGGTTATAGCCAGTAGGACCGCCCTGTACTGTACTGTACTGTGCAAGTTTGCTGTTTTTAACATGTTCTGCCTAGTCCTCTCCTGAAGGTGGCGATATAACCCTAAGGTCAAGACTAAAGTGCTGTGTCCACCAATGACCGGAAGAGAAAGTATATTTTAGTTAGCACAAAGTTTGGGTCAGTGGTAAAAGCTGGCCAATCAGCTGCTCTTCCCCAAAAGCTGAATGCTTAAAGTGGTTGTTAAGCCACTGTAACCTGTATACACCGTCAGCACTGCCTCCTATTGTAGTATCCCCCTCTGTGTATGATTTATAAAAATAAATGCTGCAAATACCTAATTTCACTGCCGAGATTGTGATCACATGACCAGCCAGCTTTCTCTTTTCCTCCTCTGAGAGATGCAGCGGGCGGGGCTGAGATTCCTCTGCTGATGTCAGTCTGGAAGGGAGGAGGATGGGAGGAGGAGAGAGCTGGCTGGTCATGTGATCGCAATCCCGGCTCTTAAATTAGGTATTTACAACATTTATATTTATAAATCATTAACAGAGGGGGACACTGCAATAGGAGGCAGCGCTGATAGTGTATACAGGTTAGTGTTATGGGAGCAGCAGGAGGGGTAGGGGCGGCTCACACAGACAGAGAGGAGAGGGGGAGGAGGACACAGGAGCAGAGAGGAGAGCAGATAGCAGGCTGCTGATGACAGAGGCACGTAAACTGACCATGGTGTCTGGTCTCACAGACATGATACACTGTGGTCAGTTTACAGAGGGGTAGGGAGAAACTGGCAGGATCAGCCAGGTTTTTCAGGTGTTACAGGGGGCCAAATGACACAGGACAAGCACTGTGTCATATACCATGCTTTAAAGGAGAAGGATCCTTTTTTTGGGGGGTTAACAAACGCTTTAAAGTACTACTAAACTCTAGTATAAAAAATATATATTTTGAATCATGTATACATTCTACAGTTCCTTATACAGTGGAACCTCGGATTGCGAGTAACGCGATTAACGAGCGTTTCGCAATACGAGCACTGTATTTTAAAATATCCTAACTCAGTTTGCGAGTGTTGTCTCGCAAAACGAGCAGGATTCAGGCCAAAGCGGTGTGCAGTACCGCGTTTGGCCTGAGGTGGGGGGGGGGGGCGCCGGAGCTGAACGGCGCCGATCGCAGCCGATCAGCGCCGTTCGGAAATGCACGGAAAGGCCAGAGGACAGCTCGGCTGACCTTGGCAAACCTCAGAAAGGCTCGGGAAAGGAGTCTTTCCGAGGTGTGCCTAGGTCAGCTGAACTGTCCTCGGGCCCTTCCGGCCGTTTCCGAGGCTCTCCGGCGCCCCCCGCCTCTGGCCGCATGCGGTATTGTATGCCATTGAAGTCAATGCGGAACAAATTATTTTAGTTTCCAATGACTTCAATGGGGAAACTCGCTTTGATATGCGAGTACTTTGGATTACGAGCATGCTCCTGGAACTGATTATGCTTGTAATCCGAGGTTCCACTGTATTACTCTCAGCCTCCATTTCTCCAAGTTTTTTCTTATTTATTTTTCTAATCCAACTTCCTGTTAGAGGGTGGCTATGTTTGTTCTCCATAGTCCCACTGTATATAGATACATAGCCACCCTCTATTGTTTGCTCCTGAGATGGAATATATGATTTGTATGGGGTGGATTTACTAAAGGGAAAAATACTGCAGTTGCACGCTACAAGAGCAGTTGCTCCAAAGCTTAGTAAATGAGCGGAAGCTCAGCTGACTTCCATCATCCAATCATATTTATTTTCCTTGCATGTGATTGGGTATTCTTTGAAAAGGAAAACTTTACCTCATTTACTAAGTTCTGGAGCAACTGCACTTGCAGAGTGCAACTGCACTTTACAAAGTGCACAGTCTGTTTGCCGTTAGTAAATCAACCCTGTAGTGTTCATAGAGCAGCATACATGACCACAGGTAACGTGCACTCCTCATTCCAAAGGAATTAGAAGTGAGGAGGAAAAGAAGAGGTTCCCGAGCTCACAGAGTACATTACAGGGAGGCAAAAAAACACAGTAAGAATCAATTTCATAAAATATAGATTACAGTAGTAGTAGTGGATAGATATGGATTGTTTTTGGAGAATACGAATATTGTTTATTGTAATTTTAAATCCTTTAGGCGACACCACAAGTCTAATGCCTTGGGACTACTAAGAATAACAGCCTCTGATATAAGAATATCTCATTCTTCAGGAACGGTATTTTACAACTTCAGTTGCTATATATTGGGTTAGTACAAAAGAAGAGATACTGTATAAAGGGAAAAGAAGTGTATATACAAGTATATACCTGAAGAAATGTATATACCTGTATATACAAATCTTCTCTAAATGATTATTATAATGAATGCTAATATTATGTATTAATATGTTATAGATGTTCATATCCCCCTGAAGAAGATCGCATATACCGTATATACTTGAGTATAAGCCGACCCGAAATATAAGCCGAGGCACCTAATTTTACCACAAAAAAATGGGAAAATGTATTGACTCAAGTATAAGCCTAGGGTGTCCATCTGCATGCCTCACTGTGCCCATGCCTCACTGTGTCCATGACTAGACTGACGGTTAACATGGGAGTCTATAAAAAGGGGTTCCCGGCTTTGAAAAATCGGTGCTCCCCGGCCGTAGGTCCTCCAGACAACAACCTTTGCACACTTCTGGAGGATAAATGGGGCTACATGTATGCCAAGTTTAGGGTCCAGGGAACCTACGACCGGCCAGTACCGGGTCCCCAAAATTCACCAGAGAAATTACCGTTTAACATAGGAGTCTATGTAAGGGGTGCCCGGCTTTGAAAAATCGGTACTCCCCGGCCATAGGTCCTCCAGACAACAAACTTTGCACACGGGTAGAGGAACAGTGGGGCGACATGTGTGCCAAGTTTGGGGTCCAGGGGGCCTACGGCCGGCCGGTACCAGGTCCCCAAATCCAGGAGATTGGGCGCAAAAAGGTGACGCGAGTATAAGCCGAGGGGGGGCATTTTCAGCAGAAAAACTCGGCTTATACTCGAGTATATACAGTAATATTAAGATTGAAACGCGTTGGGGTTATCCTTAACAGCAGCATCCACAGATACATTGTTTGTGTATTGCTTATTGTCAATGTCATATTGGACATCCATTATGCAAAAATGTATGTACACCAGAGATCTTGTTGTTGTCCCATTTTTTTTGTGTATCTCCCCATCTCATTTTTTCGTTATTTGATATTGCTTTTTAATTGATGATGATTTTTTATATCAATTTAAAAAAAAAAATATTTTTATACAAAACAAGTATTTTATTACTTTAAATCTGCATATAGGCCCCTGTGAGTATTTTTTCTGATTCCATATATGTTATTGGGCTAGCAGCACTTTGTCTACAACCAGGGGACGTGAGTCCCATTTTTTGTTCTTTGGGTTATCTTGTCTGTCGAAAATGATTTTATGTTTTAGGCAATCCATAGACAAAAACATAACAAAAGTAATTAAAAATAAATAAAAAAATGTTTTTCTTTTTTTGATCAGTGCAGGTTTTTTTTTAAAAGTGTTGCTGTTGATAAAAAAAAAATTACATTTAATAAATTGAATATTATTACTTGTCCTCTTTAAAAGTACACTACAATTATGCTTTTCAAAGCATTGAAAAGTGTTTTTTTTTTGTTTTTTCTTTACACATTTACAAATACAGTCTTTTTTTTTATTTTAGCATATTTTTAATGTAAAAAAAAAAACACTAATGATTTTTTTTTAAACTAATAGATTGGAAAAAAATAAAAGAAATAAAAAGCAGGAAAATAAAAGCTAAGAGGAGAAGGGAGATTAGGAGCCAATTAGGGCTGATTTTGATAAATTAAGTGTTAGCTGTGAGGTTGCGTTAAAGTGGTTGTAAACCTGTAGTATACCCAATGAAGTGACCAGCATTCAGTGATACACAGAGATGAAACTAATCCTCCTACATACTGTAGGTTGTAGCTGTGTATCTGCAGCCATTTATTCTGTAAATCGTTCTGAAAGCACAAAGAGGAAAGGATTTCTTCTCTGATCTAAATGCACAGGGTGGGGATCTGAACTCTTCACAGTGCCGACCGCTCTGAGCCCTGATTGGAGGAAAGGAAACACCCTCCTTCATACAGTACACGGAAAACAAGCACAGCTATGAATATGAGTCACAGACTGTGTGCTGCAGCTCCTTCCCCGTCACCTTTTTACCTTTTCTTGTTGTTGGGAAAAGCTGCCAGAAATTACTCAAGGGGATAACAGAAAAACAAGGCAGCAGAGAGAAATGACACTGGAGAGACAAGTGCACAGTACAGAAGGATTTCATATTTCTGTCTGAAGTTGAAAACCACTTTAACTGACATCATATGCAGATTGAAACTAAACTAGTGCACACTGAAATATTTTGTTTCGTAATTTCGTTTTCGTCCAAAAAATAAATTTATTTAGTTACTCCCGAAATTTGTTTTTATTTATATAGTTTCATTTAAATTTGGATTTGTCCGAAAATCCAAATTAATTAAGGTCGAATCTGTCATTGAAGGCTTATGGTGTCCGTCGAATGTTCTAAGAAGATTCGACGAAGCAGCTAAACTGTACGACGCTGCAATCGTACATTTCCGGTTGAATGCTCCGCCCACAAGCTATAGTAGAATTCTAATGTTGTATGACTAGTAATAATTATATTTATTAATTATCATTACTAGTCAACCAACATTAGAGTTCTTCTATAGCCTATGGGCGGAGCATTTGACCATCAATATCCGCTCGCGGTGATCGTATGTTTTTAGCTGCTTCGTCAAATCTTCATGTCTCTATAATGTCAAATCTTTTCTCTCTATGTAGAATAATCTTGGACTAATAGAGTTAGATTAGGCACATTCGACCACAGGTTCTATAGACACAGATCACTATTGTCACCGTCATGTCGAATCTTCTATCTATAACTGTTGTCTTAACAAAGCGAAAATAAAGCATTTTTTATGTCGGATCTTTCGGATTTTGGATTCTGTGCGTTCTTTATTGTTTGTTAAATCTACTGCAAAAATCCCCGAAATTCGGATGAAAATGCATTCCGACGAAAACGAATGCACATGTCTAATTGAAACACGTTCCTTTGATCTACAGATAAATGAAACAGAGTAAGTACAAAAGTAACAGTGTTACTTTGTATCTCTCTATTTCCTACCTGAACAGTGTTCTGTTTTGCACAGCAGCTATCAGTACTACTGTACTTACCCAGCAACTCCTGGCAATCATTTTGGCAGTCTGGATTTATCAGCAAGTGTGGTATTGGAGTGGAATGGCAGTGGTGCAAAAGGACAGGATATACTACATACACCCTGTGTACTTCGAAGACATTTTTGGAGGCATTTGTAGTATGATCATAGAAAAAAAAAATAGGCATACACCAGTTAGGCCTATTTCCCCTAATTAAAATTTGCCTGCTGATGGCCAGTGAGATACTGTTGTATTCTATGCATCTTAATTCTTGTAATAACCCCTTTATCTATAGTAAATTTTGACCTAGCCTTGCTTATTAAAGTAATCCTGCTGCTGGAGAATTTTACACTACTGTGTCATCTGGGGGTCTCCTAATTCCTGTAGTAAAAATCCTACATGTACTCTTTGGGGTTGATTTACTAAAACTGGAGAGTGCAAAATCTGGTGCAGCCGTGCATAGTAGCCAATCAACTTCTAACTTCAGTTTGTTCAATTACGCTTTGACAAAAAGAATGGAAGCTGACTGGTTTCTATCCAGAGCGTCACCCGATTTTGCACTCAACCCCTTTGTTTCTAGTACATTTAGGTCAATTATTCCTTATTAAAACTAGCCAATTTTACACTACTGTATTATCTGTAGTCTCCTAATTCTGTGGGAGAAAACTGTCTATTCTCTTTGTCTCTAGTACATTTAGGCCTATTATCCCTTATTGAAACTGTCCTGCTACATGCCAATTTTACACTGCTGTATCATTCCTTAGCAGTATCCTATTTCTTGTGGTAAAGCCTCATACACACGATCGGATTATCCAACGGGAATTGTGTGATGACAGGCTGTTGTCAGAAAATAAGACCGTTTGTATGCTCCATCGGATAATTGTTGTCGGATTTTCTGCCAAAAATGTTGAATAGCATGCTTTAAAATTGTCCGCCCAGAAATGTGTGTTGTCGGATCGTGTGTACACAAGTCCGCCGGACAAAACTCCAAAGTACCAACACGCATGCTCCGAAGCAATGCTCACCATAACACAACATTTGCAGAAGTTGCCCAAAGGGTGGCGCTTAAGAGCTGAAAAAACACGTAGTTTTGTGTTTGTTGGCCGAAAATTCTTTGCCATTTGTATGCAAGACAAGTTCATGGCCAACGTCCTTCTGACAAAAGTCTTACGCTTTGTCCGCTGAAAATCCGATCGTGTTTATGAGGTTTAAGACCCCAGCCTGTGCTTTTTGGACAATGACTTGGACAACTTCAGCACCTGTGCTGTGATCTTTGAGGATGAATTGCTCCACAGTGCTTGTACTCAAATGTCCGAAGGCTAGCTAGGGACATTCAAGTACAAAGTTCACATTGCCAAAAACCTGTATTCAGAAAAATATGTAGGCTGCCATTGCAGAACTCATTCTGAGGATCTACTGGCTTTCTGATATACTGGCCCAATACAAAAACAGAGATCAGGACGTTTAACGTTTCTCCCACTCACCCGGCAGCAACTTTTTTCTAGGTTAGTGACTCAAAGTACTAAACCCAAGCAACTTGCATTTTCAGAAGAAGGTCAGCAATGGCAGCTTACATAATGACCTCGGAATGGGTTTTCTTCTGTGATTGTCCTGTTGATAAAACATAATTTACATTTTCATTTCTTTTATATGGCATCATTGCTTGGTAATTGCTTAAAAAAAAAAGCATTCTCTAACAATTTAATGAAGGTCCTTTAATTTCATGATTGCAAAGTAAAGCCTGTTTGTCCTGCTCATTTTAGCTAAATGAACATCTAAAAATTAATCATGAGTGGATGTAAATTACTGCAACATGTTACTAATCCTGATATTAACGGATCAGTACATGTGTTTAATCAGAATAATGCAAACAATAATGACCAACTGCTACATCAGTTTTTGCAAATTAACAATAATTGTCCATAAATTGGTTGGTGCCTTTGGTATTCAAAAATGCCTTTGTTGTCAATGTTCTACAGTCACGCAAAAGCCTTTTTGGATGGTAGTTTAAAAGAAGGTCAGTCTAGGTTCACTCTTTTAATGTCCCACAATGGAAAGATAAGTGCACGGGTCACCTTGGAGGATAAAAGAGTCTCTCTACTTGATCAAAGTGACATTGTAAACCACATTTACATTATTATTATTATTTTTTATTTAAAGGGTAAAGAAACCTTAAAACAAAGTTTTGTTACCCTTTTGCCCCTGAGCTAAACTATACCATCCCTCAAAGCACTATGATTACAAGGATCCTGCCATCGTGGCCTGCCACAATGTTAAAGCTAAAGTCCATATTTCCTTTCATTTTAAAAACCTAATTTGGGAACTATTTCAAAAGTTCCAATCCCGAAGGTACCTAACCCTATACCGCATAGCAAAGTTCCCTCCTAACAACCCAACACAATGCTGGAGAGGATATGGACAACCTGTTATCCTTCAACACATATTCTGGATATGCAAGGGACTAATTAGCTATTTGAACAAAGTCTTCCAGTTAGTATCCCAAATCACTGGAATACCTACCAAACCTGACCCAGCACTAGCTTTACTATACTTGGCTTTCACAGTATCACTGTACTTATGCTCATAGCCGCTAAGACACTTCTTATCAGACTCTGGAGGTCCGAAAACACCCAATGTATCTGAGCTTGTTGCTCTTGTAAACCTCACCTATAATTATGAAAAAGATATAGCCCTTAGAATAGGTTCTCTCTATAAATTCAATCAGATGTGGAGCCCATGGATCCAAATGCTTTCTCATACTACTATTTGAAATATTATATATTGTATGGTATAAGATGCCGTTACCTTGCTTTACCATCATTTTGCCTGATTGTCATTGCCTGTTTGTTGCCAACAATGTTTTATATGGCTGGTCTGTTGTAGACTTTGTTGTTCCTGTGTCCCTTGTCCTCTGTTTATTACTTGTATTACTTTAAAAAAAATCAATAAAAATTCAATGCTGGGAAAAAAAAGCAAATTTGGGCCAAGCTGTCTCAAACATACTACTTTCATAAAGTTAGATCGTACTGTGGTAGCATCAGGTGACTTCCTGCCTGCTTCCAGAAGTTGAGCTGAGTGCTTTATAGCCATTCAGCCATTGTATTTTATCAATGCAAAAAAAGGGGGGTAATCTTGCACACTATAAGAAAAAGCCCCAAATGTTCATATAGACTATCAAGTTCCAAAGATGTCCAATAGGCAAAGCTCAGTAGCACGTTCTGTCTGTCTGACAAGTTCTGGGCTTTCTCCGCAGCTGTTTCCATTTTCTGTTCCCAATATATGTGCTTACTGCTTTTATTCCCATGTCTATGTTGTTAAGTGGCATCAATGCCTAATAAATTATATATATTTTTTACTATATAACTGTCTGTTTAAAGTCCCAAATTGAGGAATCTATTTTTTACTGGAAAGTTAGAAGGGACTCTGCAATGGGCAAGAGTAAGGAAAAGAGCAGTGCCTTGTGAGTGTAGCATTAAAAGCACTTTACTGGGGAAACAACAAAGTGGCAACTTACAAGATATAGATAAAAAAAAACGCTCATCGATAAGCTGTAGAAACACCACTGTGGATGGCCAGTCAGTGCACGCTGCTCCTGCAGCGTAAATCCGGATGAGGCCGTCAGCCATGCTTGTGGTTTACAGCCCTTCCTGGGTCATCTGGGGTACCTGGGCAGGTGGCGATGATGTCAGTGTCAGGTGCCGTGGGCGTGGCACACGTTCAGAGCATGCGTGCACCTTCATCAGGCTGTGGGGGAGGCCGTATTGGTGATGGTATTTTAAAAGCATTCAACAACTGGGAGGAAGGACTCCCAATAGGGAAACCTTCTGCATGCTTGACTATATTATTGACAGGTACCACATCCTATATAGAAGCACATGAGAAAAACCTAACTAAAGAAATCAGGACTTTAACAGTGCCACAAATTTTTTTATTAAAAAGTCAAAGTTTAAAATAATTTAAGTATGTTAAAATACTAGGATAATGTCTATATGCTTGAAATTCAACAAGTTTCACGGATCAATAGACAGTCATAAAAAGGCAAGGACAATAAAGCTCTAGAATCATAGAAAAAAATGTATATATCAAACCACACTCTTAGATGCTAAATTTTTAGTGAACATCTCCTTAGTCATGACACAGCAAAGTACATTTTATACCTGTTTGTAGATATGTAAATTTATTCATAAGACACACAATGAAATTATACAAGCAACAGTGGCAATATCCTGGAAGGAATTGCTCAAAGACAGCTGATATAAATTCAATTGGCCCAGGAGACCGATCATGGATCCAGATGGCAAAATACTTCCTATTACAATGCTGGAGGTGAGGAAGAGATACAGTATCTCACAAAAGTGAGTACACCCCTTACATTTTTTGTAAATATTTTATTATATATTTTCGTGTGACAACACTAAAGAAATTAGACTTTGTTACAATGTAAAGTAGTGAGTGTACAGCTTGTATAACAGTGTAATTTGCTGTCCCCTCAGAATAACTCTACACACAGCCATTAATGTCTAAACCGCTAGCAACAAAAATTAGTACACCCTAAGTGAAAATGTCCAAATTGGGTCCAATTAGCCATTTTCCCTCCCTGGTGTCATGTGACTTGCTAGTATTACAAGGTCTCAGGTGTGAATATCTAAGCAAGTGTGTTACATTTGGTGTTATCGCTCTCACTCTCTCATACTGGTCATTGGAAGTTCAACATGGCACCTCATGGCAAGGAACTCTCTCAGGATCTGAAAAAAAGAATTGTTTCTCTACATAAAGATGGCCTAGGCTATAAAAAGATTGCCAAGACCCTGAAACTGAGCTGCAGTATAGTGGCCAAGACCATACAGCGGTTTATCAGGACAGGTTCCACTCAGACCAAAAAAGTTGAGTGCATATGCTCTGCATCATATCCAGAGGTTGTCTTTCGGAAATAGACGTATGAGTGCTGCCAGCATTGCTGCAGTGGCGGAAGGGGTGGGGGGTCAGCCTGTCAGTGCTCAGACCATATGCCGCACACTGCATCAAATTGGTCTGCATGGCTGTCATCCCAGAAGGAAGCCTCTTCTAAAGATAATGCGCAAGAAAGCCACCAAACAGTTTTCTGAAGACAAGCAGACTAAGGACATGGATTACTGGAACCATGTCCCGTGGTCTGATGAGATCAAGATAAACATGTTTGGTTTAGATGGTGTCAAGCGTGTGTGGCAGCAACCAGGTGAGGAGTACAAAGACAAGTGTGTCTTGCCTACAGTCAAGCATGGTGGTGGGAGTGTCATGGTCTGGGGCTGCATGAGTGTTTCCGGCACTGGGGAGCTACAGTTCATTGAGGGAACCATGAATGCCAACATGTACTGTGACATACTGAAGCAGAGCATGATCCCCTCCCTACAGGGACTGATGCAGAGCAGTATTCCAACATGATAAAGACCCCAAACACACCTCCAAGACGACCACTGCCTTGCTAAAGAAGCTGAGGGTAAAGGTGATGGACTGGCCAAGCATGTCTCCAGACCTAAACCCTATTGAGCATTAGGGGTGAGCTTCGTGTTCGAGTCGAACCCATGTTCGACTCGAACATCGGCTGTTCGATCGCTCGACGAAGATCCAACACTATGGGCCGTTCGCGCCAAATTCGAGTGGCGCATCACGGCCCATAATTCACTGCGGCATCGCAGTGCATTGCTGGCTGATGATTGGCCAAGCATGCACTATGACCCGCATACTTGGCCAATCACAGTGCCGTCTGAACAGAGAGCCGTAATTGGCAAATGTCAGGGTGGCTTTGGCCAATTATGGCTCAGGAGGTTTAGTACACGCCCCACACTATATAAGGCCGCCGGCTTGGCGTCCTTGTGTAGTGTGTTGGAGTTGTTTAAAGTAAGGAGACAGAGACAGTGTAATTTGATTTGAGTTAGATAGAGCAGGCAGGCGAGTCAGTTAGCTGCAGTTACAGTGTGTAAAGGATATATTTGCATCCTAGGTGTTGTATATATATTTATACACTGTATTGAGTTTAGCTAGATCCGTTCCTGTTATTCTCTATACTGTGACAGGCAGGCAGGTGATTGTGCTAGCTGCAGTCAGTGTTTCACTTAGTGTACTGTGTGCTTTGCATAGCGTTCACCTAAAGCTTACCTTAATACAGTTAGTGGTGTTCTCATAATAAAACCACAGGCAGGGAGCTGCATTAATTTCATGTAGTGTACTTCTGTTCTTTGCACAGTGTTCACTTAAAGGAACCTGAATATAATTTGTGGTGTTCTTATAATAAAACCATAGGCAGAGAGCTGAACAGGTCTGAACAGGTGCACAGACAGCAAAACAAATGTTACAGGGGCGATAACCCTTCTCTATGTTTTCCGAAATGCTTAAAAATAGTTTTTTTGGGCTGGAGCTACATTTAAAAAATGTACCTGTTCAAAATTACAAACAGATTCTACATAAGAACAAACCTACAGTCCCTGTCTTGTATGCACCACCTGTATACGGCTGTTCAGAGTATATAGGGCCTTTTTTATTTTGTGTGCGGGGTTCCCCTTAATACAAGACCCAAAGGGGCTGGTAGTGGGCTGGGGGGGGGGGGGGGGTACCCATGGCATTCTTCTCAATGATTTTCATCCATATTGCTAGGACAAGACATAACATTAAAGACGCAAGCAGTTTTAAATTTAAATTACTTTTTTTCCTTTAGAAATGTAATTTTGTGCAGGGACAGTTCTAAACACGGGAAACACATGCCACTTCACAGGCATACTTTGGACACCCCCCAGGTACGATATTTAAAGGAATATTTGACTTTTTTTTTTCACTTTATGCATCATTAAAATCACTGCTTCCGAAAAAACGGCCGTTTTTAAAACATCTTTTTGCATTGGTACATGTCCCCTGGGGCAGTACCCGGGTCCCCAAACCCTTTTTAGGACAATAACTTGCATATTAGCCATTATAATTAGCACTTTCAATTTCAAACGTTCCAGTCCATTGTATTTAATAGGGTTCTAAAGTTCACGCAAACTTTCGGTCCGTTCGCAGGTTCTGGTGCAAACTGAACCGGGGGGGGGGGGGTGTTCGGCTCATCCCTATTGAGCATCTGTGGGGCATCCTCAAACGGAAGATGGAGGAGCGCAAGGTCTCTAACATCCACCAGCTCCGTGATGTCATCATGGAGGAGTGGAAGAGGACTCCAGTGGCAACCTGTGAATCTCTGGGGATCTCCATGCCCAAGAGGGTTAAGGCAGTGCTGGAAAATAATGGTGGCCACACAAAAAAATTGACACTTTGGGCACAATTGGGAAATTTTCACTTAGAGGTGTACTCACTTTTGTTGCCAGCGGCTTAGACATTAATGGCTGTGTGTTCAGTTATTTTCTTTAAATAGTTCTTTATTAAGAGTTTTCACATAAAACAGAAGTAAGTAAACAAGTAAACAATATCTGTCGTGTATTGCATAGTTACATAGTTAGTCAAGTTGAAAAAAGACACAAGTCTATCTAGTTCAACTAAAAAAATAATAATAATAATACAATCCCATATACACAAAACTATACCCACAGTTGATCGCTTTGGAAACCGTAGATTGGCATTGCATGCTATTATTCAGCTTATGATATTCAGGTCCCTGCGCCATAGCAGCTAATTTGGGATAGATTAGATTTACATTTTTATTGGAATTTCCTTTCAAATTTGGCTAAAGTAACTATTAGCAAATGTAACGAATATGAATGCATCCAAAGTTACGAATCATCCGAAGTAACGAATACCACATCTAAACGAATGTAACGGAACAAATACGAATGCATCTGAAGTTACGATTGATCCGAAGCAACGAATGCTGATCATAACGAATGACCTGATAAACAAAACAAACAAAAAACGAATGAAACTAAAGTAAACAGATTTTTCAGTAGTGCACATGTCTAGTGCTGAGCCCACGAAAACGCATTAGCTGTCACAAAATAAAAATCTTTTAAAAAGTCTGTACAAACTGGTTTGGCCTCCATGTGGTGCCCCCCCCCCCCCCCAATCCATGCGCTCGGCCCCTACTCTATATGCAGGGTGCCGGACACATGGATTCCAATTTTTTTTTTTTTTAGAACCACATGATTAGAGCCTGAAGCTTTAATTGACTTCAAAAAAGGGTGGGCTCGGGGCGCAGAGCACTGCACCCTGAGCCCACCCAGTTGTGTGACAATAGCAAATTAATATTTACTATTCTCTTTTTGATTCTCCTCCCTGCCAATCAGGAAGCGGGTCCTGAGGCAAGAGAAGAAGCGATCCTATTGGCCGCCGAGGAGGAGAAGACGCAGGGTGATGGGGGGGTGGTGGGTGGATTGTTTCCACCGCCACCAAAAAAATATATACCACCAGCCGCTGCTGGTGACCACACAACAGCGCTAAGGTATTTATTTAAAATATTACAATAAAAAAAAATATATAAAAAACTAAGACACAATACAGTGTCATGATATCTATGATTTACTGTATGTCACTAAATTATGGCTGTTTAATATCACTTTAAATTCTTTCCTGTAACATCTGTTATGAGAGGCAGTTTTCTTAAGCCCCTTAGTATAATTCTTTTCCCCTGGGTCTGGTGCATTGTATGACCTTGTATCCCACACTTACTTCCCGATATCATCATTGCCGGTGTTCCCTGTATTTTACAGTAACATTTTTATTTTACTTGCTCTTCTTCCAACATAAATATATTAGGACATGATGGTCTACTGTGTTTTAAATGGAAGACTTCACACGTACAGTGCAGTAGGAGTTGGCGATAAGTGCTGAATTTTAAGTATCGTACTTGTAAAACTTTTTATGCTGAGGAAAACAGAGTACATCTGCTGTTCTGCTTGATGCTGTAAAACTATATTTGTGATGGGGGTAGAATTGCTTGGACATGACTTCTGCTTACAGCAAGATCTTTATTTAAAGGACTCCATACAAAAGTAATACTTGAGTTTTGAGTGGGGTACCAGTCTTTTGTATTATCTAAAAGTTTATTTGTCTCCCAGAAACACCCATTGGCATGATAATCCTACAGTGGGCTGTGCAATTACCATTCTCTTGAGGCCTTAAAGTTAGAGGCCTTTCGGTCTGAATGTAAACTCAGACAAATTTATGGTTTTTCGGAGTTTGGATGTATCCGAATCTCCAAATAAGATAGTAAGACCCGGTTCACACAGGGGCGACTCCGGAAGCGACTTCTGATCGCCCTGAGTTGCCCCAAGTCGTGCTATTTTTAAAAATAATTGAAGTAATTGGAGCCATTTTAATGAACACGACTGCAGTCGCTCCGACTTCAAAAAAGGTTCCTGTACGACTTCAATCCGACGTCTAGGCGACTGCTAGGCGACCTGTACCCATTGATTTCAATGGAAGTCGCTCAGAAGTTGGATTCCCTGTCTTAACAGAAGCAACTTTCCAGGAAGAGAACATACATTTCTCAGGCAAACCTCTCCCTCCCCCCTCCCTCCCACAGAGCTGATTCTTGTTTTATTGGCCACTGGAATGTCTCCTGTCCTGCAGGCAACTTGAAGTTGCCTTGTAAGTAGCTCCAGGTCGCGCTGTGATTCATACTCAAGTCGTGTCCAAGTTGCCTTGTAAAGTCATGCTGGAAGTCGTGTTGCCCCTGTGTGAATGGGGCCTAACACATTTAGTTGAAATTAGTTAAATTTTGTTTTGTTTATTCGTTTTCTAAAGAATTCCAAATTTTCGGAACGATTTGGATCGGTCAAAATATTATCCGCCAATTGAAATTCTGTGTGAAGAATAGTTGGTTATTAAGGAGTGGGCTGGGGAGCCAGCCGCCATGTCTTTAACAACCAATGACTTATCAGCTGTCAGCGGGCTTCCCCGCTGAGAGCTAAAATGTAAACAAAAGAATGCTGGCAAAAGAAAATTCTGAAGAAAAAGAACAGCGTGGGGTCCCCTCAATGTGAAAGGCCTGGCAGGGATTTTAAGGGGAACCCCATGCCAAAATGTAAAATAAAATGGCGCGCCCCCCCAAATTCATACCAGACCCTTATCCGAGCAAGCAGCTCAGCAGGCCAGGAAAAGGCCCCCCCCCACTCCTGAACCATACCAAGCCACATGCCCTCAACATAGGGGTGTGTGCTTTGAGGCCACCCCACCCCAAAGCACCTTGATGGGGACAAGGGCCTCTTCCCCACAACCCTGGGCGCTGGTTTTGGGGGCTTATCAGAATCTGGAAGCCTCATTAACAAAGGGGGCCCCTAGATCCCGCCCCCCCATGTAAATAGTACCTTTACCTAATCGCCAAAAAAGTGTAAAAAGTGAATAAAGACACAGCACAAACTTTTGACAATGCCTTTATTAAAAATTAGAATACAATGTACCCCAGTGTAGATCCATTATCAATCACGATGCCTGCTGCACTGCCGAACCTGGAAAAAAAAACACCTCTGGTCTCATTAAACAGCAGTTGGTGGGAGCCTTTAACAAGACTGCAGGTGTTTTTTTTTTTTTCGGGTCTGGCGGTGCAGCAGGCATCGTGATTGACGAAGGATCTACACCAGCGAACATTTTTTTTTTTCCGTAAAGGAATTGTCAAAAACTTGTCTTTATTCACTTTTTACACTTTTTTGGTGAATGGGTAGGGCTACTATGTACCCCATACTCATTCACATAGGGGGCAAGGATCTGGGGACCCCCTTGCTAAAGGGGGCTTCCAGATTCCGATTAGCCCCCTGCCCGCAAAGTACCCCCATGTTGAGGGCATGTAATCTGGGGTGGTTCAGGAGGGGGGAGGCACTCGCTTGTCCCCCCCCCCCCTTTCCTGGGCTGCCTGCATGGATAAGGGTCTGGAATGGATTTTGAGGGGGGGGGCATGCTATTTTTTTTTACATCTTGGAGCGGGGTTCCCCATAAAATCCATTCCATACCCGAAGGACCTGGTATGGATTAGAGGGGGACCTCCAAGCTGTTTTTATTTCAGAATTTTCTATTGCCAGAATTCTTTTGTTTACATTTCAGCTATCAGTGGGGAAGCTTGCTGACATCTGATGAGTCATCAGTTGTTAAGGACGTGGCGGCCAGCTTCCCGGCCCGCTCCTTAACAACCAGCTATTCTTCACACAGAATTTGAATCGGTCGACCATTCTTCATCCGTTTCTAACCGAAAATTTGGAATTCGTTAGAAAACGAATGAACGAAACAAAATTAAAAGAAACTAAACTAAACAAATTCCGAAACAAATCAACAAAATTAGTAACATAACAAATCTATCCGAAAATAAAAATAAAAATCCGCGATTCGGCACTGCGTTGTTTTAACCGACAATTGCGCGGTCATGCGACATGGCTCCCAAACAAAATTGACGTCCTTTTTTTCCCACAAATAGAGATTTCTTTTGTTGGTATTTGATCACGTTTGCGGCTTTTATTTTTTGTGCTATAAAATAAAATAGAGCGACAATTTTGAAAAAAAATCAATATTTTTTACTTTTTGCTATAATAAATATCCCCCAAAAATATATAAAAAAACATTTTTTTCCCTCAGTTTAGGCCGATACATATTCTTCTAGATATTTTTGGTAAAAAAATTGCAATAAGCGTTTATTGATCAGTTTGCGCAAAAGTTATAGCGTCTACAAAAAAGGGGATCGAATTATGTCATTTTTATTATTATTATTTTTTTACTAGTAATGGCGGCGATCTGCGATTTTTATCATGACTGCGACATTATGGCGGACACACCGGACACTTTTGACACATATTTGGGACTATTGTCATTTTTACAGCGATCAGTGCTATAAAAATGCACTGATTACTGTGAAAATGACGCTGGCAGTGAAGGGGTTAAGTGTGCCCTAGGGAGTGCTTCTAACTGTAGGGGGGATGGGCTGTGTGTGACAGGACAGTGATCACTGCTTCCAATTACAGGAAGCTGTGATCACTGTCCTGTCACTAGGAAGACTGGGGAAATGCTTGTTTACATCAGCATTTCCCCGTTCTTCCTCACCGTGACACGATCATGGGTATGCCCGCGGACATCGAGTCCGCGGGACTCGCGGGCATCGAGTCCGCGGGACCCGTGGCCGGAGTCACGGAGCTCGCGGCGCGTCCACAATGCCGCTTCTTAAAGGGGACGTGTATATACGTCCTTTTGCGCAGCCGCGCCATTCTGCCGACGTATATCGTCGTGCGGCGGTCGGCAAGCCGTTAAAGTGATTGTAAACGATCTCCTTGTAAAACAACCCATTCAGTTTAAAATAGAAATAAAAGGCAAAACATTTGTGTATAGATGTAAAAAAAAACATAATGTTCCTAATAGGAAAGCAGAGGTGGGGCAGGAACACCAGGTTTTTCACACAAAGGAAGCAATACAAAGAGAACAGGATACTTTTTCATGCAAGTACACTTAACCATTTCAGCCCCGGAGGATTTGGCTGCCAAATGACCTGGTCACATTTCGGCACTGTCACTTTAACTGACAATTGCGCGGTCGTGCGACATGGCTCTCAAACAAAATTGACATCCTTTTTTTTCCCACAAATAGAGATTTCTTTTGGTGGTATTTGATCACCTCTGCGGTTTTTAATTTTTGCGCTATAAACAAAAAAAAAGCGACAATTTTGAAAGAAAAGCAATATTTTTTTATTTTTTGCTATAATAAATATCCCCAAAAAATATATATAAAATATTTTTTTTCCTCAGTTTAGGCCGATACGTATTCTTCTACATATTTTTGGTAAAAAAAACGCAATAAGCGTTTATTGATTGGTTTGCGCAAAAGTTATTGCGTCTACAAAATAGGGGATGATTTTATGGCATTTTTATTGTTAATTTTTTTTATTAGTAATGGCGGCGATCAGCGATTTTTATCGTGACTGCGACATTATGGCGGACACATCGGACACTTTTGACGCTATTTTGGGACCATTGTAATTTATACAGTGATCAGTGTTAAAAAAAATGCACTGATTACTGTGTAAATGACACTGGCAGGGAAGGGGTTAACCACTAGGGGGCGAGGAAGGGTTAAGTGTGTCCTAGGGAGTGATTCTAACTGTGTGGGCGCTGGGCTACCTGTGACACGACATTGATCACTGCTCCCGATGACAGGGAGCAGTAGATCAGTGTCCTGTCACAAGGCAAAACAGGGAAATGCCTTGTTTACACAGGCATCTCCCCGTTCTGCAGCTCCGTGACATGATCATGGGACACCGGCGGACATCAAGCTCGCAGCAGGGGCGCGCTCAGCGCTGGCGGTGTGCGCGCGCCCGCAAAGTGGCAAAATTAAAGAGACGTACGTGTACGCCCATTTGCCTGCCTGTGCCATTCTGCCGACGTAAATGTTCGTGCAGCTGTCGGCAAGTGGTTAAAGTGTAACTAAACCCCCCTATCATTTTTAGCCAAGGAAGCTGCCAGCTTAGCCTCTGTTTAATCTACCATGATGCTGCACATGTGATCAGTTATGACACCAGCCATCGGATGGTTTGACAGTTTGGTTGAGAGCACAACCAATGGGAGTGTTACATTTCCGTCACGTGCCGGAAATGAAACAGTTTTTTTAAACTGGTAAGTGGATGGGTTTACTTCCGCTTTCATTTATTATGAATGGAAACCATCACAGCATAAACTAAGATTGCTACTCCCTACAAAAATACCCCCCCCCCCACCACCACCCCACCCACACAAATTCCCCACCCGTGTACCTACACCCTCTCCCTAAAGGTTATCCATCCCCAATACTAAATCTCCTAGGTAAAAAAGCTCAAAGCAGCCCTCCTGAAGAGCTAGGACAATGTGACCAATCCCCCCCCCTACAAGATGGATCCCCTATATGTGGCACCTGCATGCTGTGTGGTCCGCAGTATCACACATATACTCACAATCCTGGGGCCTGGATGAGGTGATACTGCACCTTATAGCCACAATTGGCGAATGCAGTAGAACCTAATTAAAGGAATTCCTGAGAGCCAGTAAGTCAGGGCACTGCTGAACAGCTGAGCCCGTGTAGACAAGCTTACAATTGATGTTTGACAGTCCGTATACCACAGAAAAGAATAAATGCCAGGTAAGGCTCTCTCCAAAGCAGGAACAGTGATGGGAGCTCCTGAAGCTGCTGTTCCACTGCTAAGTAATAGTTGGTAGACTGCACAATAGGATGTGTGTACTGCTAAACACTACACACCCAAATATACAGCAAAGATGAGGTGAAGACGGTCTGACAGGATTCATCATGTAAGCCAATAGAGATAATAACAAAGAGTTACTCTCATGCTGCTTGTGGTCTGACCAGTGCTGTCACTGGGTCCCAACTATCTGGGTACCCACATGGTAATGCCGATATGACCAGTGTGCACACAGTCATTTACTCACTGTCCCATAGCTGCTGTCTAACAATTCCTCTGTGTACGCTGTAGTGGTCAGACATGGCATGTCCTGTTGAATTCTCAGATGGTGCAGACAGAATGGTAGCAGGGATTCACACAGCGTGCTGGTGCAAGCAGGTGTCCCATATCTACATCAACCTGCAGATGGTGTAATCATACTGGAGGGAAGTGAAAGCAGAGTCCATATAAGACAGCATGTTCTGACTTAGTGCATCAGGGGGTCTGTTCCTTGTCTACATGTTTCGTTCCTCCCTGGAAATTTGTCAGAGCACCAAATCAGATTTCAGGCATCCCCCACTACAAAAATTTCATTTTTGGTGAGATACTCCCAATAGGAACATGTCTAAAGAGATGCAGGCCCAGCAGATTTCTTCATTAGTGCCCAGCAGATTTCTTCATTAGTGCCCAGCAGCTGCTGCAGCTGATTGAAAATGATGAAACCACTCCCATTAGACTCACTTTCCCACATGGGCACAGAGAAACACGCAGAGATTTCTTCAGAATAACAAAAGGTAGGAATCTGCAACAAAGTTGGTTAAAATCCTTGCAATATACAGTGCCTTCATATTCTCTAAATGTCTCCACATTTTGTCATGTTACAACCATAAACTTAAATGTATTTTATTTGGATTGTATACGATAGACCAACACAAAGTGTCACGTAATTGTGAAGTGGAAGGAAAATGATAAAAATCTTTTTAATTTTTTACAAATAAATATCTGAAGTGTGGCGTGCATTTGTATTCAGCCCCGCTGAGTCAATACTTTGTAGAAACCCCTTCCGCTGCAATTACAGCTGAAAGTCTATTTGGGGATGTGTCTACCTGCTTTGTACATCTAGAGAGAGATATATTTGCCTATTCATCTTTGCAGAATAGCTCAAGCTCTGTCAGATTGGATGGAGAGCGTCTGTGAACAGCAATTTTCAAGTCTTGCCACAGATTCTCAATTGGATTTAGATCTGGACTTTAACTGGGCCATTTTAACACATGAATATGCTTTGATCTAAACCATGGGTGCCCAACCGCTGGCCCGCGGCGTCCTCTGATGTGGCCCGCCACCTCCTGGTCTGGGATGGCGGGTCGGCAAGCCCAGATAGCGGGTTTCCAACCCACCATCCCCGAGCATCAGCGGGACGATCCGAGCTGGCGCTGGAGGAAGCATACGGCTGCTGTAGAGAGCAGAGCCGATGCTTCCTATATAGCACTGGCTTCTGTCTCAGGCAGAGTGATATCAAATGTGCTCCACCTGTCACACTGATGGCAGGTATGGGGGGATCAAGAATCAGCCACCAGTACCCAGAAATACCAGGCAGCAGTACCCAATAGTACCCACCAGTACCCAGAAGTACCACCCAGCAGTTCCCAGAAGTACCACCCAGCAGTACACACCAGTACCACCCAGCAGTACACACCAGTGCCACCCAGAAGCACACACCAGTACCACCCAGCAGTACACACCATTACCCAGAAGTACCAGCACATCAGTACCCAGAAGTACCAGCCATTAGTACCCAGAAGTACCAGCCATCAGTACCCGGAAGGACCAGCCATCAGTACCCAAAGTACCAGCCAGAACCACCCACCAGTACCCAGACATACCAGCCAGCAGTACCCACCAGTACCCAAAAGTACCACCCAGAAGTACCAGCCACCAGTACCCAGAAGTACCAGCCACCAGTACCCAGAAGTACCAGCCAGCACCACCCACCAGTACCCAGACATACCAGCCAGCACCACCCACCAGTACCCAGACGTACCAGCCAGCAGTACCCACAAGCACCACCCAGAAGTACCAGGCACCAGTACCCAGAAGTACCAGCAAGCAGTACCCACAAGCACCACACAGCAGTATCAAAAAGTACCCAGAAGTACCAGCCAGCAATACCCAGAAGTACCAGCCACCAGTACCTACAAGCACCACCAAGCAGTACCAAAAATTACCCATCAGTACCAGCCAGCAGTACCCAGAAGTACCAGACAGCAGGACCCACCAGCACCAGCCAGAAGTACCAGCCAGCAGTAACATCCAGTACCAGCCCGCAGTGCCCACCAGTACCTAGCCAGCAGTACACACCAGTACTCACCAGCAGTACCAGCCAGAAGTATCCACCAGTACTCGCCAGCAGTACTTCCCAGTACCAGCCAGCAGTACCCACCAGTACCAGCCAGCAGTACCCACCAGTACTCACCATTAGTACTTGCCTGTACCAGCCAGCAGTACTTTCCAGCAGTATCCACCAGAACCTGCCAGTGGTACCCACCAGTACCAGAAAGCAGTACCCATCAGTACCAGCCAACAGGACCCACCAGCTGTACCAGCCCTGAAAGACAGCCAGCAGCAGCCATCAGCCATACCCATCTAGGAGACAGCAGCAGCCAGCAATCCCTGTGGAATCCTGAAGAAGAAGTGAAGATTGAGGTCAGTTAAAGTGCAGGTAAACCGCAGTGCATCAGTGTGAAAGCAGCCTTAGGCCCCATGCACACGAGACGCAGGTGCAAACTCTGCTGAACACACGTTTTTAAACGCTGAAACCGGCGTTTATAAACGCGCGTTTTGCCGCGTTTGCGGCCGCGTTTAGCGGCGTTTAACCGCGTTTGCGTTTATAAGCGTTTCATCATAGACCCTCCCTAAGCTCAAAAAAGAGTACATTTTAACCATTTCAGCCAGTTTGTGAGACCAGAGTGAGTAGCAGCAGCTGAGAGAGCAGCAGTGTACTTGTATTTAGTGTATCACTTGCCACATCACCTGCCACAAGTTGTGGATTGTCCACTTGCCACGTCACCTGCCACGTCACCTGGCCACATCACCTGGCCACGTCACCTGGCCACGTCACCTGCCACAAGTTGTGGATTGTCCACTTGCCACGTCACCTGGCCACATCATGTGCCACGTCACCTGCCACAAGTTGTGGATTGTCCACTTGCCACGTTACCTGGCTACGTCACCTGGCCATGTTACCTGCCACGTCACCTGGCCACGTTACCTGCCACGTCAGCTGGCCACGTCACCTGCCACAAGTTGTGGATTGTCCACTTGCCACGTCACCTGCCACGTCACCTGGCCACGTCACCTGCCACAAGTTGTGGATTGTCCACTTGCCATGTCACCTGGCCACATCACGTGCCACGTCACCTGGCCACGTCACCTGCCACAAGTTGTGAATTGTCCACTTGCCACGTCACCTGCCACGTCACCTAGCCATGTTACCTGCCCACATTACCTGCCACGTCATCTAGCCACGTCACCTGCCACAAGTTGTGGATTGTCCACTTTCCACGTCACCTGGCCACATCACGTGCCACGTCACCTGCCACAAGTTGTGAATTGTCCACTTGCCACATCACCTGCCACGTCACCTGGCCACGTTACCTGCCACGTCACCTGGCCACGTCACCTGCCACGTCACCTGGCCACGTCACCTGCCACAAGCTGTGGATTGTCCACTTGCCAAGTCACCTGGCCACGTCACCTGGCCACATCACCTGACACAAGTTGTTGATTGTCCACTTGCCACGTTACCTGCCACAAGTTGTGGATTGTCCACAATGCAATGCAAGCAATTACAGTTTTCTTTTATATTTTTTAATAGTTTTTCATCATTTGCCACCATTTTTGAGATTTCTAATGTTAAAAAATAGGTCACCTTTAAAAACGCTTATAAACGCAAACGCGGCAAAACGCCAGTACCGCGTTTAGCCGCGTTTAGCCGCGTTTAGCAGCGTTTAGCGTCTGAAACGTGGAAAACTTTTGCGTCTGAACCCATTTTTTTGCTTCTGGAAAAACGAGGTTAAACGCAACTGCTTGTAAACGCCAAAAAACGAGAGTGTGTGCATGGACACATAGGATAACATTGAATGGGTTCAGGAGCAGTTGAAAAAAGCGTCCAACTGCCTCTGAACGCGCGTTCAACAGCAAATAACAGCGTCTCGTGTGCATGGGGCCTTAGACTCCTTTCACGTGATCACCTCTATAGAGCGGCAGATTTAAACTGACCTGCGTCCTTTTACACCCGCCTATCTCCAATCCAAACTGCTTAAAAAAACAGAAGGGAATCCGTCCCCTTCTGTCTGGGCGGATCAGAGGGCCCATAGAGTAGAGTGGGCTGTGTCCCTGTCTGCTCTGCATATGCAGAGTGGATATAGACCTGTCATCTGCCTGCTCTACTCATTGTGGCCCACAACCAGCTGCCAAGTCGCTAAAGTGGCCCTCGCTCTTCAAAAGGTTGGGCACCCCTGATCTAAACCATTCCATTGTAGCTCTGGCTGTATGTTTAGGGTTGTTTTCCTGCTGGAAGGTAAACCTCAGCCCCAGTCTCAAGTCTTTTGCAGACTCTAACAGGTTTTCTTCTATGATTGCCCTGTATTTGGCTCCATCCATCTTCCCATCAACTCTGACCAGCTTCCCTGTCCCTGCTGAAGAAAAGCATCCCCACACCATGAGGCTGTCACCACCATGTTTGGCTGTGGGGATGGTGTCTTCAGGGTGATGTGCAGTGTTAGTTTCCGCCACACATAGCGTTTTGCTTTTAGGTCAAAAAGTTACATTTTGGTCTCATCTGACCAGACCACCTTCTTCCACATGTTTGCTGTGTCCCCCACATGGCTTCTCGCAAACTGAAAATGGGACCTTTTTATGGCTTTCTTTCAACAATCGCTTTCTTCTTGCCACTCTTCCATAAAGGCCATATTTGTGGAGTGCACGACTAATAGTTGTCCTGTGAACAGATTCTCTGCTGTGGATCTCTGCAGCTCCTCCAGAGTTCCCATGGCTGCTTCTCTGATTAATGCTCTCCTTGCTCTGCCTGTCAGTTTGGAGGTGTGTTTGGTGTCGTTATCATGTTGGAATGCTGCCCTGTGGACCAGTCTCCGAAGGGAGGGGATCATTCTCTGCATCAGTATGTCACGGTACATGTTGGCATTCATGGTTCCCTCAATGAGCTGCAGCTCCCCAGTGCCGGACTCTCCCACTACCATGCTTGACTGTAGGCAAGACACACTTGTCTTTGTACTCCTCACCTGGTTGCCGCCACGCACGCTTGACACCATCTGAACCAAATAAGTTTATCTTGGTCGATTCAGACCACAGGACATGGTTCCAGTAATCCATGTCCTTAGTCTGCTTGTCTTCAGCAAACTGTTTGCGTTTTTTTTTGCGCATTATCTTTAGAAGATGCTTCCTTCTGGGACGACAGCCATGCAGACCAACTTGATGCAGTGTGCGGCATATGGTCTAAGCTCTAACAGGCTGACCCCCCCACCCCTTTAACATCTGTCTGCAGCAATGCTGGCAGCACTCATACATCTATTTCCCAAAGACAACCTCTGGATATGACGTTGAGCATGTGCACTCAACTTCTTTGGTCGACCATGAGTGGAACCTGTCCTGTTAAACCACTGTATGGCCACCGTGCTGCAGCTTAGTTTCAGGGTCTTGGAAATCTTCTAATAGCCTAGGCCACAGGTGTCAAACACAAGACCCGTGGACCGAATCTGGCCCTCCAGGCCATTTCATGTGGCCCTTGCACCTCTCCTGCAGCTGTAGGAGAGCTCCAGCCCTCCTCTGGTCCTCCTCCAGACCCTTACTTTCTGCTTTTAAGCAATGCATCCAGCTTATTCCCAGCAGCAGCAGCATAAAGTAAGGGGGGTGAAATGTGATGCAAGAGAGAGTGGGGGACTCAACTTCTGATGGTTGTGGTGGCTCTTGACATTTAATGTAAGGGGAGGGGATGCGCTGGACATCTAATCTTACAGATACAACCAGCCCTTTTGAGGGCAATCATAATGCTGATACGGCCCACAATGAAATTGAGTTTGACACCCTTGGCCTAGGCCATCTTTATGGAGAGCAACATTTTTTTTTTTCAGATCCTCAGGGAGTTCTTTGCCATGAGGTGCCATATTGAACTTCCAGTGACCAGTATGAGAGAGTGAGAGAGATAACACCAAATTGAACACACCTGCTCCTCATTCACACCTGAGACCTTGTAACCCTAACGAGTCACATGACACCGTGGAGCGAAAGTGGCTAATTGGGCCCATGTTGGACATTTTCACTTAGGGGTATACTAACTTTTGTTGCCAGCGGTTTAGACATTAATGGCTGTGTGTTGAGTTATTTTGAAAGAGAAAATGTCACCAGCACACCAGGATCTCCAAAAATGGGTCCAAAATGTTTTTTTTTTTAAATCAGAAAAAAGGTTTATTGTGCCAACAATATTAAATAAAAATTACAGATTACTGATCACATTCAAAAGAACAGTATTTGTTACAGCTGTGAAGTATGAGTAATGCGAACAAAGAAAATGAAGCAGTGGCACCAAAAGCATTACAATGACATATCTTGGCAGAGAAGGAAAGAAACACTGCGCTGGGAGGGCTAGTGTAACCCCGCCAACCCAACACAACCAAACATAGGGCCAACGGGCCATTTAATAAACAATATTGCCCTCAGTCTACCCGCCTAATTGAACCCGCCCGCTCTACAAACAGAGGGCGCGTACATAGATTACATTGCCTGTCCAATGAATACCCAAAATAGAGTCTGTTCACCAATCAAATACAAGTGCCTCTTATACTTGTAGCAACCGAGTTAGAATCAATCGCAGGGGTGCCAGTTCAGGGATTTCCAGCCAGGCCTGCCATATGGAGTAAAATTTCCAGGCTACATTTCTATGCTGATACGTTAGGTGCTCTCGTATGAGGATGTAGTTAACCTGATCCACCCACTGTTTTTTGGCCGGGACGTGTGGGGACAGCCAAAACCTGGCCACCAGCTTTCTAGCTAAGTACAATAGTCTGATGATCCAAAACTTTAATGAATGATCACATAGTTACAAAAAAGGCGTCGTTTCGGAGCCACGCAGGACCCCTTTATCAGGTATGTGACCAGCAAGCCTGATGAAGGGGTCCTGCGTGGCTCCGAAACTTCGCCTTTTTTGTAACTATGTGATCATTCATTAAAGTTTTGGACCCATTTTTGGAGATCCTGTTGTGCTGGTGACATTTTCTCTCTAAGAATGTATACGCTTCCAGCCGGTGGTCACTTCAGCACCCATTTGAATATACAGCCATCTTTGCAGGAATGTGTACGTTGGGAATATTGCATTTGAGTTATTTTGAGGGGACAGCAAATTTACACTGTTATACAACAAAGTGTAATTTATCAGTGTTGTCACATGAAAAGATATAATAAAATATTTGCAAAAAAGTGAGGGGTGTACTCACTTTTTTGTGAGATACTGTATATATATATATATATATATATATATATATATATATATATATATATTGGCAGTGCTGTGCCCTGCCCCAGTAAGAGAAGAGGTATATGTAACACAGGGTTCTCACTTTCACCTGCATTCACTAATGAAGGTTGAGGTAGTCCATAATGTGTATTCTGTTTGGAGAACACTGGTTTCCTGTTTTTTCTCAGGGACTGTCAATTCCTGGGTTGGGTTCTGGACTCTGGAGGCTTCAAAGAGCTATGGGAGGGATGAAGTCTCTAACCCCATGTCCATATTTTTTTACTAGAGCACAGAAGCCCTGATGTTGCAGTTGTGTACATCCTTCCTAATCAAGGGGTTGCCAGTGAATCAGGGCTCCTTTCCTCTGGAGACAAGCTGCTGCAGGAGTCCGTGTGTGGAGACAGACACTAGGAGGATGTCTACCTTGGCCTCAAGGAGAGGTGGCCAAATCTGACTAGGCCTTCTCCTTAGAGGTCCTAGGAGCCTCATTAGGCAGGAGCCTGTGCAGCCCAGGTAGGCATTTTGTGTATCAGAAATCTGACTGAGACAAACTGGAGAGCCTGTGCGGAGACAGACTCTGGGACTATGAAGGCTGATAGTAAAGAGGCTGGAAAATTTCTGTTTTGATGCTGAAAACCCCAGTGAGGGTAACACTGTGCATTATTTTTGAGCTTTTCTATTATATAAAGCAGGGCCTCAAGCCCAAAAAAAGGTAGTTCCCTGACTGGTCTGAATTCGATGAAAAACACGACACTTTATGAAACCCCCACAATATCACAATACAGTGGAACCTCGGATTACGAGCATAATCCGTTCCAGGGGAATGCTCGTAATCCAAAGTACTCGCATATCAAAGCGAGTTTCCCCATTGAAGTCAATAGAAACGAAAAGAATTTGTTCCGCATTAACTTCAATGGCATGCTATACCACATGCGGCCAGAGGTGGGGGGCGCCAGAGAGCCTCGGATCAGCTGCAATCAGTGCCATTCGGCTCCGCTCGGCTCCGGGGGCCCCCAACCTCAGGCCAAACAAAGTACTGCTCACCACTTTGGTCTGAATCCTGCTCGTTTTGCGAGACAACACTCGCAATCCGAGAATACAGTGCTCGTATTGCGAAACACTCGTTAACCGCGTTACTCGCAATCCGAGGTTCCACTGTATATATAGAGAAAATATGTGTGCATTCCCTTTAAGAAGGCATACTATTATTTTTTGGAAAGATTTAAACAAATTACTGCTGCTAGTATGACACCAAAGCATCTCTGAAATAAAACAATGGGTTGGATTTAGTTAACAAATAAAAGGTCTGAAAAAAAAGGAAGGAAAATCGTTTTACAGCTTAATGTGCTACTTCAACATTAAAGGCTATTCAAGGTCATCTAGAACTTCTGCAAATACAAAAGCCCGGTCTGTTTTTTTATTTAACTTTCAATATTATAGATTCTCATAAACACGCTTAGAACACACTGTTCGTAAATCACTTCATTTACATCCAGATTAATAGCGGATGGTCTGAATCGTCTGAACAAACCACATTTGACAGTTTAACATTCTGTGAATAATATTTTGATGTAATAGAAAATTGCTAAAGCTCTTTATGTCAATTAAAATGAAAAAGAGGATTAAGGGAACATAAAAAAGGCTGCAATGCCCTAATTCATTCTAATTTCATAATCTCTTATGTTCTTTATGGGAGGAACACAACACCTATAAACAGACAACCAGTAGGCTTTAAGATACAGTAAGGCAATACAAAGAGTAATGATGATTTGCTAATCAGGGAGACCCATAGCAACTAGAGCTGCACGATTAATGGTTAAGAATCGAGATTGTGATTTTCCCTCCCTCGCGATCTTAACAAAGCACTTTCCCGATTCTATGCAGAGAGTTCTCTGCTCAAACCGACAGCTGTAAAAAATAAAATAAAAACAGGCAGTCTGCCAAGTTTCACAACATTACTCAGTGGGAGCTAACTATAAACCAGTGGCGGCCCGTCCATAGGGGGCGCCCGGGCGCCGCCCCCCCCCTGTGGTCACCACAAAAAAAAGGGCCCTTTAAGAGGTTTTTTTTTTTTAATGTCTTTTTTTTTACACATGGTGGCGCGACCATAGTGGGCGCAGAAGCGCCGCTACCGCTCGCTCCTGCGCCCGGCCGTCACTCACAACAATACATAGGTTCATGCATTGCATGAACCTATGTATTGCTGCCGCCCACTATTCAGATGGCCGGCCCCTTGAGCGCCGGCCATCTGAATAACAGCATCTGATTGGCCTTTAGAAGTGCCTATCAGAGCCAGCGGCTCTGATAGGCTTCCCGACTACAGCCTGAGGGCTGTAACCGGCTTCTAAATACCTAATGAGAGGAAGCACAGGTGTGCGTTCCCTGGCCAATCAGGTTCACCGGGTCTGGTTACCGGTAACCTGATTGGCTGAAGTGACATCGAGGGCGGGAGAAGACATCGAGGACGGAAGAAGGACGGCGCTGACTCGAGGAAGGTAAGTGCAGGGCTGGGAGGGACAAACTGGCTGTATTTGGGGGACAAACTGGCTGTATATTGGGGGACAAACTGGCTGTATATTGGGGGACAAACTGGCTGCATTAGGGGGACAAACTTGCTGTATATTGGGGGACAAACTGGCTGTATTATGGGGGAGAAACTGGCTGTATTATGGGGGAGAAACTGGCTGTATTATGGGGGAGAAACTGGCTGTATATTGGGGGACAAACTGGCTGTATATTGGGGGACAAACTGGCTGTATTATGGGGGACAAACTGGCTGTATATTGGGGACAAACTGGCTTCATTTGGGGGACAAACTGGCTGTATTATGGGGGAAAAACTAGCTGTATATTGGGGGACAAACTGGCTGTATATTGGGGGAGAAACTGGCTGTATATTGGGGGACAAACTGGCTGTATATTGGGGGAGAAACTGGCTGTATTATGGGGGAGAAACTGGCTGTATATTGGGGGAGAAACTGGCTGTATATTGGGGGAGAAACTGGCTGTATTATGGGGGAGAAACTGGCTGTATATTGGGGGAGAAACTGGCTGTATATTGGGGGAGAAACTGGCTGTATTATGGGGGAGAAACTGGCTGTATATTTGGGGACAAACTGGCTGCATTTGGGGGACAAACTGGCTGTATATTGGGGACAAACTGGCTGCATTTGGGAGACAAACCGGCTGCATTTGGGGGACAAACTGGCTGTATATTGGGGACAAACTGGCTGCATTTGGGGGAAAAACTGGCTGTATATTGGGGACAAACTGGCTGCATTTGGGGGACAAACTGGCTGCATTTGGGGGACAAACTGGCTGTATATTGGGGACAAACTGGCTGTATTATGGGGGAGAAACTGGCTGTATTATGGTGGAGAAACTGGCTGTATTATGGGGGAGAAACTGGCTGTATATTGGGGGAGAAACTGGATGTATTATGGGGGAGAAACTGGCTGTATATTGGGGGACAAACTGGCTGCATTTGGGGGACAAACTGGCTGTATTATGGGGGAGAAACTGGTTGTATATTGGGGGACAAACTGGCTGTATTATGGGGGAGAAACTGGCTGTATTATTGTGGGACAAACTGGCTGTATTATGGGGGAGAAACTGGCTGTATTATGGGGGAGAAACTGGCTGTATTATGGGGGAAAAACTGGCTGTATATTGGGGGACAAACTGGCTGTATATTGGGGGACAAACTGGCTGTATTATGGGGGACAAACTGGCTGTATATTGGGGGAGAAACTGGCTGTATATTGGGGGACAAACTGGCTGTATATTGGGGGACAAACTAGCTGTATTATGGGGGACAAACTGGTCGTATATTGGGGGACAAACTGGCTGCATTTGGGGGACAAACTGGCTGTATATTGGGGGACAAACTGGCTGTATATTGGGGGAGAAGCTGGCTGTATTATGGGGGAGAAACTGGCTGTATATTGGGGGAGAAACTGGCTGTATATTGGGGGAGAAACTGGCTGTATTATGGGGGAGAAACTGGCTGCATTTAGGGGAGAAACTGGCTGTATATTGGGGGAGAAACTGTCTGTATTATGGGGGAGAAACTGGCTGTATATTGGGGGACAAACTGGCTGCATTTGGGGGACAAACTGGCTGCATTTGGGGGACAAACTGGCTGCATTTGGGGGACAAACTGGCTGTATATTGGGGACAAACTGGCTGCATTTGGGGGACAAACTGGCTGCATTTGGGGGACAAACTGGCTGTATATTGGGGACAAACTGGCTGTATTATGGGGGACAAACTGGCTGTATTATGGGGGACAAACTGGCTGTATATTGGGGGAGAAATTGGCTGTATTATGGGGGAGAAACTGGCTGTATATTGGGGGAGAAACTGGCTGTATTATGGGGGAGAAACTGGCTGTATATTGGGGGAAAAACTGGCTTATTTGGGGGACAAACTGGCTGTATTATGGGGGAGAAACTGGCTGTATATTGGGGGACAAACTGGCTGTATTATGGGGGAGAAACTGGCTGTATTATTGGGGGACAAACTGGCTGTATTATGGGGGAGAAACTGGCTGTATTATGGGGTAGAAACTGGCTGTATTATGGGGGAGAAACTGGCTGTATATTGGGGGACAAACTGGCTGTATATTGGGGGACAAACTGGCTGTATATTGGGGGAAAAACTGGCTGTATATTGGGGTAGAAACTGGCTGTATTATGGGGGAGAAACTGGCTGTATATTGGGGGACAAACTGGCTGTATATTGGGGGACAAACTGGCTGTATTATGGGGGACAAACTGGCTGTATATTGCGGGACAAACTGGCTGTATATTGGGGGAGAAACTGGCTGTATATTGGGGGACAAACTGGCTGTATATTGGGGGAAAAACTGGCTGTATATTGGGGGAGAAACTGGCTGTATATTGGGGGACAAACTGGCTGTATATTGGGGGAGAAACTGGCTGTATATTGGGGGACAAACTGGCTGCATTTGTGGGACAAACTGGCTGTATATTGGGGACAAACTGGCTGCATTTGGGGGACAAACTGGCTGCATTTGGGGGACAAACTGGCTGCATTTGGGGGACAAACTGGCTGTATATTGGGGACAAACTGGCTGTATATTGGGGACAAACTGGCTGCATTTGGGGGACAAACTGGCTGCATTTGGGGGACAAACTGGCTGTATATTGGGGACAAACTGGCTGCATTTGGGGGACAAACTGGATGCATTTGGGGGACAAACTGGCTGTATATTGGAGGCAAACTGGCTGTATTATGGGGGACAAACTGGCTGTATTATGGGGGAGAAACTGGCTGTATTATGGGGGAGAAACTGGCTGTATTATGGGGGAGAAACTGGCTGTATATTGGGGGAGAAACTGGCTGTATTATGGGGAAGAAACTGGCTGTATTATGGGGCAGAAATGGCTGCATTTGGGGGACAAACTGGATGCATTTGGGGGACAAACTGGCTGTATATTGGAGGCAAACTGGCTGTATTATGGGGGACAAACTGGCTGTATTAGGGGGGAGAAACTGGCTGTATTATGGGGGAGAAACTGGCTGTATTATGGGGGAGAAACTGGCTGTATTATGGGGGAGAAACTGGCTGTATATTGGGGGACAAACTGGCTGTATTATGGGGGAGAAACTGGCTGTATTTGGGGGACAAACTGGCTGTATTATGGGGGAGAAACTGGCTGTATATTGGGGGACAAACTGGCTGCATTTGGGGGACAAACTGGCTGTATTATTGGGGGACAAACTGGCTGTATTATGGGGGAGAAACTGGCTGTATTATGAGGGAGAAACTGACTGTATTATGGGGGGAGAAACTGGCTGTATTATGGGGGAGAAACTGGCTGTATATTGGGGGACAAACTGGCTGTATATTGGGGGACAAACTGGCTGTATTATGGGGGACAAACTGGTTGTATATTGGGGGAGAAACTGGCTGTATATTGGGGGACAAACTGGCTGTATATTGGGGGACAAACTGGCTGTATATTGGGGGACAAACTGTCTGCATTTGGGGGACAAACTGGCTGTATATTGGGGGACAAACTGGCTGTATATTGGGGGAGAAACTGGCTGTATATTGGGGGACAAACTGGCTGTATATTGGGGGAGAAACTGGCTGTATTATGGGTGAGAAACTGGCTGTATATTGGGGGAGAAACTGGCTGTATATTGGGGGAGAAACTGGCTGTATTATGGGGGAGAAACTGGCTGTATATTGCGGGACAAACTGGCTGCATTTGGGGGACAAACTGGCTGTATATTGGGGACAAACTGGCTGCATTTGGGGGACAAACTGGCTGCATTTGGGGGACAAACTGGCTGTATATTGGGGACAAACTGGCTGTTTTATGGGGGACAAACTGGCTGTATTATGGGGGAGAAACTGGCTGTATTATGGGGGAGAAACTGGCTGTATTATGGGGGAGAAACTGGCTGTATATTGCGGGACAAACTGGCTGCATTTGGGGGACAAACTGGCTGTATATTGGGGACAAACTGGCTGCATTTGGGGGACAAACTGGCTGCATTTGGGGGACAAACTGGCTGTATATTGGGGACAAACTGGCTGTTTTATGGGGGACAAACTGGCTGTATTATGGGGGAGAAACTGGCTGTATTATGGGGGAGAAACTGGCTGTATTATGGGGGAGAAACTGGCTGTATATTGGGGGACAAACTGGCTGCATTTGGGGGACAAACTGGCTGTATTATGGGGGAGAAACTGGCTGTATATTGGGGGACAAACTGGCTGTATTATGGTGGAGAAACTGGCTGTATTATTGGGGGAGAAACTGGCTGTATTATGGGGGAGAAACTGGCTGTATTATGGGGGAGAAACTGGATGTATTATGGGGGAGAAACTGGATGTATATTGGGGGACAAACTGGCTGTATTATGGGGGACAAACTGGCTGTATTATGGGGGAGAAACTGGCTGTATATTGGGGGAGAAACTGGCTGTATATAGGGGGGCAAACTGGCTGCATTTGGGGGACAAACTGGCTGCATTTGGGGGACAAACTGGCTGTATATTGGGGACAAACTGGCTGTATTATGGGGGACAAACTGGCTGTATTATGGGGGAGAAACTGGCTGTATTATGGGGGAGAAACTGGCTGTATTTGGGGACAAACTAGTGGCGTTTGGGCACAGTGGCTGCGTTTAATGGGCACAGTGGCGGCAATTGATGTTTTTTTTTTCAGTTTGTTTGCGCCCCCCAAAAAAATTTGAGCAACAGCCGCCACTGCTATAAAAAATGTAGCGTTTTGTTCTATAGATCAAAGGAATGATCTTTGGTCTGTAAATGAGGGCAGTTTAACCACCTAAAGACTAAACCTTTTTCTGACACTTGGTTTCAAGTTAAAATCATAATTTTTTGCTAAAAAATTACGTAGAACCCACATATATATATATATATATATATATATATATATATATATGAAATATTGTTACATATCTTAGTATGGATCCCCCTTACATCAGGGTCCCCAGAGAGCCCCAACTTACATCAGGGTCCCCAGATCCCCCTCATTACATCAGGGTCCCCAGAGAGCCCCCCCTTACATCAAGGTCCCCAGAGAGCCTCCCTACATACATCAGGGTCCCCAGAGCCCTCTCCTTACATCAGGGTCCCCACGGAGCCCCCACTTACATAAGGGTCCCCAGAGAGCCCCTTCCTTTCATCAGCATCCCAAGAGAACCTCTTCCTTACATCAGGGTCCCCACAGAGCCCCCGTTTACATCAGGGTCCCCAGAGAGACCCTTCCTTACATCAGCATTCCCAGAGAGCCCATTCCTTACATCAGGGTCCACAGAGAGCCTCCCCCTTACATCAGGGCCCCCAGAGAGCTCCTCCTTACATCAGTGTCCCCCAATAGCCTCTCCTTACATCAGGGTCCCCAGAGAGCCTCCTCTTACATCAGCCCCTGCTTACTTTAGGGTCCCCAGAGAGCCGCCCCCCCATTACATCAGGGTCCCCAGAGCTGCTCCTCCTCTAGCATTAATTATAAGCCTCCTAAAGTCTCTTACCTTCTTTAAATTCCCAACGTGTGAAGGGGGAGGTGGGACACTGGCAGTATCCAGGTCTAAATGAGAAGGTTCCACACTGGGAGGGAGCAGAGTTAGACAAACTGTGGCTGGTTGGTTGATACCAACCAACCACTGAGGAGCCAGTGAGTCGGGAGGTGTGGCAGCGGCCAGCCCAGGACAGGACTGCAAGCCAGAAAAGTTCCACTCTCCGCTGAATGGCAGGGGCGGAGTCACATGGTTGGTTGCTAGACGCTGGGCGGTCCTAACAACCAACCACCGCTGGAATGTCAGTCAGTGGCGAGCAGGAATCGGGACTGCCGTGGAGGGAGTACAGCACCACTGCACCTGGTAAGAGACTCAGGGCTATTGGCCCCAGATTTGGGGCTATAGCCCCAGATGCCACCCCCTACCGACATCACTGCTGGGTCCCATGCAGAGGTCATGAACAAAGAAGGTTGCTTGCTTGGCACTGGCACCATTTAGAGAACACTTTGTATTTTCTCAATAAATGTAAAATGTTCTCTGATTGGATGAGATGGAGATTGTGATGCCTCGGCTCTCCACCTTGACCAATCAGAGAATGTATAAAAAAGTGACTCGGCACACCAGCTGTAAGTTAAATTAAATTAAAGCTGCAACCATGAAAAGTAAAAAAAAAAAAAACACTCTAAGTTAAAGCAGAGTTCCACACAAAAGTGGAAGCTCCACTTATACACTTCCTCCCCCCTCCAGTGCCACATTTGGCACCTTTCGGGGGGAAGGGGGAGGGGGGAACGGGTACCTGTTTTTAACAGGTACACTTCCTCACTTATGGCAGACCTGGCTGCGGCGAGGTCCCCTGGAAATTCGGCCCCCCTCCTCTTTCCCCCGCCGCTGGGTAATTCACAAAGCACAGCACGCTTCACGCATGCACAGGCAATGACAGTGGCAGCACCTGAGAACCAATGGAAACATCGGCTGGGGTGCCGACATCGCTGGATTCCAGGACAGGTAAGTGTCCTAATATTAAAAGTCAACAGCTACAAATATTTTAGCTGCTGACTTAAAATATTTTTATGGTGAAGCTGGACCTCCTCTTTAAGTGTATACAAATATGCTGCACTAATAAATTGCCCAAATTCACAAATTTGGGCAATTCATTAGACCAATCAGAGAATGCTTTGCGATCAGTGAGTAAATGAAAAAAGTGTTCTCTGAATAGCGCCTGTGACAGGTGACGGAATTTCGGAAGCTAATGAAGATCATTGTAGTAGTATACATACTTACATTGATCCAAGCTGGAACTATGCAAAAATTGCCATACCTGGAATTCAAGCAAACACTACAGTACTAACTCATACGATGGCCTCACCTCAATTTCCCATTGCGTACCTTTAAAGTAAACCTATGCTAAAATAAGGAATAATAAACTGCTAATATGTCTACAGAGCAGGTACATAGCAAAGCTACAGGAGACCTGAAATTGGAGGTGCTCTCTTATCAACATTATGACTGTATTTGGAACAGGGCCCTGCCCTTCCCATTACTTTTAATGACCACTAGTCGTGAAGTCTAGGGGATGGAAGAAGGTGAGGCTGATGCATGATGCTGACTTCAAGAATAAAGTCACGATTTGCATCTTGGGTTTTGGGATTTCAGGAGTCCAGGCCCAGTCCAGACCTCCGGGAGCATTTTATGCTCACCTGCGTCACACGGTATTCGCGCAGCGGTTTTCATAAAAAAAATTTGGGGAAAGAGTCAACTTTTTTAATCTTAATGCAAAAAAAACCCACACTAAATAACAAAATTTTTGTAAAATATAAAAGATGATGTTACACCAAGATCTATGTTTTTGAATACTTTTGATTTTCAAAAAATGGTGCCGTTGACATCTGGGTAAACCATGTCATGTCATCGCTTTTGGGTTACCATAGCGAAGACCCGATCATATCCGATCCCAGCTTTGTTTGTGTTTCAACTAACTGGCAGACATACTGGATGGTAGCTCGGGTCTCCTGGTGGGACAGGAGAGCCTGATAAAGCCACAGCAGGTGGCGGGGGGGGGGGGGGGGGGGATTGTAATAGCAATCAAGTGGCTAGTTAGCCCGTCTGCTAAAAAAAAGCTCTAAAAAACAGTACCAGGGTGATGCAGATGCAGGCATCACCCCAGTACAGCCACTTGAAGTTCAATGACGTACAATGTATGTGATTTGGCGGCAAGTAACTAAATCGGACTTTTTTTGTTGGTATAGGTCTTTCCTAACCACTTCAGCCCCGGAAGATTTGGCTGCTCAATGACCAGGCCATTTTTTGTGATTCGGGACTGTGTCACTTTAACTGACAATTGCGCGGTCGTGCGATGTAGTACCCAAACAAAATCACGTTGCCTTTTTTCCCACAAATAGAGCTTTCTTTTGGTGGTATTTGATCACTTCTGCGGTTTTTATTAAGAAGAGCGTCAATTTTGAAAAAAACACAATATCTTTTACTTTTTGCTATAATAAATATCTAATTTTTTTTTTAAATAAATATTTTTTTTTCCTCAGTTTAGGCTAATATGTATTCTTCTACATATTTTTTGTAAATTTTTTTGCAATAAGCGTATATTGATTGGTTTTCGCAAAAGTTATAGCGTCTGCAAAATAGGGGATAGATTTATGGCATTTTTATTATTATTAATTATTTTTATTTTTTTTCAAATCAATTTATTTATCTTTTTCAATACAAGGGAATACAAAGTAAAAACATGCATACAGCTCCAAGTTACATGTTAATTATTTCACAAAACAAGCAGGAAAAGACATCTAAAGCATAACCTCATATTAAAAAAAACGAAAGAAAGAAAACTAAAAGGGGAAAATAAGAGGAAAAAAAAAAGGGGGGGATCTTCCCCCATTCTCTCTCTCTCTATGACCGTCAGAAAGTAGTAGACCTTTCTTGCTCTCCTCGTTTACAATAGATGGGCTTAAAGCTCATATTAAGCCTCTCATCCATGATTTCATTCTCAAGGAGGGTTTTTCCCTCGTCCGAGGCCAGAAAGGCATTCCAGGCAGACCAAGTCTCGGAATACCTTTCGTGCTGGTGGCATGCGGAGAGAACTAGATCTTCTAGTTTGCTAACCTCCTTCACCTTACGGATCCACATCTCTATTGTCGGTGGCGATGGTGATTTCCACTTTAAAGGAATACATGCCTTTGCGGTGTCTAAAAGATGGGAGATGCATGATTCCTTATATACCCTCTCGGGTACCTGATTTACATGTAAGAGGAAGAACGCCGGGTCTTCCGGTATTGTTAGATCCGTACAGAGTTGGAGAATCAGTTTAATCCCCAGCCAGAAACGCCTTAGCTTGGAGCAGTCCCAAAAAATGTGTAACATAGTGCCTTTGTCTTCCTGACATCTCCAGCACCGGTCTGAGACATCAGGAAACATTTTCCCAAGTTTCTCTGGTGTTCTATACCACCTAGAGAAAATCTTAAAATTGGTTTCTTGTGTTTAAACACAAATTGATGTTTCATGTGTAAACCTAAGCATCCTTTGTCGCTGCTCCAAGCTAAAGGTCCTCCCCAGTTCCCTTTCCCATTCCTGAACGCATTTCAGGGGGTAAGTTTCCGGCTCTGTGATTAACAATCCGTAGCTTACGGATAGTGTATGCGATATTACTCCCTTCCCCTTACAAAGTTTCTCAAATGTAGTAAGGGGCCTATCAAACTGTCCCGGGCTCGGAAGAGTGCCAAAAAAATTAGTGATCTGTAGAGCGTTCCAGAATTGTAATATAAAGATATTTCCTTGTTATATCAGCTCCCTTATTGTGAACCATGTTCCTGTATGGATATAGTTGGATGCTTGGGTATATCCCATGCTCACTAGATATCGAAATGCACTGTCTTCACATCCTGGCTGGAAGAGAGGATTACCTAGTATCGGATATAGAGGGGAAGTCATGGGTGGGAAACAAGGTCGAGCAAAGCCTGGCCGTGTTGCCCAACACAGGATTTGCAGTCACCTCTCTAGGCAGTGCTGTGTAGCACCATGGTGCTCCACTCAAGGGCACCGATGACTGAGCATTTTCAATTTGTACCCATAATTTGGTATCTATATGTCTATTCCAGTCAATAACTCTATTCAGATGTACTGCTTGGTAATACTTCTGTATATCCAGTACAACCAGTCCTCCCTGCCTCTTAGTGTACATTAATTGTTTCCGTTGTATCCTAGGCTGTTTATGTGCCCATATAAATTCAAATATTAACTTCTGACTGTTTGAAAAAACTTAAGGGGATATGTACTGGTAATGCCTGTAATAGATAAAGGAATTTAGGAAGTATGCTCATCTTGATAATGTTGCAGCGTCCTAGCCAGGTGTGAAAGCCAGAGCTCCATTTGTCTAGTAAAATCTTGACCCTTTGCAGTAGAGAAGGAAAATTTAACTCGTAAATCTTGCTACGTTTCTTGGGAGTAAGATACCTAGGTATGTTAAAGCTCTGTCTGTCCATTTAAACCTAAAGTTTTGTTTCAACTGTGTTATTGATGTATGCGGTAAATTAACCCCCATAGCTTCAGATTTATTAAAATTGATACGAAGATTCGAAAGTGCGCCATACTCCCTCAAATTCTGGATCGTGATCAAGGGATTTGTAAGGGTAAACAGCATATCGTTCGCGTAGGCAGAGATTTTACATTGAATATTCCCTGTTTGAATCCCTAAGATATCCTGATTTAGTCGCAGTGTGCAGAGAAATGGTTCCAATGACAGGGCGAAGAGGAGTGGGGACAGGGGGCACCCCTGTCGTGTCCAGTTTGTAATAGGGAAGGGCTCTGATAGAATTCCATTCGCCCGTACCTGAGCCATTGGGCAGGAATAAATGGAAGCAATCCTCTGTAATATCTTACTACCAAAACCTCCGTGCTGTAGGACTGCCCGCATAAACTTCCAGTTCACCCTGTCAAAGGCCTTCTCTGCATCCGTATTCAAGAATACACATTGCGTCTGTGTTTTATTCACTATCTGTAATAGGTTAAGGGCTTTCCTAGTGTTGTCACGGGCTTCTCTTGTGGGGACGAATCCCACCTGTTCTAGGTGTATCAAACGCGGGACATGCTGCTGGATCCTATTCGCCAGAACTTTAGTAAAGAGTTTAAGATCCAAATTTAACAAAGAAATTGGACGGTAACTTCCACAGGAGGCTGGATCTTTCCCCTCTCTTGGTATCACTGCGATAAATGCTAACAGAGTATCCTTCGTTAAGGTTGCTGAGGACCCTAAAGCATTAAATAGCTTAACCATATACTCAGGTAGAAAGGGGAATAATGTTTTATAATATTGAGCCGTAAGGCCATCCGGCCCCGGATCTTTCCCCAATTTCATAGAGCCTACAGCTTCAAGTTCTTCCCTAGTTATAGGGGCCTCAAGTTTATCTCTATCTACTACCGAAAGTCTCGGCATTAATACGCTGAGAGATAAAGATCTATCTGCTCTTGAGTGGGAGGTTTACTTTCTAAATTATAGAGGGTTTGATAGAATTCTTGAAATCTCCTGTGGTTTCGTTGCCTTAAGTTTATTCGGTGAAATAATATGGGGTATGTAGTTACTTCTGTTCTCGTAAAGTTCTGGCCAATAGTCTCCCGCATTTATCTCCTGATTCGTATGAGAACTTCCTGCATTTCTGTAATGCTGCTTTAGCCTTATAGTAGAGAAGATCTGTAACTTGTGCTCGTTTATCGATAAGATTTCTCTGTTTATGTCTAAGCTCCAATATAGCTAATTCCTCTAGTAAACGTTTTAACTGTTCTGTACGTTTCCTCTTAATCCTTGCCCCATGTTTAATCAACACCCCCCGAATAACCACCTTATGTGCTTCCCAGATAATTCCTGGGTCGCAGTCTGGGGTATCGTTAATGTTAACCACTTCTTTACCCGCCCATAGTAATATGACGTCCACAGATGGGATCTCCCATCCTGGGTGGACGTTATATGACGTCCTGGGTTTTGTGGGGGGATATCTGAATGATGCCTGCAGCTAGAGGCATCATTCAGGTATCCTTCTCTTCAGCCGGCAATTCTGCGCACGATAAGAATGATCATAGCGGCGGTTTCACCGTTTGATCGTTCTTATAGGCGGCGGGAGGGGACATCCCCCCTCCCGCCGCCATCCGGTTCTTCTCCGGGCTCTCCCGTGCCATCGGGGGCCCGGAGAAAGAATCGTCCGGCTCCAGATGGTCACCAGTCATCTCTATGACCGCCGGAGGCCCGGGCGTGATGTGATGACGTCACGCCCCGGTTCCCAAAAGTAAACAAAGCCGCGACTGCGACTGCGGCTGAAAGCATGAGATCGTGATTTATTTTTCCCGATCTCACGCTTTCCAGCCTGGAGGAGAGATGTGGGGTCTTATTGACCCTGCATCTCTCCATAAAGAGGACCTGTCACACACCATTCCTATTACAAGGGATGTTTACATTCCTTTTAATAGGAATAAAAGTGATCAAAAAAATAATAATTTTAAAGTGTAAAAATAAAAAAAATTAAGTAAAATAAAAAATAAATAATAAAAAAAAACGTCCCTGTCCCCGGTACCTCGCGTTTAGAAGCGAACGCACACATGAGTCCCGCCCACATATGTAAACGCCATTCAAACCACATATGTGAGGTATCGCCGCGTGCGTTAGAGCACGTGCAACAATTCTAGCACTAGACCTCCTCTGTAACTCTAACCTGGTAACCTGTAAAAAAATTCAAAGTGTCGCCCGTGGAGATTTTTAAGAACCAAAGTTTGGCACCATTCCATGAGTGTGCGCAATTTTAAAGCGTGACATGTTAGGTATCAATTTACTCGGCATAACATAATCTTTCATATTTTACAAAAGAATGGGGCTAACTTTACTGCTTTGTTATTTTTTAATTAATGAAACCATTTTTTTTCCAAAAAAGGGCAATTGAAAAATTATTGCGGTAATACCGTGCAAGATAAAAAGTTGCAATGACCAACATTTTATTCCCTAGGGTGTCTGCTAAAAAAACATATATAATGTTTGGGGGTTCTGAGTAATTTTCTAACAAAAGAATGATGATTTGTACATGTAGGAGAGAAGTGCCAGAATAGGCCCAGTATTGAGGTGGTATAAAAAGCCCTGTATTAAAGTGGTTGAAGTAAAAATGTATTTCTTTAGTCACATCTTCCAGGACATCTTTGTCTTGTAGGAGACTTTCATTTAATCTCCACTTATTGGATCTAGTCAGAGAAGATTCTTGTAATACATATGTCAAGAAAATAGGTGCGTGGTCTGACCATGTAATCGAGCCTATTTTGGGCATTTTAACTGAGTGGAGTTGGGCATGCGGAACAAGGAAAAAATCTATCCGAGAATACATTTTGTGAGGAGGAGAGTAGAACGTAAAATCTTTTTCTTTGGGGTGAAGAAGCCGCCATACGTCGATCAATTGATTTTTATGCAGGATTTGGGCAACTCGATTTCGCGCACTGAAGGGAATAGATGAATCTCCCGAGGAAGTATCTTCTTTGGGGATTAATGCAATGTTCAGATCTCCCCCTAAGATCAGTTGTCCTTCTGTAAATCCCATCAGACGCTTAATCGCTTTGCCCAAAAATACCTCTTGATGGTAATTGGGGACATATAGAGTAGCTAGTGTAACCCCTATGTCTCCTATTTTACCCTTTTCAAACAGATAGCACCCTGTTGGGTCTCTCATAGAGTCTATATAAGTCCATGGTACTCTTCCTGCTAGGAGAATAGAGACCCCTTTTGACTTGGCTATTTGGTTAGTCGAATGGTATACTCTTGAATAAAGCCAGTTTTTTAAGATCGGTATTTTGTCATCTCTAAAATGTGTCTCCTGTATGAAGGCAACGTCTATTTCCAGGCGTCGCATATCATGCAGGAGCATCCTCCTTTTTTCTGGTATATTTAGCCCCTTAGCATTCAGTGAAAATACTTTCAAGGTCTCCATTTTAGTTCACGGCCCAGAGAGAGAGACTATAGGGAAAAAAAGAAAGAGAAAAAAAAAACAGGGGGGGAGGGAAAAGCCCCCCATTTACCTAATATATTTAGCTATATGCTAGAAAAAAAAACGCACCGGTGAGACAGTGTTTGCGCGTCTACCTATATGGGTGCGTGTACCTGGAGTGGTCAGAAAGATCGGAAAGCTAAGCTCCAGGCCCCTCCGTACTCCCCGGTTTGCTTTAAAACCGGAGATCGTGGGAAAATAAGAAAAAATGTCGGGCGGTAGATTTAAATAGAGTAACAAGGGATGGGAAGAGGGAGGACGAGGAGGGGGACGGGGATAGACAGTACCATTTTCTGCCTCATTGGCTATCTTGTTGTCATTACATAACCTGACATTACTTTTTTTTTACTAGTAATGGCGGCGATCAGCGATTTTTTATCGTGACTGCGATATGACGGCGGACAGATCAGACACTTTTGACACTATTTTGGGACCAGTGACAATTATACAGCGATCAGTGCTATAAAAATGCACTGATTACTGTATAAATGTCACTGGCAGTGAAGGGGTTAACACTAGGGGGCGATCAAGGGGTTAAATGTGTTCCCTCATGTGTGTTCTAACTGTGGGGGGTATGGCACCGACTAGGAGGAGAGAGAGAACGGTGTTCATACTTAGTATGAACACACGATCAGTCTCCTCTCCCCTGAGAGAACCAGGATCTGTCTGTCACGAGCGATCGTGGTTGCCCGGCGGTCATCATGCCTGCCGAGCACTCGCATCGGCTCCAACGGCGAGCCACGGCCGTGCGCGTGTGCCTCTGGCGGTGCGCGCACGCCCCCTAGTGGCAAAAAAGCCAAATCGACGTAAGGTAACGTCGCTTTGCCCAGGGGAGCCAACCTGACGCAGTAAAACAGAGGCGGCTGGTCCAGAAGCGGTTAAAAACACATGCAGTTTTACAATTCAATTTTAAAAGCTAACTCCAATAAAAAAAAAAAAAAGGCAAATAAATAAATACTAGCATATCCAATTGCTAAACAGACCATATTGAAATTTAATGTTATTAAAATTGTTATTAAAAATAATTTTCAATCTGCAGCACTGTAAATGTGTGTGTAGAAGAAGTCTGCCCTAAGAGGTCAAATTTTAGATATCCTCTGCAATAGAAATTTCAATTTTGGTGAGACACTCCACATGGGCCATCTAAAAAGATTTAAAGAGATGTAGATACTGTGAAATTTCTCATTAGAACCGAGGACATGTTAAAACAAACAGATATTCCTTCAGAGGAGAAAAAGTTAGGAATTTGAAATAATATGTTATAACCCCTGAAATGTTGACAGGGGAGATTGTTTTTCTCAACAGAAGTGGAGTAACACTTTAAGTTTAAGTCTGTACATTGTCATTTGTTTTAATATACATACAGTATTAGGTGTGCATATCCAGATTTATTCTTTTAAAAGCTCGGATTTGTGTGCATTTTCCAAAATGACAGGGTACTCACTGATTATTAGGTGAGGCAGTGGGAAACTGAAACGTGTAAATTCACATATACTGCTACATTTACTTGATCTGCCACCCACTCACATGCAAGAAGAACGCCAAGGTACAAGTGGTTCAGCTGCACCGAGAATGCAGCGTAATATGCAACACCACAGCACTAATACAATACTGTTTAACGACTTTCGGCCCTCCCCATGAACATGTATTGCTGCAGGGCGGCCGCTGTATCATGTACCTAGTATGTGATAAGCACTTCCGGATAAGGCGAGCTGCCTCGGCTGTGCTGTGATTTGTTACAGCACAAGCTTGATCAGTGGGTCCTGGCCAATGATTGATAGCCGCGACCCACTGATCGGCTCCGTCGTTCAAGGAAGAGAGCTCTGTGTTGGTAAACAACACAGAGCTCTTTACACTGACAGGGGATTTTGTTGTTGTTTCTTTTTTTCTTTTTCCCTGCAGAGCAGGGGAAAAAAACAGCAGGATCGTTTAGTAAAAGCACCACATATTACACACATTACACATTGTTAGGCACACACACAGTTAACTCCTTGATCACCCCTAGACGTTAACCCCTTTCCGAACCAGTCCCTTTAGTACAGTGACAGTGTATAGTATGAGCATTGATTACTGTAATATTGTCACTATTGATGTCAGTGTCAGTTAGTCAGTTAGTATATCCCGCAGCCAGTGTCATCTAGTGTCAGATTGTCCGCCACACTATCACAGTCCCACTGCCTTACTTCCTTGTCAGACTTAAGGCCATGACACAGGAAGAAGTTGACCAGCTGGGGGTAGATGATGTAGGGTGTGTGGTAATGACATCAGCTGTACAACTCCTTCCTGTGCCATGACCTAAAGTAATTGAGCAGTGTTTTTAAACAGCTATGAAGAGAGTGAGGTAACCCGGTGTAGAATTAATAGAAAGCTGTTTTATTTTTGCAAAATAAGTACATTAATGGTATACTGGTACATAGGGGAGCTGGAATTTAGAAAAAAGAAAAATAAAGAAAAAAAGTGAACTTAGCCTTTAGGCTTCATGCCACGGACGTTTTTACAGCTGCGTTTTTTACAGCCTAAAAACGCCTGTCCATGTTATTGTATCATTTTATTTATTTATTTTTTCGGAAAAAAAGCAAAAAAAAACGTCGGAGCTCAAAAATGCAATTGCGGCGTTTTTGCGCGTTTTCGCGTGTTTTTGAGCGTTTTTTGACGCTTCGCGTTTTTTTCTGCCTAACGCCGACGCTGAGGAACGCACTGGTCCTGGGTTTTTTTTACAGCTTAAAAACGTCTATGCTATTTGCAGCTTAAAAACGTCTAGGTGGGCATGAAGCTATAGACTAACATGGACAGGCGTTTTTAAGCTGTAAAAAACGCTCAAAAACGCGTCTGTAAAAGCGTCCGTGGGCATGAGGCCTTAAAGTGATTGTAAAGTCTTGTTTATTTGTGTTAAAATAACAAACATTATACTTACCCGCTCTTTGCAGTTGGTTTCGCACAGAGCAGCCGGATCCTGCTCTTCTTGGGTCCCTCCCTGGCGCTCCTGGCTTCTCCCTCCTGCTAAGTGCCCCCACAGCAAGCAGCTTGCTATGGGGGCGCCTGAGCCGAGTCACAGATCCGTGTGTCCATTCAGACACGGAGCCATGGCCCAGCCCCACCCCCTCTTTCTCCTCGTTGGCTCTCTGAATTCGATTGACAGCAGCAGGAGCCAATGGTACCTCGCTGCTGTCTTAGTTTGCCAAAATGTACCTGAGGAAGCCAAAATTCTTTTGAAAGAATGTGCTGTGGACAGACGAAATAAAATTACAGCTTTTTGGTAAGGGTAAGTGGTTAATTATCAAGAATGTCAGGATGGAGTGAGCTACATGCAAAGCAAAAAAAGTTAACTAAACAGACTGAATTTATTTTATAATGTATTACTTTACATTTACTTCCAAACATTTACATTTACATTCCAACATTTTATCTGATTTCATCACAGTCCATAATGCTGTTTGACATGGCTTTCAGGTGCGATTTAGAGAAAATACATTTAGCAAGACAATTAGCAAGACAAATTGACTGGGAATGTAAAGAAAAAAGAAACAAAAACATACAGATGAAGTTAGTGAGGCGTGTTTCTGATGTTTATTTAATATGAAGACATGGATGCTTTGGTTCTAGTCCTTTATACCGTCTTTGACATATGTATTACACACATAAACTACATGAGGCGTAATGAACTATATAAATGTGAAGTCTAATTTAGACACTTTCCATCAGGCTATTAACTTGTTGGAGAATGATTCTATGAGAATTATATGTGAGGCTTCAAAAATAGAACTTCTGAATGAAATGTGTCTATAGCCCATCACTCAAGTCTAGTGACTGGAAGAGAATTGTTAAAAAAAAAAAAGTGCAATCACGCAGGTTTTGGTTCGAAGAACTAAAAGTTGAATTCCAGGTTTGGACCAGTTTGGACCAATGTATCTATGAATATAACATATCTAGCTGATGCCCCTGGAAGCTGGAAATCACTGAAGTAGACACTGCTACTCCAGTGATCTCCACATGCTTAGTGGCCGGCCTGCTACATTCTGAATATAGGAGGTCAGCCACTTGGCACGGACTCCATTCAGAGAATGTTTGTTTTTCTGAATGATTACAAAGTGGTCTCTAATTGGATGACTTAGAGAGGTGAGATGGCCAATCCCCTGTGTTCACAATGCAGTAGGCCAGCCACTCAGCATGGAACCAGGAAGTTAGTGGACATCATTGGAGTAGCGATGTGTATTTCAGTGATTTCCAGCTTCCAGGTGAATCAACCAGGTATGGTATACACATTGTTACTATGGTCCAAGCTGGGGCAATGTAACTATATATATGTAGCACCCTGGGGTTTAGTCAGGGATGCTCCTCACAAATTTACTTGCCAGGAGTAGTTACCCTGGTCAATTATTAGAGATCCATTGATTTCTCTCTAAGCTTGGCCTGGATATACTTTTCTCTTATACCACTAGGTGGCCGGGCTCTTAGTGGTACTAGATATGAGAGGGACAACTCAAGGTCAGGTTATGGGTATGTGGGGTATCTCAGCCAATCGGCAGGGGTTTTCTTGAATCCCTTGGCCTGCTGGGAGAGCCTATATATTCGGGTGGAGTCAGGTGATCTATGTTCTGTGCTACCCGGACCGCTGTCTGGGTGGACATGTGTTGTATGCCCCGGGCTGCTAAGCCGGAGATTGGGCCTATCCCGGGGGCATCTGGCTGCCAGACTGTGTGAAAACTTATTCAGAAGAAAGAGGGCAGTGCAGGGTTGGGACTGAGGCTTGCAGTCCAATCGAAAGTGCCGGTTCTGCCGGCCGGAGAACCTGTCGTGGTCAGAGGTAGAAGGGAAGCTGTCGCCATGAAGGGACCAATCACCTTTACCAGGGACCACAGTGAGTAACTGAAGCAAGTACCTGAGCAGTGTTCTCACCGAATGGGCTCGGTGGAGAATCGGGAAACTTCAGGCGGTGATCAAGTCAGGGACCCAGCCAGCGGAGGCGACGCTTGCAGAGCAGCCCTGTGTGTCAAGCCAGGGACCGAGCCAGTCAGCAGGGGTAAAGCTTGAGAGATATCTGGAGTGTCAAGCTAGGGACCCAGCAGGGAAGTGTGGGTGACACTTGAGGGAGATACCACCACAAAAGCTTTGAGGAGCTCACGGGATACAGAGTCAGTGAATCAGAGAGTCCAGTGAGAGACTAGGAGCTCAAGGGGCTAAAGAACTACAAGTAGAAGTTGTAGTGAAGCTAAGTGAACTGTTGAACTTTGTGTTAGGAACTGTTAAGTACTGTTGCCATAGGAGACAGCAATCCTTCACGTGACGATGTGGCACCTTGCTGGGGCCTTTCCCTGTACGACTGTCCTCTTATTGAAGTCTCGGATTCTGATAATTGAACTTGCAACCACTTAAGGGTGTCCTGGGCCTAACCATCTTTGCCTTCAAAATATAAAAGGACTGTTAAAAGAAATAAAACCTCTTTTGCATCCAAGAAGTGTCTGACGACAATGACTTTCACCATCTTTGCACCCACTATGCCTCACAACACACTACATATGGAAGGATGTAAGCTGTATTTGGCCTCAAAGGTCCTCATTAGGCTGGAAGAGGTTAAAGACCTTGCTACATATAAATTATCCATACCAGGTGTAGCAGTGCCCCCGTGGGGTTGCTGAGTGTAGCAGTTCCACCTATTACCCTGCTCAGCCAGGCATTCACTTCCAGTCACACGTTGCCAGACAATGAACAGTCCATCAGCTTGTTTTTGTGGTTTTTATTGAGGGGATTTAACTTGTTCGAGGAAAAGGGACATGGGATTCCCAGATAATTAATCTTGTTAGATTGAAAAAATGCTTTTGGATCTATATTGGCAGTCTCTAAAGCTCCATACTCCTCCAGCACATCACTTGAGTAAACTCCACTTTCTCTACTGCGCAATCCAAATTCCTGTCACAGTTAGCACATGGTTAGGACACACTCTGAATAAGTCCCAACTGTTCAATTCTCCGCCATTTGCTGGCAGGGGTCTGCAGTCCCCTTTGTTGTAGCAACCAATAGCGATGAAACAGTAATTTTGTGCTAACTGCATTTTGGTGGCCTACTGATCCCAGAAAGTCCTGTGCAAGTCCTGCCAACCCTCCTGGCTGCAGCAACTTGACTCCAACACCAGCGACATCACAGTCTCTTCCTCTGGCTCTACATTCAATCCTGGCATGTCTCTCCCTGAGCTTCTCACTATGCCTGTCACTCACCGACCCTGGAATGGATCCCTCCAAGTGACTTGCCCAGCAATGCTCCCCGCTGTCCTCTTCCTGCTCCTGTTCAGGACACCCCGAGATAGCGTTGTATGAAGGGGTTCCTTTCCAGCTCCCAAGCTCCAGGCCCAAGGTCACCCCCCCAAAAAAGGGGCTTCCTCCAAGGCCACGATAGCCTAACACTCCATCACTAGTTCTTCCACCCGAATATCTCCTCCCCAGCAGGCTGACCATGAGTATATATATAGGAGGTCTGCCCCCTGCCAATCCTAGTTGGGGATTGGTCAGGGCTCCCAGATACACTCCATGCCACTCCAATCCTCTGCCCTGCCTCTTTTCCAGAACCTTCCAGAAACAGAGGAGGCGCCAGAGAGATGAAGTGCATGTCAGTCACCTGCTGCTACTCTCAAAACCACTCCCAGCCCCCAGATAAAAACAAACAGGCCTAGCTCACAGCTAGACCTGCTTACATTTACCTGCACTGACTGTAAACAAAACACAACTACCTCCTAGAAACCTATCTGAGGTAGAGGGTGCTACACTGGAATTCTTCTTTAACTTCTTCAGCCCTGGAAGCTTTTACCCCTTTCATGACCAGGCCATTTGTTGTGACATGGCACTGTGTTAATTTAACTGACAATTGCACAGTCCTGCAATGATGTACCCAAATAAAATGTATGTTCTTTTTTTCCCAAAAATAGAGCTTTCTTTTGATGGTATTTGATCACCTTTGCGATTTTTATATTTATCACTATAAACAAAAAAAGACCAACAATTTTGAAAAAAAAAAAGAATATTTTTTACTTTCTGCTATACAACAACATATCCAATAAAAAATTTAAAAAAATCAAATTTCTTCATCAGTTTCGGCTAATATGTATTCTGTTACATTTTTTTCGAAAAAAAATCCCAATGCACGTATATTGGTTTGCGCAAAAGTTATAGTGTCTGCAAACTATGGGATATTTTTGTGGAATTTTTATTGATTTTTTTTTTGTACTAGTAATGGCGGCGATCAGCGACTTATCATGGGACTGCAACATTGCGGTGGACAAATTGGACAATAAGTGACACTTTTTTGGGGACCGGTGACTCTAATACAGTGATCAGTTCTAAAAATATGCACTGTCACTGTACTAATGACACTGGCAGGGAAGGGGTTAATATCAGGGGCAATCAAAGGGTTAAATGTGTCCTTGGGGGGGTGCTTTCTAACTGTGTGTGTGGGGGGGGTGCTTTGACTGGGGAAAGACAGAGATCGGTTTTGCTTAGCAGAAACACAAGATCTCTGTCTTCTCCTGGCATTCTTTCTCCATCGGGAATGGTCAGCAGGTCCCGGGGGACATCGTGTCCACAGGACCCGCTGATTGGCTGATTGCATATTATTTTATATATACTGTGATTCTGTATTTGCCAAATATGCTGCAGAAATCTCCCTGAATCTGGCTGCACCCATTTTAACTGTGGGCAGCTGAATCTGCTGCCTGTTCACTTCTTGGATTTACACAGACGTGTTACACAGAGGCACACCTCCAGCTCTGCAGCTTTCATTGGCCCTCTTAAGACTCATCCCCCCTCCCTTCCTGGCAAACTCTTGCGAGAATGAGAGAGAGGGCTGTGCATGATGTCATAAGCCTAGGCTTTTTACTAGACAAGAAACAGGAAGTGGGCTGTATAAGGTATTTACTAGCAAAAAAAAAAAGTTTTACTATTCAAAGTTAAAACAACAAGAGCAGAAGATTTAATAGATGGAAAGTTGAAAAAATTATTGAAGGTTCGCTTTAAGAATTAATACAGTAAAGGTTATCATCAAGAATGTCAGGATGGAGATTGACCGAGTTAAGCCCTGTACACACGGGCGGGAATCCCGTCTATTTGAAAACTGTCGGTTTTCTCGACGGGATTTCTGGCAAGCTTGCCTTGCCAAGCCCTGTGTACAGACGGCCATTCAAAAGAACTGATATATGTGTGGGGTATGTGGCGCTCCCAAGTGGAGGGTAAGGGTTAAGTAAGTGAGAATCCGTATAAAACCAGATAAAATACTAAAACAATTGAAACCAGATGTCCAGAAATAAGAGTGGAAGGGTCAACAGTGACCTCTCCCTGACCCCAGGTATTTTTTGTTATAGGTTAAATTGATGGTATATCATGTGTGTGAGTTACAAAAGTGCTAAGTGCATGAGTGCATATATTTTTTGGCCACTAGTGGGATGACAGAAAAGAGGGGGTGTAAGAGACCCCCGTACTTAATATGACCAATCAACGGTAAATGGTATAATAAACTATTATAGTGCATAAAAGTAGGATAAAGTGAACGATCAAGTGAAACAAGGAATAAACTTTCCCAGTATTAGACAAATTAAAATAAACAACATAATAAACAATTGTGAGAAAATATGAAAAAATGTGATATTTGATTTTTCAAGAGTCCACCATACAACTGTGTATGGAGATCCAAATCATTCATATGATAAGGTATGTATTATGTCCCAACAATTTGAAAATTAGCCAATCAGGAACAGTTCAACAGGTGACTTTAGTGTGAATCCATTCATTTAGCTCAATCCAGGTGACACTTGTGCTCCCCCTCAAGATACCCTACTCACCAGAAGATGAAACCCCTGCAGGGGTACACAGCATGTAGGTGAGTGGTTCGATGGCTTGGAATAGTATAGTGTATCTCTCCTAGTCTTGGGGTTCCTGTGCGTCCCTGGGCTGGCTGTGTCGGCGTGTGGTGGTGTTCCTCAGGATAAAAGAACAGGAGCCACCATAGCGTAATCCAGTTTTATTTAAAAAGGTAAAACATCCATGGTAAAAGACATCCGAGAGAAAGTGTAAAGCAAATCAAAAATCTAATAGCCTTCGCTGCCGAAGGTAGGAGATTTGAAAATCCCGCACTTGGTCCCTGAGTCTATCCGAGCAGCAGTGTGTAGTGGCGTGCGTTCCACCGCTCAGAACCAAGGAACTGGAAGTGACGTGTCGGCGTGAGAGGACCAATCAACTGACGCGTTTCGTCATGTGACTTCTTCTGAGGTGATACAGTCTCCTCACGTTACACGCCTAATATAGCGAGCGGCCGGCGGGTTCCTCCCATGGGTGGGGATATGGAACGTAACACGGTAAACCCGGGGATTCCCTGGTTAAACTGAAAGTATCCCATACCGCGACGTCACCCATTGTGAATCCTTCTCTACTTCTATATAAAGCCTTCTTGTGGCCAAATAGGTAACTGTTCACCGCAGGCCGCTGGCTATACTTGTGCTACCTGTTTCAAAGTTAAAAGTCCATGCATATACATAGATAAACGTATTCTCCCTGCTATCCTTTATTAACTATACTAGAAGGGAGTGGAAGAAAAATGGACATTAGCATAAAAAACGAAATAAAATAGGCAATAAAAGACAAGACCAAGAAAAAGAGTAAAACCAAGAAAAAGAGTAGGGGGTCTAATGGCGTATAACTGAAAAAAAGAGGGGCGTGGTGAAGGCTTGTTTTGGAACGTTTTCACATTTTGTGGGCGGGTGAATAAATCCCCCTAATTAGGGACCAATTACACATTCGTATTAGTGTTTCTCTCATGACCCACACCCTAATGGGCTGGCGCTGGCCATAGGGACTCAGGATTAGTGTCCATATCAACCAGCACAATTGCATAAGAATTACGTTAGAAAGGATATAATAATTGTATATATAAAAAAATTGTATATATAAAATAAAATAAAGGTAAATATAAATTAAACGCAACAAAAAATGTATATCTAAAGATGTATATATATAAATATGGGTCCAAAGGACCTGTAGATAAAGTGGCTATGTTAGATATATGTTAAATATATGTTAAATATTCCCAGGTAGGGGGGTTTTGGGTGATTAGGGGCTTATATGGGGTGTGGAGGTATTCCAAAGTAGTGATGTTAATTTAGGGGCCAATTGCCCCCCAATTGCCCCAAATGACAGTGGGTATAGACCTTGTACATAAGAAAGGAGGTCTATTGAAGACCTTGAAGAAACCTCCTTAGAGAAATAAAATAAAAATGAAAAATGAGAAGGAAAAAAATATAATAAGTTTAAAGATACCCAAACAGCTTCCAAAACAAGCCTTCACCGCTCCCCTCTTTTTTCAGTTATACGCCATTAGACCCCCTACTCTTTTTCTTGGTTTTACTCTTTTTCTTGGCCTTGTCTTTTATTGCCTATTTTATTTCGTTTTTATGCTAATGTCCATTTTTCTTTCACTCCCTTCTAGTATAGTTAATAAAGGATAGCAGGGAGAATACGTTTATTTATGTATATGCATGGACTTTTAACTTTGCGGTGAACATTTACCTATTTGGCCACAAGAGGGCTTTATATAGAAGTAGAGAAGGATTCACAATGGGTGACGTCGCGGTATGGGATACTTTCAGTTTAACCAGGGAATCCCCGGGTTTACTGTGTTACGTTCCATATCCCCACCCATGGGAGGAACCCGCCGGCCGCTCGCTATATTAGGCGTGTAACGTGAGGAGACTGTATCACCTCAGAAGAAGTCACATGATGAAACGCGTCAGTTGATTGGTCCTCTCACGCCGACACGTCACTTCCAGTTGCTTGGTTCTGAGCGGTGGAACGCATGCCACTACACACCGCTGCTCGGATAGACTCAGGGATCAAGTGCGGGATTTTCAAATCTCCTACCTTTGGCAGCGAAGGCTATTAGATTTTTGATTTGCTTTACACTTTCTCTCGGATGTCTTTTACCATGGATGTTTTACCTTTTTAAATAAAACTGGATTACGCTATGGTGGCTCCTGTTCTTTTATCCTGAGGAACACCACCACACGCCGGCACAGCCAGCCCAGGGACGCACAGGAACCCCAGGACTAGGAGAGATACACTATACTATTCCAAGCCATCGAACCACTCACCTACATGCTGTGTACCCCTGCAGGGGTTTCATCTTCTGGTGAGTAGGGTATCTTGAGGGGGAGCACAAGTGTCACCTGGATTGAGCTAAATGAATGGATTCACACTAAAGTCACCTGTTGAACTGTTCCTGATTGGCTAATTTTCAAATTGTTGGGACATAATACATACCTTATCATAAGAATGATTTGGATCTCCATACACAGTTGTATGGTGGACTCTTGAGATATCAAATATCAAATTTTTTCATATTTCTTCACAATTGTTTATTATGTTGTTTATTTTAATTTGTCTAATACTGGGAAAGTTTATTCCTTGTTTCACTTGATCGTTCACTTTATCCTACTTTTATGCACTATAATAGTTTATTATACCATTTACCGTTGATTGGTCATATTAAGTACGGGGGTCTCTTACACCCCCTCTTTTCTGTCATCCCACTAGTGGCCAAAAAATATATGCACTCATGCACTTAGCACTTTTGTAACTCACACACATGATATACCATCAATTTAACCTATAACAAAAAATACCTGGGGTCAGGGAGAGGTCACTGTTGACCCTTCCACTATTATTTCTGGACATCTGGCTTCAATTGTTTTAGTATTTTATCTGGTTTTATACGGATTCTCACTTACTTAACCCTTACCCTCCACTTGGGAGTGCCACATACCCCACACATATATCAATTCTTTCCTACAGCCCTTGTGTGCAGGGGCCTTACGGGGAGGCAGCAGCCCAAAATTTTTTAGTCCTAAGCGCGGGTTCCTTCATATCATATATTCAAAAGAACTGCCATTCTTTTGAATGGCAAGAACGCTGTGACATCATCGACTACGTCAAGCCGGCGCTCGTCACATTCGATGCCGTCGCCACCATCTTGCTACAGCCTACACTACCCTTGTATGCTACCGCGCACGCGTCAAAGTCTCATCGAGCATGCGCGGGCTTACCTGGGATAGGTAAGCATACTCACGAATGGTTTTCTCAGCAGGAAAACTCTGCAGAGAATCCAGACGAGAAAAATAGGGAGCAGGTTCTCTATTTTTCTCGTCGAGATTCCCGACAGTTTTCCTGTCGAGAAACCATACACACAAATGTTTTTCTCGGTAAAAAGCTCTCCCAGCAGTTTTCTTGCCGAGAAAATCGTGTGTACGAGGCTTTACAGATAAAAACTTTTTGAATTTACCAAACCAAATTTGGTTTATTACTTTATAGTGAATTACAAACACCTGCATGTTTTTAGTAATAAAAAAGATGTTTCATACTTAAAGCTCTTAAATCCCTGATGGCATTTGCCATGGTTCTCAAACGTAATGTATAGAAAATGCATTCTATAATTAGTAAGTTGCTATAAATGGACTGCGAATGTATAGAGAAAGAAACAAAATACACAGATGAAGTCAGTGAGGCACGTTTCTGATGTTTATTTAATATGAAGATTAGATTTCATAGATTCTGTTTCAAGTTTAGTGCCATATGCTGTATTTGACATACGTATTGCACATGAGGCGTGATGTACTGAATAAATGTGATGCCTAATTTAGACACGTTATGCCAATCAGTTAGCTTGCTGGAGTTTGATTTTATCAGAATAATGTTAGTCTCCGGATTTTTTTTTTCAATAAAACATGTCTATGGTCTATGATTCAAGTCAATCAACTGGAAGAGAATTATTAAAAAAAGTACAACCACATTGGTTTTTGTTACGTCAACTTAAAGAGGAAGTAAACCCTCTTTTTTTTTCTTAAAAAAAAACCCCTGAAAGAGAAAGGCATAATGAACTAGTATGCTAGGCATACTAGCTCATTATGTGGCACTTATGTGGCATTATGTGGCTCATTATGTGGCACTTACCTGAGATCAAAGCCCCCTGAAGCGCTCCTCGTTCCCCGCCGCCGCCATATCCCCTCTGAGCGCCTTATGGGTTTCGCCGCTACGGCGCTGTGATTGGCCGGAGCGGCGATGACGTCACTCCCGCGCAAGATCCCCGCGCATGCGCTCGGGACCGGCATGTTCCCGGCATTTCTCATTCGAAAAATGGCAGGCTCAGTGCGCCTGCACATCAGTGCAGTCTTTTCTGCAAATATCTCCTTAACCACTTAAGCCCCGGACCATTTGGTAGCTAGAGGACCAGAGGTGAATTCAGAATTTTGCACTGCGCTGCTTTAACTGTAAATTGTGCGGACATGCAATGTTGTACCCAAACGAAATTTGCGTCCTTTTCTTCCCACAAATAGAGCTTTCTTTTAATGGTATTTGATTGCCTCTGCGATTTTTATTTTTTGCGATATAAACGGAAAAAGACCAAAAATTTTGAAAAAAAATGATATTTTCTACTTTTTGTTATAAGAAAAATCGAATAAACTCAATTTTAGTCATACATTTAGGCCAAAATGTATTCAGCCACATGTCTTTAGTAAAAAAAATGTCAATAAGCGTATATTTATCGGTTTGCGCAAAAGTTATAGCGTTTACAAACTAGGGTACATTTTCTGGAATTTACACAGCTTTTAATTTATGACTGCCTATCTCATTTCTTGAGGTGCTAAAATGACAGGGCAGTACAAAATCCCCCCAAATGACCCCATTTTAGAAAGTAGACACCCCAAGGAAATTGCTGAGAGGCATGTTGAGCCCATTGAATATTTTTTTTTTTGTCCCAAGTGATTGAATAATGACAAAAAAAAAAAAAAATTACAAAAAGTTGTCACTAAATGATATATTGCTCACACATGCCATGGTTATATGTGGAATTGCACCCCAAAATACATTCTGCTGCTTCTCCTGAGTACGGGGATACCACATGTGTGGGACTTTTTAGGAGCCTAGCCACGTACGGGACCCCGGAAACCAAGCACCGCCTTCAGGATTTCTAAGGGCGCAAATTTTTGATTTCACTCCTCACTACCTATCACAGTTTTGAAGGCCATAAAATGCCAAAATAGCACAAAACCCCCCCAAATGACCCCATTTTAGAAAGTAGACACCCCAAGGAAATTGCTGAGAGGCCTGTTGAGCCCATTGAATATTTTTTTTTTGTCCCAAGTGATTGAATAATGACAAAAAAAAAAAAAATTACAAAAAGTTGTCACTAAATGATATATTGCTCACACATGCCATGGTTATATGTGGAATTGCACCCCAAAATACATTCTGCTGCTTATCCTGAGTACGGGGATACCACATGTGTGGGACTTTTTAGGAGCCTAGCCACGTACGGGACCCCGGAAACCAAGCACCGCCTCCAGGATTTCTAAGGGCGCAAATTTTTGATTTCACTCCTCACTACCTATCACAGTTTTGAAGGCCATAAAATGCCAAAATAGCACAACCCCCCCCCCCCCAAATGACCCCATTTTGGAAAGTAGACACCCCAAGCTGTTTGCTGAGAGGCATGGTGAGTATTTTACAGCTCTCATTTGTTTTTGAAAATGAAGAAAGAACATTTTTTTTTTTTCTTTTTTTTTTCAATTTTCAAAACTTTGTGACAAAAAGCGAGATCTGCAAAATACTCACAATACCTCTCAGCAAATAGCTTGGGGTGTCTACTTTCCAAAATGGGGTCATTTGGGGGGGGTTTTGTGCCATCTGGGCATTCCATGGCCTCCGAAACTGTGATAGGCAGTGAGAAGTGAAATCAAAAATTAACACCCTTAGAAAGCCTGAAGGCGGTGCTTGGTTTTTGGGGTCCCGTACGCGGCTAGGCTCCCAAAAAGTCTCACACATGTGGTATCCCCGTACTCAGGAGAAGCAACAGAATGTATTTTGGGGTGTAATTTCACATATGCCCATGGCATGTTTGAGCAATATATCATTTAGTGACAACTTTGTGCAAAAAAAATAAATAAAATTGTATTTTTTCCGCAACTTGTGTCAACATATAAAATATTCCATGGACTCGACATGCCTCTCAGTATATAGCTTGGGGTGTCTACTTTCCAAAATGGGGTCATTTGGGGGGGTTTTGAACTGTTCTGGCATTTTATACACAACATTAGAAAGCTTACATCCACTCTTCTAACCACTTGAAGACAAAGCCCTTTTTGACACTTTTTGTTTACATGAAAACATATTTTTTTTTGCAAGAAAATTATGTTGAACCCCCAAACATTATATATATTTTTATAGCAAAGGCCCTACAGAATAAAATGGTGGGTGTTGCATTTTTTTTCTACACAGTATTTGCGCAGCGATTTTTCAAACGCATTTTTTGGGGAAAAAATACACTTTTTTTAATTTTAATGCACTAAAACACACTATATTGCCCAAATGTTTGATGAAATAAAAAAGATGATCTTAGGCCGAGTACATAGATACCAAACACGACATGCTTTAAAATTTCGCACAAACGCGCATTGGCGACAAACTACATACATTTTTAAAAGCCTTTAAAAGCATTTACAGGTTACCCCGTTAGATTTACAGAGGAGGTCTACTGCTAAAATTACTGCCCTCGATCTGACCTTCGCGGTGATACCTCACATGCATGGTGCAATTGCTGTTTACATATGACGCCAGACCGACGCTTGCGTTCGCCATTGGGCAAGAGCAGGGCAGGACAGGGGTGCTTTTTTTTTTTTTTTTTTTTTTTTTATTATTAATTTTGCTTTTTTATTTTATTTTTAAACTGTTGCTTCCATATTTATTTATTTTTATCACTTTTATTGTTATCTCAGGGAATGTAAATATCCCCTATGATAGCAATAGGTAATGACAGGTACTCTTTTTTGAAAAAACTGGGGTCTATTGGACCCTAGATCTTTCCTCTGCCCTCAAAGCATCTGACCACACCAAGATCGGTGTGATAAAATGCTTTCCCAATTTCCCAATGGCGCTTTTTATATCGGGGGGGGACATTCCCTCCCACTGCTTGTAAAAGCAGTCCAGAGGCTAATTAGCCACTAGGATTGCTTTTACATGAAAGCCGGCCGCTGGCTAAAAAGAATGATACCAAGATGATACCTAAACCCGCAGGCATCATTCTGGTATGAACATTCAAAGTCCAGCAACATACCAGTACGTTGCTGGTCCTTGTTGGACATGTATTGTAATCTTTTTTTTCATGCAGCCTGTTGGCTGAATGAAAAAAAAAGATTGATCGGTGGGTATGCCCACCATTAGAATACCGCCCTTCATCCACCCACTTCTAATGATGGGCATACATGCACCATTTATATATGCCGAAGCATGGGGGCATCTTCTCGCAAAAGTTATGCCGCGTACACATGGTCAGACTTTTCCACGGGCAAGCCTCCGTCGGAATTTCGACCGTATATACGCGGCATTAGGAGCAAAATCGCTCCTCCGCTCCTGCTGCCCCAATGCTTCGGCATATATGCTTTTTTTTTTTAACTGTGGTGGTGAAATCACCTCCTACAGCACTGGAGTCGCAGGGATCAGGCCTGTCTCTGCGAACGCTGCAGTTATGTGTGTTGTGTTTTGCAAGTGACAGTGATCGATCGATACTGCACTTCGGTGGCCTGGGCTGGACGGAGGGGCAAAACGCAGGTGCTAGCAGGTATCTGGGCTGATCCCGCTAACACTGCATTTTTGGGAACCCTAAACTGCTGGGGACGCTAGTATAGATCTGATCAGATCAGATATTGAGCTGATCAGATACTATACCACTAAGGGGGGTGTATGCTTCACGTGTGGGTGTTAGCGCTACTGGCACTAACCTGACGCTGCCTGGGGTGTGACGCAGACCCTCTCTGACGCTAAAACCTAACTGATATCACCCGCCGGGCGATCAGGGGGTTAAACCTTTATTGGGTTATATACGGCGGGTGCCCTGACACTATAAAAAGCAAACTAACTAACCAGCGTCACCCGTAACACTTATATGATGATCACTGGTGAAAGGGTTAACTAGGGGCAATTAGGGGGTTAAAACCTTTATTAGGTAATATATGGGGGTACCTGACGCTATATAAAAACCTGACGGCGAACCTAAAAAAAAATTACTGGCTACCTATCGGCATCACCGACACTAAGACAACGATCATAAAAACGATTGCTTAGCGACAGTGGTGATAGGGGGTGAAAGGGTTACCTGGGGGGCGATCAGGGGGTTAAACCTTTATTAGATAATATATGGGGGTACCTGACGCTATAAAAACCTGCGGCAAACCTAAAAAAAATTACTGGCTACCGATCAGCATCACCGACGCTAAGACATCGATCAGAAAAATGATTGCATAGTGACGGCGGTGCTAGGGGGTGAAAGGGTTACCTGGGGGTGATCAAGGGGGTTACACCTTTATTAGGTAATATATGGGGGTACCCGACGCTATAAAAACCTGCGGCGAACCTAAAAAAAATTACTGGCTACCGATCAGCATCGCCGACGCTAAGACATCGATCAGAAAAATTATCGCTTAGTGACAGTGGTGATAGGGGTGAAAGGGTTACCTGGGGGGGCGATCAAGGGGGTTAAACCTTTATTAGGTAATATATGGGGGTACCCGACGCTATAAAAACCTGCGGCAAACCTAAAAAAAATTACTGGCTACCGATCAGCATCACCGACGCTAAGACATCGATCAGAAAAATGATCGCATAGCCACGGCGGTGCTAGGGGGTGAAAGGGTTACCTGGGGGGTGATCAAGGGGGTTAAACCTTTATTAGGTAATATATGGGGGTACCCGACGCTATAAAAACCTGCGGCGAACCTAAAAAAAATTACTGGCTACCGATCAGCATCGCCGACGCTAAGACATCGATCAGAAAATGTATAACTTAGTGACAGTGGTGATAGGGGGTGAAAGGGTTACCTGGGGGGCGATCAAGGGGGTTAAACCTTCATTAGGTAATATATGGGGGTACCCGACGCTATAAAAACCTGCGGCGAACCTAAAAAAAATTACTGGCTACCGATCAGCATCACCGACGCTAAGACATCGATCAGAAAAATGATTGCTTAGTGACAGTGGTGATAGGGGGTGAAAGGGTTATCTGGGGGGGTGATCAGGGGGTTAAACCTTTATTAGGGGGGGTTAGGGGGCTACACTGGACCTAAAACTAAATGTAGTGACACTTTTACAGTCACAAATGTCACTGATTGCAGTGATCACTAAATAAATGGTCACTGCAATCAGTGACACTGTGACTGGGGGCTGGGGGGGGCTGGGGGTGATCTGGGGGTGTCTGGGGGGGCCTGGGGGGGCGATTTATGTGCCTATGTGTCCTGGTGTCAGTGTGCTGTTTTGTGTACTAACCTGGCATCTTCTCCTGTACGGTGCTCGGTGTATGTGAGCGCCCCAGGAGAGATGACATCACTTCCTCCTTCCTGGCAGGCAGGGGAAGCTCTCTCATTCGCCGGGAGCGATCGAGAGGGGGTGGCCGGAATCGAACGGCCGTCCCCTCATGCCGGATCGCTCCCGAAGGTAAAACGACCACCCACTGTAAAGAAGGGGGGTCCGATCGGACCCCCCAACTATACAAAGGCAATCACGTACATATACGTGATTCTGCCTGTCGGTGCCATTCTGCTGACGTATATTTACAGTGGGCGGTCGTTAAGTGGTTAACCGTGTAGGTTATAGAGATATTTCTTGCACCTACAGGTAAGCCTTAATCTACGCTTACCTGTAGGTGCAAGTTGTCAGAGTGGGTTTACAACCACTTTAAAGTGTACAGTATGGCAACGCTGCTCACACAAGAAGCAAGCAGGGTACATTGCAGTGAAGTTGAATCTACCTTTTATTCAGGTTTTAGCTTGGGGTCACGTGACCACTATTCTGTTCTATCGTTCTGAAACAGCCAGGGCTCTGGTTGGGCAGAAAATACGGTGGGTTGTCAAAACCGATTACATCACTGCACTTAAATCACTGCTGATTTACACAATAAAATTCCCAGACTGTTATTTTCTCTTTTCTCTATCCACTATCTATTTGGCCAGCCAGCTGCTGTCTTTCGACCATTGCTGACTAGGGATGAGCTTCGTGTTCGAGTCAAACTCATGTTCTACTCGAACATCGACTCTTCGCTCGTTCGCCGAATTTCGAACATTATGGGCCGTTCGCGCCAAATTCGAGTGGCGCGTCACGGCCCATAATTCACTGCGTCATCGCAGCGCATTGCTGGCTGATGATTGGCCAGGCATGCACTATGACCCGCATGCTTTGGCCAATTACAGCGCCGGAAGCACAGAGAGCCATAATTGGCCAAAGGAAGGGTGCCTTTGGCCAATCATGGCTCAGGGGAGTAGGTACACTCCCCACACTATATAAGGCCGCCTGCTTGTCGGCCTTGTGTAGTGTGTTGCGGCGTTGTGAGAGTCTGAGAGAGATAGAGAGAGAGTCAGAGTGTAATTTCATTTCAGTTAGATAGAGCAGGCAGGAAATTCAGGTAGCTGCAGTCAGTGTATTTAGTATATATATGCATCCCATGAATTGTGTATATATATATATATATATATATATATATACACTGTATTCAGTTTAGCTACAGTAGATCTCACTTCAGAGTGTTCCTGTTATTCTCGTTGCAGTATATTAAGTCAGTGTACTGTATGCTGGGCTCAGTGTGCAGACCATCCCTGTTCTCTTCCTAATAATATAGGCAGGCAGTTTATTGAGCTAACCTGCAGTATATTAAGTCAGTGTACTGTATACTGGCCACAGTGTGCACGTAAAGCTGATTGCAGACTATTCCTTTTCTATTACTGATAATACAGGCAGTTGATTGAGCTAACCTGCAGTATATTAAGTCTGTGTACTGTATACTGGCCACATTGTCCACGTAAAGCTGACTGCAGTCTATTGCTTTTCTATTACTGATAATACAGGCAGTTGATTGAGCTAACCTGCAGTATATTAAGTCAGTGTACTGTATACTGGCCACAGTGTGCACGTAAAGCTGACTGCAGACTATTCCTTTTTCTATTACTGATAATACAGGCAGTTGATTGAGCTAACCTGCAGTATATTAAGTCAGTGTATTGTATACTGGCCACAGTGTGCACGTAAAGCTGACTGCAGACTATTGCTTTTCTATTACTGATAATACAGGCAGTTGATTGAGCTAACCTGCAGTATATTAAGTCAGTGTACTGTATACTGGCCACAGTGTGCACGTAAAGCTGACTGCAGACAATTCCTTGTGTACCTATTCCAATACATCAAATACAGTATGTCTGGAAGGCCAACAAGGAGAGGCAGACACTCACAGGTCAATAAAAGAGGGCAAGCAGGCTCTGTGTCTAGAGGCAACAGTGCTGGTCGTGGAAACGGTGCATCCTCATCAGCACGCTAGTCCTTTTTTTTGGCAGCTGGCCGCATTGAGATGCAACATGACGAAGAGTTGGTAGAGTGGATGACCAAGCCGTCCTCATCCTCCTTATCCTCTCTCACCCAGGCTCAGGGTACTTTGTCTACCATAGCAGCTGCCAAAGCGGCCTCTTCCCTTGGCTCAATGGCATCAGTCACTCCATCCCTAGCCCCACCATGTCCTGAGGAGTCCCCCGAACTTTTTGACCACAGTGTTGGGTACATGCTGCAGGAGGATGCGCAGCGTTTTGAAGGCTTCGATGATGGTACCCAGCTTGAGGAAGGCAGTAACGTGGGCCCAGAGAGAGGGGGTGCCCAAGAAGGATAGCAAACTGGCAGTCATGTTCCCCCAGCTGCAGCATACTGCCAGGTTTGCTCCAGCCGCGTCCTGTTTACATGCCCAGATTTTATTTGCTTATTGTAAGAGTCCACCTGTTAGATTCATTAAACTAGCGATTACTATTATGTTTACAATACTTCACTATTGCAGGATTTTTCTTTCTCCGTTTCCCTCCCTGTGTCATTTGTTATGACACATTGTGCTAAGTGATTAGGAGGCTTGGAGAATAGCGGGAGTACCATAGGTGGATTATCCCATCACTTATACCAGCGGAGAGGAAGGAGAGAGAAGTGGGAGAAATCATTTCCATAGATAGACATCTACAGTACATGTGAGTTGTTCAAGTATTAAGGTGAGAGTTCTGGGAGACTGGACAAAGAAAAGAGGGTTATCCTAGTAGTGCATACACAGATAGAGAGGAGACACTCAGTCAACCATATTACAACAATTTAAGGACCAACAGTCGGTCATAAGGGAGGAATCCTACTCAAAAAGGACTACTAAAAACTCACCAATAGCCACTCACAGATTTATGTTATTCTTTTCTACACCAGATACAGAGACTTTGTGACACTATTTTTATTTTTATTTGTATTTATGTTCACAGATTTTTTTTTTGATGTAATATTATTATTTTGTGTTCAGTCCCATATGGGATTTCTTTAAGCGCGAATCACTTTATATCATTTAGTTACAATTTTTGCTGCAATACTTTGCAGCAGGGCTCATTCCTGTGCTCCAACTAGAGTATCTGTGAGGGGTTGCAGTGTTGTGGCACCAGTGCCTAAGGCCCAATTTTTCTGCCCCTGTTTAACAGGGGAGTGTAATTACAATTTTTGCTGCAATACTTTGCAGCAGGGCTCATTCCTGCGCTCCAACTAGAGTATCTGTGAGGGGTTGCAGTGTTGTGGCACCAGCACCAGTGCCTAAGGCCCAATTTGTCTGCCCCTGTTTAACAGGGGCGTGTAATTACAATTTTTGCTGTAATACTTTGCAGCAGGGCTCATTCCTGCGCTCCAACTAGAGTATCTGTGAGGGGTTGCAGTGTTTTGTTATCAGCACCAGTGCCTAGGGCCCAATTTTTCTGCCCCTGTTCAACAGGTGCATGTAATTACAATTCTTGATATAATATTTCACAGCAGGGCCTGTTCCAGCGCCCACCAAGAGTAACTGTGAGGACTTACAGTGTTGTGACACCAGCACCACCACCACCAAAGGCCCAATTTTTCTGCCACTGTTCAACAATGGCATGTAATTACAATTCTTGATATAATAGTTCACAGCAGGGCATTCCAGCGCCCACCAAGAGTAACTGTGAGGGCTTACAGTGTTGTGGCAACACCAACACCTAAGGCCAAAATTTCTGCAGAGTACATAGGGCAGACATAGGGCATAGGGTAATTTCAAAGCCATAGTATCTAATTTTTAGGGACTCATTAATGACGGGAATAGTACCACTGGATTGGTGCAGGGCCAATGTGGTGCCTATATTTAAAAGGGAACAATGTCTTTACCAAGTAACTATAGACCTGTTAGTTTAACTTCTAGAATTGGGAAGATACTGGATGTTTAATAAAAGACCACATAGATGAGTTCTTGCTGGAAAAAAATATTTTAAGCAACAGACAGCATGGATTCATGAAAGACAGAAGTTGTCAGACAAACCTGATTTCTTTTTATGAAGAGGTAAGTAAAACCTTGGACAGAGGGGTGGTGGTGGACGTGGAATACTTGGATTTTGCGAAAGCGTTCGATACAGTTCCCCACACACGGCTCATGTGTAAGGTAAAGTCTACAGGATTGGAAATATCAAGTTGTAAATGGATAGAAAACTGGCTAAAAGACAGAATTCAGAGAGTAGTGGTTAATGATTCTTACTCTGAATGGTCTAAGGTTATCAGTGGTGTACCCCAAGGTTCAGTGCTGGGACCCTTACTTTTTAATACATTTATAAATGATATTGGGTCTGGGATCAAAAGTAACATTTCTATCTTTGCAGATGACACCAAGCTATGCAGTGGAATAACGTCCTTACAGGATGTCGCCAATTTACAAGCCAACCTCAATGCTCTGTCTAACTGGGCGACTATGTGACAGATGAGGTTTAATGGTGATAAATGTAAAGTTATGCACTTGGGGGCTAAGAATATGCATGTATCATACATACTAGGGGGAGTACAACTGGGGCGATCTGTAGTGGAGAAGGATCTGGGGGGATCATAAGCTCAATAATGGCATGCAATGCCAAGCTGCGGTTTCCAAAGCGAGCAAAGTCCTTTCTTGTATTAAGAGAGGTTTGGACTCCAGAGAGAGAGATATAATTTTGCCCCTGTTCAAATCATTAGTAAGACCTCATATGGAATATACAGTTCAGTTTTGGGCACCAGTTCTCAAAAAGGATATCGGGGAACTGGAGAAAGTGCAGAGAAGGGCAACCAAACTGATAAGAGGCATGGAGGAGCTCAGCTATGAGGAAAGATTAGAGGAACTGAATGTATTCACTCTTGAGAAGAGGAGATAAAGGGGGGATATGATCAACATGTATAAATACATAAGGGGTCCATATAGTGAACTTGATGTTGAGTTATTCACTTTACGGTCAACACAAAGGACAAGGGGGCACTCTTTACGTCTAGAGGAAAAGAGACTTCACCTCCAAATACGGAACGTTTTCTTTACAGTACGAGCTGTGAAAATGTAGAATAGACTCCCTGCAGAGGTGGTTCTGGCCAGGTCAGTAGATTGCTTTAAGAAAGGCCTGGATTCTTTTCTAAATGTACATAATATAACTGAGTACTGACATTTATAGGTAAAGTTGATCCAGGGAATACCTGATTGCCTCTCTGGGGATCAGGAAGGAAATTTTCTCCCCTGCTGTAGCAAATTGGATCATGCTCTGCTGGGGTTTTTCGCCGTCCTCTGCATCAACTGTGGGTATAAAATTGGGTATATGGGATTGTATGACATTATTATTATTATTTTTTTTTTTTATGGTTGAACTGGATGGACTTGTGTCTTTTTTCAACCTGACTAACTATGTAACTATGTCATTTAAAACTGCTCGCGGCTATAATGAATTGTCAGATCCCTTCAATATAGATAAAAATCATTGAAAAAAACGGCGTGGGTAACCCCCCCCCCCCAGTCCATAGGGTCTGGTATGAATATAAAGGGGAACCCCACACCAAAAAAAAAAAGCGTGGTGGTCCCCCCAAAATCCATACCAGACCCTTATCCGAGCACACAACCTGGCAGGCCACAGGAAAAGGGGGGCAAGAGAGCGCCCCCTCCTGAATCATACCAGGCCCCATGCCCTCAACATGGGGAGGATGCTTTAGTGTCCCCCCCAAAGCACCTTGTCCCCATGTTGATGGGGACAAGGGTCTCATCCCCACAACCCTTGCCCGGTGGTTGTGGGGGTCTGTGGGTGGGGGGCTTATCGGAATCTGGAAGCTCCCTTTAACAAGGGGACCCCCAGATCCCGCCCCCCTATGTGAATGGGTAGGGGTACAATGTACCCCTACCCATTCACCAAAAAAAGTGTCAAAATTGTAAAAATGACAGTAGACAATTTGAGACAAGTCCTTTATTAATCGCAAAAAGTAGTACACAAACTACTGTTTGAATTTGGTGCAGCGCCTCAAATGCGGCGTTGCACCGATTAGGACGGTGCCATTAAGGGCAATTTCCGCTGATTTGACATGCAATTTGACATGTGAAATTGCATGTCAAAATGCTCCAGTGTGAACCAGGTCTGAAAACTGAAAAATGGCCTGGTAATTGACAACTGTTAATTCCTAGGAACAAAAGCACAGCTCCTACAACTTGCTGCTGCAAAATTGCTGATTTGAGCTGGCTCTTAGATTTTCAGCTGTCACACCTTTTCTAACAGTGCTTAATTATTTATATCAATGAATCACCCCTCCCCCCTTTAGATTAGGCCATATAGATATATCCAGTATGAAAGAGATAGTCTGAAAGCAAGCAACTATTGCTCTGCTTTTTTTTTATTTTTTTAGGGAACCTAGTTCACTGAAAATCCTGTGTCATGAGTGGACTCTAAATTACATGTTCAAATGTAATAAAACAATACAAGAAGTCATAGACTAAAATATTAAGATGCCCCTAACCCATTTAGTTTTATTTTAATACCAACTTAGTCGTACATTTTATTCTACATGTAATTAGACTTTATAATCTTTATGGACAGTATATCATACATTTTTAAGTACAGCCTGTTAAAGCGGGTCCTGGCTCCATTCCTAACAAAAATAACATGTCACAATAAAGTGTAAAAAAAAAAAAAAGGTACTTTGATATATTAAAGTCATTTTTAGGGACATCAGTATATAGTATAACAAGATCTGAATTACATTTGGTTATTTAAACATCTCAGGGGTGAAATCAGCTTAAAGTTTACAGTAATTCAGAAATACTTTGTACTCCTAAAGCCTAAATTAACTTTTAAACATCTGTAGGTCAGGCCTCCGTGACAGCGATGTTTTTTCCACTCTCACGAAAATAGCCTGTAACAATTATAAGCGCACAGCACAAAAGTACATTCAGGGTTATTCTGTTTGATTTGGAAGCTTCAAGGAAACTTTGCAAAGGAAGTCTGGATGTAAAAACAAAGAGGAGGTTATGGAATAAATATACAACATAACATTCACCACAATTCTATTATGGCATAATGCAAGTAAAAGTAAGAAATTATTTTTTGACAGTAAACGAAAAAGATAATGTTTTGGGCCAATTTTATAGAATTTTTTTGTATTTTTTTGTTTTCACAATATACAACATATTGTGAGGGGGTTAGCTCGGCAGCGGGTGTGTGTGACCCCCTGGTTGGGTTCACCACACAAAATTAGGCACAGCAGACAGTGGTAGGAGAAAAACAAAAGGGTGCGGTTTTATACAGACAAAAAATATAACAGAAAACAAAAGAAACGGGAAAAGAAATCCTGGTCAACTTGACCGCTCACTACACACGCTGGTGTCCCTAACTAACAACTGGGTACAGCCTTGTGCTGCCCCAGTCCCTAGCTCCCTGCTTTTAGAAGTTCTTAGCAATATTCACACAGGCTTTGTCTCACCACACAGAAAGCACACTCCCCAGTCTATACACACAGATCTGGTTCCAGGTTGGAGCATCTCCCTTAGCATGCTGGGAGTTCTTGTAGAGGTCTTAATGAGCCCACTTACTTCAGCTGAGCTCATTAACTCTTCCCCTGCAAGACTCCCAGCACTCCCCCCAGTGGTATAAATTGGCATAAAGCCTGAATCTAGGACATATATATATCTTCCATCCTGGATGCAACCCTGGTGATTTTACCTGCCTGCTGTCACATACCCCCCCCTCTTGTTTCAACCTTGGGGTTGGAGCACAAGCAATCAGGCATGCATGTACTTGAGACAAAGCATCCACATTCCCCATTTGAACTCCAGGGCGATGCTTTATGGTAAAGTTGAATTCCTGTAGGGCCAGGAACCACCTATTTACCCTTCTATTGGTCTCTTTATTTTGAGCCATCCACTTTAAAGGAGCGTGATCAGTAACCAGGTCAAAGTGTCTACCTAGCAGATAGTACCGAAGGGAATCTAGAGCCCACTTCACCGCTAAACACTCCTTCTCAATTGTGGCGTAATTTACCTCATGGGACTTCAATTTCCTGCTGAGGTAAATGACCGGGGGCTCTTCCCCGTTCCAGACCTGGGACAATACTGCTCCTAACCCAACGTCTGATGCATCAGTTTGTACAACAAAGTCCCTAGAGAAGTCTGGTGAGTACAACACTGGCTGGCTACATAAGGCTTTTTTTAAGGACTGGAATGCTGCTTCAGCCTCTGGAGTCCACTTAACCATGGCAGACTCTTTCCCTTTTGTCAGGTTGGTTAGCGGCACAGCCTGAGAAGCAAAGTGGGGAATGAATCGCCGATACTAACCAGCGATTCCCAGAAAGGCTTGTACCTGCTTCTTGCTGTTGGGACGTGGCCAACTCTGTATGGCCTCGATTTATTGACTTGGTGTTTTATCACTCCCTTCCCAATGGTGTACCCAAGATATTTGGCCTCCTCCTGTACATTGGTACACTTCTTTGGGTTGGCCGTAAACCCAGCTTCCCGGATAGAGTCTAGGACTGCTTGCACTTTTGGCAGATGTGAGGCCTAATCTGTGCTATGGATAATTACATCATCCAGGTAAGCTGCAGCATACTTCTGATGGGGCCCTCAGAATCTGGTCCATTTTCCGCTGGAATGTTGCCAGTGCATTTTGTAACCCAAACGGCATTTTTTTATATTGGAACACCCCGTCTAGGGTTACAAACGCGGTTTTCTCCTTGGCCGATTCGGCCAGGGGAATTTGCCAATACCCTTTTGTGAGATTGAGAGTTGTTATGAATCGGGCTGTTCCAAGCCGGTCGATCAACTCATCTATACGTGGCATGGGGTAGGTGTCAAATTTTGTAACTTTGTTCAGTTGTCGAAAATCGTTACAAAATCGCCAGCTCCCATCCGGTTTAGGCACTAACACTATGGGACTGGACCAATCACTTTGGGATTCCTCTATCACCCCCAACTTAAGCATTCTCTGTACTTCCTCAAGTATTGCCTCCCGTCGGGCCTCTGGGAATGCGATAGGGTTTTAGCTTCACCCTTTCACCGGACGGGGTAATAATATCATGCTTTACCCCAGACGTTTGTCCCGGCAGCTCAGAGAAAACCTCTTTGTTGCGAAGCACAAACTTCTTAACCTCCTGTTGTTGGGGCTTTGACAAGGTGACTGCTATTCCAACCTCAGGAATCACGCAATCAGACTGAGCTGGTGTCAAAGTTTCTGCGACTAGGGATTCCCTATCCCTCCAGGCTTTCAACAGATTAATGTGATAGATCTGTTCGGGCTTTCGCCTTCCTGGTTGTCTGACCTTGTAATTCACTTTGCTCACTTTTTCCATTATCTCATAGGGGCCTTGCCATTTGGCGAGGAATTTGCTTTCAACCGTAGGGATAAGTACCAATACCCTATTCCCCGGGGAAAAGGTACGGGTCTTGGCCCCACGGTTGTACACTCTCTGCTGTGCCAACTGCGCTTGGGCCAAATGTTCCTTTACGATTGGCATTACCTGTGCAATTCTATCTTGCATCAGGGCGACATGCTCAATCACACTCCTGTGGGGAGAACTCTCATTTTCCCAAGTTTCCTTGGCGATATCCAGCAGCCCTCTGGGGTGTCTCCCATAGAGTAATTTGAAGGGTGAGAAACCCGTAGAGGATTGGGGTACCTCCCTAATGGCAAACATCAGATAGGGTATTAGACAGTCCCAATCCTTTCCATCTCTATCCACCACCTTCTTTAACATTTGTTTTAGGGTTTTGTTGAAACGTTTAATCAACCCATCCATTTGGGGGTAATACACAGATGTACGCAATTGTGTCACTTTGAACAACTTGCATAGTTCTTTCACAACTCTGGACATAAAGGGAGAACCTTGGTTCGTAAGCAATTCCTTACAAATACCCACGCGGCTAAAAACAAGAGATAGCTCTTTGGCTATGGTTTTGGCCGAGGTGTTTCGGAGAGGAATCGCTTCCGAATAACGGGTGGCATAGTCCAATATAACCAAAATGTACTGATGCCCCCTAGCAGACTTCATTATCGGACCTACCAAATCCATTGCGATCCTCTCAAAGGGGACCTCAATGATGGGAAGAGGTACCAGCGGGTTACGGAAATGTGGCATAGGCACCGACTTCTGACACACAGGGCAGGAGGAACAATAATTTTCTGTTTCCTTCATGACCCCAGGCCAATAGAATCTCTGCAATACTCTCTCTCTGGTTTCCTCTGTCCCCAGATGACCTCCAAGAATGTGCCCATGGGCCAACTCTAACACCAACTTCCTGTAAGGTTTGGGCACCACAAGTTGCTCAATGGTTTCTTCTGCCCTTTGAGCCACCCGATACAGTAGGCATAGGTGTGCGCAGCCTATTGCATTAGGGTGTGCACCCCAAAGCTCAAACATATACAACCGATCACTCACGGTGTTCATTCACAAAGGGAAGGGACCAGTAAATTACACATTTACCACCCCCTTCCCCCACTCATCCTATTACCTCCCCTCAGCAACAGCTGGCGGGGGAGGGGGGAAGCCAGGGTAGTAGGGGGAATCTGTGCTGCACAGGGTGATTAGGGTGTGCCTGGGCACACCTGGCACACCCTGTGCGCACGCCTATGACAGTAGGTCTCTTTCCACGATGAAGTACGGGTAAGTGCAGGTCTTATCTGGGTTCACTAACTCGCCATCTATTTTCACTACGTTTTTTCCCGTACCTTTATTAGGGTGGGGTCTTTTAACTGTTCTGTGGCAAAAATTCCCTTGTGAACCTCGAGATCAGAAAACTCCACAGACGGCATGTTTTCGTCTGAGGATGTTTGCTCCTCCCCAGTTTCTCGAGTCTCCCCTGCCAATACCGACTAGGGAAATTCTGGAGAGTCCTCAACACTCTCAGAGGAATTCTGGTTATCACATTCCTGGTATATAGGGGCACCAGTGGGGGGCTCAGGATAATCCCATAGTTCCCAGAACTTTGGAAAATTCCTTCCCACAATGGCATCATGTGGTAAGTGTGACACTAACCTCACCTGATGAGAGAAGTTACCTTTGGAGGTCTCAAAACACACTGTAGTCACAGAATACTCTTGAGTGTCCCCATGCACACAAATAACAGCTACCTTGTTATTCCTTAAGACCTCTGTAGTGACTAATTCAGCTTTTATCAGTGTCACCAGGCTACCTGAATCCAGCAACACAACAACATTTCTACCATTAATACACATTTTGCATAAATGTTTCTCAGTTCCCCGAATGGTAGTGCATGCAACTGTCGCAAACAGCGACTGACGTCTGTCCCTTAGAAAGTCGCATTGCATAGGTTCATCCACAACCGGGCAATTTGCTGCAATATGTCCCTCTTGCCGGCAGTGGTAGCAAACAATCTTTTTTGCTGCCTCTTGAGGCCTTGACTTCCCGGGCTGTTCTCGCCAGACATTAGGTAGAACTCCTACCCTCTCACTCTCTCCACCCTCACCCCTTTGAATCATCTTACCCACCACTGGGGATGGTCTGGTCTTAGGGTGGAAAGTCTGTGAGTCTCTGGAAGAGGCAGTCAGGTTCTCTGTAGCCAATTCCCCTGTCTACAAGATCCACAAGCTTATCTGCCGTTTCTTGGTCTCCATGGCTTACCCACTTTTGGATGGCAGTAGGAAGAGCTCTCAGGAAGCGATCCATCACAACACGTTCCACAATCTTTGGGGCAGACAAAGTCTCTAGATGTAGCCACTTCCTGCTCAGGTGAATGAGATCATACATTTGAGACCTGGGGGGGTTTTCCAAGCCAGAAAGTCCAGTTATGCATGCGCTGAGCCCGGACGGCCAGGGTGACATCCAGCTGTGCCAATATTTCAGTTTTTAGCACCCCATAGTCTTTTGCTTGGTCAGGCTCAAGGTCACAATAAGCTTTCTGCGATTCCCCAGTTAACAGAGGGGCCACCAGTCCAGCCCACTGCTCCTTAAGCCACTTTTCCCTTTCAGCAGTCCTTTCAAATGTGGTCAAAAACACCTCTGGATCATCCTTTCCAGTCATTTTTGTCAGTAAATGACTCACCCCAAAGGATGCGGTATTAGTGGAACCTCTTGCCTCACTGGTCTGCGGACGTTGCTTAAATGTTTCCATTTGTTGTTGTAGTCTCTGCTCTTGCTTCTGCAACAGGTCTATGAAGTGGGCCTCAGATTGCTGCTGGGCTTGTTGCTGAGCTTCCAGACTCTGTTGATGAGCTTGCTGCTGGGCTGCCAGACTCTGTTGATGAGCTTGCTGCTGGGCTGTGAGGCTCTGTTGAAAAGTTGCATTTGTCTGCTGCTGGGCTGCGAGGCTCTGTTGTTGAGCTGCAAGGCTCTTTTGCAAACCTGCATTTGTCTGCTGCTGATTAGTATTTGCTAGAGCCAGCTGTTTCAGTATCTCCTCCATGCTGGCCTTAAACAAAAACTGCCACTGGTTCTCCACCAACTGTGAGGGGGTTAGCTCAGCAGCGGGTATGTGCGCCCCCTGGATGGGTTCACCACACAAAATAGGCACAGCAGACAGTGGTAGGAGAAAAAACAAAAGGGTGCGGTTTTATTTGAACTATATACAAACAAAAAATATAACAGAAAACAAAAGAAACATGAAAAGAAATCCTGGTCAACTTGACCGCTCACTACACACGTTGGTGTCCCTAACTAACAACTGGGTACAGCCTTGTGCTGCCCCATTCCCTAGCTCCCTGCTTTTAGAAGTTCTTAGCAATAACCACACAGGCTTTGTCTCACCGCACAGAAAGGGCACTCCCCAGTCTATATCCACAGATCTGGTTCCAGGTTGGAGCATCTCCCTTAGCATGCTGGGAGTTCTTGTAGAGGTCTTAATGAGCCCACTTAATTCATCTGGGCTCATTAACTCTTCCCCTGCAAGACTCCCAGCACTCCCCCTAGTGGTATAAATTGGCATAAAGCCTGAATCTAGGACATATATATCTTCCATCCTGGATGCAACCTGGTGATTTTACCTGCCTGCTGTCACAATATATATACTGTGTATTTTTATCCTTCGGGTCTGGTATGGAAATAACAGTGGAACCCGCAGAAAAAAAAACGAAAAAAACAAAAACAGAGCACAAGGTTCACCCCCCAAAACTTTTTTTTTTTTTTTTACCAAACCCTTATCTGAGCATGTAGCCTGGCTAGCTAGGAAAGGGGGCAACGCGTGTGTGAACATGGGAGGTTACCTTGCCTGTGAGCCCTCTTCCCACGCTGGCCTGGTAAAGGGTATGCGAAGAAAGACTTATTGAAATTTGTAATCCGCCATTAACATAAGAGGGTCCACAGATAACCACCCCCCACCAAGTGAATGACTCAAAGACACATTGTACCCCTTTTTACTCATTCACTAAAAAATGTATGTAGCAATAAAACCATATGATACGCTATGATACAATTCTTTTTAAAAATAAAAAAATATGTATCCATGGTTAATCCATTATCAGTCATGTCGTTCAGCAATATAGACCCATCCAGGGGCGTAACTAGAGCATTTGGCACCCGGGGCGGATCCAATATCTGGCACCCCCACGTTAAAATGTAAAAACACCCCACTGTGCCCCCTGCATACCTCTGCATCCTTCAATATCTCTTTGTTACTACTGTGTACCCCCTCTCCACAACTGCACCTCTGGACCCCTTTACATTACACAGCACCCTGCACCCCTTTACATTACACATCACCCTGCACCTCTGGACCCCTTTACATTACACAGCCCCCTGCACCTCTGGAACCCTTTACATTACACAGCACCTTGCACTTCTGCACCCATTTACATTACACAGCCCCCTGCACCTCTGCATCCCTTTACATTACACAGCCCCCTGCACCTCTGGACCCCTTTACATTACACAGCCCCCTGCACCTCTGGACCCCTTTACATTACACAGCACTCTGGACCCCTTTACATTACACAGCACCCTGCACCCCTTTACATTACACAGCCCCCTGCACCTCTGGACCCCTTTACATTACACAGCACCCTGCACCCCTTTAAATTACACAGCCCCCTGCACCTCTGGACCCCTTTACATTACACAGCACCCTGCACCCCTTTACATTACACAGCCCCCTGCACCTCTGGACCCCTTTAAATTACACAGCCCCTACACCTCTGGACCCCTTTACACTACACAGCACCCTGAACGTCTGCACCCCTTTACATTACACAGCACCCTGAACGTCTGCACCCCTTTACATTACACAGTCCCCTGCACCCCTTTAAATTACACAGCCCCCTACACCACTGGACCCCTTTACATTACACAGCACCCTGCACCTCTGCATCCCTTTACATTACACAGCCCCCTGCACCTCTGGACCCCATTACATTACACAGCACCCTGCACCTCTGGACCCCTTTACATTACACAGCACCCTGCACCCCTTTACATTACACAGCATCCTGCACCTCTGCGTCACTTTACATTACACAGCACCCTGCACCTCTGGACCCCTTTACATTACACAGCACCCTGCACCCCTTTACATTACACAGCACCCTGCATCACTGGACCCCTTTACATTACACAGCACCCTGCATCACTGGACCCCTTTACATTACACAGCCCCCTGCACCTCTGGACCCCTTTACGTTACACAGCACCCTGCACCCCTTTACATTACACAGCCCCCTGCACCTCTGGACCCCTTTAAATTACACAGTCCCCTACACCTCTGGACCCCTTTACATTACACAGCACCCTGAACATCTGCACCCCTTTACATTACACAGCACCCTGAAAGTCTGCACCCCTTTACATTACACAGCCCCCTGCACCCCTTTAAATTACACAGCCCCCTGCATCCCTTTAAATTACACAGCCCCCTACACCTCTGAACCCCTTTACATTACACAGCACCCTGCACCTCTGCATCCCTTTACATTACACAGCCCCCTGCACCTCTGGACCCCTTTACATTACACAGCACCCTGCACCTCTGGACCCCTTTACATTACACAGCACCCTGCACCTCTGGACCCCTTTACATTACACAGCACACTGCACCTCTGGACCCCTTTAAATTACACAGCCCCCTACACCTCTGGACCCCTTTACATTACACAGCACCCTGAACGTCTGCACCCCTTTACATTACACAGCACCCTGAACGTCTGCACCCCTTTACATTACACAGCCCCCTGCACCCCTTTAAATTACACAGCCCACTACACATCTGGACCCCTTTACATTACACAGCACCCTGCACCTCTGGACCCCTTTACATTACACAGCACCCTGCACCTCTGCATCCCTTTACATTACACAGCCCCCTGCACCTCTGGACCCCTTTACATTACACAGCACCCTGCACCTCTGGACCCCTTTACATTCCACAGCACATTGCACCCCTTTACATTACACAGCATCCTGCACCTCTGCGTCACTTTACATTACACAGCACCCTGCACCTCTGGACCCCTTTACATTACACAGCACCCTGCACCTGGACCCCTTTACATTACACAGCCCCCCGCACCTCTGGACCCCTTGACATTACACAGCCCCCGCACCTCTGGACCCCTTGACATTACACAGCCCCCTGCACCTCTGGACCCCGTGACATTACACAGCCCCCCCGCACCTCTGGATCGCTTGACAGTACACAGCACCCTGCACCTCTGGACCCTTTTACATTACACAGCACCCCACAGCTCTGAACCCCCTGCATGTTACACAGACCCCCTTCAGTGCAGACCCCACTTCAGTTCACACCCCCTTCAGTGCAAACCTCGCCCCCTCAGTGCAACCCCCCCTCAGTGCAAACCCCCCTCAATACAGACCCCCCTGTGCAACCCCCCCTCAGTGCAAACCCCCCCTCAATGCAAACCCCCCTCCCATTCAGTACCTTTAGATCAGCGCGCGGCAGCACATGCACAGAAGGTCCCCTCCTCCTCTGTACACATAAACAGAAAGGAGAAGGAGGGGGAGGCGGCTTCACTCGGCTGTGCCTGTGTTCTGTGAGAAGTGCCGAACACCGCTCATCGGGATAGCAGGTCAGCCGCGGCCGTGAGAGGAGGGGATGGATGGTGCAGCGATGTCACCCCCTCCCCTCCCCTCCCCCTTTGTATCACGATATCTGCCTGTGCTGTCTGGAGAGCACTGCAGTTCTTATTTGCCGCAATGCTGCGGCTGCCTAAAGTCATGGAGCGGCGGCGCTCTCACCGCTTAAGTCACGGAGGGGGGGCGCCAGCCTGACACCCCCCAGTGTGTGGCACCCCGGTGCGGCCCGCCCCCCGCCCCCCACTTAGTACGCCTCTGGACCCATCATCAATCATGATGACAAGCTTGATAAAACACGATGGTCCAGGGATCCCTTGTTTACATCATTGACCAAATATAGGTGTAGAACACCCCATAGGAGCTGCTGGTTTAAATTTGGGCCTTGCACGTTACCTCACTGTTCGTTGTCTAGGGAATGAGAGTCTATAGATAGTTCAGTGTCCACACAAGTTATGAATCCTTTTCATCAGGCTTTATTTCCAAACAAAACTTGCATAGGTAGAGGGATGGAGGGTTAGGGGAAGGTTCAAGCACATACAGCAGATCACTGGGGAACGTCTAAGCTTTGAAAGTCACACTCACCACTCTCCTTCAGGTGGGTATTTCTCACCCGGATAGGCCCCTCTCACTTGGCCTAGCAGCCGGGATGATGCACGAACACGTAAAGAAATAACAGTCTCTGCCACAGACCTTTAGAACGATTAAGATGAACTGTTCAATGATCCTCTGCCACAGGATTTTAGTACCCGGAGATCCAGCCTTACAGTTTAGAGCCTTTAGGCCCTGTTCACACCTATGCGAATTGGTTGCGGCTTACACCGCATCCAATTCGCATAACATTATAAAAATACATTCATTTTAATGAGGCTGGTTCACATATGTGCGATGCATTCGCACTGCGCATTGCCCAAAAAAGTGTGCATTTTCTAGGCATTGCAGTGCGGCTCAGGTGCGAATTCAGGCCCATTATCTTCTGTGGGCACGCATCTGATTCGCAGATGTGTTCAGTTCTCAACAGGATTTCTCTCCTTCTCCTCACTACACTTCCCCCTCCCCCTCCTTTCTCCCAGGTCACAAATTCGCAGCTAAAATGGAGATGATCTGCTGAACAGCTCTCTTATCTCTTTGCAGAGATAAGAGAGCTGGAATTCACACCGCACAAGTGTGAACCCAGCCTAAAGCCAACCCGGCACACTGTAAGGTAACTTTAGCTATGGTGCATCCTCCAATAGGGTCACCAGGCCTTCCTCAAGATACCAGCCTTCGGCTTGGTCCTCTCCAGGACAGGTCCTCCCCTAGTTTCCTCCATTGAGTGGCTTCCTCCCGCTGGACAGACAGCACAGGATCACCTTCAAAATGTAGGCCCCAGTCAGGACTACTGGGCCTACTTGGTAAAGATGCAGCCTCGGGCCAACATGGCTCCGCGACTGAAATTTCAGTATCACATACCTCGAGCCAGGAGGGCCACGAGGCGAGAAGAGCCCAGACAAAATGGCGTCTGCCCCTTAAGTACCCTTCCCCAGCATGCTCAGCGGGGAGACCACTCCCACGGTGCTGTTAACGGGGAAAGATACCCAATACACTTTGGCCTGCTTGTGTTCCAACATTGGCCTGGGGTGGTAACACCACCTACAGGCAAACAGTCTGACGTCCCTCCAAACACAGCCATAGCCGGAACAGAGACCGATTTAGCCCCAATCATCACCAGGTCTGAGCTAACTATCAGCTCAGACACCCACTAAGTTTAACATAGCGCCTGATCATCAGGAGCAGGGCGCTACATAGGTAACATTTTTAATTTTTTTAGTGCATTTGCTGCCGCTTCTTCTTGTCTATTCAGGCTGCCTGTCTGGATAAGGGTCTTATTATGTTGGACCTCCCAAAATCCATAGCAGGCCCTCACCCCTGATAATGGCCTGGGATGGATTTTGAGAGGGAACCCTGCACAAAAAAGAAAAAGAATGGGGATGTCCACCAAATCCTTACCAGTCCCTTATCTAAACTTGCAGAGGGTGTACCCTTCCTCCTTAGCTATACCAGACCGCATGCCCCCTCTCCCTCCCTGACATTGCATAATATGCACGTGTTGATGGAAAAAAGGGCCACTTGCCAACATCCCTAGCCTGGTGTATGTGGGATGTGGAGGTCTTCAGGGAAGACATATAGGGAAGCTGCATTTAGAAAAGGTAGACTCCAAGACATCTTACACCATACAGATTTGAATGAGTAAGGGGATCAGCCATAACTTTTTTGAGCACTGACAGGATAAGTGAATAACATTAATTATCATGTTACAATGGCATCTGAAAGTTGGTGGCATAAATTAGGCAGCAAGTGAACATGTTGTCCCTGAAGTTGATGTGTTCAAAGATGAAAAATGGGCATTGCTGTTTGCTGTGCATGGTGTTACGTAGCCACAAATCAGTCAAGATGCTCATGCTTACCCGTATCCATAGCCAAAAGCACCTACAATGGATATGTGAGCATCAGAACTTGAATATAGCGCAAAGGAAGAAGGTGGTCTGGTCTGATGAATCATGCTGTGGATGGCCTGTGTTAGTTGCTTTCCTGGGAAAATTATGGCACCGGTATGCAGTATGGGAAGAAGGCAAGCCAGGGGAGGCAGTGTGAAGCTTTATGTGATGTTCTGCTGGGAAACCTTGGGTCCTGCTTTTCATGTGAATGTTACTTGACAGATACCACCTACCTAAACATTGTTGTTGACAAAGTACATCTCTTTATTGAAATTATGTTCCCTGGTGGCAGTGGCCTCTTTCAGCAGGATAATGTGCCCTGCCACAATGCAAAATGTTTGAAAATTGGTTTGACACAACAACGAGTCTGATGTGTTGACTAAGGATGAGCTCCAGTGTGTTCGCACAGCCCACGTGCAGAGCCCGCCAGGAAGTCGGCACTGCGCTGCGCTAATCACAGGCAGCGAGACATTTCCCGATCTCTGCAGCCGTGCATCGGGACAATGTCTCACGGCCTGTGATTAGCGCAGCGCAGTGCCGACTTCCCGGTCGGGCTCTGCACGTGGGGTGTGTGAACATGCCGGAGCTCATCCTTAGTGTTGACATGGCCTTCAAATTCTCCAGATCTCAATTCAGCTGAGCATCTGTAGGATGTGCTGGAAAAACAAGTCAAATCCATGGAGGCCCCACCTCACAACTTGCAGAACTTAAATGATCTACTACTGACGGCTTGGTTCCAGATACCACAGCATACCTTTACAGGTCTAGTGATGTCCATACCTCAACAGATCAGGGCTGATGGGTATATGTATCTCTTGATAATCATTCACAAAAAAAATGCAATGCAAATAAACACGCAGACACCATGGATAAAGTATTTTACTATATTAAAAAATACTTCCCACAGTTTAAATTCATCAAAGGTAAATGCCGCCTGAAGACCCTCAAAAGCACAAATTATGGACAGTAATCCCCTGCCAATGAATGACTTTTCTTGCTTTTCTAAGCTTAATTCTAGCCCTGATAATAGAAATAGAATTCACTATTATATTGTTACTTGTAACCCTATTGGGGAGATTTTTCCCTTGCTTCTTGTCTGTTTACAAGAAAATAGGTTGCAGTTGGCATTAGGTCAGGAATGGAAGAAAACAAAAGAAACAATAGTGCAACCCCATAGTGTAGCATGAAAAATAAAATAAATGACAATTTATTGAAAAATAGAAATGCACTCACAAAAGTACGCATGTGTAGGGCACGGCATAAAGGTGGCTTGGGAGATCCTCTGGGGATAGCCTAGCATAGACAGAAGCCAACTGTCTTCAAAACGCGTCTATAGTGATTTTGGGGATTCCAGTCCTGGGTTGAACACCGATTGCACTTCCTCCATCCTCAGCAAACTTCATCCCCAGCCGGTAGCCAAGTCTGGTTGTTCTCTGTCTGACCCTCGGACATTTCTAACTCACAAGTCACCTTTATGCCATGCCTTACACAAATGAATCCTTTTGTTAGTGCATTTCTATTTTTCAATAAATTGTCACTTATTTTATTTTTCATGCTATATTATGCACTATTGTTTATTTTATTTTCTTCCAGTGGTTGGAAAGTGATCGTTCTCTCTGGCCTTCTAGCTGCAGCTCCTAGTTTTTTCTATGTTTCGCCCTCTGGGCTATCCAATGCAAACCTATTAATACTGTTGGTACATATCATTAATATTGTCATTTACCAATTATTTTCCACAATTTTCATGCCTTCTTTCGGTACTTTTTTGTTTTTTTTCCCATTTTGTATGATCCATCCATTTTGTAGATTCATTACAATTGCTATCCTTGTAATATCTGGTTTATCAGATCATTCCTGAGCGCGGTAGTTTGTCTGAGCTTGACAAGCTAATTTTTTTCACATATTTAATAGGTCGGGAATGCACCGACAACAATCAAAATCCTTTTTAGGAGGTTAAACCTTTAGTAAAGACATGTTTATGTTTTTGGTGTCATTGACTTTTTTGACTGAAAGCGAGAAGAAATCTACCTAACAGGGATACAGATGGCAATAAAAAGTTAATAAAAGCTCTAACCCTTACCAACTGTATCCAAATCTAATTAAAAAGATTTGACTGGACTTGGCCATTAACACTTTTTGAAAGGTCACCGATTAACACTTAGTACTGCTTATGCTTATTGTGATTACTTCATTAAATCCTTTGCCTGATATGTTAATGGTTTGTCAGCAGCTCACAAATAAACACAATTCCCAAGATGCCTATCAAATAAACTGAGGTCTGGATGATGCTAATACATAAATGGACTGTGCCAAAAGAAAACACATCTAATGGAAGTCATTCAACTTGATCAAAGTGCTTTGCATTGTGTAATATAAATCTGCAGGTCTTATTTATATTAGGTTTCAAAAAAACATTTTCTGATTCTAATAATACTTCTGGCCAAAGTCGTGATTGCGCTGCACTTTAGATCTGCCAGAACATGCAGTTCCATTGAAGGTTGGATTTTTTTACTGCTGTGGGGATAAAGTTCAAGTAAGACAAATGAGAAATATGAAAAGACAGAAAAATGTGCATATTCATCAGCTGGCTTTTTTTCTCTGTTGTTTTCAAAAAGATTCTGCCCCCTAACCCCCCCAAAAAAGAGATCAGGAGTTCACTGATTAGATAACATGTTCCTGGCAGGTCCATCAGGGTCCAGACTGACTTTTTGTAATGGTGGATAAGGCATTAGCTTAGCTATTCTGAATAATTATTCTATTCAAAATTCTGATTTCATGCAGCTTTCTGCCATAACGTTTAAAAGTCTAATGGACTGTTCCATACAAACTTGCAGGTAGGCAGGTAGGTGAATAAGAGCGATATATTTGTTGATTTTTTTTTATATATACAATTGTGTTTTTTATTAAAGATTTTCACATTACAAATACAGCACAATAAGCCTGTGAGAGCTGGAAGGAATCAAACAAAATAAATTAAAAACAAACAAAATTAAAAAAGTTACAGGCATCTAGGTTGAAAATAGACGTGTATCCAGAAAATTCGTTGATTGTTAATTAGTTGATAAGTTGATGTTGACTGAGAGAGTTAAGTTCCCTTTAACTTTGTATCAATCATAATAGATGTAGTGGGAATCTCCTTTAAGGATCCAGGACTACAATACCCAGAACCCCGTTCAGCACCCAAGGTGCATTGCCAACCCCAGAGACTCATGGGGTGGGCTATACAGGTGAAGCGGAGGCGGAGCTCGGCCTCTTTGGACGCCACCCTGCTATCAAGAGGATCCCCTGTGCGGACTTGCTGCTGGTGCGAGGCCTGAAGCCTGGGCCTTGCGCACTTCCAAAGAGCCTTCCACTCCACTGCGGAGCCTGTGTGGCACCTGATCTCCATTCGTTTCTCACTGACATCAGGAGAACAGAAGACCCGGCTATCGCAGACCCTGTGTGCGGATACACAGCGGTGGAAGCTACGGACGGGGACTAAGTCCGGTGTGGTGAGAGAGCACTAACTCAAAGTTATAGCCATGTACTTTGTTTAGGCCTACTGACTGCCTTGGCCCTTAGTGCTATAACAACTATCCTAGCAGGAGACTATTTCCAGAACTGAGTTTGATAGTCTCCTGGGAGTGGTTCCTTTGCTGAGACACTGTCCCGTTGGATTACAATTATTGTTCCTGATGCGCACCACCGTTTTCCTTGCATGCAAAGATTCTTCACCCTAAGACTATACCTTACTTTAAGTCAGGCCTGACTGGGTAGCGTAGAACATTATTGGGCGCCATATTGCTCACGGGGAGGATAGCTGCAGCGTGGTGCGCTAGTATATTTTATACAGTATTGCTAAGTGTCACTAATATTGCAGGGCTCTGCATGTGTTATTATGTACTGTACTTCTACCTAACTTTTATACCAAAGTAAAGTTGCTATAGTTAAGTACTCCGGTATTAGTGTCAATTACTATACTTTATTACTGCTTGCTTTATTGTGGGGCTGAGTCATAGATGTCGCAGTGACATTACCAGTCTATCATTCCCTAGACTAGCTGTGCCAGGAGAGGGTCGAGTAGATTGCCGGGGGTTGGTAGTGCTGTGTACAGGGCCAGAAACAAATCCTAATAGCTTGTACATGTATTTGAACCAGTGCTGTATTCTGGCCTAGGCCGACTAGGCCCAGGCCTAGGGCGGCACTTTGCGGGGGGCGGCCGGCCGCCCCCCCACGAAAATTGCACCCGCGCCCTCCTCCCGACTCCCGCACGCAGGGCCACTATCAGGGGAGTACTGCTAAGTGACTCGCGCCGGGTGTGGAGGGGGCCAGGAAGCAGTTGAAAGAAGAGCCATCAAGCCGCCGCCCCCCCACAGCCGTGATTCTGTTGTGGCCAATGATGGGGAGGTTAACAGCGGGCAGGAAGCTGGGCGGCGGCACGGCGAGTCCTATTAGAGCCGCTCTCTGTTCGGGTTACAGAAAGGGAAGGGGGGCGGCGGGGGAGATACAGACAGCCCGCAGCTCTCCTCTCCCTGTCACAGTGCTGCTGCCGAGTTCTCTGACAAATAGAATAGTGGCGATGTGACAGGGAGAGGAGAGCTGCGGACTGTCTGTATCTCCCCCGCCGCCCCCCTTCCCTTTCTGTAACCCGAAGAGAGTGAGAGCGGCTCTAATTGGATTCACTGCACCCTCCCCATGATTGGCCACAGCAGAGGGCCAATCAGAAGACTCTGGGGCATCATGGGAAATGTAGTTCCGGCCCCAGTGTGTGCATAGACACCAAGCTACAGCCCCCAGCATGCAAGCACTCTGCTGGAGGGGAGAGAGGGGGTGTTAGACGAGGAGCAAAAGAGAATACTGTGCTCGGGGAAACCAGAGAGGGAGCCACACTGTACACGCACCACCAGAGAGCCACGTTGTACTCACACCACCAGAGAGCCACGCTGTACCCCGCACCACCAGAGAGCCACGCTGTAACCCGCACCACCAGAGAGCCACGCTGTAACCCGCACCACCAGAGAGCCACGCTGTAACCCGCACCACCAGAGAGCCACGCTGTAACCCGCACCACCAGAGAGCCACGCTGTAACCCGCACCACCAGAGAGCCACACTGTACCCCGCACCACCAGAGAGCCACGCTGTACCCCGCACCACCAGAGAGCCACGCTGTAACCCGCACCACCAGAGAGCCACGCTGTAACCCGCACCACCAGAGAGCCACGCTGTAACCCGCACCACCAGAGAGCCACGCTGTACTCGCACCACCAGAGAGCCACGCTGTACCCCGCACCACCAGAGAGCCACGTTGTACCCGCACCACCAGAGAGCCACGCTGTACCCCGCACCACCAGAGAGCCACGCTGTAACCCGCACCACCAGAGAGCCACGCTGTAACCCGCACCACCAGAGAGCCACGCTGTAACCCGCACCACCAGAGAGCCACGCTGTACCCCGCACCACCAGAGAGCCACGCTGTACCCCGCACCACCAGAGAGCCACGTTGTACCCCGCACCACCAGAGAGCCACGTTGTACCCCGCACCACCAGAGAGCCACGCTGTACCCCGCACCACCAGAGAGCCACGCTGTACCCCGCACCACCAGAGAGCCACGCTGTACCCCGCACCACCAGAGAGCCACGCTGTACTCCACACCACCAGAGAGCCACGTTGTACCCGCACCACCAGAGAGCCACGCTGTACCCGCACCACCAGGGAGCCACACACTGTACCCGCACCACTAGAGAGCCACGCTGTACTTGCACCACCAGAGAGCCACGTTGTACCCGCACCACCAGAGAGCCACGTTGTACCCGCACCACCAGAGAGCCATGCTGTACCCTGCACCACCAGAGAGCCACGCTGTACCCCGCACCACCAGAGAGCCACGCTGTACCCCGCACCACCAGGGAGCCACGCTGTACCCCGCACCACCAGGGAGCCACGCTGTACCCCGCACCACCAGGGAGCCACGCTGTACCCCGCACCACCAGGGAGCCACGCTGTACCCCGCACCACCAGAGAGCCACGCTGTACCCCGCACCACCAGGGAGCCACGCTGTACCCCGCACCACCAGGGAGCCACGCTGTACCCCGCACCACCAGGGAGCCACGCTGTACCCCGCACCACCAGGGAGCCACGCTGTACCCCGCACCACCAGGGAGCCACGCTGTACCCCGCAGCACCAGGGAGCCACGCTGTACCCCGCAGCACCAGGGAGCCACGCTGTACCCCGCAGCGCCAGAGAGTCACGCTGTACCTGCACCACCAGAGAGCCACGCTGTACCTGCACCACCAGAGAGCCACGCTGTACCTGCACCACCAGAGAGCCACGCTGTACCTGCACCACCAGAGAGGGAGAAAGACCGAGCCACTGCCAGGATACAGACATGCTACACTACTGAGGGACCATTGTTGCGATTTCGCTGGGTCTGGTAAGAGGGCCTGTTGGCCATTATCCATTACTATTCCCAGGGACTGAGCCATTAGGAAGTGCCTAGCCTGCTATTCTCTAGGCCTTATTGACCACCACAACATCCCTCTCTGTCCTCTTCCCGCGGCGTCCCTCTGTCCTCTTCCCACGGCGTCCCTCTCCCACGGCGTCCCTCTGTCCTCTTCCCACGGCGTCCTTCTCCCACGGCATCCCTCTGTCCTCTTCCCACGGCGTCCCTCTGTCCTCTTCCCATGGCGTCCTTCTCCCACGGCGTCCCTCTGTCCTCTTCCCACGGTGTCCCTCTGTCCTCTTCCCACGGCGTCCCTCTGTCCTCCTCCCACGGCGTCCCTCTGTCCTTCTCCCATGAAGATGACATGGCGGGTCTTAAAAAGGAAGGGGGTGTGGCTTTGACAGGAAGGGGTGGGTCATATTTCAATTAGGGGGTGCGCAAATTTAGTCAGGCCTAGGGCAGCACAAAACCTAAATACACCACTGATTTGAACTATCAGGTGCTAAAGGGGTGTGACCCCATATTAACATTACATATTCTGGATGGACCCTTTGCACACTGCTACACCCTTCCCAGCAAACTATGCAGAGGAAAACAGGGATATTTACATGTTTAAGCTGACCAACTGCGTCAAAGTAATCCCTCTTCTGGCCAGTGTCATAAAAACAGTGACAGTGCATATTTTTTAGCACTGATCACTGCACTGTCCCCAAAAAGTGTCAAAAGTTAGGTGTCCAAATGTCCCCAGTCGCTAATCGCCGCCATTACTATTAAAAATAAACAAGGTTTGCCTCTCGTCATATAAATCCATATGCACTTATACTGTAGTATAATCATGGAGTGTTAGAAGTTTCTTCCATTTGTTTTATTTTTAACCCCTTATACTGCGGCAGGTTGGCTCCCCTGGACCAACCGTCGTAGCTGTACGTCGGTTCGCCTTTTGACCACTAGGGGGCGCACTCGTGCGTCCACGGTGCAACGCTAGAGCGGATGTGCGTGCCCGGCGGTCGCGATGACCGCCGGATACCCAGGATAGCTCCACACAGAGACAGAACGGAGATCTGTCAATGTAAACAGACAGATCTCCATGCTGTCAGGGGTGAGGAGACCGATCTGTTGTTCATACTAAGTATGAACAACGATCAGTCTCCTCACCCAGGCTGTCCCATCCCCCCACAGTTGGAATCACTCCCTAGGGAACACATTTAACCCCTTGATCGCCCCCTAGTGTTGACCCCTTCCCCGCCAGTGTCATTTACACAGTAATCAGTGCATTTTTATAGCACTGATCGCTGTATGAATGCCAATGGTCCAAAAAATGTGTCAAAAGTGTCCGATCTGTCTGCCATAATGTCGCAATCCCGATAAAAATCGCAGATTGCCGCCATTACTAGTAAAAAAAAATAATAATAAAAATGCCATAAATCTTTCCCCTATTTTGTAGACGCTATAACTTGTGCGCAAACCAATCAATATACGCTTATTACAATTTTCTTTTACCAAAAATATAGCCTAAACTGAGGAAAATTTATATATTTTTTTTTTAAATTGGGGATATTTATTATAGCAAAAAGTACTTTGTGTTTTTTTGAAAATTTACGCTCTTTTTTTGTTTATAGCACAAAAAATTAAAATTTCAGAGATGATCAGATACCACCAAAAGAAATCTCTATTTGTGGAAAAAAAAGGACATCAATTCTATTTGGGTACAACGTCGCACAACCGAATTGTCCGTTAAAGCGACGCAGTGCCATATTGCAAAAAATGGCTCGGTCATTGAGCAGCCAAAGTTGTTAAAGGATCCATAGAGATGTGACTTGTGGACTCTTTAAAACATGTAGAAAGAAACTCATTAAAGCAGGTAAAATGAAAAGATGGAGTCGTTTTTTGCCTCATATTGTTCATAATATTTATAATACTTTGTCTAAAAAGAGGGCTATATATGTAGAGGCATAAATAGATATATAGCATTTTTTTTTAGCATCTTCCCTTTTTACCTTCTCTTTTCCTCATTGGATTAATGTACATTTTTGAATGCAGATATTTCTATTTATATAAAATCTTCTATAATGCCGTTAGTTTGAATCATCCACAATTATCACTATCTGTGTGGGGTCTTCCCAGGCGCTGTTCCCAGGAGGGAATTTGCCCCTTTATTTTATCTCCCTGTTGGGGCCTTGGTTTATTCCTCCCCCTGTTGATATACACTCAGTTAATTGTAGGAACTCATTCTCACAGATACATATGAATATGCACTGTGACTGTTATAAATATGGTGTAATCAATGTTTTTTGACATCTAGAAAATATTTATGTATCTCGCCATTAGGCTCCTGATGAAGTGGAATAATTCCAAGAAACGTGTTGAGTTTGCGGAAAGGAATAACTGAATATGATAGTTTGATTATACATAATGTTGGATTGCATGTACTCTAACTAGGATTTTTTAGGGAAAATAGGTCTATTTTTTACCCTAAAACTAGAGTTGTTATCCAATATGGAAGTGTTTTTAATTAATAATTTTTTTGATGTACAATAAACTTTATAATTTTAACTGTAAGTTTGTGTTGTGCCTTCAAAGTCCAGCCATGTCAAATAAAATTTTCTGTTTGCCATTTAAAGCCCAACTCTGGACAGAAATAAAATAATCCCTTGCAGTGGGGCTTTGTCTGCTCTGCATGGGTTAATTGCTTACTTTGTCTAGGGGAGAGGAAAAACTGTTTTACTTACCTGTAGGGATGAGCTTTATGTTTGAGTCGAACATGAGTTCAACTCGAACATTGGCTGTTCGCCCGTTCGCCGACTAGCGAACAATTTGGGAGGTTCGCGGCAAATTCGAAAGCCGCGGAACACCTTTAAAAGTCTATGGGAGAAATCAAAAGTGCTACCGGTAATTTTAAAGGTTAATATGCAAGTTATTGTCATTGCAGTGTATTGCCCCAGGGGACATGTACCAATGCAAAAAAAAGTTTTAAAAACAGCAGTTTTTTCAGGAGCAGTTATTTTAATAATGCTTAAAGTGAAACAATAAAAGTGAAATATTCCTTTAAATTTCGTACCTGGGGGGTGTCTATAGTATGCCTGTAAAGTAGCACATGTTTCCCATGTTTATAACAGTCTCTGCACAAAATGACATTTCTAAAGGAAAACAAGTAATTTAAAACTACTCGCAGCTATAATGAATTGTCGGGTCCCGGCAATACAGATAAAAGTCTTTGAAAAAAAAACGGCTTGGGTTCCCCCCCAGACCATTACCAGGCCCTTTGGGTCTGGTATGAATATTACCCCCCTCCTGAACCATACCAGGCCACATGCCCCCAACATGGGCCTCATCCCCACAACCCTTGTCCAGTGGTTGTGGGGGTCTGCGGGAGGGGGGCTTATCGGAATCTGGAAGCCCCCTTTAACAAAGGGGACCTCCAGATCCTGCCCCCCCATGTGAATTGGTAAGGGGTACATTGTAGGCTTGTGCACAATGGAAAAATTTGGTTAGTTTCGGTTCGTTTCTTTTCGGTCCTGTTGATTCGTAATCATTCGTAATTTTGCTAGACGGGATTTTTCGTGTTCGGACTAATTCGTATTTTCGCAAGCGACATTTTTCGTTGAATTTTTAGTTGATATTATAATTCGTACTTTCGGTAGAGTACATTGTTTTTCGTTGATTCTGGACACAACTCCTACTTTCGTAACTTTTTTTGGGTTCGTTGATTCGTAATTTTCTGTGTCTCTCTCACGACGACGCTGCCTATTATGCCTAATGTGCTTCGAATGGATTTGTACTTTTCTAAATACAAAGCGGTTATTTGTAACGATTCGAAATCGAGAGCAGAGCAGAGTGTTATTGTGCTTCGAATGGATTCGAAATCTCGTATTTTACTTTCGTTTTTTACATGCGGCTATAGCCTCCGCCCCTGTACACCATTTTGAGAGGGAGTTCAGCACGGTGTGGGAGAAGCAGAGAGCAGAGCAGAGTGAGTGTTATTGTGCTTTGTATGGATTCGTACATTCGTAACTTTTTCATAACGAATTATGCCGAAGACATTCGGGCATTCGCTATTTGCGGTATAATTTATTTCGGATTCGGTCTTATTCGTAATTGCTTTGTTCAGAAATTCGAATGCTTCCGAATGTCCGAAAGTTGCTAAATTCGGACGAATTTCGATTACGAAACGAATTGCACAAGCCTAGTCCATTGTACCCCTACCATTTCACAAAAAAAAGTGTCAAAATGTTAAAAACCACAGGAGACAGCTTGGGACAAGTCCTTTATTAAAAATAAAAAATAAAAAAAAGATTCCAGGGATGTAATCCATTCTCGATTTCCAGCGAGGATACGACGCACACGATACTGCCTCCACGGGAGGCACCCGATGAATGACGTGATCCAGCCTGACAGCTCTAATATAGCCGTCACATCTCCCCGCACCCCTCTGATGCAAGGGAAAATGCCAGGGGTTACCCAGTGACGTGTACGGGTGACCCCACCCCCCTCTGCTGCAACGCAGGTTTTCTGTTGCATCTGAGGGGGGTGGGGTCACCCGTACACGTCACTGGGTAACCCCGTTAGTTCCGTTAGTTAGTTATTTTTTCAAATTTTGGGATTTTCTTTCCTATTTTCGGATTTTAGAATTTACAAATTTTCTAAATTACAAATTTTCGGATTTACGAATTTACAAATTGCGATCATAAAGAATAGCAGATGAGCTTTTAATTAGCAGTGGGTGAATACAATGTGCTTTGGAGCAAACTCCTTTTCTCAAAGGTTTGGATTAAGCAAGTAAGAAGTTTTGCACTATAAAATACTGTACTTCTTTTTACGATTTTGTTTGACTTGAAAAAAGAATGGCCTCTTGAAGAATTCGTTACTGCAGCTAATTGGTGTTATTTTATGTATTATAGATGGTTGAAGTATAGGATGCAAAGATACATTATTTTTGTGTAAATTAACTGCCTTTTCTGCTACATTTCTCCCGCATATGATTTGCTTATTTTACCAGATGAATTACCCAATTATCTGGGTAGATGGTTATTATGGTTTGCAAAATACTTATTAAGAAATATCTGTCCAAACACTAATGGTCTAACAAGGGACCTCTACTTACTACACGCTTCTTTTCCAACTTTTTATCAAAGAAACAACTTTTTAGGTCACGGACTCCTGTTGCAGTTATGTAACAATACATGTAGTGAGTCATCTGAAAGGCTTTATACACTGCAGTACTATGAGAAACTGGAAAAAATAATAATTTGTGTTCATGTTTAATTTGTATTTGTTTGTGGTCCCATGCAAAATAAACATTTTACAGTTAGTTGGTCTGCAATAGGCTTGAGGTCCAGTGGGTACTACCGTAGGTTTGGGGTAAATCCTGAAAGTTCAAGATTAAAGATGTTGGTTCATTTTTGTCCAGATGGACTTGGGAGAATTTTTTGGGAAGAAAAAAAAAAAAACTAACAATAGCCATTTTTAGATATTATGGTGTCTTTATTTAACCCTACCAAGTATGAAACTATAAACCATAATATTTTGCACCTGTCGGGAGCATGTAAACGCTCCTGATCTTTGACAGCTGCTGGTCTCATCTTGGTTTTGCCTATCTATCTGTCCACCTGCAAGATGATTAATGTGGCCAGTCTCAAACTCAGGATCCGCGATACCCCTGAATCCCAGAACCCCCCCCCCCCCCCCAAGCATTCCATGTACTTCATTTGTTCCTTTACCTCTCTATCTGAACTGAGTTGTGTATGTGTTATCAACCTTAATATTCCCTCTTCACTCATCCGGTTAGAATGTCTACCAGCTTCCACTCCTTAGGTTGTTGCCTTGGTGCAAATTATTAGTTAGTTACCCACGTAACAACAGTTACGCTGTTATCAGTTTTCTTTGCATGGTCTCTGCTGTCAAGGCTGATTGTCTATTACTGTTATTTATTTTTTTCTACACTGCGAAGGCTATGCTGTTTTTTTCGAAGCCTTTGTGGATATACAGTACTTGTGTGTGATAGATTTATTTTTCTACTTTCCAAGAAAATTCTTAATTAAATATATTTAACCACTTCAATACCATGCACTTATACAGCTTCCTGCCCAAGCCAATTTTGAGCTTTCAGCGCTGTCGCAATTTGAATGACAATTGCGCGGTCATGCAATACTGTACCCAAACAATTTTTTTATCATTTTGTTCCCACAAAAAGAGCTTTCTTTCGGTGGTATTTGATCGCCTCTGCGATTTTTATTTTTTACATAACAAATTGAAAAGAGTGAAAATTTTGAAAAAAAATAAGTTTTTCTTTGTTTCTGTTTATTTTTTTTTGTAAATAAGTACCTTTTCTACTTCAATGACGGGCACTGATAAGGCGGCACTAACGGGCACTGATAAGGTGACACTGATGGGCACCGATGAGGTGGCACCAATGAGGTGGCACCGATGAGGTGGCATTGATGATAGGCACTGATAGGCGGCACTGATAGGCGGCACTGATGGGCACTGATAGGCGGCACTGATGGGCGCTGATATGTGGCACTGGTATGCGGCACTGATGGGCACTCATAGGCGGCACTGATGGGCACTCATAGGCGGCACTGATGGGCACTTATAGGCATCACTGATGGATACTTATGGGTGGCACTGATAGGTGGCACAGACGGGCACTGATAGGTGGGCACTTATGGGCACAGATGGGCACGGATGGGCACTGATAGGTGGCACTAATGGACACTGGTAGGTGGCACTGATGACTGGTGGCTGGCATTGCTGGGCATCATGCATTTTTTTTGTGCCATGATGGTGCCAATCAGTGCCCATTTGTGGGCACTGATTGGCATATATTTTTTCTCTCTTTGTGCATGTGGATGGCCATGGGGGACTTACCTGGCCATCCACATGCTTGGGGTTCCCTGGTGGTCATGGGGGGCTTCCCTGGTGGTCCAGTGTGGGTATCCGAGGGGGGGCTGCGCTGATAAACAATCAGCGCGAACCCCCCCTGTCAGGAGAGCCGCTGATCGGCTCTCCTCTACTCGCGTCTGTCAGACGCGAGTGAGGAAGAGCCGATCAACGGCTCTTCCTGTTTACATTGTGATCAGCCGTGATTGGACACGGCTGATCACGTGGTAAAAAGCCTCTGCCGGAGGCTTTTTACAGAGATCAGTGTAGTGGTGGATCAGACTGACCCACCGCTCCACCGATCGCCGCGATGCGCGCCCCCCGGGCGCGCGGCAGCTGTTATCCCGCAGGACGTCATATGACGTCCAGTGTGGATAACTGAACCACTTCCCGGACGTCAATCTGCTATTGATGGGGCGGGAAGTGGTTAAAAAAAAATGTGCTTAGTCTCTGGGTGGAGACCAAACCTGATTTAAGCCAGCAAAGCCAGCAGTCTTATGCTTGTGATAGTGTTTGCAATACGTGCTCAAGTTCTCTGTCTGTCTGGTTCTGCTTTTTGGATTCCTCTGCTTGTGACCTCAGATTGGATATCGACTATTCCCTGAACTCTGCATGCCTTTTGACTATGGATTGAGCCCTGTCTACTCTAAACCTATAGATGAAGAACACAGAAGCTAGCTATAGTGTCTAACCATCTGCGTTAGGGTTAAGCGTGACAGCATTACCTTTGAACTATGGACCGAGGGCTTAGAAGGGCAAACAAAGGGGCTTTTAAGACACTTTAAAAGGAGGAGGGCAGAGCAGCATAGTGTCAGTAAATTGGACGCTGTTATAGGAAAGTACAAGGAAACCTGGTGAAGTGCATGTGCAAAGTTTAGAATCAGACAGGAAACTATACATTAATTCTGACTATTCGCTCTTTGGGCTATCTTTACCTTAGCTGCCTTTTTTCCTTACTATCAGAGGGCTTTTCGGTCTTTCATTTTATTTTTTAGTTGAATTGAAGTCACATTTAGCTGCTGTCCCATCATCAGAAATTTTTATTTTTTTTGCAGATTACTCTTTTAAAATAATATTGGCTTTTGCTTCAAAGAGAGTGACATTTTGAGGTTTCCATTTAATTGGGGGTGTAACATTTTTTTTTTTTTTTTAAAGTAGTCTGTTCTTTTTTGCAGGACGTATTTGGATTGTTTGAAGGAAAAAAAAACAAGCACAAGAACAGTGTACAATTAAACCAACTCACATTCACTGCACCTTCCCATTACCATAGCTAAAATGAAAGTTAGGCATACATCAATTAGGCCTATTATCCCTGATTACAATTGTGCTGCTGCTGGCCAATTGTGCACTGTTCTATCATCTGCAGTATCTTAATAATTAAAGTAAAGTCATAGCCTGTGTTCTTTGTTCCTAGTAAATTTTCTAGTCTAGCTTAAAGGGATTGTAAACGATCACCTTGTAAAACAACCCATTCAGTTTAAAATAGAAATTAAATACATTATAAATGCAATTTTTTCAAAATTCAAATTTTTTCTTAGTGTGGTTAGTTTTAATAGGAAATCTGAGGGACTGGCAGGAACGCCAGGGATTTCACACAAAGGAAACAATACAAAAAGAACAGGATACTTTCTCATACAAGTACATGGTACAGCAGACACATATCAGGAATATGAAATGTTGGGGTAACAAACACTTTAATCTTACTTGCTATTTAAAACTGTCATCTTTGGATTCCTATTTTTTGTAAAATACCTGGCTGTTCTCTTTTTCTCTAGTACTTTTTAAGCCAATTCTCCCTCCTTGAAAATTTTTATTGCCTGCCAATTTTACACTGCTGTATCATCTATGGTCTCTTAGTTCTCAAGGGGTGCTTGTAGAAATTGACCAATGTCAGGATAGTTTTGCTCAGCGAGAACAAGGTCTGCCACAGTGAGCCAATGGCCAAAGTGGGCCTATTGTCTATTGATGAAAAAACATGTGCTGCTCCTAAAGCTACCGAAATAAGAAATTTGAATAAGAAATAAAAGCTTTTTATTCAAACTAAAATATATTCTATCGAATTTAAGTGGTACTGTTGTATGTAAACCAATCTAACTGTAAAAGAAGAAAAATCAGTTCCTTTGTAGAATATACGTTGTCATTATACACTGTTGCTGTGAGTGTCCATAAAAATGATACTTCTATGTAACACCATGTACAGCTTTAAGGCATCCCCAAGTATGTTATTTAAAAATTTGTGTTATTTCAATGTTGCCCTCCAAGCTGTGTTAAAGTGGAACTTTAGGTAATAAATAAAAATGCTTTGTCTATTTTGCAATAAAATTATCTACCTGCTCGTCCACCCCTGTACAATGAGCTGCACACTTGGCAATGCTGAAAATCTGGCGCATGCGCAGAAGTGACATCATCCCCACCTAGCCAATGAAAGCGGCTGGCGTTCCATAGCCGGCAGCCTTTTAAAGGAACACCAGGGCTGGCAGGTAGAGTTTAAATCACATATTGCAGGAGAGGAAAGAAAGTTAGCTTTGTGCAATCTATGTATACTAGACATCTACAGAGAGATTGTTACACTTCCTCTCTTTCTCTTTACTCCAGGATACTTACCTATCTGCAAAAGGGGTGTGCATGGTACCACATAGATCTATGCAGCTACTTCCATTTCCACTCTTCATCTTCCATCTTGTCATGTCACTTCCCCCTGCCTTCATTCTTTCTCACTTGCAAGCATCAAACAAACAGTGAAGGGCTAGACAAGATGATGGGTGGTAATATAAAGGTTGAATACAAAGCAAATTAACCATATAATGAATACAATCCTCTTGTCCCTGTCAGGTTTATTGTAAAAACATAGAAAAGTGATGGCAGAAAAATACAGAGTAGTTCATCGAGTCTGACCATTTTATTTTACTTTTTTGTCTGAGTATAGGTCCATGTTTGTCCCAAGCATATTTAAAGCCATTTATTGACTGTCTCACTACCTCTGCTGGGAGTTTATCACAAGCATCAACTACCCTTTCATTAAAATAATACTTTCTAAGATTAGTTTTGAACTTTACTCCAGTTAGTTTGAGGTCATGTGTTCTTGATTTTGTTTTTTATATTGAAAAAAGTACTGTGATGAACCCTCTGTCCTCAAACAAAACTTGGCCCGCCATCAATGCTTCCTCTGTTCAGAACCAGCACCATCCAAGACTCTCCAGCCCCCCCCCCCCCCAGTCACCAGACAACACCTCAGTGTAGGGTAAAAACCAACAGAAATTTTTATTCAAGCACATGTTATCCAGATATCTCACTTCAAAACACTCCCCCCCCACCCTTCGAAAACAGGGCAGGTAAAACTGTCCAATCACAATAGACACACAGGTCAGATGTGTTCAAACTTCTCATCAGTAAACAGTCTTATCCGCAGGGGGGCTGCTGGAGGAATCCCCCCTCCCTCTTTCCTCACAGCAAGACACTTACACATCCCAGAATAGTTGAGGCAGACAGCCACAATAGACAATAGAATACAGTCACATCCCAAACTATCACAGCAAATAGTACACAACAGCATTGAGTCTGACTAGCACAGATAAGACTGGGGTTCTCATTCACCCTGTGCCCCTATTAGAAACACAGGGTGATTTACACATAAGAGGGGCTGGGGAAGCTGGACAAGGAGCCACCAGAACTCTCCAGGGCAAGCTGAGCCGCACAAACCCCCCCAGCCAAAGTCACTCCTGTCACAAGTACCCCCAGGTCTTTTTCCTCTGTAGTGCTGGCCAACACGGTACCCCCAATGTTGTACTCTCTCAAGGGATTATTTTTCCCTAGGTGCATTATTTTACATTTAGAAACATTGAACTGCAGTTTCTGCTTTGGCCAATCTTCCAGAAATGCCAAATCACGTTCCATGTAACACCTCCAGGGATATCAATCCTATTACACACTTAACATACCTTGCCCAACAAACCTTTATTGTATTATATAGTTTTCAAAAATCAAGTCCTACCACAGGGGAGTTGCTGGTGTAATGCAAATCACAACATAAAAAAAAAAATGTGTATTAACTCATATTGATAAGAAACAAAAAAGAAGAAAGAAAGAAAAATGAAAGGGTTAAAAATCTCAGCCAAGAATAAAAAATAATACATTAGCCCCACTTCATCAAATATGTGTGTGGGCCCCGTATTGCATTCATAACACATTCAATTTTTTTTTCTATTATAATTGTGGGATTGAAGTGCTCAATCTTCATTTTGATTGAATGGGAATACAAGTACCAGCTCACCTTGGAATGGAATCATATTACTTGATGACTATAATGCAGCTCTAATGCTTATATGAGACATGGTTAGAGGTGATTAATTTGGCTGATCACCCGGCATAATCTACATATGAGATTGGTTAACCTTCATTTGAGACATTCTGTTACAATTATTGCTAACTTTGAGAGCAAGGATTTACGATAGAAGAGAAATTGAATCTGGTGCAGCTGTGCATGGTGGCCAATCAGCTTCAAACTTCAGTTAGAGGGTAACTCCACTTTCGTGGGGGAAATAAATTGCAAATAAAGAAACAATAATATAGCGTATACAATTGCGATACAAGTCATATTGTAATTGAATGTTAATAAAAATTACCTTTCCTTTTCAATCTGCAGCCGCTGTAATTTTCTGAAAATGCAATATGGCTACCTGGAGTTGTTCTGTACACAGAATGTGTACAGAACACCCCACAGATATTTCATTTCCTGCTTGTGTGATTGGCTCATCAATTTTCCCAAAAGTCTGCACTAAGATACAAATCTGATTTCAGGCATCCTCTGCAACAAAAATCTCATTTTTGGTGTGATGCTCCCAATAGGAACACAACTAAAGCAAGGATCTCCAAACTACGGCCCTCCAGCTGTTGCGGAACTACATGTCCCATGAGGCATTGTAAAACTCTGACATTCACAGACATGACTAGGCACGATGGGAATTGTAGTTCCTGAACAACTGGAGGGCCATAGTTTGGGTACCCCTGATCTAAAGGGATTCAGACCCTGACACTTTCCTCATTAGTGCCCTGCAGCTGCTGCTGCTGATTGATATTTATGAAACCACTCCTATTAGACTCACTTTCCCACATGGGCACAGAGAAACACACAGGGATTTCTTTAGAATAACAAAAGCTAGAAATCTGCAACAAACTTTGTTAAAATCCTTTCAAAGTACATAGATCACCTGAAGGGTAAGTTTTATATCCCAACAAAAGTTGAGTTACTCTTTAACCACTTCAGCCCTGGAAGATTTGGCTGCTCAATGACCAGGCCATTTTTTGCGATTCGACACTGCGTCGCTTTAACTGACAATTGTGCTGTCGTGCGACGTTGCACCCAAACAAAATTGACGTCTTTTTTTTCCCCACAAATAGAGCTTTATTTTGGTGGAATTTGATCACCTCTGCAGTTTTTATTTTTTGCGCTATAAACAAAAGAAGAGCGACAATTTTGAAAAAAACACAATAACTTTTACTTTCTGCTATAATAAGTATCCCAATTTTTTTCCCTCAGTTTAGGCCGATATGTATTCTTCTACATATTTTTGGTCAAAAATAATCGCAATAAGCGTATATTGATTGGTTTGCGCAAAAGTTACAGCATCTACAAAATAGGGGATAGATTTATGGCATTTTTATTATTATTATTTTTTTACTAGTAATGGTGGTGATCTGCGATTTTTATTGGGACTGCGATATGGCAGCGGACAGATCGGAGACTTTTGACACATTTTTGGGACCATTGACAATTATACAGCGATTAGTGCTATAAAAATGCACTGATTACTGTATAAATGTCAATGGCAGGGAAGGGGTTAACACTAGGGGGCGATGAGGGGATTAAATGTGTTCCCTAGGTGTGTTCTAACTGTTGGGGGGAGGGACTTACTAGGAGGAGAGAGAGATCAGTGTTCATACATTGTATGAACACACGATCAGTCTCCTCTCCCCTGAGAGAACCGGGATCTGTGTGTTTGCACACACAGATCCCGGTTCTCGCTCCGTCACGAGCGATCGCCGGTGCCCGGCGTTCATTGTGCCCGCCGGGCACTGGCATCGGTGGCGCTCGCGCCCCCTAGTGGCCAAAAGGCGAAGCGACGTAAGGTAACGGCGCTTCGCCCAGGGAAGCCAACCTGCTGCAGTAGGACTGCGGCGGCTGGTCCAGAAGTGGTTAAGCTTTGATAATAAACCTTGGAAGCTGATTGGTTTCTATGCAGAGCTGCACAAGATTTTGCACTCTCCAGTTCCAGTAAATTAACCCCAATGTGTTATAAATGCAATCCAGGGCCCACACGTGTATCTGATGTAGCGGGGTTAATGTATCATAATACTATTCTTGGCCAAGATTTTTAGCCTTTTAATTTTGGTTTCTTTCTTTTTTTCTGTTTCTTATCAATATAAATATATATAAATCATGCAAGCTACTCTAGAGCAACATGAGACTGCAATTAGCGTCAGGTATAAAGTAACCTGAGGTTACAACCTAGCGTCAGGTGTGGTATAACAATTCCTGTGAAACAAAAGTGAAAATTCATAGCTGCTAAACATTGATCACAATCTATGAAAACATATATACAAAAAACAAAAAAAATGCAGCGCTGTGTGATACTGAACCTTACAAATGCATAGATAGTGCCATAAACAATTAAAATCAATATTGCTAAAAAAATGTAACTATGAACATAAAAAATTTACTTTTGTGTAACAAGCAAGCTCACAGTGAAAGCAATTTAATACTATTCCTTAATATCAAGTGTCCAAAAAAAGATTTGTTCTCCCAATTTTCATCACTCCACAGAGACAAAAGTGCAAATTGAGGTATTAGACCACTTTCACACTGAGTCGCTTTTCAGGCGCTTTCACGCTAAAAAAAGTGCCTGAAAAGCTCACAAAAACGTATTTCCATTAAAATCAATGAATGCTTTCACACTGGGGCAGTGCGCTGAAAAAACGCCCCTCTCCATTGAAATTAATTGAAAGCGCTTCAAAAGCACCTGAAAATCGCTTCAAAAGCGCTCAGTGTTTTACTGGCAGTTTTTCAAGCACCTCAGTGTGAAAGAGGCCTTATACATAATACTGTCCAAAAAGTGACTCTAGTGATGATAATCCTGATCAAAGGAGGGTGACTTCACACACGTGCTCCCCCCCTCGCGTGAATCCGCTCACCTCCAACAGTGTGACCGCACACTTAAGTTTGGTCCACATAAGCAGTTGAACCACTCCTGGGCTCCGAGTAAAACTGGCTCACAGGATCCCACTGGAAAATCCAGAGAGGTTGTTCTCAATTTTAAAACAAGAAAGAGGCTGGATAGTGCATTATCGCTAGCAGGGATGAGCCGAACACCCCCCTGTTCGGTTCGCACCAGAACCTGCGAACAGACAAAATGTTCGTGTGAACTTTAGAACCCTATTAAATACAATGGACTCAAACGTTCGAAATCTAAAGTGCTAATTATAAAGGCTAATATGCAAGTTATTGTCCTAAAAAGTGTTTGGGGACCCGGGTCCTGCCCCAGGGGACATGTATCAATGCAAAAATAAGTTTTAAAAACGGCCGTTTTTTCGGGAGCAGTGATTTTAATAATGCTTAAAATGAAAAAATAAAAGTGAAATATTCCTTTAAATTTCGTACCTGGGGGGTGTGTATGATATGCATGTAAAGTGGCGCATGTTTCCCGTGCTTAGAACTGTCCCTGCAAAAAATGTCATTTTTGAAAGAAAAAAAGTCATTTAAAACTGACTCGCGGCTATTAATGAATTGTCGGCTCCCGGCAATACATACAAAAGTCATTGATAAAAAAAAAAAAAAAAGCGTGGGGGTTCCCCAGAATTCAATTACCAGGCCCTTCAGGTCTGGAATGGATATTAAGGGGAACCCCGCCGCAAATTTAAAAAAAAATTGACGTGGGGTTCCCCCAAATATCCATTCCAGGCCCTTCAGATCTGGCATGGATTTTAAGGGGAACTCCACCCCGAATAAAAAAAAAAATGGCGTGGAGTCCACCTAAAAATCCATACCAGACCCCTTATCCGAGCACGCAACCTGGCCGGCCGCAGGGGAAGAGGGGGGGACGAGAGAGCGGCCCCCCTCCCTCCTGAACCGTACCAGGCCACATGCCCTCAACATGGGGAGGATGTCCCCATGTTGATGGGGACAAGGGCCTCATCCCCACAACCCTTGCCCGGTGGTTGTGGGGGTCTGCGGGCGGGGGGCTTATCGGAATCTGGAAGACCCCTTTAACAAAGGGGACCCCCAGATCCCGGCCCCCCCCCCCTATGTGAATTGGTAAGGGGTACATTGTACCCCTACCATTTCACGAAGAAAGCGTAAAAAAATGTTTTAAAAAAACACACAAACACCTTGAAAAAGTCCATTGGCTTGAGCGGGGAACTTCCTTCACTGTGTAAATTTAAATTACACAGTGAAGGAAGTTCCCCACTCAAGCCAATGACGTAGGCGGGTCCGACATACCGAGGGGGCGGACCTGATAGGGAACTGCTCTCACTTTGGTAATACATGTATAGACCCGCCCCTTCTCATGTTCCGCTTCTAATCCGCGGAGCGGACCTGATGGGGAACTTTAGAAGGGGCGGGTCTATACATTTAAAACACTGAGAGGGAGTTCCCCATCAGGTCCGCTCAGGCACTACCAATGAAGGACAGCGCTGGACATCGGGATCGCCGCGGGACACTGGATTTCATCGCTGGAATGTTTTTTGTTTTTTTTTTTAAATAAAGGACTTTTTCAAGGTGTTTGTGTGTTTTTTTAAACATTTTTTTTACGCTTTCTTCGTGAAATGGTAGGGGTACAATGTACCCCTTACCAATTCACATAGGGGGGGGCGGGATCTGGGGGTCCCCTTTGTTAAAGGGGTCTTCCAGATTCCGTTAAGCCCCCCACCCGCAGACCCCCACAACCACCGGGCAAGGGTTGTGGGGATGAGGCCCTTGTCCCAATCAACATGGGGACATCCTCCCCATGTTGAGGGCATGTGGCCTGGTACGGTTCAGGAGGGAGGGGGGGCTGCTCTATCGTCCCCCCCTTTTCCCCTGCGGCCGGCCAGGTTGCGTGCTCGGATAAGGGGTCTGGTATGGATTTTTAGGGGGACTCCACGCCATTTTTTTTTTAATTTGGGGTGGAGTTCCCCTTAAAATCCATGCCAGATCTGAAGGGCCTGGTATGGATATTTGGGGGAACCCCACGTCAATTTTTTTAAAAATTTGCGGCGGGGTTCCCCTTAATATCCATTCCAGACCTGAAGGGCCTGGTAATTGAATTCTGGGGAACCCCCACGCTTTTTTTTTTTTTTATCAATGACTTTTGTATGTATTGCCGGGAGCCGACAATTCATTAATAGCTGCGAGTGAGTTTTAAATGACTTTTTTTCTTTCAAAAATGTCATTTTTTGCAGGGACAGTTCTAAGCATGGGAAACATGCGCCACTTCACATGCATATCATACACACCCCCACAGGTACGAAATTTAAAGGAATATTTCACTTTTATTTTTTCATTTTAAGCATTATTAAAATCACTGCTCCCGAAAAAACGGCAGTTTTTAAAACTTCTTTTTGCATTGATACATGTCCCCTGGGGCAGGACCCCGATCCCCAAACACTTTTTAGGACAATAACTTGCATATAAGCCTTTATAATTAGCACTTTAGATTTCTCCCATAGATTTTTCGAATTTGCCGCGAACACCCCAATTTGTTCGCTGTTCGGCGAACGGGCGAACAGGCAATGTTCGAGTCGAACATGAGTTCGACTCGAACTCGAAGCTCATCCCTAATCGCTAGTTTAAAAATGTATTTAGAAAACACAACATCAGGGTACATTTTAGGTGCTTCCAGCGCACCAAACGATAAAAAGCATTAAGCATAGGATTCCTCTCCAAACGACTTCCAAACATGTATGTGTCAGCAGCTTGTACAAACAAGCATGAATCCAAGCTCTTCCACTGTCCTGGCCCCTCCCCTACATGTGACGACACAAGGCTAATTATGTGTCTTCCTCAGGGGGATCTGTTTCTTATCAATATGAGTTAATAGATTTTTTTTTTTATAAATGTTCAGGTATTTCAGTGTGTTTGCCAGTCTTTTATGTAATGAGTGGGGTTTGGGAGAAAGAGTCAGGTTTTTATATATATCTTTTTTTACATCTTCTGATACAAAGAAAATAGTTGATCCATAGAAAGTACAGGCCGGCAACTCGACAGCTTCTCCATAGAAAATATTTATTGAAGCATTACAGCAGTAACATCATCCAAAACTGATGTGTTTCGGCCTTAGGCCTTCATCAAAAGCTTTTGATGAAGGCCTAAGGCCGAAACACGTCAAGTTTTGGATGATGTTACTGCTGTAATGCTTCAATAAATAGACATGTTTCTATGGAGAAGCTGTCGAGTTGCCGGCCTGTACTTTCTATGGATCACTTGTGAGCTTAATTAGCCAGAGCACTAACTACTCTACACACCAACTATACTATATAGTGGTAGAGCTTGGGTGAGTTTTCCTCTTGCTAAAGAAAATAGTTGTAAGGTTAGGGATGTGCTGAACATATTTAGGTAGGCAATGGGCCAAATATGCTCGGGTTTGGTTTGTCTGGTGAATGTATCATAAGTTCTGATGCCAAATCTGAACCCCTTTGAAATGACTGGGTGCCAAATTTTTAAAACAGATTTTCCCTATTTCTCAAGGGTAAAAGGCAAGGGGTTGTCAAAAAAATGGTATGGGTTTGGAGGGTAGGGGCTGCTAGGCACTGACCTGGGGGACAAGTACCAATGCAAAAAAATAAATAAAAATTCCTTCTACTGGAAAGTATTGATTTTAATTCTGCTTAACCATTTCAGCCCCAGAAGAATTTACCCCCTTCCTGACCAGAGCACTTTTTGCGATTCGGCACTGCGTCGCTTTAACTGACAATTGTGACGTTGTAACCAAACAAAATTTACATCCTTTTTTTTCCCATAAATAGAGATTTCTTTTGGTGGTATTTGATCACCGCTGCATTTTTTTTTTTTCCGCTATAAACAAAAAAAGAGCAACATTTTGAAAAAAAAGCAATATTTTTTACGTTTTGCTATAATAAATAGCCACAAAAAATATATAAAAAAACTAATTTCTTTCTCAGTTTAGGCCGATATGTATTCTTCTACATATTTTTGGTAAAAAAAATCGCAATAAGCATATATTGATTGGTTTGCGCAAAAGTTATAGCGTCTACAAAATAGGGGATAATTTTATGGCATTTTTATTATCGCGATCAGCGATTTTTATCGTGACTACGACATTATGGCGGACACATCGGACACTTTTGACACTATTTTGGGACCATTGTCATTTATAGAGCGATCAGTGCTATAAAAATGCACTGATTACTGTGTAAATGACACTGGCAGGGAAGGGGTTAAACATTAGGGGGCGATCAAGGGGTTAAGTGTGCCCTAGGGAGTGATTCTAACTGTGGGGGGGGGGCTCACAATAAAATGACATAGATCACTGCTCCCGATGACAGGGAGCAGTAGATCTCTGTCATGTTGCTAGGCAGAACAGGGAAATGCCTTGTTTACACAGGCATCTCCCCGTTCTGCCTCTCCGGGAGACAATCGCGGGCACCCGGCGGACATCGAGTCCGCGGGACCCGCGGGCACGCTCACGGAGCACGCGGCGGGCGCACGCGCGCCAGCACGTGGCAAATTCAAAGTACAGGTATGTTGCTTTGCGCAGCCGTGCCATTCTGCCGACGTATGTTGTCGTGAGCCGGTCGGCAAGTGGTTAAAGTGTAACATTAAAAATCAGACTTAGCGGAGGGAGATTTCTGCAGCATATTTGACAAATACAGAATCACAGTATATATAAAATAATATTCAAAGTGGTTGGAGGGAAGCTTCAAAATGGCAAAGATGTTTTTTTTATTACAAATTATGTGAGCAGACTGCAGTTCCTCTTTAAAATACAGCATCTTTTAGAGACTATACCAAGGTTATACAGCCAATACAAACACTTGAGTAATTTTATGTATATTGTTCAGCCAAGTAAAGCGCTACTTTTTGATATGTATAAATATGAAACATTCAATTGCACTGTGAACATTATTTCTTCTTCTATTATATTACAGATTTTCTTCCAGTCTAATTAATGTTGTTCATTATTCTCACTTCTAAGCTCTTTATTACCCACAGTACTCGGAGTCTGACTCATCCAGGCTCAGGAGATCTAAGGCAATAAAGAGAAATACGGTAAAAAGTTCTCTAAATACATTAGCTAACTTTGTGAGGGTGAGAACATGGAGTAGTCATAGTATAGAGTTGTGTGGTTAGCATTTATTGTAAAATAAATGTATTATCCTAATTGCAGGATTCTTCTAGATTCTTCTACTATATTAATACTTATTTTAACCTTGCTACATACATGTTTTTGGTGATCTTTTTACAGCAATCAGCTGTAAAATAAATTATTGGAATAGATTATTTTGTTACTTTTTTCCAAATATTTTTTATAGAACAGATGTTTGCAGATCTTTACAGAGCATGCTGGGCCATCCATATTAGGCCCAACCCCAGAGGAGCTTAAAAACGTAACTTTATACTGTATAAAACCCTACCAATGAACTTCTACATTTGCTCCCTTTTGGTCCGTTAAATGTAACATTTGAAGCAGTATGATTTATACGTTTGATAAGTACAAAAATACCCATTGAGCTTGTCAAAAATTCAGAGCTGTCCGGTGTCCGCTGTCCGATGTCCTCAGCTCACTTCATGTGTTATCTCAAATATTCTGTTTAGTCCTTCAAGTTCTTATCACGGACTACAAAATAATTTGCTTTTATGAAGAGAACTTTATACAGTATATATACCGTATATACTCGAGTATAAGCCGAGTTTTTCAGCACATTTTTTTGTGCTGAAAATGCCCCCCTCGGCTTATACTCGAGTCACCTTTTTGTGCCTGATCTCCCGAAGTTTGGGGAGCCAGTACCAGCTGACCGTAGGTCCCCTGGACCCCAAACTTGGCACACATGTAGCCCCATTTCTTCTCTATAAGTGTGCAAAGTTTTTTGTCTGGGGGACCTATTGTCGGGGAGCACCAATTTTTCAAACCTGGGCACACCTTCCATAGACTCCTATGTTAAACGTCAGTCTAGTCATGGACACAGTGAGGCATGGACACAGTGAGGCATGCACATGGATACAGTGAGGCATGCACATGGACATAGTGAGGCATGCAGATGGACACCCTAGGCTTATACTCGAGTCAATACGTTTTTTTGTGGTAAAATTAGGTGCCTCGGCTTATATATGGGTCGGCTTATACTCGAGTATGTACGGTACCTTTTTGATTTGTATTTTTTCTCTGTTTTCAGCTGCATGAGGTTCTTGGAGAGATGGGGGTGGAGAAACAGAAATACACTGATCTCCCCAGAGAATGGGTGTGCCAGGAAGGGAGTTACTTAGCTCCCAGCTGTCAAACTGTGTTTGATTTGGAACAAAGTCCCTCTGTTCCTCTTTGGTCCTCATGTGTCCCTCATTTTGATCTCAATATAGTTGTATATAAAATGCACTATTTATCTTAAATAGTGTTTCACAGTGCTAAACCTTTCATCTAAATTCTAAATTGCTACATTTGTAAATTTCAAAAGCCAATATACAGCAATAGTAGTGGAAAAAAAAGCACTTGTGGGTTTAACTGATCATTTATTTTGAATAATTCTTCTTTAAGGGGGCGTACCAGGGGGTGTGTTCTATACCTACATACTTTTTCTAATAGGTGACCCTCATTCCCATCTCAAAAAGTTTGGAGGTATGATGTCAACACAAGTCTTGACCATTGGAGGATAGGCAGGCTGTGCTCCCAGCACAGCCTGAAAACTGACCACACAGGGATGGATGTGCTTTCGTGCCTGGTGTGATCAGTTTGAATTAGGAAAGCAGAGGGACTGGCAGAATCAGCAGGTATATCAGACAAAGGAAGAAATGATGGCTACAGAGCGGTTGTCCAGTTCTGGGAGGCCATAATATGACTGCCTCCCGTGATTGCCTCCAGACACTGCTGATCACAGATTGATGTAAAGAGCCAATCAGCTAATCACAGAGGTAAACAGAAACCTAGTTATCGGCAATCCTTTGCTCATGCTGACAGCATGAGGAGAGGAGAGGAGAGCCGATAACTGGCTTGTTTAAAGGGGACATGTACACTGATTATCAGTGTCCTGATTATCAGTGCCGTCCCAACAGTGCCCACCAGTGCTGCCAATCTGTGCCAATCAGTGCCGCCTATTAGTGCCCATCAGTGTTGCCTATCAATGTCCATCACTGCTGCCTATCAGTGCCACCTATCAGTGCAGTCTATCAATGCGCATCAGTGCCACCTCATCAGTGCAGCCTCATCAGTGCAACATCAGTGAAAGAGAACAATTACCTGTTTGCAAAACTTTATAACAAAACTATGAAAAAGGTTTTTTTTTTTTTTCAAAGTTTTCTTTATTAATTTATTTAGAAAAAAAATAAAAAACCCAGCCGTAATTAAATACCACCAAAATAAAGCTGTATTTTTGTGAAAAAAAATATAAAAAATAGTTTGGGTACAGTGTTGCATGACCGCGCAATTGTTATTTAAAATGTGACAGCGCTGAAAACTGAAAATTGGCCTGGGCAGGATGAGGCGGGGGATAAGTGCCCAGTAAGCAAGTGGTAAAACTTAGGCCTCATGCCCACGGACGTTTTTACAGCCGCGTTTTTGAGCATTTTTTACAGCTTAAAAACGCCTGTCCATGTTAGTCTATAGCTTCATGCCCACCTAGACGTTTTTGAGATGCAAACAGCATAGACGTTTTTAAGCTGTAAAAAAAACCCAGGACCAGTGCATTCCTCAGCGTCGGCGTTAGGCCTAAAAAAACGTGGAGCGTCAAAAAACGCGTGAAAACGCACAAAAACGCCGCAATTGCGTTTTTGAGCTCCAACGTTTTGTTTTTTGTTTTTTTTGGGGAAAAAAATAAAAATAAAATTATACAATAACATGGACAGGCGTTTTTAAGCTGTAAAAAACGCGGCTGTAAAAACGGCCGTGGGCATGAAGCCTTAAAGTGATTCTAAACACACACTGTTTGATTTACATTGTCCCTTTTACTTCTGTAGATGGGTGATGGCACTGTAATTATTTGAATAAAAAAAAAAAACATCAACAACAAAAGTACCTTTTTCCTAATCGATACACAGCTCTCACATGACCCAGATCTTTCCTAGCCTGTCTGCAAGGAAGCATAAGCAGGAGGAGCTTCTAGTCCTCTGCTGTTGGTCACATGTTCAGAACAGGTTTCCCCTTTGCAAAATTCCATAACTTTTTCTTTTGGATGTATAACCCTTCAATTTCTTTCCTGGTGGCAATGGTCGCTAGGTTAGATAGTTAGATAGAAAGGGTTAATTTATACACCTGAGACATAGACAGGAATAAAAACCTCTAATATCTATTACTGATCTGGCAAATTCCTCATACATATCACTTGAAAAAATATAAAAAAAAAAAAAATTGTGCATATAGTAGGAAATGCTGTTTTGCCCTCTTTGGGATACAGAGTAAGAATACATAAATGATATCAAACTAATATAATAATAAACTATTTAAATTTGGCATACAAATATATATTTAAAATTCAAATCGTTCTTATTATGTGGAAATAACATGGTATGGGTGGATTTCTTCCAGCCCGTCTCTTAGAATAAGATGGAGGTGAAACCTCCATCAATCTGCATGTACTATCCCACCCCAATTGCATTTAACTGGTTAGTGGGTATGGAGGAGGAGGGAGAGAGTGGGCTGTCATTTACCACTGTGTATACGCCCACATGTGTGACTCTATAGTCACATGGGCTGCTCAGAAGATGTAATAGGGAGGAAATGCTCAGCATAGGAACTCACTGAAAACTGAGCATGTGCAGAGTTGCCATTACAGCTGCAAAATCCCTAACTGAATTTGGGACATGGACAGAAGGTGGAGATAGAGAGCAGCAGGATCAACCAGGTTTTTTGCAGAATACAGAAAACAAATCTCAGTGAGTGAGTATGAATTGCATGTAATACACCATTTTTTCGATGATGTGGGTTTAGTGATATTTTAACCCTTAAGCCAAGCCTAACACCTAATCTAATCTAAACATCCCTCCACTTTAATCCTAAATCTAACCCCCAATTCTTGACATCAAATACTTGATATCTTATTGGCCCTAACTGTATCACACTCCGTCTTTTTACAGTCCTTTCACCGCAGTTTTTCATGCTAAGATTTTGGCTCAGAGAGAAAATATCTCTAAAAAGCAATTGCCATCACAATGCTGTCGGTACAAAAAAAATGCAATTTCATGTACCAAAATTTACGATAATAAAAAAGCTTAGCCATGAGCAAGTACAGACCTTTTCTTTTGCAAATACTGACCGCGTTACACTTCCAAATAGCTGCTTTTAGCGCCTTCTCTTCAATTGAAATGTTGTTTATGTATATTTAGATATATATGAACAAGGGATAAATTGAAAACCCAAAAGAATAAAAATGACAGGTAGTTGGCTACAAAAGAAAGTAACTGAATAGATGTTTCAGCAGATGATTTGCTTTGACATTTGACTAAGCCATAATCATGGACCTGGAAGACTTTTAAGGTATCGGATAGAAAAGAATGGAACAGCAATCAGAATTACTTTTGATACATGGTACGGCTTGTTCTGTGGGTAGATTGCTAGACTAACGCCAGATTAAAGGGAATGTAGACTGTTTCATGTGTTTGACTATACTAAGGATCTAGAGTCTAATGCTTCTTAGTGTTTCTAAAGGCAGAGTTTTTTTTTTTTTTACCTTCCTGCATTCTATGTGTGCAGCAGCCCCCCCACCCCCCCCCCCTTATACTTAAATGAGGCCCATCACGATCCAGCGATGTGCATGAGAGCCTCAGCTCTTCTGAGACTTTCCCTCATTGGCTCCCACTGCTGTCAATCACAGCTAGTAAGCCAATGAGGAGAGAGAGGGGCCACGCCAGGGCTCTATGTGTGAATGGACACGCAGAGCAGTGGCTTGGGAGCGAGCTTGCTTGGGTGCCCCCAGGAGGGAGAGGCCAGGAGCTCCGGCAGGGGGCTCAAAAAGAGGAGGATTAGGACTGCTCTGTGCAAAAACATTACACAGAGCAGGTAAGTATGTTATTTAAAAAAAAAAAAAAAAATTGCCTTTAATCACCTGCTGACCGCATAGCACCAGTGTATGGCTTTCCTGTGCCGAATCACGTACCTAGTCTGTGACCTGACACTTGCAGCGCGCTGGAGGTGCTGTGATGAGACACAGCACAAGCCGATCGGCGGGTGTCGGGCCAATAGATGTCCGCCGACACCCGCTGATCAGTGAGGAGGAACACAGAGCTTTGCAATAGTAAACAATGCAGAGCTCTGTCCTGTCAGTGAGGATGTGGCAGTTTTTGTTTCCCTGCAAAGGAATAAAAACCAGCACATCCCTTAGTAAAAGCACCTTACAGTAAACACAGTAAACACATTTAACCATTTGATCACTCTAAATAGCAACTCCTTCCCTGCCAGTGTCATTAGTACAGTGACAGTGTATATTTTTAGCAATGTTCCCACAAAGGGTCAGTTAGTGTCAGATTGTCCTCCGCAATATCGCAGTCCCGCTATCAGTTGTTGATCGCCGCCATTACTAGTATAGAAATAAAAATCCAGTATATATACCATTTCTAGATGCTATACCATTTGTGTAAACCAATTAATAAACACTTATTGGGATTTTTTTTTAACCAAAACTATGTAGCAGTGGCCTAAATTTGTGAAGAAATTCAATTTTTTTTCTTTTTTTATTGGATAAACCGGTACTTTATAGCAGAAAGTAAAACAAATATATAAAAAAAAGGGGAAAAGGCCCTAGGGCCAAACGTTGCGCCAAATAAACCGTGCTAAAGTATGTAGTAAAACAATTGAATCAAAAAATAAATGAAAAGTAAGCTGCTAGCATATATAGCTAAATACAAATAAAACTATAAAAAATCAAATGTGGTCAAAAGTATGCAGCGCTTATCAATAACATTAGCATAATTAAACAAAATAAGCATATGATGAGAAATGTGCTGAGTGATAAAGCATTGATAAAAATATTAAATAAAGAATATGTGAAGTGAAAGAAAGTCCAAAAACTCAATCCGAGTGAAAATCCTTTAAAAAGAACTGAGTCCAAAGTGAAGAAAACGATGTGCTCCAAAACACCTTGAAAAGGGTAGCTTCAACCAGTGAGTGTAATCCTCTAGATAATGCTGACACCCAAAGTGAGGAGAAAAAGTTTCTGCTTACCAGAAAGCCATGACTGCAAATTGACAGTCTCGCCTAGCATAGGAAATAAGGTATTCCCACAACCATAAAAGCTCCAATACAGCAGGTTTCCACAGTGTACCTTGATAGAATCCAAAAGCAAGTTCAGCATTGATGCGATGAATCAAATAGTTACGGCATTCGTCCGTGTCTCTCCCTAAGCTCCGTATGTTCCGCAACGCTGCTTCTCATCCGAGGAAAGCGTGATGACGTCACCGGCCCCCAAGGGACGTCATCGGCCCCCAAGGGACGTCATCACGCTTTCCTCGGATGAGAAGCAGCGTTGCGGAACATACGGAGCTTAGGGAGAGACACGGACGAATGCCGTAACTATTTGATTCATCGCATCAATGCTGAACTTGCTTTTGGATTCTATCAAGGTACACTGTGGAAACCTGCTGTATTGGAGCTTTTATGGTTGTGGGAATACCTTATTTCCTATGCTAGGCGAGACTGTCAATTTGCAGTCATGGCTTTCTGGTAAGCAGAAACTTTTTCTCCTCACTTTGGGTGTCAGCATTATCTAGAGGATTACACTCACTGGTTGAAGCTACCCTTTTCAAGGTGTTTTGGAGCACATCGTTTTCTTCACTTTGGACTCAGTTCTTTTTAAAGGATTTTCACTCGGATTGAGTTTTTGGACTTTCTTTCACTTCACATATTCTTTATTTAATATTTTTATCAATGCTTTATCACTCAGCACATTTCTCATCATATGCTTATTTTGTTTAATTATGCTAATGTTATTGATAAGCGCTGCATACTTTTGACCACATTAAAACAAATATATGTATATTTTTTTTTCAAAATTTTAGTTTATAGCGCAAAAAATAAAAAACCCAGTTGTGGTCAAATACCACCAAAAAAAAAGCTCTATTTGTGGGGAATTTTTTTAATATAAATTTAGTTTGGGTACAGTGTTACATGACCGCACAATTATCAGTTAAAGTAACGCAGTGTCGAATAGCAAAAAAATGGCCTGGTCATGAAGGGGGGGGGGGGATCTTCTGGAAGGCAAGTGGTTAATATCACTTTAACCACTTCCCTACCACCCATTGTCATATGACGTCCTCGGCTTCCTGCGCGCCCGCCGCATCACTTGGGAGCCGATGCGCCTGCCCAGCGGCCGCAATGCCTGCCAGGCACCTGCGATTGCTGGTGACAGAACAGGAACGTGGATCTGTGTGTGTAAACACACAGATCCACATCCTGTCAGGGGAGAAGAGATAGATTGTTTATATGGACACCGATTGCTCTCCTCCCCTCGTCAATCCCCTCCCCCCACAGTTAGAATCACTCCCTAGGTAACACATTTAAACCTTTGATTGCCCCCTAGTGTTAACTCCTTCCCTGCCAGTGACATTTATACAGTAATCAGTGCAAATTTATAGCACTGATCGCTGTATAAGTGTCACTGGTCCCAAAATAGTGTCAAAAGTGTCCAATGTGTCCATCGCAATATCGCAGTCACGATAAAAATCGCAGATCGCAAATATTACTAGTAAAAAAATAATAATAATAAAAATGACATAAATCTATCCCCTATATTGTAGACACTATAACTTTTGCGCAAAGCAATCAATATACGCTTATTGCAATTTTTTTTTTTAACAAAAATATGTAGAAGAATACGTATCAGCCTAAACTGAGGAATTTTTTTTTTTATTTGGATATTTATTATAGCAAAACTTAAAAAATATTGTGTTTTTTTTCAAAATTGTTGCTCTTTTTTTGTTTATAGCGCAAAAAATAAAAACCGCAGAGGTAATCAAATACCACCAAAAGAAAGCTCTATTTGTGGGGGGAAAAAAATTCATTTGGGTACAGTGTTGCATGACCACGCAATTGTCATTCAAAATGTTACAGTGCTGAAAGCTGAAAATTGGGCTGGGCAGGAAGGGGGTGAAAATGCCCGGTATTGAAGTGGTTAAGGAATAACTCCACCTAAAGATCAACGGAGTAGTGGAATAGAAAGCAACAAAATTTTCTAGAAGGAAATAAAATGCAATTAGCTCTTTATTTAACTACCAAAATGCTACTTATTACCAATGCAAGTTTTTTTTTTTTTATTGTGTGAAATCAGTTTGCACTACAATAATTGCTCAAGCCACAAGCACACTCTGGAGTTGATTTACTAAAGGCAAATAGACTGCAGCTCTCCAAAAACGTAGTAAATGAGGGAGAGCTCTGCTGACTTACATCATCCAATCATGTGCAAGCAAAAAAATGCATTTTTTTTCCTTCCATGTGATTGGGTATTCTTTGTAAAGTAAAGCTTCACCTCATTTACCAAGCACAGTGGGAACGCAGTTCTGACATCTCCAGCACTGATTATATGTAATGGCAAGGGGTTCTGGGGTGTGCTGGATGGTCTATTAATGCTGGCTGCTGGGGGATCTATTGTTAAGGAGGTAATAATAGATAATCAAATCTAATATACGGTGCAGCACATAAAATTGTTAATGGGATGAAAATTAATATGTAATAAAGTCCATATAAATAAAGTTAATATAGTAAACTATAAACGAGTCCATGTGCAAAGTGCATAAAGTGCATTCACAGAAGGATCTGATGGTCCAAGAAAATCAGTCTTTATCACAATAGGATATTTTCAAATGTAAACAAGGTAGAGAGAGGGGGAGAACCGCCGCTTGATCGTTCTTATAGGCGGCGGGAGGGGACATACCCCCCTCCCGCCGCCATCCGGTGCTTCTCAGGGCTTTCCCGTGCCATCGGGGGCCCAGAGAATGAATCGTCCGGCGCTGCTGTCTTGTCACATGACAAGCATAGAGATGACTGGTGACCAGATGGTCACCAGTCATCTCTATGACCGTCGGATGCCCGGGCACGATGTGATGACGTCACGCCTGGGTTCTCAGAAGTAAACAAAGCCGCGATTGCGGCTAGTAAGCATGACATCGTGAATTTTTTTTCACGATCTCATGCTTTCCAGCCTGGAGGAGAGACCCCGCATCTCTCCATAAAGAGGACCTGTCACACACCATTCCTATTACAAGGGATGTTTACATTCCTTGTAATAGGAATAAAAATGATAAAAAAATAAATAAAAAAAAAAAAAAGTGTAAAAATTAAAAAAATTAAGTAAAAAAAAATTAAATAAAACGCCCCTGTCCACCCACATATGTAAACACCGTTCAAACCACACATGTGAGGTATCGCCACATGCGTTAGAGCGCGTGCAACAATTATAGCACTAGACCTCCTCTGTAACTCTAACCTGGTAACCTGCAAAAAATGTCAAAGCGTCGCCTATGGAGATTTTTAAGAACCGAAGTTTGCCGCCATTCCATGAGTGTGTGCAATTTTAAAGCATGACATGTTGGGTATCTATTTACTCGGCGTAACATAATCCTTCATATTTTACAAAACAATTGGGCTAACTTTACTGTTTTGTTATTTTTTAATTCATGAAACCATTTTTTTCCAAAAAAAAGGCAATTGAAAAATGATTGCGCAAATACCGTGCAAGATAAAAAGTTGCAATGACCGTCATTTTATTCCCTAGGGTGTCTGCTAAAAAAACATATATAATGTTTGGGGGTTCTGTGTAATTTTCTAGCAAAAGAATGATGATTTGTACATGTAGGAGAGAAGTGCCAGAATAGGCCCGGTATTGAGGTCGTATAAAAAGCCCTGTATTGAAGTGGTTAATAGAGTAATTAGCGCTACTTCAATTTTTTTATTCAATTCTATGGGTGTTGGCAACACTATAGAAGTTTAGCTGCTGGTTACACCCCCACTTTAGCACTTTATTAGTATTAGTTTAATCATTCGTCGAACACTTTGGTAAGTGAGTGAGTGAGTGAGTGAATGAGAACTTGTATAGTGCTGCAAATGAGAACTAAATCGCCTCAAGGCGCTTTGCATCCAGAGTCATCCTGATCCTTCAGAAGAGGTGGGCCTTAAGTTTTTTTTCTGAAGGCGTAATGGTTTTCTTCCATGCGGATGATCGCTGGTAGTGCGTTTCACAGCCGTAGCCCTTGAACTGCAAACCTTTGTTCTCCTTTAGATTTGTAGCGAGTCTTGGGGGTAGCGCATTAGTACTTTTTTTTATTGTTAAGGAGGGGCTCTATTTTTGTGTGGCGGTCTATTGCTGCTGGGGAGGTCTATTGTTGCTGGAAGATATCTACTGTTGAGGGAGGGGTATATTGTTGCTGGCTGCTGGAGAGTCTATTGCTGCTGGCTGTGGGGGGGGTGTATTTTACTACTTTTCTTGTTATCATTAACAAATTCCATGCAAATTACTTAGCACCACAAAATGATACTTGACTCTGTATTCGCTAAAAGGGGAGCTACTGGGAGGTGGGTAGGGGGTGGAACCAAGGAACAGTGCTCAGAGGTGGGTAAGGGGCGGAGACAAAAAGTGACACAGAAGGGGGAGTTCCTGCACCTTTTCTCTGAGAAAAAAAGCCCTGGCAATATGAACAAACAGATCAGCAGATCACAAATAATAAAGTCTGTAAATAAATATGCCAGTGTATAGAGCAAGGTGTGACAGATCTCGGATACCCCGTATGGGAACCTCCGCCAGACCTGTGTCTCCTGTCCTCCAAATGCGCCCGCAGCCTGCAGACTCGCCATAACCAGCCCTTAACCCCCCCAATCATGAGGCAAACCACACAGGTGTTGAGGGTTAAACACGCAGAGCATAAACTGTTTATTAAATACAAAACATACACCTTTAAACACAGTAAGGGACACTCCCCTTAGTAGGGGACAACGAAGAACCAATGGGCATCCAACACTTGTACATTGAAACAGAAACTACAGTTGAAACACATAAAGGGATTATGATAAGCAGGCAGCCCCTCTCTGCACATCCCCATGGACAGTAAACAGCAGGATCATCCAGGGTTTTTGCAGTTTACAGAAAACAAATGCTCTCGTTGATGAACAAGTATGAATACTAGGCTTGTTCAATTCGTTTCGTAACGAATCGAAATTCGTCCAAATTTAGCAACTTTCGGACATTCGGAAGCATTCGAATTTCCGAACAAAGCAATTACGAATAAAACCGAACCCAAGGTAAATTATCATAGCAAATAGCGAATGCCTGAATGTCTGCGGCATAATTCGTTATGAAAAAAGTTACGAATGTACTAATCCATTCGAAGCACAATAACACTCTAAACTAAAAAAACTAAAAAAAAATACGAGATTTCGAATCGTTACAAATAACTGCTATGTATTTAGAAAAGTACAAATCCATTCGAAGCACATTAGGCATAATAGGCAACGTCGTTGTGAGAGAGACACGGAAAATTCCGAATCAACTAACCCAAAAAAAGTTACGAAAGTAGGAGTTGTGTCCAGAATCAACGAAAAACAATGTACTCTACCGAAAGTACGAATTATAAATCAACTAAAAATAAGGCTTACATTAATACGAATCATTCCGATTCCACTAAAAATGTCGCTTGCGAAAATACGAATTAGTCTGAACACGAAAAATCCCGTCTAGCAAAATTACGAACGATTACGAATCAACAGGACTGAAAATAAACGAACCGAAACTAAACAAATTTTTCCGTTGTGCACAAGTCTAATGAATACAATGCAATATAGCATGTGTTGACAGTTTTTGATGATTCTTGGAGTCAGAAAGGAAGCAAAGGGTAACTGGGCATCTGCCCCCTTCTAAGAAACATTCACTATTTTACTAAAAGGCCTCATGAGTGTTTGGCATGAATGCTTTCTGTTGGCCAGACTAGTTATTTATTTTGGCTATTACAATGCATTAACACACAAACTCTCCTAAGTGCATCTAGCATTCATTTCCATTTATGCGAGTTTAGCTTTTTTTTCCACCCAAAAGCTCCTCTTCTGAAAACACAAGTGATGGTTTGTTTTTGTTTTTTTTTAAATGCCCTTTAAAGTGGGTGTGCATGAGGCCAAAGTGGCAAATCCCTTTAAATCCCCAGAGTCAGCAAAACAAAACCGAAATATTCACCTAGCATGGGACCTGAACTGACGGAAGATGTGATCCATGAGAAGAACATTGTTATAGAGGTTCTTTGGTTTTTGGATATCCTGTTATTATTTTTCAAGATAGCAACTTAAAAACTGTTATTAGGGGGCACATCTGAACTCCTGTGATTTCCAATGAAGATAGTATTTAAGAGGAGCAGCTGCGAGGATACACTGGAGCTTGTATCAACTCAGTTGTCTTATTTTTATTCCCGTTTATCTCTTCTCACCTCAGTATGCAATTTTCAAGTGCAGGAAAACAATGATACTTCTTAAGGGAAAATAAAATGTTTGGGTTAACTTTATTTTTTTTCCCCTTAAATAGGGTTATTTGTTTAGAAAAATAATATATATATATATATATATATATATATATATATATATATATATATATACATCATTTATATATTTATTTATTTTGCTTAATAAATGCATGTTTGATGCATGACCTAGGTTTTCCATAGTACAATGGGTTAGCTAATGCAGAAAACAGCAAAAGTTGCTCCCTTTTAGGCTACCTCTGTCCAAATGAGCCATTCAGAAAAGAATGAGTCAATTGACTTCTACTGTATATGTTAACTTTAGCTTGAGCTATTGATTTCTGTAAACAACAGACTTTTTACAATAAGGAGCAGAGAGCTCTGACTTGTGGCTGGATAGAAGGCTATTTTATATTCATGTAGTGCTCACCCCTGAAGGAGCTGCTTTTTCTTGGGCCCCCTGTCCATGACTGAATGAATGAGTAACTTGTATAGCGCTACAAATGCGAACTGAATCGCCTCAAGGCGCTTTTTTCAGCAAGTGTCTGCCTGGCGCGGTCATTTACCACGTAGGATCTCGACGCGCTACACATACGTAGCGGGCCCTTCGGGGGCCACTCCCAATCCCCTCTATTAAAGTTCTCGCTCGCAATGTCTCCGGTCTAGGGGTATGATGGGAAAGGAAGTGGGTCCGCTATGCCAGGCTTCCACCACAGATGTATAAGTGGTATAGGCCAGAGTTATTTCTTTACCTTCGGGCCTGTATTGTGCATCGAATCCAACCGTCTGCCAGGAAACTGAGTCTCACACCGTTGCAAGTCCAACACTCCTTTATTCAGAGACTTACTTGCTTACAACCAGAACAGGAGGTGTGAAAGTGTAGATACATAGGCCCAGACACAAGTTCTTTCCTCCACTCTCCTCCAAAGAGTGGCTATGGTCTCCGCACGAGGGAAATTCACCGGTCCATTACGTCCACCTCGGATTAAGGCGTCCACCTCCGGAGCACCCTAGGATCCTTCCCTCGCGGAACTCAGTGTTGGGCACTGAGTTCCAGACCTCCGTCCAAGTACCTAATCTCAGGCTAAAGGTGCCTGAGATGGAACACGATCTCCAGTGGTCCTCTAGGCCTAGTGCCCAGAGGACGAAAAACACAAACTCCGTCCGCAGGCTAAAGGTCCTGCCTGCCCATCCACACCCCTGGTACGGTCCTGCGGCCTGCCAGGCCGCTAAAACTGCCCGTCGTGGCCGCGGCCTTGTCCGGCCTAGTGCGGCCTAGTGAAGCCTCCGGATTCCCGGTCTTTCCTGTGCCGCTGCCCCACCGCGGAGGTGCATCGCGGCCGGCTTGCCTGGACTCGGATCGCATCCATCTCCCTGCTGTGCCATCAGGTGAGCTGCCCAGAAGTACTGTATACAGTATGCCTATGTATACAGTACTGTACTTGTACCCGATGTCGGCAAAAATTCCGTCCTCCCCTCTCCCCCTCACATACCTCTCTCTGCTGGCTCTCCCAGCCGGTGAGTCTGTCTCATGTCTTCTTTCTCCCTGCCACTGACGTACACAGTGAGAGGGGAGAGCTGTGCTCTTCCCATCTCAGCTGTGACAGGAGTACTAGCACAGTGCTAAGACTGTTTTGGAAGTGACAGGGTCAATAAAGAGAACCTGTCACCTCCAATTGCTATGACACAGGGAATTGTTTTCTCCTGTGTGATAGCAATAAAGTTAAGTGAAAAAAAAATTGATAAAAAAAAGAAGAAGAAATAATACTTAAATTAATAAAATAAAAAAGTAATTAAAAATTAAAGAATAAGAAAAAGAATATTAAAAATAATAAGAAAATTATAAAAAAAAAAAAAAAAAAAAAAAAGGTACTGTTCCGACTTACAAACAAATTTGACTTAAAGCGGAGCTCCGCCGGAAAAAAAAATATTAAAAGCCAGCAGCTACAGCTACAGCAGCTTCTGGCTTTTAATATTTGGACACTTACCTGTCCTGGAGTCCAGCGACGTCCGCAGCAGAGGACGAGCGATCGCTCGTCACTCTGCTGCTCCCTCCGCCATCCTCGCTGAGGGAACCAGGAAGTGAAGCCCTGCGGCTTCATGCCCGGTTCCCTACGGCGCATGCACGAGTCGCGCTGCGCCGTTCTGATTCGTCCTCCTGTGTTCTGGGAGCCGAGTGTCTCCCAGAACACTACGGGAAGTGTGGGGGAAGTGACGTCACTCCCGCAGATTCCCGGAGAGAGGACTCCCGGATGTGGGTGAAAATACCTGTCTTAGACAGGTATCTTCACCCCCTCCCCCCTGAAAGGTGTCAATTGTGACACCGGAGGGGGGGAGGGTTCCAAATAGCAAAAGTTGCTATTTAGGGTGGAGCTCCACTTTAAGAACAAACCTACAGTCCCTATCTTGTTCGTAACCCGGGGACCCCCTGTATATAACATTGGTAATTAATTAGATAATTCAATTGCGCTGCACTTATTTTATGTATTGTATGTCCTGATACTGGTCTGCCCATGTCACTTTTTCTTTGATTTCCTTTATTTTTCATTAGACATGTGTCATCAGGCCTGAGTGGGCAGAAATGGTGACAGCACCTGAGAAGCAGCAAATACATCTGATATACACATAACAGGCAATGGTATTCCATATTATACAAGAGATGTGCGAGGTGAGTCATGCTCGCCTTGCTTCGCATACCGCCTGAGGGAAATTTCCTAGTCACTGCTAAAGTGAATTTACCATAGCAAGGCTTGAATGACTTCTCCCGCACATACATTGCCCTTGACACCTCAATGTCATAACATAAAGCAACACATCTGTTTGGATTCTGTAGATTTTAAAGCTGTTTATAATAAACCCAAGGGAGCAAAAACCCTCCACAGAGAATCCATTATTGCTTGCTGACTTTTTTAAAGCATCCCTGAAGAAAATATCTCATAGAGCCCAGTGCTTTTTTTTTCTTCTTTTAAATACCCAACATTAACAAAAGTAAAAAAATAAATAACGTTGAATCCCAGCAGTAAATAATCTTCCCAAGAAAAACAAACTGAATTTTATACATGAAACACTCTATTGACAAGCAACTGAATCAAAGCATCCATTAAGATTAGCAGTGTCCATTTAAATTTCCAAATGTGCGTAAGCAGGGCTGGTGCAAGGATTTTTGACACCCTAGGCGAAACCTAATTTTGCTGCCCCCCTCCTTGGCTCCACCCCTGGCTCCACCCCCTTTCCCCTGCCCATGTAAACCCCACCTTTATAATGAAGCGCCCATCAAATGTAGCCTCACCAGCGCCCATCAATGAATGTTTGCTTGCTTCCATTTATTCGGGAGTCGGGACACAGACACAGTCCTTCCCCACCGCTGCACCTCTGACACTATATGCGAACGGAGCGGCGGCTGCCTGCTGATGCTGAGACTTAGTTGATTGCTGCAGAGAGAAGAGAGTAGGAAGATGGTGATGTTCCCGCGCTATCACTTTAAATAGTGTAACTTAACTGCCGCAAACACCGATTAGCAAATCCGTGGCTAAAAAAGGTGCAATGAATAATAGAGTGATGGCGTTGTGCTGTCAAGTGTCAATTTATCAAGAGGGGTGATCAAAATAAGTATGTGTAAATAAACATCCAATGGTATACAATGTACATACACAAAAAAATATATAATAATAAGTAATAGCAACAATGTGCAAAGTGACCACACTTGGGCCAACCAAATAAATATGCAGTGACTAATATATAACAAAATATAGTCCAAGTGCAGACACAGCAGTGTCAGATGAGGTGAAGGGGTAGATAAACCATCTCTTCCGATCAATAAATAAGGTGACTGGTGTCTATTTCCTTATAGTTGTTGTGACATTTTAGTGCTCTAGAAGCTTAACTTACTACTGTAAGGTAACAGCATTAGATAAATGGGTCTTTCTCTAGGGGTCCCAGTATCACCGCCCGCCTCCAAGGATGTTTTCAACAGTACACACAGCCTGTGAATCTCTAGGATCGGAAAAAAATTCTCTATAGGAATCCTGGGGTTTCTGCCTGGTAACCTCTTCAATATTGATATGTAAGGAAGAAATCTCCTATAGTGTAGTACATTTTTAAAAGATTTATTAAAAAACAGCTAATTTATTACTCACAATTGAATCAGTAAAACAAACATAAAATACACGAGCGCCAAGCTCGTCGTCCTGCATCACTTCAAGTGTGCTTGTCGCCCAATCCCGACGCGTATCGTCACGCCCACGTGACTTCATCAGGGGCACTTGAAGTGGTGAAGTCACAAGGGCGTGACAATTCCTATAAGGAAATAGACACCTTATTTTTTGGTTGGAAGAGATGGTTTATCTACCCCTTCACCTCATCTGACACTGCTGTTTCTGCAGTTGGACTATATTTTGTTATATATTAGTCACTGCATATTTATTTGGTTGGCACGAGTGTGGTCACATTGCACATTGTTGCTATTACTTATTATTATATATTTCTTGTGTATGTACATTGTATGCCATTTGATGTTTATTTACACATACTTATTTTGATCACCCCTCTTGATAAATTGATACTTAACAGCGCAACACCATCACTCTATTATTCAGATACACAAAACCTCCCCTTGGGACCAACATAGCGGGTGCCGCCGGGTAGAGGGGATGGAGCAGAGCGGGCACACGTCTGCTCTCTTTACCTTCTTGTTGCTGACCCGGAAAGTGACGTGTTTGACATCACTTCTAGGTCTGCCCGTCAGTGTCCGCGGCTAGCATGGTCGAGAAAGAATGTATTGCAATGCGATCTGCAGTGCATTACATTCAGTGGAGCATAGGGGAGACATCCAAGGTCTTTCAGCAAAAAAATTGTGAAAAAAATTTGTAAAAAATAAAATACACCAAATTTTTGAGGCTCCCCCCACTCCCACAAATATGTATGTATGAATGTAAATGCACACGTTGGGGGCACCTACACATTAAAACGGTGATTGCAATACACATGTTACATATTGTCGCACACGCCGGAGTGAGAGCAATATTTCTGGCACCAGACCTCCTCTGTAACTCTAAACTGATGACCTATAGAGGGCTTTTAAAGTGTCACCTATGGAAAATATAGGGTACTGAAGTTTGTTGACATTTCACTGGCGCACGCAAATTTAGGTTTGACATGTTGGGTCTCAATTTACTCGCTGCAACCTCATCTTTTATAGTTTGCTTAAAAATTTGGTAACTTAATTTGTTTGTGTGCCAACGGAGTTGGCCGGGCACACCCATAGCATCCACACCACAGGACTTTTCTGCAAACTTTCCCAAAACTTTTTCCAACATCACATGGCTTTTTTGCTCTTTTCTGCTATTTACCGCCACCCTTTGTTCAACTTCTGCTATTGTTGGTTGATTTTAACATTATTTGTTTTGTCCATCGGACAAAAGTCCGATGGTTTTCTGTACACACGGTCGGACTTTGCTCCATCGGACTTTTGTTGGCCAAAAGTTTGTCCGTTTGCAGACCGAACTTTTGTCCGATGAAAACCCAAAAAGTTTGTCCGATGGAGCGTACACACGGTCGGATTTTTTGTCAAACTTGCTCAAAATGAAGTTTGTTGCCAAAAAGTCAGACCGTGTGTACGGGGCTTTAGACATGTTGGTTTGTGGTCACTGTAGCCTATAACTAGGTTTCCAAGTGACTACTGTGACTGCAATGACGAGAAGTTCATCGCTAACTTTATTTCTCCATGCGCAGAAGCAAATGTCACTCCAGATAATCATTACCAGCTGATTTCTGTAATAAAAATGTTTTAATAATGAGACACAATTCCACATATCATAGCGTGTCGCCTATGTGCTATTTGTGTCATTTGTTGTAAAGTATGAGCCTGCATATCCACGTCACAAACTTTAATGAACGTTCTGAATGCACAGCGGCATGTTTAGATATACAGTATATGTGGAAGTGTTTTCTGCTTCCTTTCAAGAATCTACAGCCTAGCTAGCAAATAGATTCTGAAACTGTAAAATGCTAATAGCCAATTAGGGTGTAAGGGCTGCAGGCTGCTGGATTCTGAACATGGAATTTTTATACCAAAACACGGCACCCGAAACTGTGAAAAGCATACATTTATGATTGCAGTTACAAACATCATTTTGAAAATGTCAAGGATTAGCATTGCATTTAATAAAGCTTTGTGAAGTAGTCGAGTGGTTGTAACAGACTGCTAACCAGAGTTGTATTTACCATAATTGTGCTTGTAGGGCAGCAGGATTAGTGCGGGCAGCAAAGCCAATCAACAAATTACATTTTTTTTTCTCTCTTGTGCCGTCAATAGATATTTTTGGCTAACCTCGGCAAGAGAGGGTGCAAATGATGTTTAGAGTAGTCAGAAGAAACATTACAGTTCAGAAAATATGAAACCATCTCCTCTTTCTCTTGTTTGGTGGGCTCTGTATAGGTGAATAGTAGCTTATATAAAGCAGACCCTATGGCAGGCATGTCAAAAGTCCGGCCTGCGGACCAATTGCGGCCCGCGTTCTGGGTTCAAACGGCCCCACTGGCAATTTGGACATATATATCTTTTGTGGCCCCAATGAATCCCTGAGGGAACAGGGTGGGGGCGGGATGAGCGCAGACAGATTACATACAGGAGAATCTCCTGTTTACTCTGCGGCCTCTAATAGAAAGTCCCGTCTCCTAGGCTGGCATTGGACGACTGATCTGTCTATCATAGGAGGCGGGACTTTGCATTAAAGAGGCTGCCGAGTAAACAGGAGATTCTCCTGTATGTACTCTGTCAGCGCTCATCCCGCCCCCCTCCCTGTCCCCTCCGAGGCTGCAGATGGGCATGGATCAGGCTGCACTGATGGCAATGGTGAGGCTGCATTCATGGCACTGGTGAGGCTGCATTCATGGAAATGGTGAGGCTGAATTCGTGGCAATGGTGAGGCTGCATTTGTGGCAATGTTGAGGCTGCATTCGTGGCAATGGTGAGGCTGCATTCGTGGCAATGGTGAGGCTCCATTTATGGCATTTGTAAGGCTGCATTCATGGCAATGGTGAGGCTGCATTCGTGGCAATGGTGAGGCTGCATTTGTGGCAATGGTGAGGCTGCATTTGTGGCAACGGTGAGGCTGCTTCGCGGCAATGGTGAGGCTGCATTCATGGCAATGGTGAGGCTGCATTCATGGCACTTGTGTGGCTGCAGATGGGCACTGATTAGGCTATATTGATGGGCACTGACCCTTATTTTGCTTCACAGTTCTTTATTTAATGTTTTTTTTTCCTGAAACTTCCCTCTTAAAGTGAAGGTGCGTGTTATACGCCTGTGCGTTTTATACGCCAATAAATACGGTATATGCAAATAACACACCCAAGCTCATCCTTAGTCCTGAGCGGTGCTCGGGGATTCGTTGGGGGCCACAAAAGATATATATGAGCTACTAGCTAGGCCTTAAAAGTTACTCGCCACAAGTTGCCCCACCCAACCCTGCTCCTAAACACGCCCCTTGTAAATGATCATATTTTATTCAGATAATACATAGTATGCAGGGTCATCTAATGTTAATTGGAAAAAAGGTACAAAGGGCGCAAAAAGTGTATAATATTGTCCATATACACCACTCAAGTGTGCAAAAACAACGTTCATTAGACAAATGGATATAAATATTGATGTGATAGCTGTATTCCAAGTGATAGATTCCAACCACAGTGCTTTCAGAAAGTGCAATGTGCATATAAAGTGCTTCACCCGACGTGACAATCAAAATCTGCTTACCAGATGTAAGCGGCCATCAAAGACCATCAGGCACATAGAAATTTCTCTCAGGATCCTTCCTTGTTTAATCTCTCCCATACATATTAGTCCCCATAAAGATCACAGGAAAGACTTCTTAAAGGGAAGGTATTATAATCCACCACTCTGCAGAGAATCAAAACGGCTCCACCGGAATGAGCCACAAGAGACCGGGGATAGTGTAATACCGTTTTATTTAAAATGGAGCAGGAAAAAAACAATGTACAAGGGCAGCTACACTCACAGCTATAGAAAGGAGACAGCGGCCGGACTATTCACTAAGTGATCTGGAGACCGGCATGCAACAAAGCTGTAAAAATGTGGAACTTACAAAATGCACGGCTCCGGAGTCATGGCGTGCTGGCATTTCAATGCATTTTGCGAAATGGACACGAATTTCGTGAAATGCATTGAAATGCAAATTTTGGAGCTGCATTTTGTTGTATTTAATTTGTTTCAATTATTTTTGGGTGCCGTTTGCCATTTTTTCTATTCATTTAATGTTAATTGGACCCTGGGCAAACATTTCCGTGCCCCCTGTAGAAACACTACAGGAGAGGGTCAGAAAAACTGCAGACATACTACAGGAGATGGTCAGAGAGACTGCAGACATGGTAAGGAGAGGACCAGAGAGACTGTAGACATGGTAAGGAGAGGACCAGAGAGACTGCAGACATGGGAAGGAGAGGGTCAGAGAGACTTCAGACATGGTAAGGAGAGGGTCAGAGAGACTGCAGACATGGTAAGGAGAGGGTCAGAGAGACTTCAGACATGGTAGGGAGAGTGTCAGAGAGACTTCAGACATGGTAAGGAGGGGATCAGAGAGACTGCAGACATGGTAAGGAGAGTGTCAGCAAGACTGCAGACATGGTAAGGAGAGAGTCACAGAGACTGCAGACATCATGGTATAGAGAGTGTCAGAGAGACTGCAGACATGGCAAGGAGAGGGTCAGAGAGACTGCAGACATGGCAGGGAGAGGGTCAGAGAGACTGCAGACATGGGAAGGAGAGGGTCAGAGAGACTTCAGACATGGTAAGGAGAGGGTCAGAGAGACTGCAGACATGGTAAGGAGAGGGTCAGAGAGACTGCAGACATGGTAGGGAGAGTGTCAGAGAGACTTCAGACATGGTAAGGAGGGGATCAGAGAGACTGCAGACATGGTAAGGAGAGTGTCAGTGAGACTGCAGACATGGTAAGGAGAGAGTCACAGAGACTGCAGACATCATGGTAAGGAGAGTGTCAGAGAGACAGCAGACATGGCAAGGAGAGGGTCAGAGAGACTGCAGACATGGCAAGGAGAGGGTCAGAGAGACTGCAGACATGGCAAGGAGAGGGTCAGAGAGACTGCAGACATCATGGTAAGGAGAGTGTCAGAGAGACTGCAGACATGGCAAGGAGAGGGTCAGAGAGCCTGCAGACATGGCAAGGAGAGGGTCAGAGAGACTGCAGACATAGCAAGGAGAGTGTCAGAGAGACTGCAGACATGGCAAGGAGAGTGTCAGAGAGACTGCAGACATGGTAAGGAGAGTGTCAGAGAGACTGCAGACATGGCAAGGAGAGGGTCAGAGAGCCTGCAGACATGGCAAGGAGAGGGTCAGAGAGACTGCAGACATAGCAAGGAGAGTGTCAGAGAGACTGCAGACATGGCAAGGAGAGTGTCAGAGAGACTGCAGACATGGCAAGGAGAGTGTCAGAGAGACTGCATACATGGCAAGGAGATTGTCAGAGAGACTGTAGACATGGCAAGGAGAGTGTCAGAGAGACTGCAGACATGACAAGGAGAGTGTCAAAGAGACTGCAGGTTTGATACAGGTACTGTGGATGGTGTGGTGATGAATGGCTCCCCCCTCCCTCCATATCTCTGTAGAGGGGGAGATGTTGCAGCTCATTGTACACAGCTCTAGAACCTGGGAGAGCATGTACTCCCTCTACACTTGTTCAGTGTGATCCCTGACCCCTCCCCCTGCTCTGAGTGCCGACTCCTCTGCTCACTTTCTCCCCAGGACCCTCACTCAAATCATCAGCAGTGTCCAGATTTAGACAGCATACAGGTCCTCTCATACTCCCGGCCAGTCAGCTCAGCAGTGTCCCAGTGCAGACAGCAAGTCCTCTCCTGTTCCCTTCCATTGTAAGCAGGTAGGAAGCCGGGATGGAGGACGTTACATCTTCCTCCTCTGAATGCCGGGTCCTCCAAGCACCGGATTGGTTGTTGGGACGCTAGCAACCAATCGTTTTGACAGGCGGGACTTGGGAGACAACAAGAGAAAGCCAGTAGTTCCACTTGATTGGGCGCCTCTTCTCCTCCCCCAGAAGGATACTGGCTGCTGCTACTCGCAATCAAGAAAGAGAGAATGAGACCCATCCCAGCCTAGAAAGACACCAGAATACCTCCATCCCTAAGGCTGGTTTCACACTGGGGCAGTGGGTGCGGTGGCAGTATAGCGCCGCTATTTTTAGCGGCGCTATACCGTTGGAATTGCGGCAGTATTTGGCCGCTAGCGGTGCGGTTTTAGCCCCCGCTAGCGGCCGAAAAAGGGTTAATACCACCCCAATGCGCCTCTGCAGAGGCGCATTGCCGTCGGTATTACCGCGGTTTCCCATTGCTTTCAATGGGAAGGAGCGGTAAACACACCGCTCCTCTCACCGCTCCAAAGATGCAGCTAGCAGGACTTTTTTCACGTCCTGTTAGTGCACCGCTTCAGAGTGAAAGCCCTCGGGCTTTCACACTGGAGAAACAGCAGCCGCTGTTTAGGGTCGGTTTGCAGGCGCTATTTTTAGAGCAATAGCGCCTGCAAACTGCCCCAGTGTGAAAGGGGCCTAAATATTATGCAAAAACAGAGAGGTAGTGGAGTTGGGACTTCAAATGAGGTATAAAGGTGTATAAATGAATGAGATAAATGAGATAACTTGGATGTAATGGTTCCCTATACATTGACATGATACGGTATTGGTAAACCAGTAACCACAATAGGTTTATGATACAGGAATGTAATCACAAAAGAGCAATTCATAATTATCATTAATTTAATAACACATGATTAGTTAGGGAACATAATTAATGACATACAAACATGATAATACATACATCAAGGAATAATAAATAAATAATGACTACATGATCAACATGAGAAAAAAAAGGTATATGATGATATGGGCTTATGTAGGGCATCCAAGGATGTGTACTTTACGTGTTTCATGGCCGCCTGCCACTCGTCAGGAGTTTGGATGCATGAAAGTAGTCTGGAATTAAATGAATAAAAAGATTTGTTGTGGCAGTTTCTGGGGATCCACTACTCCCCATAGACAGACCCAATAAGATGAGAAAAAGGTAAGAAAAAAAAATGGGGAGAAAGAGAGAAAGAAGGAAAAGGGGGACTAGGAGTCAAAAATATCAATATACCTTGCCAGACAGCCCATGTGCTAAAGCCATGATTGGGGAGATGTGTGGGAAGGTAGTCCCGCGTATAGAGTTCTCCCCGGGGTTGAGGCGGGAGATCCACTGAACAGGGTATGCGGGGGGTCATGGGGGCAGACCCATTAGTCGCTGCAAATCGCCAGGCCATGGGAAGGTGCTTGTGTGGTTGTTAGCCATTACTGTGTGGAGATGAAAAAAATTGTGAAAACAGAAATGTGTAAGTATGGAGATATAATGAACAGTGGTGGAAATGAAAAAATTTATAAAAATGGTGGAAAGGATTGATACATGGAGAATAAGTGATGTGACAATGTGATGAAAGTGAGTGTGGTTTAATACATCTGCATATCAAATGCACATGAAAGAACATATCTATACGTAGAAGATATGTTAATAGATGATAAACGGATTAAAACGTGTGTCAGATTGAGGTATGAAGATGTGTGTATGTGAGTGTGTAAATTTGTATGTAAATGTGTGTCAGTGTGTATGGATATATCTACATGAAGAGGATGTAGGATGTGTATATGTAAGTAGAAATCAATGGAGTCAAATGTATGCATGTATGTATTGGGGAAAGTGTAGATTCCCCATTTACCTGAACTAGCAGAGGTGCAGTGTGCAGATGGTACCGCTACAGAGTGATGGCCGGTAAAGAGGGGTGTTGGTCCGCCACCTGCTGTTATATGGCCCCCCGGTCCTGGGCGGATTCCCTCTAACGTCATGTGTTACCTCGCCAACATAGGGGTCCCTCAAATCCCCTACGAGGCGAAGGATGGAAAAAGCACGCCATAGTGGGTCGGCGTCACATGACGTCAATGAGCTGAGGTCCGCCCCCGCCCCCATCGCTTGGACAGGCAGGGGGAGGAGCTGAGCTCATCGCAACCCCGGAAGTGGAGGATACAAACAGCGGGACCCCACCATCCATAACCCCAGAGGTTAAAACACATGTGATTCAAAGATATACCCCAAGAATTAAGTTATATGTGGGCACTAGGTGGAATGGGATGTTGGTAATTCAACTAGAAAAAAACTAAAAGTTTCTAGGAAAATGGATATTGATGAAGGGGATTAAATACAGGACAAGAGGGGGATGGAGAAATTGTAAACCTTATTTAAGGAAAAAGAATTAGGAGAAAATTGACAAAAGATATGTAACTTATGAATAATTAAAAGGAAGATTTAAATTGTATAGGGTGGGGAGGGTCTCGAAAATGGCGGGTGTCTTCCACCCTAAATATCGAGAAAGAGAGAATGAGACCCATCCCAGCCTAGAAAGACACCAGAATACCTCCATCCCTAAATATTATGCAAAAACAGAGAGGTAGTGGAGTTTGGGACTTTAAATGAGGTATAAAGGTGTATCAATGAATGAGATAAATGAAATAACTTGGATGTCATGGTTCCCTATACATTGACATGATACGGTATTGGTAAACTAGTAATCACAATACGTTTATGATACAGGAATGTAATCACAAAAGAGCAATTCATAATCATCATTATTTAATAACACATTGTGCCCCGTCGTACGCCAACCTGTACCTGGGGGAATGGGAGGAATTCCTCCGGACTACTAGTTTGACCAGTCCACATTGTCGTCATGTGGCGGCCTGGTTTCGCTACATTGACGACATTTTTATGATTTGGGAGGGTTCCAAGGTGGAATTGGATGAGTTTATGTCTATCATGAACTCTAATGATTTCAATCTGAGGTTTACAATGACCTCCAGCTCTATTGGTATCTCCTTCTTGGATGTAACCATCAAGAAAAATCCTGATGGGAGTCTATCCAGTGAGCTATTTCGTAAGGCTACAGCCGGTAATACGATCCTCCATGCCACTAGCTCCCACCCTCACGCTTTGGTTAATTCTATTCCATATAGCCAGTATCTACGGCTAAAACGGAATTGTTCCAGGCATGAGATTTTCATCCAAGAAGCAAATCTATTGAGAGATAGACTTCTCCTTAGGGGTTACTCTCACACATGCTTGAAGAAGGCCTTCAGACGTGCGAATGGACAGGAGAGACATAAGCTCCTGTCCCCCCTTAAAGGAAAAAGTGATGACTCACAGAATGTGAGAATCATCACAAGATACCATAACCAGCATCTGACCGTCAAAAAAATCATTTCAAAGTTCTGGCATCTGCTTCGCATTGATCCGAACTTAAGTCCTTTTGTCTCTGAGGCACCACTCATCACTTATCGACGAGCACCATCGCTTAGAGATCATCTAGTCCAGAGTGAATTTCGAGGAGAATTCCGCAAGGATCCATGTAAGAGACTTGGCACCTTCACATGTGGAGGGTGCCAGATCTGCCGATATATGAACACCAAAAAAGGTAATATTTTGCCTAATGGTTGTTCATATAAGCCTCGTCACTTTTTTTAATTGCAAAACAGAGGGTGTGATATATCTCCTGACGTGTCAGTGCTCTCGCTTCTATGTAGGAAAGACCAAATTACAGTTCTACAAGAGAGCTTCGAGGCACATTAGCTCCATGAAAATGGCAAACCCAGATTTACCACTCGGTAGACACGTTATTCAACAACATAATGGAAAATTTCCTAAGATCCAATTCCTAATATTGGATCGAATTCATTCTAGTTCACGGGGAGGGGACTGGAACAAAATGTTGCTCCAGAGGGAAACCCGCTGGATTGCGGACCTTGGGGCGACCATACCTCCCGGTCTAAATGAACAGATTAGTTTCAGACCCTTCCTGGAAGGATTCGCATCCGGGGGGTGTGAAAAGGAATAAAGGTCTTCCTCCTTTCTTTTATATCCTTTATATATAGTGACGTTTTTCTATTTATGGTCTTATGTTCTAGTGTTGTCCCCTGTAACCCCTTCCCCCTACATGTTTATGCCTGGTTTGGGATTTGAGCGGGTCTGATTGATCTGTATGGGATGAGTCTCTGGGTGGTGGATGGGGGGGCGTTTTCTTTTGGGCATGCTGCTCTCATCCCCCACCCGGCGCGCCCAGGCCACCTTTGGTGGCCATTGGCCCCTTCACCTGGTCCTGACCAGAGTTGCGGGGGTTATGTGGGCGTCGGTGGGCGCTGTGACGCGGGATGCTCTCATCACCCTGTGCTGCCCCAGTCTTGTGGGGTATGTTGTGGTGCGGGGGGTACCCTCGCGCACTTTGCCCGGGATCCTGGGCTCTGCTGGCCCTTTGCACTATAGGCTGAATGACCATTTATACAAATTCCCCAAAAAAACGAGCATTAAGGTTCAAAAACATAGGAAAAGTCTGGCTCATTTATTAAATGACATAATATGATATATTGAGTAGTGATGAGCCGAACACCCCCGGGTTCGGTTCGCACCAGAACCCGCGAACGGACCGAAAGTTCGCACGAACATTAGAACCCTATTAAATACAATGGATGCGAACGTTCGGATTCTAAAGTGCTAATTATAACGACTATTATCCATGTTATTGTCCGAAACAGAGTTTGGGAACCCGGGTTCTGCACCAGGGGACATGTATCAATGCAAAAAGAAGTTTTAAAAACGGACGTTTTCCGGGAGCAGTCATTTTAATGATGCATAAAGTGAAAAAAAAAAGTCAAATATTCCTTTAAATATTGTACCTGGGGGGTGTCTAAAGTATGCCTGTGAAGTGCCACGTGTTTCCCGTGTTTAGAACTGTCCCTGCACAAAATAACATTTCTAAAGGAAAAAAAGCCATTTAAAACTGCTTTCGGCTTTAATGCAATGTCTGGTCCCGGTAATATGGATGAAAATCTTTAGGAAAAATGGCATAGCTACCCCATCAACCCCCCCCCCCCCCCCTACCCCAGCCCATTACCAGCCCCTTTGGGTCTTGTATGGATATTAAGGGGAACCCCGCACACAAAATAAAAAAGGACCTATATACTCTGAACAGCCGTATACAGGCGGTGCATACAAGACAGGGACTGTAGGTTTGTTCTTATGTAGAATCTGTTTGTAATTTTGAACAGCTGCATTGTTTAAGTGGAGCTCCATGCCAAATTCCTTTTTTTTAGCTTTTTGTAAAACATAGGGAACGGTTATCACCCCTGTCACATTTTTTTTGCTGTCTGTGCCCCTGTTCAGAACATTTCACCTCACTTTGCGTCCCAATGACAACTGTTTTTGAAATGTGGTGTTTTTATTGAAACAAGGATTGGTGATAAAGCATCAGTAGAGAGGAGACACCTTTCTCCCATATTAATTCTTACAGGAGAGAATTTTCCTTCCAAGGGGTAGATTTCCTCTCACTTCCTGTTGTCTTCTTCCGTTTGCAAGTAGTAGTAGTTTGTAAGTTGGATGTTTGAAAGTAGGGACCTGCCGTATATACTCTGCAGAAATTGGCCCCTTAGGTGTTGGTGTTGGCACAACACTGAAAGCACTCACAGTTATTCTTGGTGGGTGCTGGAACGCCCTGCTGTCAACTATTATATCAGGAATTGTAATAACATATAATTGTTGATCAGTGGTAGTAAAAATTGGGCCTTTGATGGTGGTGCTGGTGCCACAACACTGTAAGGCCTGACAGTTACTCTTGGTGGGCGCAGCAATGGGCCCTGCTGTGAATTATTCGAACAATAATTATAATTGCATGCCCCTGTTGAACAGGGGCTGAAAAATTGGGCCTTTGGTGGTGGTGGTGGTGGTGATGGTGGTGCTGGTGCCACAACACTGTAAGGCCTGACAGTTACTCTTGGTGGGCGCAGCAATGGGCCCTGCTGTGAATTATTAGATCAATAATTATAATTGCATGGCCCTGTTGAACAGGGGCTGAAAAATTGGGCCTTTGGGGGTGGTGGTGGTGGTGATGGTGGTGCTGGTGCCACAACACTGTAAGGCCTGACAGTTACTCTTGGTGGGCGCAGCAATGGGCCCTGCTGTGAATTATTAGATCAATAATTATAATTGCATGCCCCTGTTGAACAGGGGCTGAAAAATTGGGCCTTAGGCACTGGTGGCACAACACTGCAACCCCTCACAGATACTGTGCTTGGAGCACAGCAATGAGGCCTGTTGCAAAGTATTGCATCAAAAATTTTAATTACACGCCCCTGTTAAACAGGGGCTGAAAAATTGGGCCTTAGCCACTGGTGGCGTCACCCATAAACCAAAATGATCTTCCAAGCTATCATCATTAATCGTATCATTGAGGAGGAGGAGGAGGATAGCCAGTCAACATAACAGCACAGGCACTCAGCATCAGCATCAGTCTTGAAGGGATGTGACATTTTAAAATCAATTAGTCTGTTATATCAGCATCTGGTGTGTGGTAGCTGGTGGTGATCCAAGACTGGTTCATCTTGATGAAAGTCAGTCGATCAACCGAGTCGGTGGACAGGCGCACCCTGTGATCCGTGACAAATCCTCCAGCAGCACTGAATGTGCGTTCTGAAAGAACGCTGGATGCAGGACAGGCCAGTAGCTCAATTGCATACTGTGCAAGCTCTGGCCAGTGATCCATCCTCAAGACCCAGTAAGCCAGAGGATTTTTGGTGGGGAAGGTGTCCAAGTCTGACCTTGCCCCTAGGTATTCCTGGACCATGTATATCAGACGCTGGCGATGGTTGCTGGAACCGATCATACTTTGGGGCTGCGGACTAAAGAATTGTCTGAACGCATCGGTCAGACAGCCACCTTCCCCACCGCTCCTTCTTTGACTGCCCGAAGCCTCAGCAACTCGTTGTCCAGGACCAGGAGTTTGTAACCTCCCAGTCTCTGGGAACGCATTGCACAGACCTTTCTGCAAGGCCTCCCGGAGTTGTCTCATCCTCTGCTCCCTCTGCGACGGTACGATAAGGTCCGCAACCTTACCCTTGTACCGTGGATCAAGGAGAGTGGCCAGCCAGTAATGGTCCCTCTCCTTGATCCGAAGAATACGAGGATCCTTCCGCAGACTTTGCAGGATCAGGGAGGCCATGCAGCGTAGGTTAGCTGAGGCATTCAGTCCGGAGTCCTCTGGGTCACTAAGGACGACATGATCCGCAGCCACCTCCTCCCAGCCACGTACAAGTCCACTGGTTTCTTGGGACTGTAAATCATCCCTAAAAGACTGCTGCTGATGATGCTGAGTGCCAGCCTCCACCTCCATGCTGACACAATCCTCCTCCTCCTCCTCCTCTTCCTGTGCGATGGGTGGGACAGAAGGAACACTGTCTGGGTAAAGGGGGCCTTGAGAGGCAAGGAAGTCCTCCTCTTCCTGCCTCTGTTCTGCCTCAAGTGCCCTGTCCATTATTCCACGCAGCGTGTGCTCCAACAGGTGGACAAGAGGTACAGTGTCACCGATGCATGCACTGTCACTGTTCACCATCCTCGTGGCCTCCTCAAATGGTGCCAGGACAGTGCATGCATCCCTGATCATGCCCCACTGGCGTGGTGAAAAAAACCCGAGCTCCCCTGACCCTGTCCTGGTGCCGTAGTCGCACAGGTACTCATTGATGGCCCTCTGCTGTGTGTGCAGCCGCTGCAGCATGGCCAACGTTGAGTTCCACCTGGTGGGCATGTCACATATAAGGCGGTTCTTGGGCAGGTTCAACTCCTTTTGCAGCTCAGCCAGGCGAGCACTGGCATTATAAGATCTGCGGAAATGCACACAGACTTTCCTGGCCTGCCTCAGGACATCCTATAAGCCCGGGTACCTGCCCAAGAACCGCTGCACCACCAGGTTAAGGACGTGAGCCATACAGGGCACATGGGTCAGTTGTCCCTGTCGGAGGGCGGAGAGGAGGTTGGTGCCATTGTCGCAAACCACCATTCCTGGCTTAAGCTGGCGTGGCGTCAACCACCTCTCGGCCTGCCCCTGCAGAGCAGACAGGACCTCTGCCCCAGTGTGGCTCCTGTCCCCCAAACACACCAGCGCAAACACGGCATGGCATCTTTTTGCCTGCGTACTTGCGTAGCCCCTTGAACGCCTACGGAGCACCGCTGGTTCCGAGGACAAACCACAGGAAGAGGCCATGGAGGAAGAAGAAGAGGAGGGGGTGGAGGAGAGAGGTGTGTCACAACCAGTAGTAGCATTTTGGAGGCGTGGCGGTGGAACAACCTCCAACACTACTGCACCTTGTCCTGCATCCTTCCCAGCTGCCAAAAGAGTGACCCAATGGGCCGTGAAAGAAAGGTAACGTCCCTGTCCATGCCTGCTGGACCATGAGTCAGCGGTAATATGCACCTTACCGCTGACCGCCCTGTCCAGCGAGGCCAAGACATTGCCTACCACATGCCTGTAGAGAGCCGGAATCGCCTTCCATGCGAAAAAGTGGCGTTTGGGAACCTGCCACTGAGGAACCGCACATTGCACAAACTCACGGAAGGGGGCCGAGTCTACCAACTGAAAAGGCAGCAGTTGAAGCGCTAGCAATTTAGCCAAGCTAGCATTCAACCGCTGGGCATGTGGATGGCTGGGAGTGAACTTCTTTCGACGGTCCAGCAGCTGGGGCAGGGAAATTTGCCTGCTAGAATCGGACGTTGGTGTACTGCTAGCAGAGTGCCCGCAAGTACTTGGCTGTGACACACCTAATTCTACACCTTCATTCCTCTCAGAGCAGGTTTCAGAGAGGAGTGAAGGTATAGTGGGGTTGGAGATCCCAGCTGATGCGGTGCAAGAAGAGGTCAGCTTTGTTCTTTGGTGTGGGTCTTTAAGGTAGGCTTGCCAACGAGCTGCATGGCAGGTCAACATATGTCTGATCAAGCATGTGGTGCCCAAGCGGCTGATGTTTTGGCCACACGATATACGCTTGAGACATATGTTGCAAACAGCAGCTGTGCGATCTGATGCACTCGCCTCAAAAAAGGCCCACACCAAAGAACTTTTTGAATGACGGGCAGAGGCAGCGCCCTGCACAGGCGGAGCTCTGCGGTGTGATTCCGTCGGTGTGCTGCCCATACGCTGGCCACTCAAGGGCATCCTGCCTCGTTGGAGATGTGCCTCCTCCTCATCCTCCTCCTCCTCCTCCTCTCTCCTATTAGGCACCCACGTGGAGTCAGTGACCTCATCATCCCCTCCCTCTTCATCACTGGAGCCAATCTGGCAGTATGCTGCAGCTGCTGGAGCATGACTGCCAGATTGGTGTCCTTCTTGAGCATCCCCTCTCTCTGCTCTCACGCTGCTGCCTTCCTCTAGCTGGGTATCATCATCAGATCCTTCCAAACGCTGGGCATCCTCCTGGAGCATGTACCCAACACTGTGCTCAAACAGTTCGGGGGACTCCTCAGGAGGAGGACATGGTGGGTCTAGGGAAGGATTGACTAATGAAGATAATGATACCAGAGAAGAGGACGCTTTGGCAGCTGCTTTGCCAGTACCCTGAGCCTGGGTGAGAGAGGATGAGGAGGATGAGGTGGGCTTGGTCATCCACTCTACCAAGTCTTCGGCATGATGTGGCTCAACATGTCCAGCTGCCGAAAAGAAGGACAAGCGTGTCCCATGGCCATGTGCTGATGACAATGCACCGCGTCCACGACCAGCACTGTTGCCCCCAGACACAGAGCCTGCTTGCCCTCTTTTTTTGCCTCCTGACTGTCTGCCTCTCCTTGTTTGCCTTCCAGACATTTTAATGGATGGCCTGCAGGGAGATGGGAAAAAGAGCAATACGGGCTACCTTCAGGTGTATACTGTGCAGGAGGCTTAGCAACAATGACACTGACACTGTCCCCTGCCTATCCTTCTCTGTCCCTAAACACAAGGATTGAAAATATGGAACAGCAAAATTGGTTTAGAACAGAATAGCACACTGACACTTTCCCTCACTGTCCTACTCTGTCCCTCCCTACAAACAAGATTTAGCACAGAATAGCACACTGATAATTTCCACGAGTGTCCTTCTCTGTCCCTAAACTCAAGGATTGAAAATATGGAACAGCAAAATTGGTTTAGAACAGAATAGCACACTGTCAGTTTCACTCACTGTACCTCTCTGTCCCTAAACTCAAGGATTGAAAATATGGTTCAGCAAAATTGGTTTAGAACAGAATAGCACACTGACACTTTCCCTCACTGTACCTCTCTGTCCCTCCCTACAAACAAGATTTAGCACAGAATAGCACACTGATAATTTCCACGAGTGTCCTTCTCTGTCCCTAAACTCAAGGATTGAAAATAAAATCCCTGCCTATGCTTCTCTTTCCCTGCTCCGGAACACACTACACAAGGCCGCCGCGCTGGCGGCCTTTTATAGTGTGGGGCGTGTACTAAACCCCCTCAGCAATAATTGGCCACAGGCATCCTGCCTGTGGCCAATCATTGCTCTCCTCGCTGCCGGCGCTGTGATTGGCCAAGCATGCGGGGTCACAGTGCATGCTTGGCCAATCACAGCGCCTGGATGACACTGCGATGGCGTAGTGCATTGTGGGTCGTTCGCGTCACTCGAATTTGGCGCGAACGCCCCAAATCGTTCGATCTTCGTCGAACGATCGAACAGCCGATGTTCGAGTCGAACGTATGTTCGACTCGAACACGAAGCTCATCCCTAATATTGAGCAGACCTTTTCATGTGCAGCTAACTCCTTTGTTTTTCAAAATTCTGAGATTGTTTCCTGTCTCCTCCATATATTTTGTGGCGCTGTGAGCGATATACATCACTATTTTGCGGTCTGATGTGGGGTTCCCCCTTTCTTCTTTTTGGGGTTCCCCAAGTCATCTGGGGCTGTCTGGATCTAAATGATATTTTTTCATATATATCATTAGTACTATTTCCTTTTGCATTTTATTTATTTTTGTTAGGAATAGACTGGTTTAGGACCTTGGTCATGTGAGCGCTGTATTTACCTCCTAGGACCTTGGTCACATGTTCAATGTAGTTTCCAGGAGAATAGGAACGCCCCTTGACACTGCCCCCGTCCTCCCCTTCTGTGCTTTGTTTACTGCTATGCGGGGGAACGTGGGGACGCATGGCGCCGGCCGCGATTGCGTCACGGCGTCAAGTGATGCCGCTCCCAGTCACCTCCTCCCTTTATATAGCGCGTCAGTGCAATGGGGAATGTGCTGACAAGCTGGACGGCAGTTACACTCGGCGTAATCTTCACCTGGTAGGTGCCCAGCATCTTTGCAAGCAGGTTAATACCTGTGAGCTCCTTGATCTGTGACCAGCTTCAGCATTACTTCTCTCATCTCATATGTTATTCCACAGATTGGGCTTTTCGCTCTCTTTTGTACCCTGCATGATATTACTCTGTGCAAGATACCTGTGGATTTAAAAGTCAAGTCCTTTAACCTGAGTACCTATTTGTTACCATACTAATCCAGTATGCCCTTTGTATGAGGTAGGCTTTATAATTATTTGCTATATTTTTTGCTCTTTTGCCACACTAGACAGTCTCTTGTTTATATTATTAGTATGCCTATACTTCCCTTCTTTATGGAGGATCTTTGTTTTATCCCTCATCCACAGATTGTAGATTTGATGTCTCCCTTTCTGTAGTATGGGGTAATGAAGGCATTTTTGGAGGAGAAGGAAACTTTTTGAAAATCACGGGCTACTTTGTAGGTGACCATCACTAGGTATGGCCAAGACCTTTCTCTTTTCATTATAGCTGCACTGCTCTAAATGCTCTTAATTGTGGGATTATTGTTGACATTGGAATGTTTCATACTATGAGACCCACATGCCAACAATGTGTCATTACATTTTCAGACCCTTGTGCCTGTGTTGCTGATGCCCATGGGATTCGCTGGGAGGTGTGAGTATCGGTCCAAATTCTGGTGCTTTTGCGCTGGAGACGCCCCCTTTGCTGCCGCTGTGGGGGTCTTCCCTGCCGGTCCTTCATGAGCTTGCTCTGTCTCTACTAGGTATGTGTCTTCATGCTTTGCAATGGTTTGTGTCTTGAGGTTTAGTTGCTCTTTCAAGTGGATGTTGATGCATATGTTATTTTAACCTTGTGCTTAAATGTTGCTTTCTGTATTGCACAGTGTGATTTTGTCCGTGTAACAGCCCCTGACGAAGGGATACGCCACATCCCGAAACGCGTTGGGCGTCATCCGGACTTACCTATTGGAATCACCCAAGCACTAATCTTTTATGATTGATTTTAATATTGTACAAAATGTTTTCTTTTTGATACTTCTATGTAATAAAAACTATTATAAATTCTTACACTGTTGCCGTTAAAGTCCCATTTTGTGTGGGGGGGTTTCCTCTTCATGATTAGTTAGGGGACATAATTAATGACATACAAACATGATAATACATACATCAAGGAATAATAAATAAATAATGACTACATGATCGACATGTGTAAAAATAGGTATATGATGATATGGGGTTATGTAGGGCATCCGAGGATGTGTACTCTACGCATTTCATGGCCACCTGCCACTCGTCAGGAGTTTGGATGCATGAAAGTAGTCTAGAATTAAATGAATAAAAATATTTGTTGTGGCACTCGCAATCAGTTATTTTGTACTCGCCAAATTCAAGCAGGCGAGTACAAATTTTGAGGGCTGTATATATATATATATATATATATATATATATATATATATATATATATATATATATATATATATATCCAAATAACATGCCCAAGCTCATCTCTTCACCACACACAGCCACAAAGGCAAGAGAATTGTTGTTGGGCAGTGTATTAGTGCTTGGACGAACACACTTAGACCGAATTTTAATGGTTCAAAGAATGTCAGGCAAAATGGTCAGCCCTCACGCATGTTCACTAGGGATGAGCCGAACACCCCCCAGTTCGGTTTGCATCAGAACATGTGAACAGGCAATAAATTTGTTCGAACATCCGAACACCATTAAAGTCTAAGGGACACGAACATGAAAAATCTAAAGTGCCAATTTTAAAGGCTTATATGCAAGTTATTGTCATAAAAAAGTGTTTGGGGACCCGGGTCCTGCCCCAGGGGACATGTATCAATGCAAAAAAAAGTTTTAAAAACGTCAGTTTTTTCGGGAGCAGTGATTTTAATAATGCTTAAAGTGAAACAATAAAAGTGAAATATTCCTTTAAAATTCGTACCTGGGGTGTATGTATAGTATGCCTGTAAAGTAGTGCTTGTTTCCCATGCTTAGAACTGTCCCTGCACAAAATGTAATTTCTGAAGGAAAAAAAGTCATTTAAAAGAACTCGCGGCTGTAATGAATTGTCGGCTCCCATATTCGGTTTCCAGGATCCTGTTGTTCTTACAACGTGGAGTGGATCAAAAACTTGCCCTAAGCACCATTAAGGGGCAAATATCAGCCTTGGCTGTTTTCTTTCAACTACCCTTGGCGGCTCATTCACTGGTGAGTACATTTGTGCAAGGGGTCCGACATATGGCTCCTCCGGTTCGACCACCACTACCTTCGTGGGATTTTAATCTGGTGATCTCGGTCCTTCAGAAATCTCCCTTTGAGAACATCAGAGAGGTTCCTCTTTTGACACTCTATCAGAAAGTTGCCTTTCTGGTGGCCATTACATCTGTCACGAGGGTTTCTGAGTTGGCGGCTAGTGATGAGCCGAACACCCCCGGGTTCGGTTCGCACCAGAACCCGCGAACGGACCGAAAGTTCGTACGAACATTAGAACCCTATTAAATACAATGGATGCGAACGTTCGAATTCTAAAGTGCTAATTATAACAACTATTATGCATGTTATTGTCCTAAAAAGGGTTTGGGAACCCGGGTTCTGCACCAGGGGACATGTATCAATGCAAAAAGAAGTTTTAAAAACGGTCGTTTTTCGGGAGCAGTCATTTTAATGATGCATAAAGTGAAAAAAAAAAGTCAAATATTCCTTTAAATATCGTACCTGGGGGGTGTCTAAAGTATGCCTGTGAAGTGCCACGTGTTTCCCGTGTTTAGAACTGTCCCTGCACAAAATGACACTTCTAAAGGAAAAAAAAGCCATTTAAAACTGCTTGCGGCTTTAATGTAATGTCTGGTCCCGGTAATATGGATGAAAATCTTTAAGAAAAATGGCATAGCTACCCCATGACCCCCCCCCTACCCCAGCCCATTACCAGCCCCTTTGGGTCTTGTATGGATATTAAGGGGAACCCCGCACATAAAATAAAAAAGGCCCTATATACTCTGAACAGCCGTATACAGGCGGTGCATACAAGACAGGGACTGTAGGTTTGTTCTTATGTAGAATGTGTTTGTAATTTTGAACAGGTACATTGTTGAAGTGTAGCTCCAGCCCAAAAATCTATTTTTAAACTTTTTGGAAAACATAGGTAAGGGTTATCACCCCTGTAACATTTGTTTTGCTGTCTGTGCCCCTGTTCAGAACATTTCACCTCACTTTCCGTCCCAATGACAACTGTTTTTGAAATGTGGTGTTTTTCTTGAAACAAGGATTGCTGATAAAGCATCAGTACAGAGGAGACACCTTTCTCCCATATTTATTCTTACAGGAGAGAATTTTCCTTCCTAGGGGTAGATTTCCTCTCACTTCCTGTTGTCTTCTTGCGTTTGCAAGTAGGAGTCATTTGTAAGTTGGATGTTTGAAAGTAGGGACCTGCCGTATATACTCTGCAGAAATAGGCCCCTTAGTTGTTGGTGTTGGCACAACACTGTAAGCACTCACAGTTACTCTTGGTTGGTGCTGGAACGCCCTGCTGTCAACTATTATATCAGGAATTTTAATTACATATAATTGTTGAACAGTGGTAGTAAAAATTGGGGCTTTGATGGTGGTGCTGGTGCCACAACACTGTAAGCCCTGACAGTTACTCTTGGTGGGTGCAGCAATGGGCCCTGCTGTGAATTATTAGATCAAGAATTGTAATTACATGCCCCTTTTGAACAGGGGCTGAAAAATTGGGCCTTTCGTGGTGGTGGTGGTGGTGGCGTTGCCACAACACTGTAAGCCCTCAGACTTACTCTTGGTGGGTGCAGGAATGGGCCCTGCTGTGAATTATTAGATCAAGAATTGTAATTACATGCCCCTTTTGAACAGGGGCTGAAAAATTGGGCCTTTCGTGGTGGTGGTGGTGGTGGCGTTGCCACAACACTGTAAGCCCTCAGACTTACTCTTGGTGGGTGCAGGAATGGGCCCTGCTGTGAATTATTACATCAAGAATTGTAATTGCATGCCCCTGTTGAACAGGGGCTGAAAAATTGGGCCTTAGGCACTGGTGGCACAACACTACAACCCCTCACAGATACTGTACTTGGAGCACAGCAATGAGCCCTGTTGCAAAGTATTGCTTCAAAAATTGTAATGACACGCCCCTGTTAAACAGGGGCTGAAAAATTGGGCCTTAGGCACTGGTGGCACAACACTACAACCCCTCACAGATACTGTACTTGGAGCACAGCAATGAGCCCTGTTGCAAAGTATTGCTTCAAAAATTGTAATGACACGCCCCTGTTAAACAGGGGCTGAAAAATTGGGCCTTAGGCACTGGTGCCACAACACTCCAACCCCTCACAGATACTGTACTTGGAGCACAGCAATGAGCCCTATGGCAAATTATTGCTAAAAAAATTGTAAGTACACGCCCCTGTAAAACAGGGGCTGAAAAATTGGGCCTTAGCCACTGGTGGCGGCACCCATAAACAAAAATGATCTTCCAAGCTATCATCATCAATCGTATCATTGAGGACTCGGAGGAGGAGGATAGCCAGTCAACATAACAGCACAGGCACTCAGCATCAGCATCAGTCTTGAAGGGATGTGACATGTTAAAATCAATTAGTCTGTTATATCAGCATCAGGTGTGTGGTAGCTGGTGGTGATCCAAGACTGGTTCATCTTGATGAAAGTCAGTCGATCAACCGAGTCGGTGGACAGGCGCACCCTGTGATCCGTGACAAATCCTCCAGCAGCACTGAATGTGCGTTCCGAAAGAACGCTGGATGCAGGACAGGCCAGTAGCTCAATTGCATACTGTGCAAGCTCTGGCCAGTGATCCATCCTCAAGACCCAGTAAGCCAGAGGATTTTCGGTGGGGAAGGTGTCCAAGTCTGACCTTGCCCCTAGATATTCCTGCACCATGTTTATCAGACGCTGGCGATGGTTGCTGGAACCGATCATACTTTGGGGCTGCGGACTAAAGAATTGTCTGAACGCATCGGTCAGACGGCCACCTTCCCCACCGCTCCTTCTTTGACTGGCCGAAGCCTCAGCAACTCGTTGTCCAGGACCAGGAGTTTGTAACCTCCCAGTCTCTGGGAACGCGTTGCACAGACCTTTCTGCAAGGCCTCCCGGAGTTGTCTCATCCTCTGCTCCCTCTGCGACGGTAACATAAGGTCCGCAACCTTACCCTTGTACCGTGGATCAAGGAGAGTGGCCAGCCAGTAATGGTCCCTCTCCTTGATCCGAAGAATACGAGGATCCTTCCGCAGACTTTGCAGGATCAGGGAGGCCATGCAGCGTAGGTTTGCTGAGGCATTCGCTCCGGAGTCCTCTGGGTCACTAAGGACGACATGATCCGCAGTCACCTCCTCCCAGCCACGTACAAGTCCACTGGTTTCTTGGGACTGTAAATCATCCCTAAAAGACTGCTGCTGATGATGCTGAGTGCCAGCCTCCACCTCCATGCTGACACAATCCTCCTCCTCCTCTTCCTCCTCCTCTTCCTCTTCCTGTGCGATGGGTGGGACAGAAGGAACACTGTCTGGGTAAAGGGGGCCTTGAGAGGCAAGGAAGTCCTCCTCTTCCTGCCTCTGTTCTGCCTCAAGTGCCCTGTCCATTATTCCACGCAGCGTGTGCTCCAACAGGTGGACAAGAGGTACAGTGTCACTGATGCATGCACTGTCACTGCTCACCATCCTCGTGGCCTCCTCAAATGGTGCCAGGACAGTGCATGCATCCCTGATCATGCCCCACTGGCGTGGAGAAAAAAAACCAAGCTCCCCTGACCCTGTCCTGGTGCCGTAGTCACACAGGTACTCATTGATGGCCCTCTGCTGCGTGTGCAGCCGCTGCAGCATGGCCAACGTTGAGTTCCACCTGGTGGGCATGTCACATATAAGGCGGTTCTTGGGCAGGTTCAACTCCTTTTGCAGCTCAGCCAGGCGAGCACTGGCATTATAAGATCTGCGGAAATGCACACAGACTTTCCTGGCCTGCCTCAGGACATCCTGTAAGCCCGGGTACCTGCCCAAGAACCGCTGCACCACCAGGTTAAGGACGTGAGCCACACAGAGCACATGGGTCAGTTGTGCCTGTCGAAGGGCGGAGAGGAGGTTGGTGCCATTGTCGCAAACCACCATTCCTGGCTTAAGCTGGCGTGGCGTCAACCACCTCTCGGCCTGGCCCTGCAGAGCAGACAGGACCTCTGCCCCAGTGTGGCTTCTGTCCCCCAAACACACCAGCGCAAGCACGGCATGGCATCTTTTTGCCTGCGTACTTGCGTAGCCCCGTGAACGGCTACGGAGCACCGCTGGTTCATAGGACAAACCACAGGAAGAGGCCATGGAGGAAGAAGAAGAGGAGGGGGTGGAGGAGAGAGGTGTGTCACAGCCAGTAGTAGCATTTTGGAGGCGTGGCGGTGGGACAACCTCCAACACTACTGCACCTTGTCCTGCATCCTTCCCAGCTGCCAAAAGAGTGACCCAATGGGCCGTGAAAGAAAGGTAACGTCCCTGTCCATGCCTGCTGGACCATGAGTCAGCGGTAATATGCACCTTACCGCTGACCGCCCTGTCCAGCGAGGCCAAGACATTGCCTTCCACATGCCGGTAGAGAGCCGGAATAGCCTTCCGTGAGAAAAAGTGGCGTTTGGGAACCTGCCACTGAGGAACCGCACATTGCACAAACTCACGGAAGGGGGCCGAGTCTACCAACTGAGAAGGCAGCAGTTGAAGCGCTAGCAATTTAGCCAAGCTAGCATTCAACCGCTGGGCATGTGGATGGCTGGGAGTGAACTTCTTTCGACGGTCCAGCAGCTGGGGCAGGGAAATTTGCCTGCTAGAATCGGACGTCGGTGTACTGCTAGCAGAGTGGCCGCAAGTACTTGGCTGTGACACACCTAATTCTACACCTTCATTCCTCTCAGTGCATGTTTCAGAGAGGACTGAAGTTATAGTGGGGTTGGAGATCCCAGCTGATGCGGTGCAAGGAGAGGTCCGCTTTGTTCTTTGGTGTGGGTCTTTGAGGTAGGCTTGCCAACGAGCTGCATGGCAGGTCAACATATGTCTGGTCAGGCATGTGGTACCCAAGCGGCTGATGTTTTGGCCACGCGATATACGCTTGAGACATATGTTGCAAACAGCAGCTGTGCGATCTGATGCACTAGCCTCAAAAAAGGCCCACACCAAGGAACTTTTTGAATGACGGGCAGAGGCAGCGCCCTGCACAGGCGGAGCTCTGCGGTGTGATTCCGTCGGTGTACTGCCCTTACGCTGGCCACCAAAGGGCATCCTGCCTCGTTGGAGATGTGCCTCCTCCTCATCCTCCTCCTCCTCTCTCCTATTAGGCACCCACGTGGAGTCAGTGACCTCATCATCCCCTCCCTCCTCATCACTGGAGCCAATCTGGCAGTATGCTGCAGCTGCTGGAACATGACTGCCAGATTGGTGTCCTTCTTGAGCATCCCCTCTGTCTGCTCTCACCCTACTGCCTTCCTGTAGCTGGGTTTCATCATCAGACCCTTCGAAACGCTGGGCATCCTCCTGGAGCATGTACCCAACACTGTGCTCAAACAGTTCGGGGGACTCCTCAGGAGGAGGACATGGTGGGTCTAGGGAAGGAGTGACTGATGATGAGTCTGACATTGATAACAGGGAAGAGGACGCTTTGGCAGCTGCTTTGCCAGTACCCTGAGCCTGGGTGAGAGAGGATGAGGAGGAGGAGGAGGGCTTGGTCATCCACTCTACCAAGTCTTCGGCATGATGTGGCTCAACATGTCCAGCTGCCGAAAAGAAGGACAAGCGTGTCCCATGGCCATGTGCTGATGACAATGCACCGCGTCCACGACCAGCACTGTTGCCCCCAGACACAGAGCCTGCTTGCCCTCTTTTATTGCCTCCTGACTGTCTGCCTCTCCTTGTTTGCCTTCCAGACATTCTAATAGATGGCCTGCAGGGAGATGGGAAAAAAGCAATAAGGGCTACCTTCAGGTGTCCTTCTCTGTCCCTTTACTTAAGGATTTCTAAATATGGTTGAGGATGATTGCTTTTGCACAGAATAGCACAACGACAATTTCCCTGACTGTCCAAAAATCAAGGATTTCAAAGATGGTTGATGAGGAATGCTTTAGCACACTATAGCACAAGGAGAATTCCCCTCACTTTCCTTCTTTGTCCCTAGAAACAAGGACTCGCACAGTGAAAGAAACTGACACTCTCCCTACCTAGAGTTTTCTGTCCCTAGAAAAAATGTTTTTTTTAAGCACACTATAGCACAAGGAGAATTCACTCACTGTCCTTCCCTGTCCCTGGAAACAAGGACTTGCACAGTGAAAGAAACTGACACTCTCCCTACCTAGAGTTTTCTGTCCCTAGAAAAAATGTTTTTTTTTAAGCACACTATAGCACAAGGAGAATTCACTCACTGTCCTTCCCTGTCCCTGGAAACAAGGACTTGCACAGTGAAAGAAACTGACACTCTCCCTACCTAGAGTTTTCTGTCCCTAGAAAAAATGTTTTTTTTAAGCACACTATAGCACAAGGAGAATTCACTCACTGTCCTTCCCTGTCCCTGGAAACAAGGACTTGCACAGTGAAAGAAACTGACACTCTCCCTACCTAGAGTTTTCTGTCCCTAGAAAAAATGTTTTTTTTAAGCACACTATAGCACAAGGAGAATTCACTCACTGTCCTTCCCTGTCCCTGGAAACAAGGACTTGCACAGTGAAAGAAACTGACACTCTCCCTACCTAGAGTTTTCTGTCCCTAGAAAAAATGTTTTTTTTAAGCACACTATAGCACAAGGAGAATTCACTCACTGTCCTTCCCTGTCCCTGGAAACAAGGACTTGCACAGTGAAAGAAACTGACACTCTCCCTACCTAGAGTTTTCTGTCCCTAGAAAAAATGTTTTTTTTAAGCACACTATAGCACAAGGAGAATTCACTCACTGTCCTTCCCTGTCCCTGGAAACAAGGACTTGCACAGTGAAAGAAACTGACACTCTCCCTACCTAGAGTTTTCTGTCCCTAGAAAAAATGTTTTTTTTAAGCACACTATAGCACAAGGAGAATTCACTCACTGTCCTTCCCTGTCCCTGGAAACAAGGACTTGCACAGTGAAAGAAACTGACACTCTCCCTACCTAGAGTTTTCTGTCCCTAGAAAAAATGTTTTTTTTAAGCACACTATAGCACAAGGAGAATTCACTCACTGTCCTTCCCTGTCCCTGGAAACAAGGACTTGCACAGTGAAAGAAACTGACACTCTCCCTACCTAGAGTTTTCTGTCCCTAGAAAAAATGTTTTTTTTAAGCACACTATAGCACAAGGAGAATTCACTCACTGTCCTTCCCTGTCCCTGGAAACAAGGACTCGCACAGTGAAAGAAACTGACACTCTCCCTACCTAGAGTTTTCTGTCCCTAGAAAAAATGTTTTTTTTAAGCACACTATAGCACAAGGAGAATTCACTCACTGTCCTTCCCTGTCCCTGGAAACAAGGACTTGCACAGTGAAAGAAACTGACACTCTCCCTACCTAGAGTTTTCTGTCCCTAGAAAAAATGTTTTTTTTAAGCACACTATAGCACAAGGAGAATTCACTCACTGTCCTTCCCTGTCCCTGGAAACAAGGACTTGCACAGTGAAAGAAACTGACACTCTCCCTACCTAGAGTTTTCTGTCCCTAGAAAAAATGTTTTTTTTAAGCACACTATAGCACAAGGAGAATTCACTCACTGTCCTTCCCTGTCCCTGGAAACAAGGACTTGCACAGTGAAAGAAACTGACACTCTCCCTACCTAGAGTTTTCTGTCCCTAGAAAAAATGTTTTTTTTAAGCACACTATAGCACAAGGAGAATTCACTCACTGTCCTTCCCTGTCCCTGGAAACAAGGACTTGCACAGTGAAAGAAACTGACACTCTCCCTACCTAGAGTTTTCTGTCCCTAGAAAAAATGTTTTTTTTAAGCACACTATAGCACAAGGAGAATTCACTCACTGTCCTTCCCTGTCCCTGGAAAAAAGGACTTGCACAGTGAAAGAAACTGACACTCTCCCTACCTAGAGTTTTCTGTCCCTAGAAAAAATGTTTTTTTTAAGCACACTATAGCACAAGGAGAATTCACTCATTGTCCTTCCCTGTCCCTGGAAACAAGGACTTGCACAGTGAAAGAAACTGACACTCTCCCTACCTAGAGTTTTCTGTCCCTAGAAAAAATGTTTTTTTTAAGCACACTATAGCACAAGGAGAATTCACTCACTGTCCTTCCCTGTCCCTGGAAACAAGGACTTGCACAGTGAAAGAAACTGACACTCTCCCTACCTAGAGTTTTCTGTCCCTAGAAAAAATGTTTTTTTTAAGCACACTATAGCACAAGGAGAATTCACTCACTGTCCTTCCCTGTCCCTGGAAACAAGGACTTGCACAGTGAAAGAAACTGACACTCTCCCTACCTAGAGTTTTCTGTCCCTAGAAAAAATGTTTTTTTTAAGCACACTATAGCACAAGGAGAATTCACTCACTGTCCTTCCCTGTCCCTGGAAACAAGGACTTGCACAGTGAAAGAAACTGACACTCTCCCTACCTAGAGTTTTCTGTCCCTAGAAAAAATGTTTTTTTTAAGCACACTATAGCACAAGGAGAATTCACTCACTGTCCTTCCCTGTCCCTGGAAACAAGGACTTGCACAGTGAAAGAAACTGACACTCTCCCTACCTAGAGTTTTCTGTCCCTAGAAAAAATGTTTTTTTTAAGCACACTATAGCACAAGGAGAATTCACTCACTGTCCTTCCCTGTCCCTGGAAACAAGGACTTGCACAGTGAAAGAAACTGACACTCTCCCTACCTAGAGTTTTCTGTCCCTAGAAAAAATGTTTTTTTTAAGCACACTATAGCACAAGGAGAATTCACTCACTGTCCTTCCCTGTCCCTGGAAACAAGGACTTGCACAGTGAAAGAAACTGACACTCTCCCTACCTAGAGTTTTCTGTCCCTAGAAAAAATGTTTTTTTTAAGCACACTATAGCACAAGGAGAATTCACTCACTGTCCTTCCCTGTCCCTGGAAACAAGGACTTGCACAGTGAAAGAAACTGACACTCTCCCTACCTAGAGTTTTCTGTCCCTAGAAAAAATGTTTTTTTTAAGCACACTATAGCACAAGGAGAATTCACTCACTGTCCTTCCCTGTCCCTGGAAACAAGGACTTGCACAGTGAAAGAAACTGACACTCTCCCTACCTAGAGTTTTCTGTCCCTAGAAAAAATGTTTTTTTTAAGCACACTATAGCACAAGGAGAATTCACTCACTGTCCTTCCCTGTCCCTGGAAACAAGGACTTGCACAGTGAAAGAAACTGACACTCTCCCTACCTAGAGTTTTCTGTCCCTAGAAAAAATGTTTTTTTTAAGCACACTATAGCACAAGGAGAATTCACTCACTGTCCTTCCCTGTCCCTGGAAACAAGGACTTGCACAGTGAAAGAAACTGACACTCTCCCTACCTAGAGTTTTCTGTCCCTAGAAAAAATGTTTTTTTAAGCACACTATAGCACAAGGAGAATTCACTCACTGTCCTTCCCTGTCCCTGGAAACAAGGACTTGCACAGTGAAAGAAACTGACACTCTCCCTACCTAGAGTTTTCTGTCCCTAGAAAAAATGTTTTTTTTAAGCACACTATAGCACAAGGAGAATTCACTCACTGTCCTTCCCTGTCCCTGGAAACAAGGACTTGCACAGTGAAAGAAACTGACACTCTCCCTACCTAGAGTTTTCTGTCCCTAGAAAAAATGTTTTTTTTAAGCACACTATAGCACAAGGAGAATTCACTCACTGTCCTTCCCTGTCCCTGGAAACAAGGACTTGCACAGTGAAAGAAACTGACACTCTCCCTACCTAGAGTTTTCTGTCCCTAGAAAAAATGTTTTTTTTAAGCACACTATAGCACAAGGAGAATTCGCTCACTGTCCTTCCCTGTCCCTGGAAACAAGGACTTGCACAGTGAAAGAAACTGACACTCTCCCTACCTAGAGTTTTCTGTCCCTAGAAAAAATGTTTTTTTAAGCACACTATAGCACAAGGAGAATTCACTCACTGTCCTTCCCTGTCCCTGGAAACAAGGACTTGCACAGTGAAAGAAACTGACACTCTCCCTACCTAGAGTTTTCTGTCCCTAGAAAAAATGATTTTTTTAAGCACACTATAGCACAAGGAGAATTCACTCACTGTCCTTCCCTGTCCCTGGAAACAAGGACTTGCACAGTAAAAGAAACTGACACTCTCCCTACCTAGAGTTTTCTGTCCCTAGAAAAAATGTTTTTTTTAAGCACACTATAGCACAAGGAGAATTCACTCACTGTCCTTCCCTGTCCCTGGAAACAAGGACTTGCACAGTGAAAGAAACTGACACTCTCCCTACCTAGAGTTTTCTGTCCCTAGAAAAAATGTTTTTTTTAAGCACACTATAGCACAAGGAGAATTCACTCACTGTCCTTCCCTGTCCCTGGAAACAAGGACTTGCACAGTGAAAGAAACTGACACTCTCCCTACCTAGAGTTTTCTGTCCCTAGAAAAAATGTTTTTTTTAAGCACACTATAGCACAAGGAGAATTCACTCACTGTCCTTCCCTGTCCCTGGAAACAAGGACTTGCACAGTGAAAGAAACTGACACTCTCCCTACCTAGAGTTTTCTGTCCCTAGAAAAAATGTTTTTTTTAAGCACACTATAGCACAAGGAGAATTCACTCACTGTCCTTCCCTGTCCCTGGAAACAAGGACTTGCACAGTGAAAGAAACTGACACTCTCCCTACCTAGAGTTTTCTGTCCCTAGAAAAAATGTTTTTTTTAAGCACACTATAGCACAAGGAGAATTCACTCACTATCCTTCCCTGTCCCTGGAAACAAGGACTTGCACAGTGAAAGAAACTGACACTCTCCCTACCTAGAGTTTTCTGTCCCTAGAAAAAATGTTTTTTTAAGCACACTATAGCACAAGGAGAATTCACTCACTGTCCTTCCCTGTCCCTGGAAACAAGGACTTGCACAGTGAAAGAAACTGACACTCTCCCTACCTAGAGTTTTCTGTCCCTAGAAAAAATGTTTTTTTAAGCACACTATAGCACAAGGAGAATTCACTCACTGTCCTTCCCTGTCCCTGGAAACAAGGACTTGCACAGTGAAAGAAACTGACACTCTCCCTACCTAGAGTTTTCTGTCCCTAGAAAAAATGTTTTTTTTAAGCACACTATAGCACAAGGAGAATTCACTCACTGTCCTTCCCTGTCCCTGGAAACAAGGACTTGCACAGTAAAAGAAACTGACACTCTCCCTACCTAGAGTTTTCTGTCCCTAGAAAAAATTTTTTTTTAAGCACACTATAGCACAAGGAGAATTCACTCACTGTCCTTCCCTGTCCCTGGAAACAAGGACTTGCACAGTGAAAGAAACTGACACTCTCCCTACCTAGAGTTTTCTGTCCCTAGAAAAAATGTTTTTTTTAAGCACACTATAGCACAAGGAGAATTCACTCACTGTCCTTCCCTGTCCCTGGAAACAAGGACTTGCACAGTGAAAGAAACTGACACTCTCCCTACCTAGAGTTTTCTGTCCCTAGAAAAAATGTTTTTTTTAAGCACACTATAGCACAAGGAGAATTCACTCACTGTCCTTCCCTGTCCCTGGAAACAAGGACTTGCACAGTGAAAGAAACTGACACTCTCCCTACCTAGAGTTTTCTGTCCCTAGAAAAAATGTTTTTTTTAAGCACACTATAGCACAAGGAGAATTCACTCACTGTCCTTCCCTGTCCCTGGAAACAAGGACTTGCACAGTGAAAGAAACTGACACTCTCCCTACCTAGAGTTTTCTGTCCCTAGAAAAAATGTTTTTTTTAAGCACACTATAGCACAAGGAGAATTCACTCACTGTCCTTCCCTGTCCCTGGAAACAAGGACTTGCACAGTGAAAGAAACTGACACTCTCCCTACCTAGAGTTTTCTGTCCCTAGAAAAAATGTTTTTTTTAAGCACACTATAGCACAAGGAGAATTCACTCACTGTCCTTCCCTGTCCCTGGAAACAAGGACTTGCACAGTGAAAGAAACTGACACTCTCCCTACCTAGAGTTTTCTGTCCCTAGAAAAAATGTTTTTTTTAAGCACACTATAGCACAAGGAGAATTCACTCACTGTCCTTCCCTGTCCCTGGAAACAAGGACTTGCACAGTGAAAGAAACTGACACTCTCCCTACCTAGAGTTTTCTGTCCCTAGAAAAAATGTTTTTTTTAAGCACACTATAGCACAAGGAGAATTCACTCACTGTCCTTCCCTGTCCCTGGAAACAAGGACTTGCACAGTGAAAGAAACTGACACTCTCCCTACCTAGAGTTTTCTGTCCCTAGAAAAAAATGTTTTTTTTAAGCACACTATAGCACAAGGAGAATTCACTCACTGTCCTTCCCTGTCCCTGGAAACAAGGACTTGCACAGTGAAAGAAACTGACACTCTCCCTACCTAGAGTTTTCTGTCCCTAGAAAAAATGTTTTTTTTTAAGCACACTATAGCACAAGGAGAATTCACTCACTGTCCTTCCCTGTCCCTGGAAACAAGGACTTGCACAGTGAAAGAAACTGACACTCTCCCTACCTAGAGTTTTCTGTCCCTAGAAAAAATGTTTTTTTTAAGCACACTATAGCACAAGGAGAATTCACTCACTGTCCTTCCCTGTCCCTGGAAACAAGGACTTGCACAGTGAAAGAAACTGACACTCTCCCTACCTAGAGTTTTCTGTCCCTAGAAAAAATGTTTTTTTTAAGCACACTATAGCACAAGGAGAATTCACTCACTGTCCTTCCCTGTCCCTGGAAACAAGGACTTGCACAGTGAAAGAAACTGACACTCTCCCTACCTAGAGTTTTCTGTCCCTAGAAAAAATGTTTTTTTTAAGCACACTATAGCACAAGGAGAATTCACTCACTGTCCTTCCCTGTCCCTGGAAACAAGGACTTGCACAGTGAAAGAAACTGACACTCTCCCTACCTAGAGTTTTCTGTCCCTAGAAAAAATGTTTTTTTTAAGCACACTATAGCACAAGGAGAATTCACTCACTGTCCTTCCCTGTCCCTGGAAACAAGGACTTGCACAGTGAAAGAAACTGACACTCTCCCTACCTAGAGTTTTCTGTCCCTAGAAAAAAATGTTTTTTTTAAGCACACTATAGCACAAGGAGAATTCACTCACTGTCCTTCCCTGTCCCTGGAAACAAGGACTTGCACAGTGAAAGAAACTGACACTCTCCCTACCTAGAGTTTTCTGTCCCTAGAAAAAATGTTTTTTTTAAGCACACTATAGCACAAGGAGAATTCACTCACTGTCCTTCCCTGTCCCTGGAAACAAGGACTTGCACAGTGAAAGAAACTGACACTCTCCCTACCTAGAGTTTTCTGTCCCTAGAAAAAATGTTTTTTTTAAGCACACTATAGCACAAGGAGAATTCACTCACTGTCCTTCCCTGTCCCTGGAAACAAGGACTTGCACAGTGAAAGAAACTGACACTCTCCCTACCTAGAGTTTTCTGTCCCTAGAAAAAATGTTTTTTTTAAGCACACTATAGCACAAGGAGAATTCACTCACTGTCCTTCCCTGTCCCTGGAAACAAGGACTTGCACAGTGAAAGAAACTGACACTCTCCCTACCTAGAGTTTTCTGTCCCTAGAAAAAATGTTTTTTTTAAGCACACTATAGCACAAGGAGAATTCACTCACTGTCCTTCCCTGTCCCTGGAAACAAGGACTTGCACAGTGAAAGAAACTGACACTCTCCCTACCTAGAGTTTTCTGTCCCTAGAAAAAATGTTTTTTTTAAGCACACTATAGCACAAGGAGAATTCACTCACTGTCCTTCCCTGTCCCTGGAAACAAGGACTTGCACAGTGAAATAAACTGACACTCTCCCTACCTAGAGTTTTCTGTCCCTAGAAAAAATGTTTTTTTTAAGCACACTATAGCACAAGGAGAATTCACTCACTGTCCTTCCCTGTCCCTGGAAACAAGGACTTGCACAGTGAAAGAAACTGACACTCTCCCTACCTAGAGTTTTCTGTCCCTAGAAAAAATGTTTTTTTTAAGCACACTATAGCACAAGGAGAATTCACTCACTGTCCTTCCCTGTCCCTGGAAACAAGGACTTGCACAGTGAAAGAAACTGACACTCTCCCTACCTAGAGTTTTCTGTCCCTAGAAAAAATGTTTTTTTTAAGCACACTATAGCACAAGGAGAATTCACTCACTGTCCTTCCCTGTCCCTGGAAACAAGGACTTGCACAGTGAAAGAAACTGACACTCTCCCTACCTAGAGTTTTCTGTCCCTAGAAAAAATGTTTTTTTTAAGCACACTATAGCACAAGCACAAAACACACTGACACTCTCCCTACCTATCCTTCTCTTTCCCTAAACTAAAGGAATCCAGGTTAAGCAAGAAATAAATAAAAGTCACTGTCCCTGCCTATGCTGCTCTTTCCCTGCTCCGGAACACACTACACTAGGCCGCCGTGCTGGCGGCCTTTTATAGTGTGGGGCGTGTACTAAACACCCTCAGCAATAATTGGCCACAGGCATCCTGCCTGTGGCCAATCATTGCTCTCCTCGCTGCCGGCGCTGTGATTGGCCAAGCATGCGGGGTCACAGTGCATGCTTGGCCAATCACAGCGCCTGGATGACACTGCGATGGCGTAGTGCATTGTGGGCCGTTCGCGTCACTCGAATTTGGCGCGAACGGCCCAAATCGTTCGATCTTCGTCGAACGATCGAACAGCCGATGTTCGAGTCGAACGTATGTTCGACTCGAACACGAAGCTCATCCCTATTGGCGGCCTTGTCTTGCAAGTCCCCCTACTTGATCCTCCATAAGGAAATGCAGTGCTACTCCCGCAGCCTTCGTTACTTCCGAAGGTGGCTTCGGCTTTTCATCTGAATGAGGACATTGTACTTCTATCCTTGTGTCCTCGGCCATCGCATCCCAAAGAGGTTGCGTTACATTCCTTAGACGTGGTACGTGCTCTGCTGGTGAATCTGTCTGCTACGGCTCAGTTTCGGAGGTCAGACTCACTGTTTGTGTCGGTGACTGGTCCAAAGAAAGGCCTGGCGGTCTCGTCGGCCACCATTTCTCGGTGGATCAGACATATTGTGATTCAGGCTTATGCCCTTAAAGGGCGGGCTCCTCCCTTTCCTTTCACGGTGCATTCGACCAGGGCGATTGGTGCCTCCTGGGCTTTTCGACATCAAGCGTCTGTCTCACAGGTGTGTAAGGCGGCGACCTGGACGTCCATTCACACCTTCACTAAATTCTACAAGGTTGACGTCCATTCATCTGCGGATGCTTGCTTCGGCCGCAAGGTTTTGCAGGCGGCTGTTTAAGGTTGCAACTCCTCCGTTGATTAGCTCTGTTTGTTTGGGGTGAAGTTTGTTCGCTTGCTGTTCCCACCCCTCGTTTTTTTGACACTGCTTGGGGACGTCCCACTTGTCAAGACTAAAGGAGCTGTGTCCGTCCATGGATGAAAGAGAAAATAGGATTTTTGTACTCACCGTAAAATCCTTTTCTCTGAAGTCCATGGACGGACACAGCACCCATCCATCCTGTTTGAGTTTGTACTGCTTTTTGACGACATGAGCTGCTGAGTGCAGGGTGAGGGGTTATGACCAGAGGGACCGCCACCTGGGCGGGGCTGTACAGTTTTGGTATAATTACATGTTTTTGTATATCTAACATGTCTGCCTAGTCCTCTCCTAATAGACGGAACATAACCCACTTGTCAAGTCTAAAGGAGCTGTGTTCTTCCATGGACTTCAGAGAAAAGGATTTTACAGTGAGTACAAAAATCCTATTTTCCTCCTCTTCACTTCCTCTTTCTGTAGGGGTACCTCAAGGTTCTGTCCTTGGACCCCTTCTATTTTGCATTTACACCTCCTCCCTTGGTCTGTAAAGCGGATGTCCGCCCACCGCTGCAAAAATTTAAAGCCAGCAGCTGCAGACTTTTAATAATCAGACACTTACCTGTCCTGGAGTCCAGCGAAGTCGGTACCGCAGATGATGTTTCCATCAGCTGTCGGGTGCATGTCGCCTCCATTGCTTCACGTCGGGAACCCTACTACGCATGCGCGAAGCTCTGCTCCTTGCTTCTACTGGCCCGGCAGCTGGAGAAGGAGGAGGGAGGAGGAGGGAGCCCGGGTGGTGACGTCAATACCTGCAGCTGAGGCTCCTGGAAGTGGGAATTATATACCAGTGAAAGACAGGTATCCTGTCTCCCCTCCCCCCCCCCCCCAAAAGGTGCCAAATGTGGCACCGGAGGGGGGGAGGAGTACAACAAGCGGAAGTTCCACTTTTAGGTGGAACTCCGCTTTAATAAACTCCTATGGCTTCCAGTTCAACCTCTATGCTGACGACACACAAATCTATCTCTCTACTCTTCACCTCACTTCTTCAGTCTCCTCTCGCATTCCTAACTCACTAACTGACATATCAACATGGAAGTCACACCACTTCCTCAAACACAATCTTTCTAAAACCAAGCTCATAATTTTTCCTCCAGCCCGTGCCCCCGTCTTCTCCATCAAGATCATTAATACAACCATCAGTCCCTCCCCTCATACCAAGGTGCTAGGTGTAATCCTAGACTTTGACATGTCCTTTCAGCCCCAAATCCAACCACTCTTCAAAATACGCCCCTTTCTAACCATTGACACCATTAAGCAACTTATATACTCTCTTATTATCCCTCGCCTTGACTACTTAACTCCCTCCTCATTGGCCTACCTCTCCGCAAGCTATCCCCTCTTCAGTCTATCATTAATGCCACTGCCAGACTCATCCACCTTACCAACTGTTCAGTGTCCGCCACAATTTTTTGCCAATCACTCCACTGGCTTCCCATTGCCCAACTAATACAATTCAAAACACTAACAATAGCATACAAAGCCATTCGCAATTCTGCTCCGAGCTACATCACCAATCTTATCTTAAAATTTCATTCAAACCGTCCTCTCTGCTCCTCCCAAGACCTTCTGCTCTCTAGCTCCCTTGTCTCCTCCTCCCATGCTTGTCTCCAGGACTTCTCCAGAGCCTCTCCCATTCTCTGGAACTCACTACCCCAATCTGTCTGTTATCTCCTACTCTGTCAACTTTTAGGCGATCCCTGAAAACTCATCTCTTCAGGGAGGCCTATCCTGACTCCAGCTAACAATCTTCCACTCCCCTCAGCAGCACATCCCTCACAGTCCCTACCTTTTGTTTCACCAGCCCCTCCCTCCTAGATTATAAGCTTGCAGGAGCAGGGCTCCTCCAACCCTCTTGTTTTGAATTGTACTGTTGGTGTATTGTCTCCCTTTACATTGTAAAACATTGCGCAGACTGTTGGCGCTATATATAAATCCTGTATAATAATAATAATTTGGAATATTTTAACATAAAGACATACAAGCTGACAGGTTCACTTAAGGAGCACATTAACACAGCAATTTATTTTTCATTGAATTTGGTTTCTCATTGGATTCTCAACAAATTCTTTGTAAATAAGATTACACATAAGAGTTTTAGTTTAATGTGAACTATATTTACTGTACAGCTCTAACAGGATAAATCCTTTACAATCATACCCTTGCATGCTGATTGAGTAGGATTTCATGGCAACTAGTTTAATAGTATTGACTAAAAAGAGGGCTCTTTTTGGAACTGTATGTGCTTAATTATAAAACTCTTAAAATGGTAATCACGTTTGTTCAGTTTAAAGACTCTATACATTTTTAATTAAGAAGCTGATAAATGTACTTAGGATGCTAAATAAAAACATCTTGATAATAATTTGTACCTGACTGTAATGTAAAGCAAATGGCCTCTTGACATTTGTTCATAAATATTAATAGCGGTTAGATCTTTGATTAATACTTTTATAATTAATACAACGTCAACCCTTTTAAGTTGTTTGTATGTAAACCAAGCAAAACTATGTTCATTTATTGGGCTTATTAACTAAGGAAGTGTGTAAGATAATTTGTGAATTTCCCATGCAAGGGACTTTAAAGGTGCCAAAATATGAACTTTTATAAATATTATTATTAAAAAAACCTTAAAAGGCGAATGCGCGGCTTGTGAAGATGGCGGATGCTTAGGACCAGAACTCCGGCCTCATCTCGTCCTTCCGTGACTCCTGCTCCGCTACATCCGCATCTTTCGCTCCGGGAGCAGCCTCATTAGCTCCGGGAACTACTCAGCTATCGATTGATCCCTTTTATGGGTAAAATTGGGGATCAGCGACGCTTTTACAAGACGACCGCGCCACAGGCCGCATCCCATCTCTCTCTCCTCATGGATCATTTTGCTTACAGGCCTCAATCCCCGGTCTCAGGTACCCCGACGATCGCGGAGGAGGCTCCGGACGCAACTCTGTTGGAGGATTCTTCTTCTATCCAAACTAGACAGCAGCCACAATACCCGCAAGCTTCTGAACAGCCTGCGATGACGGCGTTAGTGACTGTGGAAGCTCTTGACCTCCGGCTCCAGGCCTTGCTTCAGGGCCTCACAGACAACATTACTAAGGCGGTAAGCAAACTAGCCCATGAACTCAGGGGGAGATAGATCACCTAGGGGAACGTACTGACACCCTAGATACTAAATTCGATGATGTAATCAGTTATGTCCATGTTATGGAGGATGAGAATGCTTCCCTGAAAAATGCGGTGACGCAGTTACAACTTCAACAGGAAGACCTCGAGAACAGAGAACGGAGACAGAACCTGCGGATTGGTGGGGTCCCTATATCAGTTAATGACAAGGACATCCGTTCATATTTGCTTGCTTTGTTCATCCATCTGGCCCCTGACATACCCGATATAGACTGGCGGCTTGACAGGGCACACAGATCTCTGGCCCCTAAACCTCCCCAGGGTGCTAACCCCAGAGATATCATAGTGCGTTTCCATTTCTATGAGAGCAAGGAGGCCCTGACCATCGCCACCCGCAACAGAACGAGAATTTACTTTAAGTGAGCTAAAATTCAGCTTTTTAGTGACCTATCCCCCATCACTCTGGCTAAACGCCGTGCTCTGAAACCTGTCACAGCTCATCTACAGCGCCATCAGGTTCCCTATCGTTGGGGATTCCCCTTTCGTCTCACTGTGACTATGGATGGCTCACAGCATTCTCTAAGAGACATGCATGAATGTGATTCTTTCATCAAGAATCTGGGTCTTCCTCCTATACCTGAGGAGGTTTTGCTGCCGCAACCAACGCTCCCCAGACCTTTATCCACCCCCGGGAAGATCTGGACCTCAGCTCGTCAAAGACCCCGTGCTGCTACCTTCACTCCCCAGAGAGCTTCCTCATCGAGAGGCCTAACTTGATTTTGGCTAGAATGATGTGTGGTTATTTCCTCTCTTCACCGGAGGCCCTGATCCACGCCTGTTCTGTTTCTTTTTTATTTCCCCTTCACTGTTTTCAGTTTTTACAGGCTGCGGCCTATGGCATTGTTGCTTTTCCCTCCGTTGGGACTGGAGTCCCTGAACTGATCTCTGCTGATAAATTCCTGTTTATTTTCTTCTTCTCCTGACAAGGCTGTTTGGAATGGACTGAGGCCGGTGAGTTGGATCCTGCGGGCTACCGTGCCCCCATCATACATGGTCCCCAATTGCGATCATGGCCCCCTGAGGAATCCTTTCTCTTCGGGCACTATACCTTTTTGGTCATTTTTTTTGGGTGTTTTTAATTGTATTTTTGTTTATGTCCTCATATTTTTCTGGTCCAGTTTTTGAATGGATTTTACATACAACCAGCTCTTTCTGTCAGACCTTTTTTGGTCAGTGACTATCTTTTACAACATTGTTGGACTCTATCTGTAATGCTTCGATTTATACTTTTGTGTTTTTCCTGTTACCTACCTTTTTTTGGGTCAATTTTTGACCCTTTCAAGAAACACGGCTGTGTTTCCACTAATTTTCAATGTTTCCTAATGTTTATATGTCCTACTCCAGATAATAGTTCTATTGCATCATGGTTGGTGCTCTCAATATGGTATGTAACTGTAACCTATGCTTTCTTTTTCATGTTTATGAATGGCCATCAGTATTTTATCGTATAATGTTAAGGGCCTGGGCTCCATTTCTAAGCGCTGGATGGCGCTGAAGGAGTTCAGGTCCTCTGGTGCGGATGTGGTCATGGTCCAGGAGACCCATTTCAAGGCAGATGGTTTGTTTAAATTCGCTTCTAAACATTTCCCCACTACATTTGTAGCCTCTGACCCCTCTGGTAAAGCAGGGGTTGCCATCCTCTTTAAACGGTCCTCTTCCATTCGGGTCAAGTCCTCATTTTTGGATCCTCATGGCCGGTTCATTCTCCTGGACTGTGACCACATGAACACATCCTTTACACTTGCAAATTTATATGCTCCTAACTCAAGACAGATTGGGTTCCTTGAAGATTTCTTTGAGGGGCTCAAGGCTTTCTCCCAACCCTTTATGATAATCGGTGGAGACTTTAACTTATGTTTGTCTCCAACCAAGGACAGGTTCTCCTTGCTTCAAAATCCCCCCTCAACACAGGTACAGAAATCCTGTACCTCATTTCGTAGATTGCTTAGAACCCACAAGTTGCTTGACTCTTGGAAAGTGAAACATCCGACAGCTAAGCAATTTACTTTTTTCTCCCCTCCACACAAATTGTATACGAGGTTAGACCATTTCTTCATCTCACCACCACTTCTGACACACTTAGTTGACTCTAACATTCGCCCGATCACATGGTCTGATCATGCGCCTATTACCTTGGATCTTGTGTTGTCCACACCTACACCTAGGACTTGCCACTGGCGCCTTAATGAATCTCTCCTGAACTCCCCTGAAATCCGCTCACACCTAGAAAATCACTTGCCCGAATTTTTCCAACTTAATTTGGGCACAGTGTCAAAGGCCTCCACCCTCTGGGAGGCTCATAAGGCGGTCTTCAGGGGTGAATGCATAGCCTCTGGATCTCGCCTTAAGAGGGATCGTGCTCTGCAGCGCTTGACCCTTCTAGCTGACCTGGGGAGGGCCGAGAGAGACATTCTTGTACACCCCACGGTGGATCGTCTCCGCCGTGTGGTCTGCCTGAGAAATCGTATCAAGTCTTTAGATATGAATGCAATTACTAAATCCAGGCTTTGGTCGAAGCAAAAATTTTATGAGTATGCCAATAAACCCCACAGTATACTGGTTAATCGACTAAAACCTCGTCCCTATAGTTCCCTACCTGATTTTATAACTCAACCGGATGGGAAACCTACTTACTGCCCTCGAGCTATGACCAAGGTCTTCGAGAACTTTTATCAGAAACTTTATAATTGTCTCTCCTCAGAGCCAGAGTCCCAGTTCACCCAAGAGAATTTTAATTCCTTTATTGAATCTCAAAATTTACCAAAATTGTCTTCAGCAGATTGTGAAGGGCTTAATACATCTATTACGGCTGAAGAGATTTCCCTGGTCATTAAGCAGCTCCCATCCCATAAAGCACCAGGTCCTGACGGTCTCGCCTATTCTTACTACAAGAAGTTTCTTCCAATTTTGCTCCCCCATATGCTGGCCCTGTTTAAATCCCTGATGGATGGGACGGTTCCCCACTCCCAATTTTTGCATGCTTACATCACGGTTATCCCGAAGCCAGACAAGGACCCTTCTTTACCACACAACTATCGCCCAATATCCCTTTTAAATTACGACTATAAAATATTCACTAAAATACTGGCAAATAGGCTGTCCCTTCTCCTCCCAACCTTGATACATAGGGATCAAGTTGGATTTGTCCCTTCAAGACATGCTGGGGATAACACCAGGCGGACTGTGGACCTTATTGACTTGTTAACCAAGACTGGTAAACCGGCCCTGGTGTTGAGCTTAGATGCACAAAAAGCATTTGACCGTTTGAATTGGTCCTTTATGTTTGCTACCTTGTCAAGTTACATTTTTTCAGGTCCATTTGTTCAAGCTCTTACCGCATTATACTCCACTCCCACTTCCCAGGTCCAGTTGTCTTCTTCTGTCTCTTCGCCATTCCCCCTCAGCAATGGGACCAGGCAGGGCTGCCCCTTATCCCCTTTGCTGTTCATTCTCAGTCTGGAACCTTTGGCTGCAGCCATTAAACTTCATTCTGATATACGGGGGGTGGTGTTGAGACATAGGGAATACAAACTGTCCCTCTTTGCTGATGATATTTTGCTGACCATCACGCACCTACACATTTCACTACCCTCTCTCCATAAACTTCTTGATCTATTTGGCAGCCTTTCGGGCTTTAAAGTTAACCCGTCTAAAGCAGAGGCCTTACCAATAAATGTCCTGGCTGATGTTCTTACCCATCTACAAAATACTTTTAGATATCGCTGGTGCACTCAATCCCTCAAGTACCTAGGTGTTCACATATCCCCCTCATAGTCTACTTTATATCAGGTACATTTCCCCACGCTTTTTTCAGAAATACATAGACTGCTAAAGTCCTGGACGAAATTGCCCCTGTCTTTACTAGGGAGGATAAATGTCCTCAAAATGTCCATACTTCCTAAATTGTAGTATTTTTCTGAGACTCTCCCCACCCCGGTCCCGATGACGCAACTGAAGGCTCTACACAGACATTTTCTAAACTTTATTTGGAATAATGCTTCTCACATGATAGCTAGCTCAGTCCTCATGGCTCCACGTTCTCGTGGAGGTGTAGAGGCACCAGACATCATAAAGTATTATTATGCCACTCATTTGAGAGCTATAACTTCTTGGACGTCTAGAAAAGCCCCAAATAGGTGGTCAGAGATTGAGATGGGAATTACGGTTCCTGCTCACCCATGCTCCTTGCTTTGGCCCTCCTCTGATAAATTAGTTCCCCAATTGCGTAAAATCTGTTTGAACCCCATGCTTTTCACTCTTTCCATCTGGAAGCGTTGTTCTAATAAGTACTCCCTGTCATCCCCTTGCCCCCCCCCTTACGAATGTGCTTTTTAATCCTGACATCCCTGATAGCCTCTCTTATAGACTCTATGTTGCATGGAATCAGGCGGGTATCTTGTATATTGTGCCGTATATACAAACATACAGTATATAACATGAGCATTGTGGAAAGAAACCTTCTCTATGACCCGGCCCCTAATACGTGTTACCTCATGATGTTGGGCATGAACATTTGCCTTTCCAGCTCCCTCATGATCAGACTATGTAGAGATAATAGGGGGAGAAGCCTTTTCTCTCAACGTGTTTCACAACTACATATCAGGAACATTGTACCAGCCATAAGGCTTAATGCGCATGTGCATAAGTGTACACATTTTTGCGGGCATAGAATATGCACACATACGTACATACATGCACGCTGCTGTTGCCAAGCAGGCTATTTGAACCTGAACTCTGCACAAGCTCTTCAATCTTGCTGCTATGTTCTTGATCCTGATACTATTTCTGATTCCATTACTGACCCAGCTTCCACCTGACCTTGCTTTTGGATTACCCTTGTCTGCTTTGTTCATTGTCTATCTCCGTTACCAACCTTGACTTGGATTACTGACTGTGCTCTTGCTTAGCGAATTTGTACCTTACTGCCCACTCGTTGCCTGTCTCTGACTCTAATCCTGCCTACAACTCGGTGGCTTCCCGCTCAGCTGTTTTATAGACCAGGCATTGGGCCTGACTCCATCTTTAACTGAACTTGGCTCATCCTCAGTGTATTAGCAGCTGTACTCCTGGTCATCGATCTGGATACCCTCGCTCTCAAGTACTTACACTGGGATATTGTTTAGATGCATGCCTGTGTTTAATTGTCTGATGTCATATCCCAGTAAAATGGTGAGACGTCAACAGCACTCTTTCCTTTTATTATTTTATATATTTCTATAAAACTATATGCCCCCTGTGATTATACTGTATATCAAATAGGACATACAAATACCTATTGGTCCAGCAGGACAGCCAAATCAGAGGCCATGGATATTTCTTTCTCCAAGGCAAAGCAAAATGATTATGAGCAATGCACAGTGAATGACAACAAATCAGAACAAATCTTTTCCATCATCTGTCTACATTCGACTTAAATGAAGGTGCCTTAAAGTGGGAATAAACTCCCATGCATATTACCTATAGGTAAGCCATAATAAGGCTTACCTATAGGTACTGTAAATATCTCCTAAACATACACCGTTTAGGAGATATTTACTGTACTTGCAGCTGGTGACATCATCAGCGCATGTGCTCTGAAGGAACGGCCACCCAGGCCGTCCCTTCAGAGTCCTGTGCCATAAACAGTGGCTCCTGTGTGCATGCACGGGAGTGAAGTCATCATGGCTCCAGCCACTCACACAACCGGAGTCCGTAAACACGGAAAAAAGACCGGTTGAAGATGGAAGCGCCTTCAGCAGTGACAGCGTGGTGCTGGAAGGCTTCGTTCTAAGGTAAGTTTCACATAATTTGCTAGTATGCCATGCATGCTAGCACATTATGCCATAGCATTGCAGGTTACAAAAACACATCGGTTTACCACCGCTTTAACAAAGCCTGTGTGGTCCTTAAACACAGTGAGGTTGATTTACTAAAACTGGAGGGTGCAAAATCGGGTGCAGCTCTACATGGAAACCAATCAGCTTCAAGGTTTTATTTGTCAAGGCTTAACTGAACAAACTGAAGTTGGAAGCTGATTGGCTACCATGCACAGCTGTGCCAGATTTTGCACTCTCCAGTTTTAGTAAATCAACCCCAGTGTGACACTCGTATTTGACCGAAACGGTGACCAAAGACTGCAGACAGAAGCAAATACAATTCAGATTGATTTAGCAGAAACAAAGTCAAACAGATTAAAAGTTAGGACAGGTGGCAAGCGAGTGTAGCACTATCCCTTTAGGAGCAGCTGATTTCTGTTTCTCTCTATTTTCCCACTGTGTAACTGCAGCCAGGCAAACAGCAACTTTCACTCCACTGGCTCTAAAAAACAGTCTAGGGGTTGCCTTTTTAACATTTATTGCATATTAACATGGATAGCGTTCGGGGAGCTGTGGGATACTACAGAACACTAAAACAGGATTGCGAGGACACTCTCCTCTGGGCAGAAGCTTCTCACAACAATCCCTTCAGCAGTAGGACAGCAAATGGACAGCATCAGCAATCTCCCAGGCCAGGCAAGCCTTAAACTCAGCGTTGCAGGGGTTAATGAAATCAACAGTCACTGAGATCCTTCTCCTATAGGTCTGTAGTCACAGTAGTTACAGTGTTCCCTGAAACTTGAATGTCTCTTTCAGGTTCAGTCAGGCAGACTCTTATGTGAAGTTCCCAGATCAGATCTTCAGTCATACCCCTCTTTTGTCTCCCCCCCCCCCCCCCCAACAAAACCCAGATAGCAAGGATAGTGTTGAATTGTAAGTCTGTTAACTTTCTGCACCTTTTTACTGGCAAGAGCACTTGAAGCACAAGTTCTAGTTGACACTTTTCCAATTTGTAGCAAATTTGCATGGAAAGTCTCTAGCAAGAGCAAAGTTGCAGTGGTGAGTCTACAGCAAGAGCTCTGCAAGTATACACATGAAAAAATCCAGCCACAGAGACCCTTGTGGTGGGATGACTATTGCACAACATAACTGAACCAGAACTTGCAGCAGACTTGCAGAATGTTTGCAAAGAAAGTGGATCTGGACTCATGCAATGCAGACTTGCTACAATTGTGCATCAAACTTTTAAAACTTGGAGAGTCTAGCAACAGCTTAGCAAGTCATTTTCAAACTTGCAGCATAATTGCTTGCTATCTGGGAAGCTATGTATGCACTCCTCAACCACAATCTGGCACACCTCCCCAGGGATTGGCTGGAGCTGCATACATATTTAAGCTGCATATTTGACCCTCCCACGCACTATGTTCTGGAAATCTCCAGAAAACAGGTGGAAAGAAATCAAACATGCAGCCTGCAGAGCCCAGAGAATCCTAAAGCAATTGCATGTTGCTCTGCTTGTCATGCCTTTAGTAAAAAGGCTTGAATTTTTCCTATTTTTTCTGGTTTAATAACATTTAATCTATGTTGCCATCTAGTGGCCGTTTTGTATAACTGCATCTATTTTCATAAGCAATATTAGAAGAGTTAGCTAGTTTGGGACTTGCAAGCCTCCGTACTTTCAATCCCATCAGGCCTTGCTTCACCTTCTTCAGCCATTTCATCTTTTTCCCTGGAAGCATGCACATGGACTGCTAAGATATATGTTCCAGCCTTCAGAAACCTCTCCGGTATGTCTACTATTTATGTACTCAGCTAGGCAGATAGATAGGGAGGCACTAATTGTACTATCTTTACTAATTGTATTTGTCTGTATCTGTTACAGTTTTACTCTATCTTGTATTAATAAAAGTTCAAAAGGATTCTACGCCTACCGGAATGCATTGGTATAAGAGGAGTTATCAGTGTGCCCAAATACACCTCAGCCACTTGTAGTGAGGGGCATAACAGTAAAACGGAGGCTTCTAAGCACGGCTAGCATACAGAACAGCAGTAAAACAAAGGCTTCTAAGCACGGCTAGCATACAGAACAGCAGTAAGACAGCAGTGTTATCAGCTTCCATACAGCGAGACACCATGTCACAGACAAAGTCAGAGCACTTTGTGACAAGGTCAGAAGTCTACTCCACAAGCTCAAAGAGGTCAGTGAAAAGCGAAACAATCGCCATTGCCCGCGCAAAAGCAGAATCCGCAAAAGTAAAGGCTGCCTTTGCAGAAAAAGAGATGCAAATGAAATTAGAGAAGCTACGCATAGAAGCTGAATTAGAGAAGCAATGCGTAGAAGCTGAAACAGAGAAACTACGCATAGAAACTGAATCAGAGAAGCTACGCATAGAAGCTGAGTTCGAGAAGTTGGCTGTAGAGAAGGAAGCAGCAGCAGCAGTCGCTGAGGCAGACATCTTAGAGGAATTTGCCACCCCCATCAGTGAGCTGCTCAGCAACGTGTTTGAAAGAAAATCCGTTCCTGACGACAGTACAGAGTGTACCTCAGAATATGTGCGGCGACACGCTGAACCAGACAACTGCCCGCTTACAGCGCCAAGAGCGGAATCAACCCCCGCCATTCACACGCCTTATATCAAGCAAGAAAGTAAACCCGCACTCAGTCAGTTTTCAGCACATTCTGCATCCAGACTATCAAAACACTACGTCACAGTTGACCAAATCAAAAATGAAGAACGACGGTCTAAAAGATACAGCGACAGTATCCCTGATAACCGCAACTATCCACCAAGTTCCTGGCACAATAGAGCGCCCCCTGGCTACTCACACAACGATCAAGGTATGTCAGATTTCTTCAAGTTCTTAGCACGACGTGAACTGTTAGCAAAGGGACTTGCAAAGTTTAACGATCGCCCTGAAAGTTATAGAGCATGGCGTTCGTCCTTCAGAAATGCAACAAGGGATCTTGATTTTAAAGCAAGTGAAGTAGCCGATCTCTTAGTCAATTGGCTGGGGAATGAGTCATCAGAACATGCAAGGAGAATCAGAGACATTAACATTAATTACCCAACCAAAGGGCTGAGCATGATAGGGAGAGGATTGATGAATGTTACGGTTCCCCAGAAGTTATAGAAAACTCTCTTTTTAAAAGAATAGAGGACTTTCCCAAGATTCCTAACAAAGGCTACCAGAAGCTGAGAGACTTGAGTGACCTAGTTACAGAACTACAAATAGCCAAAGCAGAAGGAGACTTGCCAGGCCTTGCCTTTCTGGACACAGCCCGTGGCGTTAACTCTATAGTGCAAAAGTTACCTTACAACCTTCAAGAAACCTGGGTTACACGAGGCTCCGACTACAAGCAAAAGCACAACGTCCCCTTCCCACCATTCTCTTATTTTGTGGACTTTATTCGCCAACAAGCAAAGGTTAAAAATGATCCTAGTTTTGACATCTCATCATCGGACTCTGCCTTCCCTAGGTCAAGTAAGCCTGCTCCAACCCGCAACTTCAAAGACGCACCTGTTGCAGTACGCAAAACAAGTGTATCTCCAGCTGAGAATCCAGGCAGAGAGTGTCCTCTTCACAAGAAGCCTCATTCGTTGTTAAAGTGCAGAGGTTTTAGAGAAAAGACTCTCCAAGATCGCAGAACCTTCCTCAAAGAAAACAGAATTTGTTACAGGTGCTGCACATCAACTTCTCACCTTGGGAGAGACTGCAAGGTGAGCATCAACTGCTCTGAGTGCAACAGCACAGAGCACAACACAGCTCTGCATCCAGGGCCAGCACCATGGACTCTTACACCCTCACTCCAGGTGGAAGAGCACGGCGGGGAGCAACAAGACACAGTACCTCCTGTAGTTACACCCCAGTGCACCCAAATCTGTGGAAAAGGTCTGTCTAACAAATCCTACTCTAAGATTTGTCTTGCTACAGTTTACCCCATGGGTCGCAGAGAAAAAGCAGTGAAGCTATACGTGATCTTGGACGATCAAAGCAACAGATCACTCGCCAGCTCAGCCTTCTTTGACACCTTCACAATCGAGGAAGCCGGCTCGTCATACTTACTCAAGACTTGTACAGGGGTAAGTGAAGAAACTGGGAGAAGAGCCATTGGTTACCAAATCGAATCCTTTGATGGTCAGACAACCCTGCCTCTGCCAACTCTAATCGAGTGCAATCAGTTCCCAACGGACAGAGAGGAGATCCCTACACCATAGGTGGCACTTCATCACGGACATCTGAAGGGCATAGCACATCTCATCCCTGAACTGGATCCCCAGGCTGAGATAGCGGTTCTCCTTGGGAGGGACATCATCAGAGTTCACAAGGTGAGAAAACAAATCAATGGTCCCCACAACTCCCCCTATGCCCAGAAGCTAGATCTAGGATGGGTCATCATAGGCAACGTATGCCTAGGGAGTGTTCACAAACCAACCAGCGTGAACTCTCTCTTTACAAAGACACTAGAAGGCGGACGTCCATCCCTATTTCAGCCTTGCACCAACAGATTCCTCATAAGAGAGAAGCCTGCCAGTGTAATTCATTCAAACTCTTATACCACAAATCTTCTTTGTGATGAAGACAGAGATCATTTAGGGTGCTCAGTCTTCCAAAATACTAAAGAAGATCACAAAATTGGACCATCTATTGAAGATCATATCTTCTTGGAGATAATGAGACAGGGATTCTACAAAACCAATGAAAACAGCTGGGTGGCACCCCTGCCTTTCAAAGCACAGAGACCCTGTCTTGCTAATAACAGAGAACAAGCTTTGAAACGCTTTTCTTCCCTCAGATCCAATTTCCAAAAGAAACCAGAAATGAAAGGACATTTCTTCTCATTCATGAGTAAGATGTTTGAGAATGACCATGCTGAGATAGCTCCACCTCTAAAAGACGATGAAGAGTGCTGGTACCTGCCAATCTTCGGCGTCTACCACCCCAAGAAGCCAGGTAAAATCCGGGTAGTGTTTGACTCCAGCTCTCGGCATCAAGGAATCTCACTAAATGATGTCCTCCTAAAGGGACCAGACCTCAACAACACACTTCTTGGTGTCCTCATCAGATTCCGCAAGGAAGCAGTTGCCATAGTTGCAGACATTCAGCAAATGTTTCACAGCTTCCAAGTCAAGGAAGAACACAGGAACTTCTTGAGATTCCTATGGTTCAAAGACAAAGGCCCTACTAAAAACATTACAGAATACCGCATGAAGGTGCACGTTTTTGGTAACAGTCCATCTCCTGCTGTTGCCATCTATGGACTTAAGCTATCTGCCCAAGAAGGTGAGAAAGACGTTACACAGTTTATTGAAAGAGACTTTTATGTAGACGATGGTCTGAAATCACTTTCTTCACCCGAAGCTGCAATAAGTCTACTCAAGAGGACTCAAAGTACACTTGCCTCTTCAAATCTCAGACTGCATAAGATAGCATCAAACAGCAAAGTCGTCATGGAGGCCTTCCCTTCCCAAGATTATGCCAGTGACTTCAAAGATCTGGACTTAGCAACAGACTCCCTTCCTATGCAACGCAGCCTAGGACTCAACTGGGACCTCAAGTCTGACACCCTTACCTTTCATGTTGACCAAGAGCCAAAGCCCTTCACACGGCGAGGTGTCTTATCCACCATCAACAGCCTGTATGATCCACTCGGGTTTGCAGCACCGGTTACCATCCAAGGTAAGATTCTGCTTAGAGAGCTCACCGCAGACACATGTGATTGGGATTCTCCACTACCTTCTGAGAAAGAGACATTATGGGTAACATGGAGAGACTCTTTAAAGACTTTATCCAACCTACACGTACATAGACCATACACTCACTTTCCTCCTGCAAGGGTTCAGTCTAGAAAGTTATGTGTATTCTGCGATGCTTCAGTTAAAGCAATAGGAGCAATAACCTACCTCAAGTCAGTAGACATCGAGGGCCAAATTCATATTGGGTTTGTTATGGGCAAGGCCAAGCTAGCACCATGTCCTGAAACCACCATTCCAAGATTGGAACTGTGTGCTGCTGTATTAGCAGTAGAACTAGCAGAACTTATTACATCTGAGATGGATCTAGAACTCGAGGACACAGAGTTTTACACAGACAGCAAGGTAGTGTTGGGCTACATTTACAACGAAAGTAGAAGATTCTATGTCTATGTACACAACAGAGTCCTTAGAATCAGGAAGTCGACACAGCCCACCCAGTGGCGTTATGTCTCAACTGATCATAACCCAGCGGATCATGCTACAAGGTCTGTGCCAGCATCCCGTCTCAAAGACACTACATGGCTCACAGGACCACCCTTCCTGTACAAGCCAGCATCTACCACTCCAGTAAAGGAGACATATGTACTGTTAGAACTTGAATCTGACTCAATGTTTCTACAATTGGGAACTTCAAAACTCACACATGAGACTCTGACAACTTTCATGGCTGAAGTATCAGCCATAATGAATGCCAGACCCTTGACATCTATACCCAATGATCCTGAAGATCCTTTCTTGCTTACACCTTCCACTTTACTCACTCAGAAAGTTGAGGTGATCACAGCTCCTTCAGTCAATCTGGACCCAAAGGACTTATACAGATGTCAATGGAAAAGAGTTTTAGCTGACACATTTTGGAACAAGTGGAAGAAACAATACTTGTCTAATCTACAGGCTAGGAACAAATGGCAAGACAACAAGCCCAACTTAGAGCCTGGTGCCATCGTTCTCATGAAAGACTCTCAAGGAGAAACGAGTGGCCTTTGGGTCTGATAACCCAAGTGTTTCCCAGTGAAGATGGAAACATCAGGAAAGTTGAACTTAAGGTCATTAGGCAAGGCCAGCCTAAACTTTTCCTCAGACCTGTTTCTGAACTTATTTTGTTACTCTCCTCTGAAGTGCCATGATATGTGGTTTCCGCGGGAATCCACGTGGGGAGTGTCATGCCTTTAGTAAAAAGGCTTGAATTTTTCCTATTTTTTCTGGTTTAATAACATTTAATCTATGTTGCCATCTAGTGGCCGTTTTGTATAACTGCATCTATTTTCATAAGCAATATTAGAAGAGTTAGCTAGTTTGGGACTTGCAAGCCTCCGTACTTTCAATCCCATCAGGCCTTGCTTCACCTTCTTCAGCCATTTCATCTTTTTCCCTGGAAGCATGCACATGGACTGCTAAGATATATGTTCCAGCCTTCAGAAACCTCTCCGGTATGTCTACTATTTATGTACTCAGCTAGGCAGATAGATAGGGAGGCACTAATTGTACTATCTTTACTAATTGTATTTGTCTGTATCTGTTACAGTTTTACTCTATCTTGTATTAATAAAAGTTTAAAAGGATTCTACGCCTACCGGAATGCATTGGTATGAGAGGAGTTATCAGTGTGCCCAAATACACCTCAGCCACGTGTAGTGAGGGGCATAACACTGCTTATTACAGGAAAGCAACAGAACTAAATTTGTCTAACCAAACCTAGCAGTCTATCTAGGAGGGTGCTACACAAGCATGGCTGGAAAACAACCCTGGGGTTTGGGTAGGTGGCAGGCAAAACCAGAATCCAAGGGAAGTACAAGTCAATTAAGAAGAAAACCCCAAAAGCACAAAATAGACAGACAGGTAGCTGCTCACACCTTTAATCAGATACCGACTAAATGTTCTGACCTTACTGCTGACCAAAGCCAAGTGTAGAGATGCAGTGAAGCCATGTTGCGGTGCTGAGAAATGTCCAACAGATCGTAAGACCCCTAGACCAGTGTTTCTAAACCTTTTTTCAGTTGAGACACACTTTAAGATTATAGACAATCTCAGGGCACCCTTTAAAATTACACAGACTTGACACACCCCATTCTAAAATGTACAAAACTATTCTAATAGCTTTCATATAATGCAGCATCCACATGTAGGACACCCAATGTTAGAGGTGATTTATTCTTCCAAAGCAAATACACTTTTGCACACTGGTACTGACTATTATTCCAATGTTTCTCTTCTCCCTCAATTTCTCTCCATCAGTCAGCTAATGTCACCCCAGTGCTCAGGGGGAGAGGCACAGGAGGGTCAAACAGGGATGCTGTGGAGGCAACAGACATCCTCCTGATTAAATGATGTAATTGGCTGTTAGGAAAGGCTTTGTGTAACTAAAAGGCAGGCTTGATCCACCTGCTGGCTTGTATACAATTTTTTATAAATTTTTTGGCATTTTGCCAAGGCACCCCTGAAGAAACTCCAAAGCACCCCAGGGTGCCTGGGCACCCTGGTTGAAAAAGGCTGCCCAGGACCTTAATGAATTATTATCTTCTGCAATGCCCCATTTGGATTAACATTGTCAAAACCACCTAATGTAGGATAATTACAATCAGTGGATTTCTAGCTGGAACAAAGTAGATACAAGCTGCTCAAATTCAAAATATCAGCTAAAATATTTGGCGTGAACACCGAATGAAACTCCCTAGGTAATGACTTACTGTACTCTCTCAGATTTTGGGCTGTAATGCTTCAACCAAAAAGACAAAGTAATCTATTTGTGACAGGTAAATGAGGCTTATGGTTCAGAAGCACCAGGAGATACACACAAATTGATGAAATAATGTAATGTCTAATGCTCCTTCTGCAAATTGGATTTGACATGTAACTCAGTCAGTAACAATGATAAATCAAAGTTTACTCTCTTAGTACAATGTAGCAGTTTAAGCAATGTTCTCCTCTTCATCATAAACCTTATTTATCTTAACTCTTATAAATATATTTCAGCTTTTTGAAGACAAAACTGTCCCCGGGAAGGAAAAAGAAAAAAAAATAATGTGACAAAATCTAGCAAAGAGATTAATTCCTCTCAAGTAAAACAGATGCAGCTACAGGAAAAAATAAATGATTGTACCAAATCAGACCCAACGTCATTGATAACTGAGCAGAACAAGTCAAAAATAAAAATTTAAACCCAACAAAAGAAGCATAAATATCATAACAGCATTACTCCTAGATGATTGCACATAGCTTGAATATAAATAATAAATTAAGTAACCGCAAAGAAGATTTATGGCTTTATATTTTCCAAGAGAAATTCTAAGAACAATGTAAATTGAATCCAAATTGATAATATAAATATAGTTAATACTGCAAGTTATAGTTTCAATTTGTTCTTTTTTTTATAAGATTTCTTTAAGTACTATTACTAGAATAGCTGACAAAAATGTTTTCCCCCTAGGAATCTGAATAAATTATATTTTATATTGATTTTAATTTTATATAATAGATTTGTATCATTTTAATGTAGTATGCTAGTATATTAGTTTGCAATTACTAGCACTGTTAGGGATCATTGTCACTAGACAGAAAGTTTTGGGCAATCGAAAATTTAACACAAGGTCGGCAACCCATCTATCGTGATCTAACCATTGTTAAGGGGCAGGTGATGGGTAGATTGCCTTCCTTGCTTGTTAACCCCCAGAACCTGGACAGGAATGGGGTGACATTTACTGGAACAATTCTCTGTATTTTATTCCCATGGCAGATGAAATCTGGCTTCTCCTCCTCTTCCTCCCGTTGGCATCCAGCTGCGACAGGAGGAAAATACAGGGAATTGGTTCCAGTATATTCCACCGCCACCACCCCTCCTGTCCAGGTTGCCCTCCCTTCTGCTGCCACCCCACCCTTTCCCCCCACAGTGCTGCCAGCTTCCCCTCCTCTCCCGCTGGCTGCTGCAGGGGATCTTCAGGATAAAGAGTGGGGGAAGAGGCCATTAAATATGTCATTTACTGGTCCCTTCCTTTTCTGAATGAACACAGTGAGTGTTTGATACCTAGAGGTGTTCTTCAACACAAGATGTGTTTGAGGTGCTTAGTGTTAACAGTGTAAGAATTATAGCCACACATTACAAAGTGTTAACTGTGCAAGTGCTCTGCTCGCTTAGGTCTGGAGTATTGCCTTAATGTTGATTTTCCTTCTAAGGGTCCATGCACACTGAGCTTAAAAATGAAAACATGCCTCATATCAGTGGGACAAACAACTATCCTAGTGTTTGTGGGAGAAAAAATACCCTGGAGTCATAGGGACCACAAAATACCCCATGTTAGTGCAAGAAAAATGTTCTCTAGCATCAGAGGGATGGAAAAATTCATCGGTGTCCATGGGAGGAAAAGATACCTGGTTATATATTATATCATTCCAGTGTGTAGAGTAGCTGTTGTGTGTTGGTCGTCACGTCCTCCATGTTTCCCTCCTTGTTGGGTGACAAGCAAGGGTCAGATGAGAAGCCAAATCCTGGTGGGTTCTTCATTGCTATGCAAGGCACTTTGTACAGGGTCACTACCTTGTGGGTACTTTTGCTTGCACAGATGAATGAACTCTATTAAACTCTCGTTGTTATATATATCACTACAGTTCCCTGTGCATTTACTGTAGAAGGGGAACGCAGAGCCCTTGCTATCTCCACCTGTACAGTGTATCACTGCTATCTTACTCCCAGTAACAGTATGGGGTCCCACCGTACACCTAGCGCTGACTTTATGCATACAGTTCACTTAACTCTTTCTCTTCCGTACCTGTGTGCAGATTGGGGATCTCTGTAGCACTGATCTCCTCACATAACTATGGAAGATGGTCCTGCTTATGGAGAGAGTGGCGACAACAACTCCTCTTGGTAGAAGCTATCCCACCTTGTCACATGTACACGCTTATGGCAGGCTGCTAGAGAAACCTTTGTTACCTTTGGTAACCCCTGTATTTCCACACTGTATTAACTCTTGTAACTTTATCTTCCTTCCCCAATGTGCTTAATGACCCCAGCTTAGACTATCTGTGCTGGTTACTTGAATTACACTAATTTAGTAACCTCAGACTAGGCAAAGGCAAAGCTTGAAAATCTTTACTTAAATAATTTAGCATGATGACATTCACAGGTAACATTTCCACATAAAGTGCAGTCTTTTCCTACGTCCCTAACTCAGGCTTGTGGCTGCCCCAGTGTACCTGCATAGGATGAGAGTCCATACTTGATAGAGTCCATAGGAGGTTTCTTCAAGGAGAATTGCTAGTCCCAGCAATCGCTCCTAATAGTGGAAATTCTGATCCTGGTATGACACTGGCGATACAGACTCTGACAACAGTGACGAGCAGCACATCTCTAGCTCTAAACCCTAGGCCCTGGGCCACAGGTCCCCCCCAGATGCAGACCCCCTGTTCCTTTTATATCACACAGAACCAGTGGGTCGGACCCAGCAAAGCCCACCAAAAGAAAAATCGAGGAAAACAATTTATTATACCTTTCCCAACCGGGGCAGCATTAATCTCTACCTGCCTACAAGTGTAACATGGATTCTGCTTTCCATACAGAACAAGCACCTATTCCCCACTTTGCTTGTATAAGTATACAAGGTAGGACTTCCGGGTGGCAGTAGCAGTACACCTCCCTATCTACTGATAGGTGCAATTTACAGACTGCCACTTGCAATTGAAGAACCCTGTTTCACTTGAGTACTGCTCCTGCCACACATTGCCTACCAGCATGTCAGTCCCTAATGAGGGCCTCCTGTTATCCCTAATAATATATGGCCCAGCATGCAATCATAGCTGGAGGACAATGTAGACAGGAAGGGGCTGCAGCAGCACTGAGATGTAACAAGGGATGAAGAAAAAAGTGAAAACCGTATTGTTTTTTTTTTTTTTCAAATGTCGGTTTTTTAGAAATTGAGTGACATTTTTTTTTAGGATTACCTTAAAAGTTCCATGACTGTTTTTGTTAAACAGAGCGTACTATACTCTGTACAAACTTTTTCGCTTTGGCCGTAGAGTAGATGCCAGCTGCCCTAGATGTGGAAGAGTAGAAGGGGATATGATCCACATGTTCTGGCGATGCCCGAGTCTATTCCGGTATTGGAGGGAGGTAGTGAGAACCATTGAGCAAACTTTCGAGGTTCATATAGAGCTGGAACCCTTACAATGTGTATTGGGCTGGGCAGAGGGTGAGGGGTTAAAGGTTAATACTCAATTAGCAATAACAAGATGCTTATTTCAAGCAAGGAGGCTGATTGCACAGAGATGGCAATCAGCTTCCCCACCCTCTAGCAAAGACTGGGAGCAAAATATGAACATAATAATACTAAAGGAAAGGACTACTTATATTAGACAAGGAGCCTTAAAAAAATTCGATAGGATTTGGAAATTGTGGCAGGAGAAAAAAGTGTAATTAAATATAAGTAAAGATGTCGAAAGAGGGGAATGGATGATCTGGAGGATGCAAGGAAGGGATGTGTGAGAGTGTGGGGCATGGGTCAACTAGTGGAGGGATGGGGGATGGAGAAAGGAGGGAGTGCATTGAGGTAGTCGGAAGGGGATTTTTGTACTGGGTTTTAGGTGATATTATGTTTTTATAATTTTTTTGTATGGGAGATTGTGGGGGGCGGGGAAGGGGGATTGAATGTATTGTTGGAAAATAGAAAATGGTTCAGTAAAGATATGAAATAAAAAAAAAAAAAAAAGTTCCATGACTGATATAACTCCTTCCGGAACAGCGCTTTTTTTCGGAACACCAAATATGTTTTAAGCCTACAGACCTACAGATATTCAAACCATTGTTCTCTATTGTGTTACATCCGCCACTCAAGTGTGGAAAATATTGTACAATATTAATAAATTGTCTATCAGTGACTCATTCACCACATTGTACGTACAACCAAGTTGGGCATTGATGTCTGAATACATCATGGCAAGTGACATTCAATTCACGTACGTACTATTCACTTTTACTCCGAAAGTTTCTCTTTTGTCTCCCGCCTTCACACAAGCTGTACCAGGCACACAATACAAGCCATCCAAACAGTATGCTCTTCTATGCCTTTTTTTGTTCTCTACATGAATTCCCAGAGCTTTCCGGATATTGTTCATGAACCCACACATGACATACAGTATGTACTCTACTCTATGGCATTGGGCATGCCTTATTCATTTATTCCTATGGCAAAAGGTAAAGTTGCATTTATTTCTCTTTGTAAATGTAAATTAAAACTTTCAAGGAGAAACATGAATGTACATATTTTTTTAATAACCATTTTGAAAGCCCACTTTTAAAATGTTACCCAAAGCTACCAGAGACTCAATGAACATTAATTGTACATCAGGGACCAATTAGGCCCCATGCACACGAGACGCAGGTGCAAACTCTGCTGAACACACGCTTTTAAACGCTGAAACCGGCGTTTAAAAACGCACGTTTTGCCGCGTTTATTGGCGTTTAGCAGCGTTTTACCGCGTTTGCGTTTATAAGCGTTTCATCATAAGACCCTCCCTAAGCTCAAAAAACAGTAAATTTTAACCATTTCAGCCAGTTTGTGAGACCAGAGTGATATCAGCAGCTGAGAGAGCAGCAGTGTACTTGTATTTAGCGTATCACCTGCCACGTCACCTGCCAAGTCACCTGGCCACGTCACCTGGCCACGTTACCTGCCATGTCACCTAGCCACGTCACCTGCCACAAGTTGTGGATTGTCCACTTGCCACGTCACCTGGCCACGTTACCTGGCCACGTCACCTGGCCACGTTACCTGCCACGTCACCTGGCCACGTCACCTGCCACAAGTTGTGGATTGTCCACTTGCCACGTCACCTGCCACGTCACCTGGCCACGTCACCTGGCCACGTTACCTGCCACGTCACCTGCCACAAGTTGTGGATTGCCCACTTGCCACGTCACCTGACCACATCACGTGCCACGTCACCTGGCCACGTCACCTAGCCACGTCACCTGCCACAAGTTGTGGATTGTCCACTTGCCACGTCACCTAGCCACATCACCTGCCACAAGTTGTGGATTGTCCACTTGCCACGTCACCTGGCCACATCACGTGCCACGTCACCTGGCCACGTTACCTGCCACTTCACCTGGCCACGTCACCTGCCACAAGTTGTGGATTGTTCACTTGCCACGTCACCTGCCACGTCACCTGGCCACGTCACCTGCCATGTCACCTGGCCACAAGTTGTGGATTGTCCACGTGCCACGTCACCTGGCCACGTCACCTGGCCATGTCACCTGCCACAAGTTGTGGATTGTCCACTGGCCACGTCACCTGCCACAAGTTGTGGATTGTCCACGTGCCACGTCACCTGGCCACGTCACCTGGCCATGTCACCTGCCACAAGTTGTGGATTGTCCACTGGCCACGTCACCTGCCACAAGTTGTGGATTGTCCACTGGCCACGTCACCTGTCCATTTCACCTGCCACAAGTTGTGGATTGTCCACTGGCCATGTCACCTGGCCACGTCACCTGACACAAGTTGTTGATTGTCCACTTGCCACGTTACCTGCCACAAGCTGTGGATTGTCCACTTGCCACGTTACCTGCCACAAGCTGTGGATTGTCCACAATGCAATGCAAGCAATTACAGTTTTCTTTTATATTTTTTAATAGTTTTTCATCATTTGGCATCATTTTTGAGATTTCTAATGTTAAAAAATAGGTCACCTTTAAAAACGCTTATAAACGCAAACGCGGAAAAACGCCGGTACCGCGTTTAGCCGCGTTTAGCAGCGTTTAGCGTCTGAAACGTGGAAAACTTTTGCGTCTGAACCCATTTTTTTGCTTCTGGAAAAACGAGGTTAAACGCAACTGCTTGTAAACGCCAAAAAACGAGAGTGTGTGCATGGACACATAGGATAACATTGAATGGGTTCAGGGGCAGTTGAAAAAAGCGTCCAACTGCCTCTGAACGCGCGTTCAACAGCAAATAACAGCGTCTCGTGTGCATGGGGCCTAAGGCTTTGCTGGGGTTGATTTATCAAAGGCAAACAGGCTGTTCACTTAGTGAATGTGGTGAAGCTCTTCTGATTTTTCTCATCCAATCACTTGCAAGTAAAAATGCATTTTTTTTTTTTTCCCTTGGATGTGATTGGGTATTCTTTGCAATGTGAATTTTCACCACATTCACTAAGCCCTGGGGCAAATTCCTTTGCAAGTGAACAGCTTATTTCTCTTTTGTAAATCAAATACAACAATAAATATTTCGTTTCTGATGTGTATTGCATGTTTATTTAGTCTCTGGTAGCACTGAGTAACATTTTAAAAGTGGACTTTCGAAATGTTTATAAAAAATGTGCATTGATGTTTCTCCTTGAAAGTTTTGAGTTGAAGCGGAACTTCAGTAATTTTTTCATCTTTACATCTATTAAATCTTCTGCTCTTGTTGTTTTAACTTTGGATAGTAAAACATTTTTTTTCTGCCAGTAAATACCTTATACAGCCCACTTCCTGTTTGTTGTCTGGTCATTAGCCTAGGCTTATGACATCATGCACAGCTCTCTCTCTCTCACTCTCGTGAGAGTTTGCCAGGGAAGGAGGGGGGATGAATCATAAGAGGGCCAATGAGGGCTGCAGAGCTGGAGGTGTGCCTCTGTGTGTCTATGCAAATCCAGAAAGTGAACAGGCAGAAGCTTCAGCTGCCCACATGGCTGCAGCAAGACTCAGTGGAGGGAGATTTCTGCAGCATAATTGGCAAGTACAGTATATAAAAAATAATATGCAAAGTGGTTGGAGGGAAGCCTCAGAATGACAAAGATGTTTTTATTACAAATGTATTACAAATTATGTGAACAAACTGCAGTTTCTCTTTAAATGTACAAAAAGATTTAAACATGACATTACCTCTTCATAGGAATACATTACTTCCATCATCCAGTCACATGCAAGCAAAAAATTATTATTTTTTCCTCGCATTTGATTAGGTATTCTTTGCAAAGTGAAATTTCACTGCATTGCACTGCATTGCTGGGTGCGCTCTCTACCCCAGCGTGCAGATCTCATACTAATTACGTGATCCGGTGCAGAGTGGCCGCCCTGCCGCAGTATACCTACGGTGGGCGGCCCGCAAGCGGTTAAAGTGGTTCTAAAGCTTGAAAGTTTTTTTTTACCTTTATACATTCTATGCATTATGATAAAAAACCTTCTGTTGGAGAGGATCTGGGGGCCCCCTCTTATATTTACCTGAGCCCGATCTCAATCCAGTGACATGCATGGGAGCAGTGGCTCTCCCAGCTCTGTCCCTCCTCACTGGGCATATTGATGTCAATCAAATCCTAGTGGGGAGCGGGGATGAGCCACCCTTCTATGGGGGCTCTCGGCGGAGGGGAGTAGCCAAGAGCACCGACGGGGGACCTGAGAAGAGGAGGATTGGGGCTGCTCTGTTCTAAACCATTGCACAAAGCAAGTATAACATTATTTTTATTTACAAAAAACAGAGGCTTTAATATCTCTTTAACATTATTGCTGCTTTTGGATTGCCTTTAACTTGTATAGCAGTTTTGATGCAAAAAAAACTATAAGTAGACTAGTTTACTCAAACTGAGATTCATAATTTTATTTGCTGTGGATCACTGTTGCACTATATATATATGGTAGAGGGCTCCTTTGTACCTCTTTCCAGTGCCCAAGTAAGGCACCATCTCCCGCAATAGCTAACTTCATGACATTTGTATAATATATGCCTTATTGGTACATCTCCTCCAGTAAATGAATGTAATGCCCCGTACACACGATCGTTTTTAATGTCATTTTTTAAACCGACGTTTTTCTCCTCGTTTTTTTTCATGTTTCCTCTCAAGCCTGCCTTGCGTACACACCATCATTAAAAAAAACGATCAAGCAAAGCGCAGTGACGTTCAACACGTACGACGGCACTATAAAGGGGAAGTTCCGTTCGAATGGCGCCACCCTTCATGTTAGTAAAGTTTGTTGAGCGACGATTCGCGCTTTTCAGTCCGTTACTGTGTAATGAATGTGCTATCTCCATTACGAACGCTAGTTTTACCAGAACGAGCGCTCCCGTCTCATAGTTGCTTCTGAGCATGTGCGTTTTTTTTCACGTCGTGAAAGCATACACACTATCGTTTTTCACGTCGTTAAAAAAAACGACATGAAAAACGACGTGAAAAAAGAGAGCATGTCCGGAATTTTTAATGGCCGTTTTTCACGTCGTTAAAAATGCTCTGGAGCCTACACACGATCATTTTTAATGGCCATTTTTAAAAATGGCATTTTTAACGGCATGAAAAACGATCGTGTGTACGCGGCATAAGAGCTAACAGCTGTCTAGGACAGTGTTTCTCAACTCCAGTCCTCAAGGCGCCCCAACAGGTCATGTTTTCAGGATTTCCATTATTTTTCACAGGTGATTTGATCAGTTTCACTGCCTTAGTAATTACCACAGCCGTTTCATCTGAGGGAAATCCTGAAAACATGACCTGTTGGGGTGCATTGAGGACTGGAGTTGAGAAACACTGGTCTAGGACATAGTGTGGCACATATTACTATGATGTAACTACCCTTTTTTGGACCATACCAAGCCTTTTTTTGGGCTTGCAACAATCCAAACAAGGACATCTTCTATATGTTAGGATGACCAGTTACCTGTGAACCATTCAATCTTTTATACTAAGTTAACATCTACAAGTGTTCCAGTCCACTCCAGTCCAAAGTGTTATCCAAATACCCTGGAATGGGCCCCATTACCAGATCACTTCAAGAACAATCAACGGTCAGGAACACATCACAGGTTCGGCTTTGGTTGTTAAATTTAACCAGCTAGCATTCCATTTTAGTTTTTATTTCTCTAGAACATTTTTATTTTTCCATGAAACCCAGACACATTATTTTCAACATTTATTCCAAAAATGTGGAATATTACAATTTCTCAGCAGACTTAATTTTAGAGTAGGTGGAAGCTTAGTAGATATTCCCTCAGTCTTAATCCCTGCTTTTCTGATTCTTAACAATAAAGTGTTTTGTATCTATGGTAACAGTAAATTACGGTAGACTTAAAAAAACTGCCAATATCGAGAACTTTTGTAAGCATCAAAATCATACACATCATTTATCTCTTCCAAGAAAAAAAAACAATAGCTTTGCCAATAAAGAATATTTGTTTCCATAGATGGAGAGGAATGCTACTCCGTATGATCAAACCCCCTTTTTTTAGGTTTTCTTCTCAGTAAAGTTTAAATGTATGATTTATCGAAAGGAAACCGAGCTTCTATATCTGGAACAACTTAATTCTCTTTTCTTGTGGAATTTCATCCCTTTAAAAGGAAAATATATGTTTACAAGTTTTTGTTCAATATATAAAAGGTGATTGTTCATCAGCATAAACAAATTTATCACTGAGTAGTACTTATACCAGTGTTTACCTCTAGATTGAATCAGACTAGAATTGAGACTTTGGATGTAAAGCCTCACTGCCATTGCCCTTAAAATAGAAAGTGCAGTTCTCTGTGAAATAAGATGTATTATACATACAGTCAGGGCCGTCTTTAACACAGGACAAAAGGGGCAGCAGCCCCGGGCCCAGTCATCGTTGTGGGGCCCAAAGCAGCTGCCCCTTGAGCCTGCACTGCCTGCGAATAGTTGATAAGTGGATTCGGGGGGAGGGGCTCAATAAAGTGTTTGTCCAAAAAATATTAAAGACGGCTGCACCACTCTATTATCTCCTATATTCAGCATTTGTTAATTTAAAGAGTGTCAAATGCCTTTTTACACCATCAGATGCTGTAGTTCCATCATACAACCTCAACAAAACTACTGTCCTGTTGTTTTTATACAAACCTTTATTCTTCTCTTTCTATTATTTCCCGCTCCCTTCTTACCTGTTTAGCAGTGTTGGTTTCCAAAACAATACACATAAACCCGGCGATCCAGTGGTTCCAATTGTGTTCTTTAGGGTCATGATGCTCCTTTGCAGAAGCACATCCGATTCCATGCCACCATCATCTGCTGATGGGGGACTGGAGGGGGGGGCTAGCTATGTTTTCCTTGTTGTGCAGTGGTCCAATATTGACATACAGTTGTGCCGCATCATCGGGGAGGGCAGCTGCAGAAACCCAACAATACCACCCGTGGTGTCACAACCCATGCAGTAGAGTGCCCACAGCCTCCTGGGACCCATGACATGGGTAGGTCATCATTATGGCCTAGGCCAGAAATAAAGAAGCAAGGGGTTCCCCCCAAAAAAAGCCCCCCCCCCCAAAAAAAATATATATATATATATATATATATATATATATATATATATATATATATCAAATTCTGTTATTCTGTTAGATCATTGAAGTAGAAGGAGAATTATATAAAGATGATATGGAGGGTTCACCTTTTAGGTTTATTGTACGTGTGTAAAACTTCAACTCAAAGTAATAAACTTATCGAAGTGTGTAAATGCATCAAAAATGTTGTCTCTGTATCTCTCACTGGGAAAAAAATGGTAAATGTCTGAGAAATTGTTTTAGCAAGGCTGCCAGAGTCTCCATATCAGTTAGCTGTGGCACAAATTATACCTCCGGTAGCATTCGAGTGAATGGGACAGGAAGTGAGGAAGATTTTAATTTTGTTTCCCAATATAGCTACAACTAAAAAATGGCTGGGGTTAGGCTTTAATATATTTATGGCTTAACTTGTACTATGTAATTTAACTATATAATGTATTCTTCCTTTGCCTGAAGACATCATGTACATATCCAGTTTTCAATCTGTGAGGGGGTTAGCTCGGCAGCGGGTGTGTGTGACCCCCGGGATGGGCTCCCCACACAAAACAGGCCCAGCAAACGGAGGTTGTGGTTTTCAAAATCAAAAAGGTGCGGTTTATTTTCTATTTACAGTGACAAAACACAGCAAAGCAAAAGAAACATAACCAAAATAAATCCTGGTCAAGTTGACCTCTGACTAAACATACAGGTTTCCTAACTAACAACTGGGATCAGCCTAGTGCTGTCCTAGTCCCTAAGTCCCTGGTTTTAAATGTCCAAGCAAATAGCCACACAGGCTTTGTCTCACCGCACAGGGGTTCACTCTCCCTAGACAGTCCACACAGGTCTGGTTCCAGGCATGAGCTAACATCTAATGAAGCTGGGAGTTCTTATAGAGGCCTAAATGAGCTGACAAGCTTCAGCTGGTCTCATCAACTCCCTGTCTGCACGACGCCCAGCCCTCTCCCTAGAGGTATGAGTCATTCATGAGCCCACTAACCTTATACAACTCTCCACCTAGTTGTATAAGTCGGCGTAAAGCCTGAATCTGGGCGAAATATATCTACCCCCCTGGATGCAACCAGGTGACTTTACCTTCCTGCTGTCACATACCCCCCCCTCTTGTTTTAACCTCGGGGTTGGAACACCAGCAATCAGGCATTCATGTACTCGAGACAAAGCATCCACATTCCCCATTTGAACGCCAGGGCGATGCTTTACTGTGAAGTTGAATTCCTGGAGGGCCAGGAACCACCTATTCACTCTTCTATTTGTTTCCTTGTTTTGAGCCATCCACTTTAACGGAGCGTGATCCGTAACCATGTCAAAGTGCCTACCTAGCAGGTAGTACCGAAGGGAATCTAGAGCCCACTTCACCGCTAAACACTCCTTTTCAACGGTGGCGTAATTTACCTCATGGGACTTCAACTTCCTGCTGAGGTAAATGACTGGGTGCTCTTCCCCGTTCCAGACCTGGGACAATACTGCTCCTAACCCCACATCTGACGCATCACTTTGTACGACAAAGTCTTTAGAGAAGTCGGGTGAGTACAACACTGGCTGGCTACATAAGGCTTGTTTCAAGAATTGGAATGCTGCCTCAGCCTCGGGGGTCCATTTAATCATGACCGACCCTTTCCCCTTCGTCAGGTTGGTTAGGGGCACAGCCTTAGAAGCAAAGTGGGGAATGAATCGCCGATAATACCCAGCGATTCCCAGAAAGGCTCGTACCTGCTTCTTGCTGTTGGGACGTGGCCAACTCTGGATGGCCTCGACTTTGTTGAGTTGGGGTTTTATTACTCCCCTCCCAATGGTGTACCCAAGATATTTGGCCTCCTCCTGCCCAATGGTACACTTCTTGGGGTTAGCCGTAAACCCCGCTTCCCGAACAGAGTCCAGGACTGCTTGCACTTTTGGCAGATGTGAGGCCCAATCTGTGCTATGGACAATTACGTCATCCAGGTAAGCCGCAGCATACTTCCGATGGGGCCTCAGCATCTGGTCCATTTTCCGCTGGAATGTGGCCGGCGCATTCTGTAACCCGAACGGCATTCTTTTATATTGGAACGCCCCGTCTGGGGTTACAAATGCGGTTTTCTCTTTGGCCGACTTGGCCAGGGGGATTTGCCAATACCCTTTTGTGAGGTCAAGAGTCGTCATGTATCGGGCTGTTCCCAGCCGGTCGATCAACTCATCTATACGTGGCATGGGGTAGGTGTCAAATTTTGTAACTTTGTTCAACTGACGAAAATCGTTACAAAATCGCCAGCTCCCATCCGGTTTAGGCACCAACACGATGGGACTAGACCAATCACTTTGGGACTCCTCTATCACCCCTAAGTTCAGCATTTTCTGTACTTCCTCCCGTATTGCCTCCCGTCGAGCCTCTGGGATCCGATAGGGTTTTAACTTCACCCTTTCACCGGGCGGGGTAATGATGTCATGCTCTACCCCAGATGTTTGTCCCGGCAGCTCAGAGAATACCTCCTTGTTGCGAAGCACAAACTCCTTAACCTCCTGTTGTTGGGGTTGTGACAAGGTGGCTGCTATTCCAACCTCAGGAATCACGCAACCAGTTTGAGCTGGTGACCAAGTGTCTGCGACTAGGGACTCTCTATCCCTCCAGGCTTTCAACAGATTAACGTGATAGATCTGTTCGGGCTTTCGCCTTCCTGGTTGTCTGACCTTGTAATTCACTTCGCTCACTTTTTCCATTATCTCGTAGGGGCCTTGCCATTTGGCAAGGAATTTACTTTCAACCGTAGGGACAAGTACCAATATCCTATCCCCCGGGGAAAAGGTACGGGTCTTGGCTCCACGGTTGTACACTCTCTGCTGTGCCAACTGCGCTTGGGCCAAATGTTCCTTCACGATGGGCATTACCTGTGCAATTCGATCTTGCATCAGGGCGACATGCTCAATCACACTCCTGTGGGGAGAACTCTCACTTTCCCAAGTTTCCTTGGCAATATCCAACAGCCCTCTTGGGTGTCTCCCATACAGTAACTCAAAGGGGGAGAATCCCGTAGAGGATTGGGGCACCTCCCTAATAGCAAACATCAAATAAGGAAGTAAACAGTCCCAATCCTTTCCATCTCTATCCACCACTTTCTTCAACATTTGTTTTAGGGTTTTGTTGAATCTTTCAACCAGCCCATCGGTTTGGGGGTGATACACAGACGTACGCAATTGCGTCACTTTGAACAATTTACACAGCTCTTTCATAACCCGGGACATAAAGGGTGTACCTTGGTCCGTAAGCAGTTCTTTACAAATACCCACCCGGCTAAAAACAAGAGATAGCTCTTTGGCTATGGTTTTGGCCGAGGTATTTCGGAGAGGGATCGCTTCTGGATAACGGGTGGCATAGTCCATTATAACTAATATGTACTGGTGCCCCCTAGCGGACTTGATTATAGGACCTACCAAATCCATGGCGATCCTCTCAAACGGGACCTCAATGATGGGTAGAGGGACCAGCGGGCTACGGAAATGTGGCATCGGGGCCAACCTCTGACACACAGGGCAGGAGGAACAATAATTTTCTACGTCCTTCATCACCCCCGGCCAATAGAATCTCTGTAATACCCTCTCTCGGGTTTTCTCTGTCCCCAGATGACCTCCAAGAATGTGCCCATGGGCCAACTCCAACACCAACTTCCTGTAAGGTTTGGGCACCACAAGCTGCTCAACGGTTTCTTCTGCCCTTTTTGCCACCCAATACAGTAGGTCCTTCTCTACGCTGAAGTATGGGTAAGTGCAGGTATTATCTGGGTTCACTAACTCGCCATCTATTTTCACTACGTTTTCCCGTGCCTTTATTAGGGCGGGGTCTTTCAACTGTTCTGTGGCAAAGTTTTCCCTGTGAACCTCAAGATCAGAAAACTCCACAGACGGTAGGTTTTCGTCTGAGGAGGTGGGCTCCTCTCCAGTTTCTTGAGTCTCCCCTGCCAATACTGATAAGGGAAATTCCGGAGAGTCCTCACCACTCTCAGGGGAGTTCTGGCTATCACATTCCTGGTACATAGGGGCACCAGTGAGGGGCTCAGGATCATCCCACAGTTCCCAGAACTTCGGAAAATCCCTTCCCACAATGGCGTCATGCGGTAACTGAGATACTAAGCCCACTGGATGAGAGAGGGTACCTTTGGGGGTCTCGAAACACACTGTAGTCACTGGATACTCTCGGGTGTCCCCATGCACACAAATAACAGCTACCTTGCTATTCCCAGAGACCTCTGTTTTAACTAACTCAGCCTTTATCAGGGTCACAAGGCTACCTGAATCCAGCAATACCACAACATTTCTACCATTAACACACATTTTGCATAAATGTTTCTCAGTTCCTCGAATGGCAGTGCATGCGACTGTCGCACACAGCGACTGACGTCTGCCCGTCAGAAAGTCACACTGCATGGGTTCCTCCACAACCGGGCAATTGGCTGCAATATGTCCCGCTTGCCGGCAGCGGTAGCAAACGATCCTTCTTGCCGCCTCTTGAGCCGCTGATTTCCCAGGCTGTTCTCGCCAAACTTGGGGTAGAGCTCCCACCCTCTCACTCTCTCCACCCTCACCCCTTGGAATCCTCTTATCCGCCCCTGGGGATGGTCTGGTCTTAGGGTGGAAAGTCCGAGTGTCTCTGGAAGAGGCCGTCAGGTTCTCTGTAGCCAAGTATTTCTCCACACGATCCACAAGACCATCGGCCGTCTCTGGGTCTCCATGGCTTACCCACTTTTGGATGGCAGTAGGAAGAGCTCTCAAAAACCGATCCATTACAACACGTTCCACAATCTTTGGTGCGGACAAAGTCTCTGGCTGTAGCCACTTTCTGCTCAGGTGAATGAGATCATACATTTGAGACCTGGGGGGTTTTCCAAGCTGGAAAGTCCAGTTATGCACACGCTGAGCCCGGACAGCCTGGGTGACACCCAGCCTTGCCAAAATTTCAGCTTTTAGCATCACATAGTCTTTTGCTTGGTTAGGCTCTAGGTCATAGTAAGCTTTCTGCGATTCACCAGTTAACAGAGGAGCCACCAGTCCAGCCCACTGCTCCTCAGGCCACTTTTCTCTTTCAGCGGTCCTTTCAAATGTGGTCAAAAATACCTCTGGATCATCCTCTCCAGTCATTTTTGTCAATAAACGACTCACCCCAAAGGACGTGGTATTAGTGGGACGGCTTTCCTCACTGGTCTGCGGACGTTGCTGCATTACTGCTTCCATTTGTTGTAGTCTCTGCTCTTGCTTCTGTAACAGGTCTATGAAGCGGGCCTCAGATTGCTGCTGGGCTTGTTGCTGAGCTTCCAGACTCTGTTGGTGAGCTTGCTGCTGGGCTGCAAGGCTCTGTTGATGAGCTTGCTGCTGGGCTGCAAGGCTCCTTTGCAAACCTGCATTTGTCTGCTGTTGATTGGCATTTGCTAGAGCCAGCTGTTTCAGTATCTCCTCCATGCTGGCTTAAAAAAAAACTGCCACTGGTTCTCCACCAACTGTGAGGGGGTTAGCTCGGCAGCGGGTGTGTGTGACCCCCGGGATGGGCTCCCCACACAAAACAGGCCCAGCAAACGGAGGTTGTGGTTTTCAAAATCAAAAAGGTGCGGTTTATTTTCTATTTACAGTGACAAAACACAGCAAAGCAAAAGAAACATAACCAAAATAAATCCTGGTCAAGTTGACCTCTGACTAAACATACAGGTTTCCTAACTAACAACTGGGATCAGCCTAGTGCTGTCCTAGTCCCTAAGTCCCTGGTTTTAAATGTCCAAGCAAATAGCCACACAGGCTTTGTCTCACCGCACAGGGGTTCACTCTCCCTAGACAGTCCACACAGGTCTGGTTCCAGGCATGAGCTAACATCTAATGAAGCTGGGAGTTCTTATAGAGGCCTAAATGAGCTGACAAGCTTCAGCTGGTCTCATCAACTCCCTGTCTGCACGACGCCCAGCCCTCTCCCTAGAGGTATGAGTCATTCATGAGCCCACTAACCTTATACAACTCTCCACCTAGTTGTATAAGTCGGCGTAAAGCCTGAATCTGGGCGAAATATATCTACCCCCCTGGATGCAACCAGGTGACTTTACCTTCCTGCTGTCACAAATCATACAACAACATTTTGCACTAAAAGAAATGTAATATTCTGCACAGCCAAAGAAATTATTTCTGGGCATCGGCAAAGATTTTTTTTTAGGAGAGATGAACATTAACTGTTGATTTTCTGGCTTTTACCTTACATTATTTCAATTCCGAGGAACGCTCAATTTGCTGGCTTCTTTCTGTTGAGATTCTACATCTTCCTGAGCTGTAAACACATCCAGACCCAGTGTAGGACTCGTTTAGCTTCACTGGATGATCATTAAATGATTAATAACTCCGGACATGATTTAAACAGTGCTTTCAACTAATACATTTCTAAATATGTAAATATCGGCAAACAATGAGGATCCAATCCAGCAGTTAGAAAAAATAAAACGTGCCTGTACTGCCCTGTAAAATGTTTCCTGAAATATAATACCAGTGCTGTATTGAAAGTAATGCAAAAGTGGGCATAACATTTTTATTAACGTACATAGGTTGTTAAGAATTCGCGTGCTGGTAGAGTAACTCTTTCTCTATAGCAATAGTCTCTAAACTCTGGCCTGAGGGCCGGATGTGGTCCTTTACCTTTATCCGGCCCTTGGGGCACTTTTCTGACACTAATGATGGGGCATTATTCCTCCCACTAATATTAACAATGGAACATTGGTATCAATGATGGGGCACTATTCCTCCCACTGATACCAACCAACAATAAGCCACTACTTTACCCACTAGTACCAATGATGGGGCAAAATTCCTTCCACTAATACCAATGATTGGACACCATTCCTTCCACTGATACCAATAATGTTACACAATTTCTTCCACTATTACCAATGATTGGGCACTATTCCTTCCACTGATACCAATGATGGGGCACTATTCCTTGCACTAATACCAATGATTGGGCACTATTCCTCCCAATAATACCAATGATGGGGCACTATTCCTCCAACTAATACCAATGATTGGGCACTATTCCTCCTAATAATACCAATGATTGGGCACTATTCCTTCCACTAATACCAGTTATTGGGCACTATTCCTTCCACTAATACCAATGATTGGGCACTATTCCTCCCACTAATACCAGTGATGGGGCACTATTCCTCCAACTAATACCAAATGTTTTGATCCTTTTTTAGGTAAAAAAATATATATGTGTTTTTCCCCCTAGACCCGAAGTGATGCCATAGCGTCGCTCTGATCCTCCAAGATCAAAAAGGTGATCAGTGATTATCTGGTCTCTGTTCACCTCTATGGCCAGCTGTACATGCCAGTAAAAATGGTAAGCTCAAGAAACACTGGAGAGTGACGGGAGGGGTGACCCCTCCTGCTGCCTCTGAAAGTGATCCAGTGGCTAATTAGCTACTCAGACCGCTTTCATGATTAAGCAAATCACTGGCTGAAAAAATAAATACCGTGGTTATGGCCGATAGCTTCAGCCATAACCCCAGTAAACCACTTGCAAGCTGCAACGTATATACAGTGGGGCCAAAAAGTATTTAGTCAGCCACCAATTGTGCAAGTTCTCACACTTAAAAAGATGAGAGAGGCCTGTAATTGTCATCATAGGTATACCTCAACTATGAGAGACAAAATGTGTAAACAAATCCAGACAATCACATTGTCTCATTTGGAAAGAATGTATTTGCAAATTATGGTGGAAAATAAGCATTTGGTCACCTACAAACAAGCAAGATTTCTGTCTCTCACAGACCTGTATCTTCTTCTTTAAGAGGCTCCTCTGTCCTGCACTCATTACCTGTATTAATGGCACCTGTTTGAACTTGTTATCAGTATAAAAGACACCTGTCCACAACCTCAAACAGTCACACTCCAAACTCCACTATGGTGAAGACCAAAAAGCTGTCGAAGGACACCAGAAACAAAATTGTAGACCTGCACCAGGCTGGGGAGACTGAATCTGCAATAGGCAAGCAGCTTGGTGTGAAGAAATCAATTGTGGGAGCAATAATTAGAAAATGGAAGACATACAAGACCACTGATAATCTCCCTCGATCTGGGGCTCCACGCAAGATCTCACCCTGTGGGGTCAAAATGATCACAAGAACGGTGAGCAAAAATCCCAGAACCACACGGGGGGACCTAGTGAATGACCTGCAGAGAGCTGAGACCAACGTAACAAAGACTACCATCGGTAACAGACTACGCCCCCAGGGACTCAGATCCTGCAGTGCCAGACGTGTCCCCCTGCATAAGCCAGTACATGTCCGGGCCCGTCTGAGGTTTGCTAGAGAGCATTTGGATGATCCAGAAGAGGATTGGGAGGATGTCATATGGTCAGATGAAACCAAAGTAGAACTGTTTGGTAGAAACACAACTTGTCGTGTTTGGAGGAGAGAGAATGCTGAGTTGCAACCAAAGAACACCATACTGTGAAGCATGGGGGTGGCAACATCATGCTTTGGGGCTGTTTCTCTGCAAAGGGAACAGGACGACTGATCTGTGTACATGAAAGAATGAATGGGGCCATGTATCGTGAGATTTTGAGTGCAAACCTCCTCCCATCAGGTATTGAAGATGAAACGTGGCTGGGTCTTTCAGCATGACAATAATCCCAAACACACCGCCCGGGCAACAAAGGAGTGACTTCATAAGAAGCATTTCAATGTCCTGGAGTGGCCTAGCCAGTCTCCAGATCTCAACCCCATAGAAAACCTTTGGGGGGAGTTGAAAGTCCGTGTTGCCCAGTGACAGCCCCAAAACATCACTGCTCTAGAGGAGATCTGCATGGAGGAATGGGCCAACATACCAGCAACAGTGTGTGACAACCTTGTGAAGACTTACAGAAAACGTTTGACCTCTGTCATTGCCAACAAAGGATATATAACAAAGTATTGAGATGAACTTTTGATATTGACCAAATACTTATTTTCCACCATAATTTGCAAATAAATTCTTTCCAAATCAGACAATGTGATTGTCTTGATTTGTTCCACATTTTGTCTCTCATAGTTGAGGTATACCTATGATGACAATTACAGGCCTCTCTCATCTTTTTAAGTGGGAGAACTTGCACAATTGGTGGCTGACTAAATACTTTTTTGCCCCACTGTATATACATATTGCACAATGGCCACAGGGCATTCCTTTAGAGTTAACTGGGATATTCCCAGTCCTTTGCTTTGGCTGGCCCAGGTTGTGCTCTGCCATAAGCATGCGCTCAGGCATGTGCAGAACCTAGTCCAAACTCAGCTAAGCATTCTTTTTTTTTTTTATAACAAGGTGCTTTATTCAGAAAAAGATGTTACATACAAAATAACACAGACCAGACAATGTGGTTACCATACAGTTTACTGATAACATAGGAAAAGAAGACAGATGCAAAAACAGTGAAGAGCACACGAACAATCGCAGTGACTGTAGCCTAGGTTGCTTAATGAGTTAGACATTTAACTAACTGATGCAACTCTTTAAAGAGCAGAGCGATCATCGGGTCCCACACAAACGGACAATATGCCATATCCTACCGTATCAGCAGCTGGTGTGTATTGGCGGCAGGAGGGAGGGGAGAGAGGAGCAAAAAGCTGCCCCCCAAACCAGGAGTCAACCCCACACCCTCTGCCAATACCCAACAGGAGACATCATTTTAGTGTCCAGGGTGCCCATACCTTATCATATTTCCAAGCACACCCCCTGTTCGAATACGTCATCCTATATAACGGGAGTGCCTCATCCACCAGCCTCTCCCAACCGGAGATGAAGAAACCCAATTAAGCAGGATCGCCTTTTTAGCATAATATAACAGGTAAGCTATAAGCAATTTAGAGTGATGTGAACGCTGCTCATCATCAGGGATCCCCAACAAAGCCAAAGCTGGAGTAGGGGTCAGAGTAATTTTCAGCCTGAGGTTTATTTCAGCAAAAACGGCTTGCCAGTAGGACACTATAACAGGCCAGTCCCAGAACACAGCTTAGCATTCTTGCCAGGAACCTGTTTTGTATTGAGCCAATCCTAAGTGGTTGAGGCATTCAACACTCTGCAGCCACATGTATAGGTGCCCCTTGTAAATGTGCAGTCACGGCAGTGTATAGCATTAGCCAATAAAGTGCATGTGCGTGTAAAGGCAGGCATTCTAATACTTTTGACAATATAGTATATTTAAGAATTGCTAAGTTGCAATATATCAAAGTTTCTTTTGGGTTTTACACCTAAGGTGGTTGAAACTTAAGCTCTTAAAGTGAATCTGTGCCCTTCCAAGATAAATCTGCTGCCCGACCCGGGATGGAGAGACACAGACAAGCCACAGCATGTAATCTCCAGCTGCCTACAGAGAAGAGAGAAGGGGGAGCACTTCCACGTCAGAGAGCAAGCCTGCCTGCTGTCACATCCACCATGTAGGGGGATTGCTGGGACCTGCAATTCTGGAGATCTGCCACTGTGCTGTGTATGGACTCTTGCCTGTGCAGGAATGTTGGGGCACCCACAAGCCTGCGTTAGGGATTAGTTTAGGGAAAATAATGTGCACTTGTTTTGGAACTGTTATGCTGAGAGTTTCCAGTAAAGCTTTTGAAACTTTGTCTTTGCCTGGTCTGAAGTTACTTAAAGGGTATAACGCAAGTAACTGGCACACATAGTTTACAGTGTGGGTCACCTAAGCACATTGGGGTATGAAGACAACATTGTAAGAGCTCATATGGTATGAAGACAACCAGGGGTAAGGAAGGTGCCTGTAGCAGTCTGTTGCAAGTATGTACATGTGCAAGTGGGATGGTCTCTTGCAAGCAAAGTTGTTATCAGCATTCTCTCCATGAGCTAGTCCATTTCCCACAGCAATGGGAGAAGCTCAGCGCTGCAAAGGTCTCCAGCCTGTACACAGGTACAGAAGAGGAAGAGTTAAAGAAGTCCAGTTTATTTGTTCAACTGTACACAGTGTACAGCCACCTCTAAGTTGAAGGTCTGCCTTACGGTTGAGTTATCCCCGAGAGTGCTTTTTCTTGGGGCCTTGATGAGCATAACAGGAACAAGAGTACCCCATGTGCAGGACGAGTGACCCAGTCTAAGGTGCCTAGCATAGCTGCCCACTCATTGGTTAACCTCTTCTTCAGCAAACGTCTGGTCACCTGGAAAGAAGCCAGTATCACAATGTGTAGTCTATATGCTGCCTCTGCCTTCCAGGGTGTTACTGAGTCCACGCCAACGTGTAACAGCATTCTGCTGTGAAATAGCTGATTTGGGTAGAACATATGTTTGTTTTTTTAAGTGATTGTATTAGAGCTCATTGCAGAAGTTTGTGTTGAGTTTTGATATTTCATTTGAGATTATGTAACTTGTTTTTTTTCTTGCAGAGAGAGCTAAACACTCCATTCAAACACATTCCTGTCCCAGAAGTACCGGAAAATGGCACTGGGTTTAATTTACACAATAAATAAATATACTGAAAATATCTATACAGATCTTTAATGTAAAATCAACTATGACTGAGCCTTGTCCTATTTGACCACATTTTGTAGTGGCACATTTCCATCTACAGTGCACTGTATCATGTATGTATATAACCATCCAGTAGACTCTTGGCAAGTCTATTGGCCAGCTCTCTGGGCACCAAGTCTGATACACTCGAAAAGCCAAAGTCAAATTTTTAAGAGGTAGGTCACCAGTAGAGTTGGGTGAACAGTTTTAGCCAAGCAAAAGTTCAGCCTGAACATTGTCTGTCCACCAATTAGGCAAACACCCAATATTGCGGGTGCTCGGTGGAATGTTCACCTGCCACACAGTGCATTCTAAACCCCGATTGGGCAAAGCTTTGCCCAGACAGGTCACAGTGAATAGTTGGCTGGTAAGGAGCAGGCCAAGAAGCTGGTCACTGCGTCCTTAACAATGGATGAGTCATCAGCTGTCAACAGGCTTCCCAGCTGACAGTTGAAAGAAAAAGTAAAACATTGTCGGCAATAGAAAACAGTGAAAAAAAAAACGGCATGGCCCCCCCCCCCCTAAAATGCATGGGGTCCCCCCCATCCATACCAGGCCCTTCAGCTCTGATATGGATTTTAAGGGGAACTCCATGACAAAATGTAAAATAAAAACAGCATGGGCTCCCCCCCCCCAAAAATGCATACCAGACCCTTATCCGAACATGCAGCCCGGCATACCAGGCTTTGGGGTTCGGGTCCAAACTTTTGCGATATCCTGGCATGAACTGAACTGGGGGGTGTTCGGGCCAAATCTAGTCACCAGGTCTTTTCTCAACCCTCCCCAATTGCTCAGAACTGGCATGCAGGATCTGATAGCACATGTGCATAGCCGATATATACACATATACCAGGACCAATTTACCAGCCAGCAGTGTGGAAAGAAACCCACGCAAATACAGAAAGAGCATGAAACTCTATGCAGATAGTGTCCTGGCTGAGATTTAAACCAAGGGCCACATTGCTACAAGATGTACAGTAAGTGATAAACACTGAGCCACTGCAATCTGTGATATGTGCATTGTATCAAACTGCACTCAAAAAAATGCAGGACCTATTTTTTAATGCGTTGTGTTTTATTAAATGACCATTCAAAATGAATAGGCTACTTAATGCAAAGTTATTCAACACATGAAAGCGTGTATGCACACATGAAATTGTGTATGCAACAGAGCAATGCATTGCAGATATTGAAAAAATAGGACACCGCGCTATATGTTATAAACCTAAAAAGCAGCAACTAAAAAGTGAGATACACCAACAATGCAAATAGAAAAAATAAAGCTGCGCTCCCCTTAAAAACAGAAGTGAAATGATCTTAAACATTAATGATCAACCATTGAGTGATAATCAATTAATCGACCCCTAAGGGATATCACATATTAATACATAATATATAAACCAGTGGCATAGATTAAGAAATATGTGATGAAATAAAGAAAATAAATTCCTTAATAATTGTGAATAAGAATAAAAGAATAGTCCATATGTGGTGAGTATTAATGAAAGTCCATAAAGCCAGAGAAAATTGAGGCCCACAAGTTGAATTAAATCAAAACAGGTGTCCACCAAAGATTCCGTGCACCACCACTGTAAAGATTGCAGGATTGAGAGGGCACCCGGAGTCGGATGTGCTTGGTAGAGAGCCAGACTCTATCGCCAGGTAGGAACGTAGGAGCCGGACGGCGATGACGATCTGCTGCCGTTTTATGCCTGGAAGCAGCCAGATTCTTAGAGACTTCTGCCCAGATAGAGTTGAAGGTCCTTTGGGTTTCAGCTGCTGCTGGTACAAGGGGAGAAATGGGAACAGGGAAGGGAACAGATGGATGCTGCCCGTAAACCGCGAAGAAGGGAGATTTTCCAGAACTGGCATTGGAGTGTTGGTTTTAGGCAAACTCTGCCCAGGGCAAAAGGTCCACCCAGTCATCTTGGTGGGCTGAGATGAAGGCACGGAGAAAACGTTCTACATTTTGATTGACATGTTCCATTTGCCCATTGGACTGGGGATGAAAGGCAGAAGAAAAATCCAATTTAATCCCAAAGGATTTGGCCAAGGCTCTCCAAAACCGAGCAGAAAATTGAACTCCTCTGTCAGAGACCATATGTGAAGGCATCCCATGAAGACGAAAGATCTCCTTGATGAAAGTTGTGGCAAGACTGGGAGCAGAAGGTAGGCCTGGGAGAGGGATCAAGTGACACATTTTGGAGAACCGATACACCACTACCCAGATGACTGTGGAACCTGTTGAGAGGGGCAGATCCGAGATAAAATCCATGGAAATACAGCGCCAAGGTATATCGGGAACTGGTAAGGGCAGAAGCAACCCGGCTGGGGCGGATGTGGAAGACTTGGATAGTACACAAACCATACAAGTTTGAATGTACTCTTTGACATCCTTACGAAGAGAGGGCCACCAGTAATGACGCTGAAGAACGTCACAAGTACGAGGTATACCAGGATGTCCAGAGAACTTGGAGTCATGAGCCCACGCAAGGAGTTTGGGACGAAGTGCAGGAACTACAAAAGTTTTACCTGGGGGAGGCTGCGTAGACCGGAGCTGAGTAGTGGCTAGAATTCAATGCGGAGGGATGATAGGACCAGGATCGAGGTGATTCTCAGAATCTTTGACATCGAAGGACCTGGACAAGGCATCAGCACGAAGGTTTTTGGCACCAGGACGAAAGGTAATATTGAAGTTGAAGCGGGTGAAAAAGAGGGCCCAGCGAGCTTGGCGTGGGTTCAAGCGTTTTGCGGATTGTAAATACTGCATGTTTTTATGATCAGTATAGATGGTAATGCAATGGGGAGAACCCTCTGGAAGATGTCGCCATTCTTGAAGAGCTAGTTTAATAGCCAGTAGCTCACGGTCCCCAATGATATAGTTCTTTTCCGCATCAGAAAACTTCTTGGAAAAAAATCTGCAAGGCTGAGACTTGGCCTTCAGAGCTTGGAGTAGGACGTCACTGACTCCTCCTGAGGAGGCATCAACTTCCATAGAAAAGGGTTTTGTAATGTCCGGACGTAGGAGAATTGGGGCGGAGAGAAAGGCTGCAATGAGTTTGTGGAAAGCATCAATGGCTTCAGGGGACCAGAGCCGGGCATTGACACCCTTACGGGTGAGAGATGTAATAGGGGCCACCAAGGTGGAGTAGTTATGAATGAATTGGCGATAGTAATTGGTGAAGCCCAAAAAGCGTTGGGTGGCTTTAAGACCAGAGGGCTGGGGCCACTCAGAGATGGCCCAAAGTTTGGCTGGGTCCATGAGGAGGCCCTGTGACGAGATTATGTAGCCCAGAAATAGAACTTGTGTTTGTTCAAATAGGCACTTCTCCAATTTAGCATATAGACAATTGTCCCGTAGACGCTGTAGCACAGCTTTCACATGGAGACGATGGGTGAGTAAGTCTGGTGAGAAAATAAGAATATCATCCAGTTATACAATAACACAGACATACAGAAGGTCGTGGAAGATCTCATTAACCAAATTTTGGAAGACAGCTGGGGCATTGCATAAGCCAAAGGGCATCACAAGATATTCATAATGTCCGTCCCTGGTATTAAAGGCAGTCTTCCACTCGTCTCTGTCACGTACCTGGCGGTGACAAGCCCGGACTTGCAGAGGAAGGCCTCCCTTACGGCTCCCACCAGCGGCCCCTGGTAAGGTAACAGCAGGCGTGGAGGTAGGAGGGGTACGAGTGCCTGGCAGGATCAACCAAGGTGAAGGTAGTTCCGCAGACTTGGTAGGCACACTGGAACACAGCAGGTAGAACTGGAATCAGAAACACTCAGCAAACTGGAATCGTTCAGCAGACTGGACCGGAACCAGGAGCACAGGAACTCAGCAAACTGGATCAGCTTAGCAGACTGGACCGGAACCAGGAACACAGGAACTCAGCAAACTGGATCAGCTTAGCAGACTGGACCGGAACCAGGAACACAGGAACTCAGCCAACTGGATCAGCTTATCAGACTGGACCGGAACCAGGAACACAGGAACTCAGCAAACTGGATCAGCTTAGCAGACTGGACCGGAACCAGGAACACAGGAACTCAGCAAACTGGATCAGCTTAGCAGACTGGACCGGAACCAGGAACAGTGAGATTGGTCGGACAAGCCGGGTCTGGTTAACTGGCTGGCAGCAAGGTACAGAGGGATCAGACAGAGGAGAGGTCACAACAAGCCAGGGGTGGGATGCAGGCAGAAAACTGGAGAAGTCACAGGCAGGCCGGGTCAAACACAGGTAAGTCTTCAGATCAGGTTTTCAGGTACTCAACGCTGTAGAGCAGACAGCAGGGACTGTCTGCGATTGACAGGTTTAAATAGCCCGTCTGGCGCCACCTGCAGGGCGCGTGCGCAACCAAGAATCAGGAAGACCGGGACGCCTGTTTCTGGCAGGATCTCCAAGATAGTCTCCTTTCCGGATTCTTATTAAATTGTAGGCCCCTCTAAGATCAAATTTGGTAAAAACATGAGAACCTCGCAGTCTGTCAAAGAGTTCCGAAATTAAAGGAAGAGTGTATCGGTTCTTCACGGTGATGGCGTTAAGGCCCCTGTAGTTGATGCATGGACGGAATGATCCATCTTTTTTCCCTACAAAGAAAAACCTGGCTCCTTTTGCAGGTTTTCCTGAATCTCCATGACATTGCCCCCCCCCAAGGGGCAGCCTCCGGATGCCCATCCGGGCAAACTTCTCAGGGTGAGATCTCTTGAAGGACTGCACCAGGCTTCTAGCATGGATGTTCTCCTCAGGCTCCCAAGAGTTTTCTTCGGGTCCGTAGCCCTTCCACTTAATCAGGAATTGGTTCTGGTTATTCCTTCTTCTAAAATCCATAATGGCTTCCACTTCGAATTCCTCCTCCCCGTCTACAATGACAGGATCAGGGAGAGCCGGACTTCAGCCTGGAAATGGGTTGGGAACCGAAGGCTTCAGCAGAGATACATGGAAGCCCAGATGGATCTTGAGGGAGTCAGGGAGCTCCAGTTCATAAGCCACTTCATTGATTTTCCTTTTGACAGGAAATGGCCCTAAGAATTTGGGGCCCAGTTTCTTAGAGGGGCATGCCATCCTCAAGTTTAAAGTGGATAACCATACTTGGTCGCCGGGTGCCAGCATTAATTCACCCCGTCTCTTCCTGTCAAAAATCATCTTGTTGTATTCCTGAGTCTTGGTCATGGTTTCCTGCAGAAGTTGGTTGTTGGAAGAAAAGAAGTTCAACTTTTCCTGGACTGCGGGCACCGTACATTCAGGAAGGGAATTGGGCAGGAATGTAGGATGGAAACCGTAATTTGCGAAGAATGGGGACTGCTTGGTAGCGGAATGCATAGAGTTGTTATAGGCAAACTCGGCCAATGGGAGCAGGGAAACCCAGTTATTCTGAGCGAATGAAGAGAAGCAGCGCAGGTACTGCTCACGGTTCTGGTTAGTCCTCTCAGTCTGTCCGTTGGTCTGGGGATGGTAAGCAGAGGAAAGTGACAATTCTATCTCCAGAGCCTTGCAGAGGGATCTCCAAAACCGGGAGGTAAATTGTACCCCTCAGTAGGAGACAATATTGTCTGGTACCCTGTGGAGTGACGACCTCTCTGATGAACACCTGTGCGGTTTCGGGAGCTGAGGGAGTCCCCTTCATGGGAATGAAATGTGCCATCTTGGATAGACGGTCTACTATCACGAAGATAGTGGTGTGACTCTCAGCCGGAGGCAACTCGACGATAAAGTCGATGGACAGCATTTTCCAGGGTCTGTCTGGGACGGGTAGGGGTCTCAGTAGTCCCCAGGCCTTGGATTTGTAACCCTTGTTTCGGGTACAAACTGTACAAGACTCCACAAACTTCCTACAGTTCTCACGGAGCCGAGGCCACCAGAAGGTACGCTGTACCAAGTCAGTGGTCTTGGCAACGCCAAAGTGCCCGGCAAGGGCATGGTCGTGGCAGAGTTCCAGTACGGTTATTATCAGCTCTTCAGGTACGTAGATCCTGTTCTGGTACCAAAACAGCCCATCTTTGGCCTGCAATTCCGGTTCAGAGGGGGGTCTCTGCCCAGTGGAGGCTTGCTTGATCCGGGAGAGTAGGTCTTCCTGAAGCAGAAGGAAGTTTCCAGGAGCAAGAATGGTGTCTGGAGGAAAGGTTTCCCTAGACTTATGGAACATCCGAGAGAGGGCACCGGGCTTAATGTTCTTGGAACCGGGACGGTAAGTGACATGGAAGGAGAACCAGGAGAAGAAAAGTGCCCACCTGGCTTGTCATGGTTTTAGTCTTTTCGCGGCCTTCAGGTACTCCAGGTTCTTGTGGTCGGTGAATATCAGAATCGGGTGGGCAGCCCCCTCCAACAGATAACGCCACTCCTCTAATGCGGACTTGATCGCCAGCAATTCCTGTTCCCCCACGTCTTAGTTCCTCTCTGCCGCAGATAACTTGCGAGAGAAAAAAGCTACTGGGTGGAGCAAGGCCCTGGTCCCCTGTCTTTGGGACAGTTTTGCTCCTACCGCAATTTCCAAGGCATCTACCTCCAGAACGAACGGTAATGAGGAATCTGGGTGCTTCAAGATAGAGGCAGAGGTAAAGAGACTCTTCAGGGCTTCAAAGGCCCTTTGGGCCTCAGGGGACCAGTGGAAATGGATCCCTTGTTTGGTCAGCTGGGTGATGGGTGCGATGATGGCTGAGAACCCTCTGATAAATTTGCAGTAGAAGTTGGCGAATCCAACGAAACGTTGGATCCCCTTCTTGTCCGCCGGGACTGGCCAGTCCAGGATTGCAGCAATCCTTTGAGGGTCCATTTTAATGCCCTCGCTGGACATAATTCGTCCCAAGAACGATATACTTTCCAGCTCAAATTCACACTTCTCGGCCTTCGCATACAGGGCGTGCTGGCGAAGCCGAGCCAACACACTTCTGACGTGCCTGCGGTGGGAATCAAGGGAGGAAGAAAAAATTTGTATATCATCCAGGTAGACAATAACAAAGAGATCTAGGAAGTCCCGGAGTACATCGTTAATGAAATACTGGAAAGTGGCAGGGGCATTGCACAACCCGAAGGGCATTACCCGGTACTCGAAATGTCCGAATCGGGTGCGGAAAGCGGTCTTCCACTCATCCCCTCCTTTGATGCGGACCAAATTGTAGGCTCCGCGGAGATCAAGTTTGGTAAAAATTATGGCTGTTCCCAGTCTCTGAAATAGTTCCGGTACCAAGGGGAGAGGGTAGCCTTTTTTTACTGTGATTTTATTTAATTCACGATAGTCCACACAGGGTCGAAAGGTATGATCCTTCTTTTCTACGAAAAAGATGCCTGCGCCGGCTGGAGATGTAGACGGACGAATTAGCCCTTTCTGTAGGTTTTCATCGATATAGTCTTTTAGTGCCCCCTGTTCTACCTCTGTTAACGGGAAGATCCTGCCAAACGGAATTGCCGCTCCAGGAAGTAGGTCAATGGGGCAATCATAGGCCCGATGAGGTGGTAGAGTCTCTGCCCCTTGTTTGCTAAACACATCAAGAATGTCATGGTAGACCTCAGGGATGGATTACCGTAATCCAGCCTCCGTATTGATACATAAGAGGGTGGCCGGCCCAGGGGTTTTGAGTGACCCACAGGATTGCTGGCAGTAAGGAGAAGAAAAGGTCACCAACCCCGTGGCCCAGTTGATGGTAGGGTTGTGGACATGTAGCCAAGGTATACCGAGGATCACAGGGAACAATGGGGAAGAGATAATGTCCAGGCATAAGTATTCTTGGTGGGTTCCGGAGATGGTGGAGATGGTAGCGGGTAAAGGGGCGGTCTCTTGGACCACTGGTCCAGACTTAATGATGGACCCATCAGCCAGATGCACACATAGTCCATGGGTCTTGGTGACAAGAGGGATCTGGTGCTTGATGGCAAAGGCTGAGTCCATAAAGCAGCTGCAAGCCCCGGAATCAATAATTGCGGGCACTTGCAGAGTCCTTCCTGGGAGCTGTACCGAGACAGAGAGAGCAAGGTGAGATGTGGACTTGACCTGTGGGTTGGTAGTGTCAGAAGATACTGAAAGACACCTACGAAGTTTCAGGGGACAATTTCTAACGAAGTGTCCGGGTTCCCCGCAGTACAGGCACAAATTGTTCACTCTGCGACGTTGGCGTTCCTCTTGGGTGAGGGAAGGACGAAGCACTCCGAGCTGCATGGGCTCGGGTATGTCAGATGTAGCGGCTGGAGGTGCAACAGGTGCTGGGTGCAGATGGCTGGGAGCCCGGGGAAGCATCCAGGTCGGGCGGGAGAAGCCCGTGGACCTCTCAGCCCTTCGTTCCCTGAGACGTCGTCGATCTGGATTGTTAAGTCAATAAGTGAATTCAGGGTTGGTGGTATGCCAACCCTAGCGAGCTCTTCCTTCAGAGGGTCGGAAAGACCTATGCGGAACTGATGGCGGAGGGCGGCATCGTTCCAACTGGTATCTGCGCTCCACCGTCTAAATTCCGATACGTAGTCCTCTGCTGCTCTGTGCCCCTGCTGAAGGGTGCGCAAGGCGGTCTCTGCGGTTACTGAGAGCTGGGAATATTCATATAGCTGAGCCATGGCGTCGAAGAAGGCAGTAAGGTTGTTTAACGCCATATCTTTCCGTTCCAAGAGACGGTAGGCCCAGCTCTGAGGGTCTCCGGAAAGCAAGGACATCACAAAGCCCACCTTGGTGGCTTCCAAGGAGAAGGTGCGAGGCTGCAGGATGAAGTAGAGTTCGCAGGAATTACGAAAAGCCCTAAACTTGCTTCGATCCCCGGAGAATTTTTCGGGTGTAGGGACCCTGGGTTCCAGAGGAAGCATGACAACTGTGGGTGAGGATCCTGCCCCAGCAGTGGAGGTAGAGGTATGGGACCCCTCTTGGGCTCCAGAGGGGTTGGAGAGGACCCACACTTGTTCTTCCAGATGGGTGTAGCCTTGCTGGAGGTTCTTGACCGCTTCAGCCAATCCTGCCAGGTGCCGACATAGTTCCTCCATAGGTGAGGCTCCCTGCTCGGGCTCAGACATGGCTGTCTGCTACTGTCACGTACCTGGCGGTGACGAGCCCGGACTTGCAGAGGAAGGCCTCCCTTACGGCTCCCACCAGCGGCCCCTGGTAAGGTAACAGCAGGCGCGGAGGTAGGAGGGGTACGAGTGCCTGGCAGGATCAACCAAGGTGAAGGTAGTTCCGCAGACTTGGTAGGCACACTGGAACACAGCAGGTAGAACTGGAATCAGGAACACTCAGCAAACTGGAATCGTTCAGCAGACTGGACCGGTACCAGGAGCACAGGAACTCGGCAAACTGGATCAGCTTAGCAGACTGGACCGGAACCAGGAACACAGGAACTCAGCAAACTGGATCAGCTTAGCAGACTGGACCAGAACCAGGAACACAGGAACTCAGCAATCTGGACCAGCTTAGCAGACTGGACCGGAACCAGGAACACAGGAACTCAGCAAACTGGATGAGCTTAGCAGACTGGACCGGAACCAGGAACACAGGAACTCAGCAAACTGGATCAGCTTAGCAGACTGGACCAGAACCAGGAACACAGGAACTCAGCAAACTGGATCAGCTTAGCAGACTGGACCGGAACCAGGAACACAGGAACTCAGCAAACTGGATGAGCTTAGCAGACTGGACCGGAACCAGGAACACAGGAACTCAGCAAACTGGATCAGCTTAGCAGACTGGACCGGAACCAGGAACAGTGAGATTGGTCGGACAAGCCGGGTCGGTTAACTGACTGGCAGCAAGGTACAGAGGGATCAGACAGAGGAGAGGTCACAACAAGCCAGGGGTCGGATGCAGGCAGAAAACTGGAGAAGTCACAGGCAGGCCGGGTCAAACACAGGTAAGTCTTCAGATCAGGTTTTCAGGTACTCAACGCTGTAGAGCAGACAGCAGGGACTGTCTGCGATTGACAGGTTTATATAGCCCGTCTGGCGCCACCTGCAGGGCGCGTGCACAACCAAGAATCAGGAAGACCGGGACGCCTGTTTCTGGCAGGATCTCCATGATAGTCTCCTTCCCGGATTCTTATCAAATTGTAGGCCCCTCTAAGATCAAATTTGGTAAAAACATGAGAACCTTGCAGTCTGTCAAAGAGTTCCGAAATTAAAGGAAGAGTGTATCGGTTCTTCACGGTGATGGCGTTAAGGCCCCTGTAGTTGATGCATGGACGGAATGATCCATCTTTTTTCCCTACAAAGAAAAACCTGGCTCCTTTTGCAGGTTTTCCTGAATCTCCATGACATTGCCCCCCCCCCAAGGGGCAGCCTCCGGATGCCCATCCGGGCAAACTTCTCAGGGTGAGATCTCTTGAAGGACTGCACCAGGCTTCTAGCATGGATGTTCTCCTCAGGCTCCCAAGAGTTTTCTTCGGGTCCGTAGCCCTTCCACTTAATCAGGAATTGGTTCTGGTTATTCCTTCTTCTAAAATCCATAATGGCTTCCACTTCGAATTCCTCCTCCCCGTCTACAATGACAGGATCAGGGAGAGCCGGACTTCAGCCTGGAAATGGGTTGGGAACCGAAGGCTTCAGCAGAGATACATGGAAGCCCAGATGGATCTTGAGGGAGTCAGGGAGCTCCAGTTCATAAGCCACTTCATTGATTTTCCTTTTGACAGGAAATGGCCCTAAGAATTTGGGGCCCAGTTTCTTAGAGGGGCATGCCATCCTCAAGTTTAAAGTGGATAACCATACTTGGTCGCCGGGTGCCAGCATTAATTCACCCCGTCTCTTCCTGTCAAAAATCATCTTGTTGTATTCCTGAGTCTTGGTCATGGTTTCCTGCAGAAGTTGGTTGTTGGAAGAAAAGAAGTTCAACTTTTCCTGGACTGCGGGCACCGTACATTCAGGAAGGGAATTGGGCAGGAATGTAGGATGGAAACCCTCTAAGATCAAATTTGGTAAAAACATGAGAACCTTGCAGTCTGTCAAAGAGTTCCGAAATTAAAGGAAGAGTGTATCGGTTCTTCACGGTGATGGCGTTAAGGCCCCTGTAGTTGATGCATGGACGGAATGATCCATCTTTTTTCCCTACAAAGAAAAACCTGGCTCCTTTTGCAGGTTTTCCTGAATGTATTCAGACATGGCTTGTGTCTCTGGGATAGATAGAGGGTAGACTCGGCCTCGGGGAGGAGAGGTCCCTGGTAACAGATCAATGGAGCAGTCATAGTCTCTGTGAGAAGGAAGGCAATCAGCGGACCTTTTGCAGAAAACATCTCGGAAGGACTGATATTGGGAAGGCAACATGGGAGTTGTGGAAGTTTCAGCCAGAGGAATGGAAGGTGGTGGTATTACCTTGGAAACGCATTGTTGCTGACACTGAGGACCCCAAGCCAATACTTGTCCAGAGTTCCAATCAAGATGCGGGGAGTGTTTCTGCAACCATGGAAGACCCAGAATGATGGGACTGGAGGATTTAGGCAGAATTAGGAAAGAGATTTCCTCACCATGCAAAACCCCAATGCGTAACGCCATAGGAGGGGTTTTAAACCAGATGGGGCTCATTGCCAAGAAGGAGCCATCTACTGCAGTCACAGAGAGGGGTATAGCCAGGGCAACAAAGGAAATGCCCAACTCGGAAGCCAAAGATTGTTCAATGTAATTTCCGGTTGCTCGAGAGTCCACATATGCAGAGAGTTGATAGGCATTTTGAGCCCAGTGGATAGACACGGATAGGGTGAAACAAGAGAGGCTGACAGAATTAAAGGAACAGTCTAGATCACCTCTCTCCGAGTGACCTAGACCATGGAGTTTCCCGGACGGACTGGACAGGAGTTCAAGAGATGTCCTTTATCGCCGCACGTTCCTCTGGAGTGTGGCGAGTTCGCCCAAGCTGCATAGGTTCTTCCAACGTTTGAGAGGTTGAAGACGGAGAGGGTTCTACAAGTCTTTGGAGTGCCTGTGCTGGACGGCCAGCAGGGGGATGACTGGATTTGGATCTCTCCAGGGCCCGCTCCTGGAAACAAATGTCTATTTGAACGCTTAATGCGATTAAATCATCCAATGTGGTAGGAATGGTGCGTCCAGTGAGTTCATCCTTTACACGCTCAGATAGCCCTTGCCAGAAGGTAGCGGTAAGAGCCTCATTATTCCATTTACTACAAACTCTGACCTTGGTTTGGGTATTAAGCTGGCTTAGCCAATTGAGTTGGGGACTTTGCTAGTCAGTAGGGTAGTTCATATGTCTGTTTTAGTTTTTGGTAAATTGCCTGCTTGGACATTTAACATTTTTGGTCAGTTCTCGCTTGTTTTACACACTGTGATTTTATGTCGCACAACTCTCCCTCTGCTTATGGGTTCCCTCCTGATTTATGGTTGCTGATGATGGTGGTAGACCCCTGGAAGTGGTCTCTATCAGCGTGTCTGACAGGATGGGCACTTGGGGAATCACGTCTGCACATGCACATTACCGTCTGCCCTTGAGGACCAGCAATGCCATGGCTGGCACGTCCCTGACAGCTAATCAGGATCTGCTGCAATTGTCACAGATCAGCTGCGGAGCTGATCTGTGTCTTACCTATACTGCTGTAGGCCGGTTGGCACCTGTTGTTCCACTAGCTTGTGTTCAGCTCTGTCTGCACTCTGCAGCTATGGGTTTCGCCGGCTTCACCTGTGGCTTAATATATTCTTCCTTCCTGCTACTTCCCCAACTCAATTGGCTAAGCCAGCTTAATACCCAAACCAAGGTCAGAGTTTGTATCCTCCTCCGTGAAGATCAAAGCTAAGGGAAGGACTCCACTGCAGGCATCGATTCAATCCGCTGGGAGGAAACAGAAGACCAAACAAAAACAAGTACTCGAAATGAGACCACTACCATAGGGGGGGGGGCGCGTAACAAGGCACTTGTCTATGGGGCAGCTGAACAGGTAAGCTCCCATTGACAGGAGCCCTCTATGATATGTAGGGCTCTGATAGAGATGTTGGATAATACTTGAGACAGTACCCCTATCTGGGCTCTCCGTGTCCGAGAACCTCATGGACTGACTGGTTGGCAGTGCCATACATCTCAGAAGTCTAAATATGTTTTTAGTAAAAAAAAAGGGGGGTAGCAAAGAAACTAGCAGTATGTGCCAAGCATTAACGTGGGCCACTCTTACTGCAATGTGGACAACCAATCCTCTGCATCCGTCGAGGTGGCAAAAAAACAAACAGTGCCTCCATGTTGCACTCGCAGGCGGCTCGGATATAACATACTGTGTTGCAGGTTTTTCTCATGAAGACGGTGTTGGATATCTGTGAATGTTTTCCTTTTTCGTTGGAGTTTCGCTGAGAAGTCAGGAAACAGAAGGATAGACACATTACTATGCAGCAGCTCAGGATGCTTTCATGCCTCTGACAGAATCTGGTCACGGTCCTGGTAATTCAAGAATCTGACCAGGAAGGGACATGCTATGTTCCCAGGTAAAGGACATACACTCAGGACCCTGTGGGCTCTCTCTACAACGTAGGTGGGGGAGACATCCGTCAGCTGGAGTAGGTCTTTAAAGAAGGACTCTGCAAACGCTACTGGGTTCTCTCCCTCTGACCCCTCTGGCAAACCGAGGACACGTACATTATTACGGCAAATCCAGTTTTCAGCATCGTCAGATTTGACAACAAGGGCTTTAACCATGAGCTGCAGGTATTCTATGATGCCTGAATATTGGGCTGGGACATCTTCAGTAGTAGAGATGTGTGATTCTGTTTCCGTTAGGCGGCCACTGATTTTATCAAGGTATTTTCTAATAAGATTGCACTCCGTTAGCAGAGCCTGCAGCTTGGCAGCCAAGATGGCATCCGACCTCGTGGCAAAGGCTGGTGGTGGCTGATTACTCAGACTCAGAGCGCTGGAGCAAGTCGGATGCGGCGGGGTAGCTGATGTTTTCCTCTATTGCAGGAGATCCTAGGATCAGGAGAAGGGAGCTCTTCACTAGCACGTCCGGCGCGCTCTACATCCGGCCACGCCCCCCCCCGAAGTTATTTTAATTTGCTTCAAATAATAGACTTCTAAACTGTGGGAAAAGAAAAAGATACCTCTAGGAAAGGTATTTATATTTTGTAGCAAAAAATAGCATGATCTAAAAATACCTACAATAAATCAATAGAATAGTCAGTGCTTTATACACAGCTGTTCTAATGTAATACAGAAGAACGAATATTTGTGAACAGAGCAGCATGGCGTGTTATTAAAGCACATGTTTCATTATAATTACGACCTGTGTAATTTGCATTCATCTATAGCTGAGGTCTCCAAAGGTTTAGATATATGGAGCAATTGTAAGCTATACAAAGGATGAGGAAATGCAATCAAATGCTCTTTGTTAATAAAGATGTTAAATATTTTAATTAAAAATTTACGAATTAAATGTGAATAATAATCAAATAGAGACATTTAAAAAGTTTAACAGATAAACACTGTATGCATGCTATGTGGTAACTTGAAAGCCACATTTTTTTCCCAATGCAACCGGTCAGGGACTGGTCAGACCTCGATAATTAGAATAGTTCTGGCTCAAAACATGTCAGTTTATCTGATCACCGTATGTTAATACAATAAACATTTTGGTGGATAAGAACAGATTTGTTAATAGGTATTTTTAGGCAAGAGCCTTCTTTGTGCACTGACTGTTGGTTATGCATGATAGCCAGGTGTTGGGTTGGAGTATTATTCATGGATACTTAGAACTATTGAAGTAGGGTAGTAGAAATGGCAAGTCCCCTAGGACACATAGGTTATTGCTTGAGGAAGTCACTAATTCAAAACAGAATGTGGTTGTGTCATCAACCATTCTTGCCTCCCATCCCCTTGGTTCATCCCATCTTGGGCCTCATTGAAGCAATGCTAGAATCATTGCTTGTCGGACAGATTGGGGTAGGGAGTTCCATAGGATGGGAGAGGCTCTGGGAAAGTCCTGTAGGTGAGCATTGGAGGAGGTGACAAGAGAGCTAGAAAGCAGGAGGTCTTGGGAGGAAGGAAGAGGATTATTTGGTTAGTATTTTGAGACTAGGCTAGTGCTGTAGCAGAGTTGTGGATGGCTTTGTAAGTTGTTGTTACTCGCTTTACACTGTTGGCATTCATAGAATGCGTTGCATCTGTTTCAATGAATGCACAGAATTCTCTGATTTGTCATTCTACGGGGTTAGTGTGCAGAAGGTAAGCCATTTGCACAGAACCCCATCAGTACCCAAAAGAATGCAGCTATTGCTGTAGTGGCACTGACTACTACAATGATTTTCAGCTTTCCCACTGGCCCATCAAGTAAAAGATATGCATACTTACATTGTGCCAAACTTGGCCAATGTGAGTACGCAGTGAGATTAAAACTGGAGTCCAGATTTAAACTTATATGAAAAGATTTACTTCTTCAAGATTTAGGGTTAAAATAATGATTAGGGGTTTTGGAGGGGAAATAAAGCACAAGCAACCCCCCCCCCCCCAGATCATCTAAGGCTCTTTGCAGGACTACCCAACTACCCATTCTCTTTTTTTTTTTCTGCATTTTAGGCCTGGCCCCACCACTGCCATTGGTGTCTCTGCTGCCTCAGCCTCCTGGGATTCCTTCACATATCCCAGGAGCCTGCAGGACTGGGGATTAACAGCGGTCAGTGAGCAGAGCTGTGGTCATCATCAGAAGACAACTGCTGGAACCTAGAAGAGGTAAGTTGTAAGGGTTAAGGCAGAGGTATAGTTAATTGTTAGGCTGGCTTCACACCTCTGTACTGTGGTTAGGCATGCATTTTCTGCAACCCATGGTACTGCACATATTTTAAACAGGACAGGCAAGTATCCAGACCTCCACTAAGCTGTCCCTGCTCCTCATGATCCTCTTTTTTCCCTAATCCTATCTCAGTTCCTGCCCTATCTCATATCCATAACCAGTGGGTTGCAGTCTGAATCTCACCATCCTCCCATTGCAGGGTGAGCCAAAATGATCCAGAAGGGGTTATAGCCTTTCTGAGTCCAATACAGCTGCCCAAATCTTGGGTGAACTCTGTGTTCAATCAGACAAAGGCTCCCCCAGAATGACTGCCAAAAAGCTTTTACAGAGGACAAATCATCCTCTGCAGGGTCTTTCTAGTGCCAGAGGTAAGCAGCAATCATGTGATCACTGTGGTTACTTCTGGTTAACCACCTCCCTTCCTGCTCTGATGTCTGATTAAGCGAGCATGGTGGTGACTGCCAGGCAGCACCCTCCTACATTTAATGATATGTAAAAGGTATAAACCGGGATTATGAGGTGTGGTTTATTTCTGCTTGAACTTCAGCTTTAACCTTTTGACACCCACGTAACTCATATTCTGAAAACCCACATGCTGCCCATATGCGTCCATGATTAGACAATGTTTCTGTGCTGACTGCTCTTTATGTCCCCTTCTCTCTCTCTCTCTTTCTCCCCCACTGCTCTCTCTCCCCAACCTTCCCTTCTCTTTCTCTCCCCCTTTTCTTGCCTCCCTCTCTCATCTCACTTCTTCTCTTCATTTCCCATCTCTGTCACCTTTCTCTCTCGTTCTCCCCCTCTCACTTTCTCTCTCTCTCTCTCTCTCTCTCTTTCTTTCCTCTCATCCTTCATTTTCTCTCTCTCTCTCCTTCTTCTCTACCTCTCCCTTCCCTCCCTCTCCCCCTCCATCCTTTGTTCTGAAGTTTATGCATGTCTGTGAGACTTATGGCAGTGTAATTAGAAATATTTTGTGGGTACAAGGTCTGTGGTATTTACACACATGTTATACAGTGACTAGGCTCAGATTCTGTTTCATCATTACTCTTTAAGCCACTCCCACTGTTAGCTGCAACCTGATTATGACCACTGTTTGCTGGTGCACTACGCACACCGCAGGACTTATTTTTTCTTGCTTCAACCCTAGGTTCCCCAGGTTTTTCATAATTCTAGTCATGGTCACATCTTTCATGCCACTTTGGCTTTTTTATTGTAAAGTAGGGCGAACAAGATTTATTGAGAATAGAATTTTCAAACATACAGTATAAAAGTAAAATATGTCAAGCATATTGTTATACAATCAATGTGCTGCGACAAACAGTTGGATAAATGTAACATGTACAAACAGCTAGCCTGTCTAGGGGCTATCAGTGCCCTGCGTCAAGGAAGGCTGCAAGTATCAAGCAAATGATAATGAACTTCAAATAATTATATACAGGCGGTCCCCAGGTTACAAACAAGACAGAGTCTGTAGGTTTGTTCTTAAGTTGAATCTGTCTGTAAGTCGGAACAGGTACATTTTTTAAGAGTAGCTCCAGGCAAAATAACTATTTTTAGGCTTTTTGGGTAGCATAGGGAAAGGTTATCACCCCTGTAAAGTTTGTTTTGCTGTCTGTCCCCCTGTTCAAAAGATTTCACCTCACTTTATGTCCCAATGACAATTGGGTTTTGAAAAATTTGGGTTGTTGTGGAAACAAACCTTGGTGATAAACCATCAGTGGAGAGACCTTTTTCCCATAATTAAGCCTCGTACACACAGCCGGTTTTCTCGGCAAGAAAACTGCTGGCAGAGCTTTTTGCTGAGAAAACCGTTCCTGTGTATGTTTTCTCGTTGAGAAAACTGCCGGGAATCTCGATGAGAAAAATAGAGAACCTGCTAGCCTCGTACACACACCTGCTCTCTATTTTCTTGTCTGGATTCTCGTTGCGGCGTCGGCATCTAATGTGACGAGCGCATGCTCGTCGTAGTCGATGACGTCACTGCATTCTTGCCATTCAAAACAACAGTGGTTTTGAATGGCTGTCTGTATGCATGGCTTGGCAAGAAAAGCTTGCCAGGAATCTCGTCAGGAAAAACAATGTTTTTTTCCTGACGGGGTTCTCGGCCGTGTGTACAGGGCTTAACTCTTACAGGATAGAATTTCCATTCCTATGGGGTAGATTTCCTCTCACTTCCTGTTGCCTCCCTCCATTTTTAAGTAGGAGTCATTTGAAAGTCGGGTGTTTGTAACTAGGGGATCGCCACTGTATATATATATATATATATATATATATATATATATATATATATATATATATATAATAACCCAAACCAGTAAGTAATAAAGAGTAATAAAGATAATAAAGCTGCGCAAATAGTGAAAAATGGTATATGAGCACCACCTTAAAACATAAGTGAAAGATATATAATGAATGATAAAATAATGATGATTAAATAAAATTAATATAATTGGACTGAATCTTAATTGCCAATGTGACAAATAGAACTGAAGAAAGTCCCAACTGTCAATCAGACACCCACATCACATTCAGCAAGAGTCTTGTGTAGTGAAAGAATTAATGTTGAATAGTAACTGTGTGAATAGTACAGTCCAGATAGCCAAAACTGCAACGAAGTGTAGATAAGGATCTTCTCGTTAGGCTAATTGGTGACTTCAAACACACAACACCCAATGAAAAGTGCCAAACACTGGATAGATGTAGATTCCACCACCATCAGTTCTCACTGCCGCTTACCAGAAATAGTGATCTCCACAGAGATCGATACAAACAGATGGCTATTCCCCAGCCAGGGTCTCTAGATAGTATCAGTTTAACTCCCGAATTTCACGCCACTCCTCTCCACATATCGCAAAGTTAATATGCAAATGGAAAGAAAGCCACCATAGCGTGAAACCGATAAAACAATTTATTGTAAAAAAGTAATGCACTTACATGAAACGCAAGTTATTATGGCGTGTAGTATATTTAGCCGGCCGGCTAAGACTGCCCGTTCCTTCCGGGACTCGTTGGTATGTCGGTGACGTCAGCACGCCGCTCCTCCCTACGCCGTTTCGTCACAGATGACGTCGTCCAGGGGCACGGGCGGCGTGCTGACTCACCGCCATAAATACTCATGAATACAATAGGAACGCCCAGATCTGATCATTCAGCACTCCTGACAAATGAATCGCCATGTTGACTATTGGCAAACATGCCCATACAGCAACAAGATGATAAGGCGATAATCCATATTGCCACCTAAAAATGTAAACACTCCTAATCATAGGACAAAAAATTATTTATATTTATTTCTGATTGGAGCCTGGGGACGAAAGAAGGAACTTTAGTCTGTAAATGGTATGCGGGCTGGCTGGTGGTGCCGCGCGCAGCACAACCATAACTGACCAAATCACATCTTCCAACAACAACCCCATATATTAAGCAATATATATCGCCAACTCATATATGTTACCTTTAATAGAAATACAAGTTGGTTCATATTTGTTATAATCCAACTCAAATTAACAACATTAAAATATAATTAAAAAATACTATAAGATGAAGCAGCCCTCTAGCGGTCAAATTCCAACATTAGCATGGAAATAGACCCAGACAGGATGCTATACATGATGGCACTTCCAAAAAATGTTAGAAATGAAAATGCTTATTTAAATATTTGCATCGTACAGCTAGGTGATAGAACACACATCAAAGGACATAAGATGTATGGCTACCACCCCCCAAAAACAAATGCAAAAATAAAAATAAAATTAAAAGGAAAAGGAAAAAACTAAAACAAAAAGCAAAAATTAATTGGTCATTGGACCAATAATTATTCATTAGGTCGAATAATAGCTTCTCACATTTTATGAGTACTCTCTGTGATATTTGTAACTCATAATATGTGATGTCATATCATCATACGGGGTCAAAAAGATGTATCCCATTATAAAAGTCTAGATGTATCTATTCAAAGATATTCACATTTCATTGTATCATAGAAACAAGAAACTAATAGTTTCCGTTCATATGTTAAGTATAATGGTTAAGTTATGTAGCTAGTAAACAGACACCACTAAATGATCAGATCTAGTTCACAGATCTCTATAACAAAAACAGAGAAATTATGAAACCATAAACTCATGTCCTATGCATTATCTATAAATGCGTTCACATCTATGTCGATGTTAAGGCCATAAGGGGTGTAGCTACGAACCCTATATATCCAAGACATTTCCATCCTCGATATCTCTCTCACTAGGGAACCTCCCCTCCAATGTGGACTATACCTATCTATAACCAAAAATAGTGTTCCAGCTGGATTACGTTGGTGATGCAAATCATAATGTCTTGAAACCGAGTGATCCTTAAATCCACTCTTAATATTTGTGATGTGCTCACCAAGACGCACCTGCATAGATCTTTTTGTTCTACCTATGTATTGCATGCCACATGGGCATTCCAACAGGTAGACCATACCCGTGGAACTACAGGTCACAAAGGCCTCGATTTTATGTTCCCTAGAGGTGCTAGTTGATTTAAACGACATTGTTTTCTTTGATTTAATTTTATTCAGTGTACATACCTGACACCTACGACACTGGTGGTAGCCAGAAATGTTCTGAAAGAAAGAAACTTTTTTTGGGGGTGGATCAACCACATTTGGCGCTATTTTATCCCTTAGTGAAGGGACACCCCTAAAAATAACTTGTGGAGTAGCTGGCAAGAATGAGTTGATAATTAGATCACTTCTCAAAATATGCCAGTGTTTACGAACAATCTTCTTCACTAAATAATGTTGGGTAGAATAGGTAGTGATTAATGGTATCAATGGTCCCTCACGTTTAGTTTTAGAATTTGTATCCAACAAAACAGATCTTTCTATTTTTTCAACTTCTTTTAAAGTTGTTTCCAAAGAGTCTGCATCATAACCTTTATCCATTAATCTGTTCTTCAAAATGTTAGCTTGAAGAACGTAGTCAGATACATCCGAACAATTCCGCCTTATTCTCAAAAACTGACTCTTGGGTACTGATTTTAACCATGATTCCTTGTGGCAACTCCCCAAAGGAATGTAGGAGTTGCGATCCGTCTGTTTGAAGTATGTAGTTGTCTTGAAGCCAGTTCCCTCCTTTCTGATTGTGAGATCAAGGAAGTGTATCCTATCCTGACTGGCCTCATATACAAAATGTATACCTCTATCGTTAGCATTGATTTTCACAAAAAATTCCTCCAATTGGGGGGCCGTCCCCTCCCATAGGAGGAGGACGTCATCAATATATCTTGCCCAAAAAGTAAGGCAAGGATTTTGATCTTTATAGATGACGTCCTCCTCCCATTTGGCCATGAACAGGTTGGCCAAACTGGGGGCATATTTGGCCCCCATGGCAACACCCCTTTTCTGTTTGTAGAAATTCTGGCTAAACCAGAAATAATTATGGTTAGCAGCAAATTCCAATAATTCCATCACAAACATTTGCTGTTCATGTGGGATTTTAGAAAGGAGATTCAAAGAATATTTTACAGCAAATAATCCCAATGTGTGAGGTATGACCGTGTACAATGATGTTACATCAGCCGTAACCATCCAAGTGGATTCTGTTGTTTTCTGGTTCGCCAATAGATTGATTACATGCCGACTATCTTTAAGGTACGATGGCATTTGTTGTACCAACGGCTGCAAAAAATAATCTACATACTTGCCCACCCGGGACGTGATGGAATCTATCCCGCTTATGATCGGACGACCCGGGGGGCAAGTGAGGCTTTTGTGGATTTTCGGCAGACAGTAAAGGATAGGAACCCTTGGTGCTTTGGGGATCAGGAATAGTTGCTCCTTCTCATTCAAAATACCAAGTGATGCACCTTTCTGGATCAATGATTCCAGTGTTTTTTTGTATTGTACTACTGGATTTCCCAATAGAGGCACATACGTATCACTATCTCCTACAATCCTAGATAGTTCCTGGAGATAACTCTTTCGATCCAGGACAACAATCCCTCCCCCCTTATCTGCAGGGCGGATAACCAACTCTTTGTTGTTGCACAAAGAGTCTAAACCCTTTTTCAAGTTATTTTCCATTTCTTTATTTTTGACCTTCACTGATTCTAAATCCCTTAACACCACATCACGGAATATCCTTAGTGAAGGAGCCAATGTTCCTGGGGGGTTAAATGTGGAGGCATTAGACAAACCCGAATAATGATATTTGGATACAGTGCATCCTCCCTGTAAAGATGGCATACTGGCAAAATGTCTTTTGATGTTAATTCTTCTTACATACTTGTGTATGTCCATGTATGTCTCAAATTTATTAAGTTTTTTTGGGGGGGCGTATTTTAAACCTTTATTCAACAATGCAGTCTCTGATGGTGATAAAACTTGTGAGCTCAAATTAAAGATGCCCTCTCCAGTCAATTCCTTGGCTTTTTTTGATTGTGCTCTCCTCCCCCCTCTAGTTCCTCTTTGCTTTCTATTGGCCTCTTTGTGCCTTGATTGGGCCTGGGAAAACCCCAATGGTGTTGTTCATAGGAATTATCATCCGATCCATTGGAGTGGTCCCTAGGAGTCCAAGAATAATCCTGGTCTCCATAATCAAATTGGCCTGATTGAGTCGGACCATCTCTATCTCTTAAGGGAAAAAAACGATTCCTGGAGTCTCCTCCACCATTATAATCCCATTCATCCCTATCTCTTTCTGGGCGTGTCCACTCATCATGATATATATCCTGATGAGATGGTCTCTCTTGACCATAATTGTTGTAAGAGAATCTTTCAGAGTCTCTCCTTGATCTTGGAGGTTCCCTATATTGCTGGTATTGAGGTTTATTGTATTGGGTATAGTGAACTCGATCCCCATTTCCATATTGATGGTTCCAATTATTGCTTTTATTATATTGAACTCCTTTATTGGGGCCCTGAAATCTGGATGGGGATTGGTAGGATACTCTCCTACCTTTCTTTCCAGTTTTATTAATATTAAGAGTCTTTTTTGAAATTTTTTGGGGCACTTCCCTAACCTGTAGGTGATGTATTTCCCCAGAAGGTACTGTGGGCCCATTCTCACCTTGAGTTATGGCCTCCATCCTTGACTCCTGCTTATCTCGTTCTTCACTGGCTAGTTTTTTTTGCCATTCAAAAACGCTATTAGCTTGATAATCCCCATAGTCCCTATTGTATTTCTTTCTTTTTTTGTTTTTTTGTTCCTTTTCCTCTTTATCTAAAATTTTTAAAAGATTGGCTGATCTTTCCTTATATTCTTCCGTATCTTTAAACGGGAGAAGGCCATCTTTGAGAGATTTCACTTCCGTATCTAATCTGGTAAGTTTACTATTTTTTCTTTGTACCAAGAAACGTCAAAAATTGACCCCAGCTTCGTTGAAATAGCGGAACCAACTTTCCAGATCTACTTCTCCCTTTTGTGGGCATACTTCCCACCTTAAGCTCCTTGGGACCATACTCAGTTTGATGTATGTCTCTAAATATGCCACATCCCACTGAGTATGAAGCTCAGAGATGGTTAAATTTTTTAGGCGGACAAAAAGCCCTCCCATATCGCTATCTTTAGTGCTATAGGTCTCAAATACACCATCGGTGTTGACCACCTTGGATGCTCTATATTCAAATATATCCATCTACCTAAACAATCCGCTGTGAATTAATCAGAGACAATGAGTGTAAACAAATAATTGTGTCAATCTAATCAATATTGATATTAATTATATGATACTATAAAGAAAAATGTGAATAAAAAACTTATTGAAGTTTCGGACTGCTGCAATATTGTGTATCTGTAGTAAATATAAACTGTGTAAATTATACTGCGCTGTCCATTAGGTGAGACATAAAACACTGAATTAGTGAATCTATCTCTCCATAAATTGTTGCTGCAACTTCTATGTGAGACACACACAAAAAAATAATAATAATAAAGATAATAAAGCTGCGCAAATAGTGAAAAATGGTATATGAGCACCACCTTAAAACATAAGTGAAAGATATATAATGAATGATAAAATAATGATGATTAAATAAAATTAATATAATTGGACTGAATCTTAATTGCCAATGTGACAAATAGAACTGAAGAAAGTCCCAACTGTCAATCAGACACCCACATCACATTCAGCAAGAGTCTTGTGTAGTGAAAGAATTAATGTTGAATAGTAACTGTGTGAATAGTACAGTCCAGATAGCCAAAACTGCAACGAAGTGTAGATAAGGATCTTCTCGTTAGGCTAATTGGTGACTTCAAACACACAACACCCAATGAAAAGTGCCAAACACTGGATAGATGTAGATTCCACCACCATCAGTTCTCACTGCCGCTTACCAGAAATAGTGATCTCCACAGAGATCGATACAAACAGATGGCTATTCCCCAGCCAGGGTCTCTAGATAGTATCAGTTTAACTCCCGAATTTCACGCCACTCCTCTCCACATATCGCAAAGTTAATATGCAAATGGAAAGAAAGCCACCATAGCGTGAAACCGATAAAACAATTTATTGTAAAAAAGTAATGCACTTACATGAAACGCAAGTTATTATGGCGTGTAGTATATTTAGCCGGCCGGCTAAGACTGCCCGTTCCTTCCGGGACTCGTTGGTATGTCGGTGACGTCAGCACGCCGCTCCTCCCTACGCCGTTTCGTCACAGATGACGTCGTCCAGGGGCACGGGCGGCGTGCTGACTCACCGCCATAAATACTCATGAATACAATAGGAACGCCCAGATCTGATCATTCAGCACTCCTGACAAATGAATCGCCATGTTGACTATTGGCAAACATGCCCATACAGCAACAAGATGATAAGGCGATAATCCATATTGCCACCTAAAAATGTAAACACTCCTAATCATAGGACAAAAAATTATTTATATTTATTTCTGATTGGAGCCTGGGGACGAAAGAAGGAACTTTAGTCTGTAAATGGTATGCGGGCTGGCTGGTGGTGCCGCGCGCAGCACAACCATAACTGACCAAATCACATCTTCCAACAACAACCCCATATATTAAGCAATATATATCGCCAACTCATATATGTTACCTTTAATAGAAATACAAGTTGGTTCATATTTGTTATAATCCAACTCAAATTAACAACATTAAAATATAATTAAAAAATACTATAAGATGAAGCAGCCCTCTAGCGGTCAAATTCCAACATTAGCATGGAAATAGACCCAGACAGGATGCTATACATGATGGCACTTCCAAAAAATGTTAGAAATGAAAATGCTTATTTAAATATTTGCATCGTACAGCTAGGTGATAGAACACACATCAAAGGACATAAGATGTATGGCTACCACCCCCCAAAAACAAATGCAAAAATAAAAATAAAATTAAAAGGAAAAGGAAAAAACTAAAACAAAAAGCAAAAATTAATTGGTCATTGGACCAATAATTATTCATTAGGTCGAATAATAGCTTCTCACATTTTATGAGTACTCTCTGTGATATTTGTAACTCATAATATGTGATGTCATATCATCATACGGGGTCAAAAAGATGTATCCCATTATAAAAGTCTAGATGTATCTATTCAAAGATATTCACATTTCATTGTATCATAGAAACAAGAAACTAATAGTTTCCGTTCATATGTTAAGTATAGTGGTTAAGTTATGTAGCTAGTAAACAGACACCACTAAATGATCAGATCTAGTTCACAGATCTCTATAACAAAAACAGAGAAATTATGAAACCATAAACTCATGTCCTATGCATTATCTATAAATGCGTTCACATCTATGTCGATGTTAAGGCCATAAGGGGTGTAGCTACGAACCCTATATATCCAAGACATATCCATCCTCGATATCTCTCTCACTAGGGAACCTCCCCTCCAATGTGGACTATACCTATCTATACCCAAAAATAGTGTTCCAGCTGGATTACGTTGGTGATGCAAATCATAATGTCTTGAAACCGAGTGATCCTTAAATCCACTCTTAATATTTATGATGTGCTCACCAAGACGCACCTGCATAGATCTTTTTGTTCTACCTATGTATTGCATGCCACATGGGCATTCCAACAGGTAGACCATACCCGTGGAACTACAGGTCACAAAGGCCTCGATTTTATGTTCCCTAGAGGTGCTAGTTGATTTAAACGACATTGTTTTCTTTGATTTAATTTTATTCAGTGTACATACCTGACACCTACGACACTGGTGGTAGCCAGAAATGTTCTGAAAGAAAGAAACTTTTTTTGGGGGTGGATCAACCACATTTGGCGCTATTTTATCCCTTAGTGAAGGGACACCCCTAAAAATAACTTGTGGAGTAGCTGGCAAGAATGAGTTGATAATTAGATCACTTCTCAAAATATGCCAGTGTTTACGAACAATCTTCTTCACTAAATAATGTTGGGTAGAATAGGTAGTGATTAATGGTATCAATGGTCCCTCACGTTTAGTTTTAGAGATCTGTGAACTAGATCTGATCATTTAGTGGTGTCTGTTTACTAGCTACATAACTTAACCATTATACTTAACATATGAACGGAAACTATTAGTTTCTTGTTTCTATGATACAATGAAATGTGAATATCTTTGAATAGATACATCTAGACTTTTATAATGGGATACATCTTTTTGACCCCGTATGATGATATGACATCACATATTATGAGTTACAAATATCACAGAGAGTACTCATAAAATGTGAGAAGCTATTATTCGACCTAATGAATAATTATTGGTCCAATGACCAATTAATTTTTGCTTTTTGTTTTAGTTTTTTCCTTTTCCTTTTAATTTTATTTTTATTTTTGCATTTGTTTTTGGGGGGTGGTAGCCATACATCTTATGTCCTTTGATGTGTGTTCTATCACCTAGCTGTACGATGCAAATATTTAAATAAGCATTTTCATTTCTAACATTTTTTGGAAGTGCCATCATGTATAGCATCCTGTCTGGGTCTATTTCCATGCTAATGTTGGAATTTGACCGCTAGAGGGCTGCTTCATCTTATAGTATTTTTTAATTATATTTTAATGTTGTTAATTTGAGTTGGATTATAACAAATATGAACCAACTTGTATTTCTATTAAAGGTAACATATATGAGTTGGCGATATATATTGCTTAATATATGGGGTTGTTGTTGGAAGATGTGATTTGGTCAGTTATGGTTGTGCTGCGCGCGGCACCACCAGCCAGCCCGCATACCATTTACAGACTAAAGTTCCTTCTTTCGTCCCCAGGCTCCAATCAGAAATAAATATAAATAATTTTTTGTCCTATGATTAGGAGTGTTTACATTTTTAGGTGGCAATATGGATTATCGCCTTATCATCTTGTTGCTGTATGGGCATGTTTGCCAATAGTCAACATGGCGATTCATTTGTCAGGAGTGCTGAATGATCAGATCTGGGCGTTCCTATTGTATTCATGAGTATTTATGGCGGTGAGTCAGCACGCCGCCCGTGCCCCTGGACGACGTCATCTGTGACGAAACGGCGTAGGGAGGAGCGGCGTGCTGACGTCACCGACATACCAATGAGTCCCGGAAGGAACGGGCAGTCTTAGCCGGCCGGCTAAATATACTACACGCCATAATAACTTGCGTTTCATGTAAGTGCATTACTTTTTTACAATAAATTGTTTTATCGGTTTCACGCTATGGTGGCTTTCTTTCCATTTGCATATTAACTTTGCGATATGTGGAGAGGAGTGGCGTGAAATTCGGGAGTTAAACTGATACTATCTAGAGACCCTGGCTGGGGAATAGCCATCTGTTTGTATCGATCTCTGTGGAGATCACTATTTCTGGTAAGCGGCAGTGAGAACTGATGGTGGTGGAATCTACATCTATCCAGTGTTTGGCACTTTTCATTGGGTGTTGTGTGTTTGAAGTCACCAATTAGCCTAACGAGAAGATCCTTATCTACACTTCGTTGCAGTTTTGGCTATCTGGACTGTACTATTCACACAGTTACTATTCAACATTAATTCTTTCACTACACAAGACTCTTGCTGAATGTGATGTGGGTGTCTGATTGACAGTTGGGACTTTCTTCAGTTCTATTTGTCACATTGGCAATTAAGATTCAGTCCAATTATATTAATTTTATTTAATCATCATTATTTTATCATTCATTATATATCTTTCACTTATGTTTTAAGGTGGTGCTCATATACCATTTTTCACTATTTGCGCAGCTTTATTATCTTTATTATTATTATTTTTTTGTGTGTGTCTCACATAGAAGTTGCAGCAACAATTTATGGAGAGATAGATTCACTAATTCAGTGTTTTATGTCTCACCTAATGGACAGCGCAGTATAATTTACACAGTTTATATTTACTACAGATACACAATATTGCAGCAGTCCGAAACTTCAATAAGTTTTTTATTCACATTTTTATTTATAGTATCATATAATTAATATCAATATTGATTAGATTGACACAATTATTTGTTTACACTCATTGTCTCTGATTAATTCACAGCGGATTGTTTAGGTAGATGGATATATTTGAATATAGAGCATCCAAGGTGGTCAACACCGATGGTGTATTTGAGACCTATAGCACTAAAGATAGCGATATGGGAGGGCTTTTTGTCCGCCTAAAAAATTTAACCATCTCTGAGCTTCATACTCAGTGGGATGTGGCATATTTAGAGACATACATCAAACTGAGTATGGTCCCAAGGAGCTTAAGGTGGGAAGTATGCCCACAAAAGGGAGAAGTAGATCTGGAAAGTTGGTTCCGCTATTTCAACGAAGCTGGGGTCAATTTTTGACGTTTCTTGGTACAAAGAAAAAATAGTAAACTTACCAGATTAGATACGGAAGTGAAATCTCTCAAAGATGGCCTTCTCCCGTTTAAAGATACGGAAGAATATAAGGAAAGATCAGCCAATCTTTTAAAAATTTTAGATAAAGAGGAAAAGGAACAAAAAAACAAAAAAAGAAAGAAATACAATAGGGACTATGGGGATTATCAAGCTAATAGCGTTTTTGAATGGCAAAAAAAACTAGCCAGTGAAGAACGAGATAAGCAGGAGTCAAGGATGGAGGCCATAACTCAAGGTGAGAATGGGCCCACAGTACCTTCTGGGGAAATACAACACCTACAGGTTAGGGAAGTGCCCCAAAAAATTTCAAAAAAGACTCTTAATATTAATAAAACTGGAAAGAAAGGTAGGAGAGTATCCTACCAATCCCCATCCAGATTTCAGGGCCCCAATAAAGGAGTTCAATATAATAAAAGCAATAATTGGAACCATCAATATGGAAATGGGGATCGAGTTCACTATACCCAATACAATAAACCTCAATACCAGCAATATAGGGAACCTCCAAGATCAAGGAGGGACTCTGAAAGATTCTCTTACAACAATTATGGTCAAGAGAGACCATCTCATCAGGATATATATCATGATGAGTGGACACGCCCAGAAAGAGATAGAGATGAATGGGATTATAATGGTGGAGGAGACTCCAGGAATCGTTTTTTTCCCTTAAGAGATAGAGATGGTCCGACTCAATCAGGCCAATTTGATTATGGAGACCAGGATTATTCTTGGACTCCTAGGGACCACTCCAATGGATCGGATGATAATTCCTATGAACAACACCATTGGGGTTTTCCCAGGCCCAATCAAGGCACAAAGAGGCCAATAGAAAGCAAAGAGGAGCTAGAGGGGGGAGGAGAGCACAATCAAAAAAAGCCAAGGAATTGACTGGAGAGGGCATCTTTAATTTGAGCTCACAAGTTTTATCACCATCAGAGACTGCATTGTTGAATAAAGGTTTAAAATACGCCCCCCAAAAAAACTTAATAAATTTGAGACATACATGGACATACACAAGTATGTAAGAAGAATTAACATCAAAAGACATTTTGCCAGTATGCCATCTTTACAGGGAGGATGCACTGTATCCAAATATCATTATTCGGGTTTGTCTAATGCCTCCACATTTAACCCCCCAGGAACATTGGCTCCTTCACTAAGGATATTCCGTGATGTGGTGTTAAGGGATTTAGAATCAGTGAAGGTCAAAAATAAAGAAATGGAAAATAACTTGAAAAAGGGTTTAGACTCTTTGTGCAACAACAAAGAGTTGGTTATCCGCCCTGCAGATAAGGGGGGAGGGATTGTTGTCCTGGATCGAAAGAGTTATCTCCAGGAACTATCTAGGATTGTAGGAGATAGTGATACGTATGTGCCTCTATTGGGAAATCCAGTAGTACAATACAAAAAAACACTGGAATCATTGATCCAGAAAGGTGCATCACTTGGTATTTTGAATGAGAAGGAGCAACTATTCCTGATCCCCAAAGCACCAAGGGTTCCTATCCTTTACTGTCTGCCGAAAATCCACAAAAGCCTCACTTGCCCCCCGGGTCGTCCGATCATAAGCGGGATAGATTCCATCACGTCCCGGGTGGGCAAGTATGTAGATTATTTTTTGCAGCCGTTGGTACAACAAATGCCATCGTACCTTAAAGATAGTCGGCATGTAATCAATCTATTGGCGAACCAGAAAACAGCAGAATCCACTTGGATGGTTACGGCTGATGTAACATCATTGTACACGGTCATACCTCACACGTTGGGATTATTTGCTGTAAAATATTATTTGAATCTCCTTTCTAAAATCCCACATGAACAGCAAATGTTTGTGATGGAATTATTGGAATTTGCTGCTAACCATAATTATTTCTGGTTTAGCCAGAATTTCTACAAACAGAAAAGGGGTGTTGCCATGGGGGCCAAATATGCCCCCAGTTTGGCCAACCTGTTCATGGCCAAATGGGAGGAGGACGTCATCTATAAAGATCAAAATCCTTGCCTTACTTTTTGGGCAAGATATATTGATGACGTCCTCCTCCTATGGGAGGGGACGGCCCCCCAATTGGAGGAATTTTTTGTGAAAATCAATGCTAACGATAGAGGTATACATTTTGTATATGAGGCCAGTCAGGATAGGATACACTTCCTTGATCTCACAATCAGAAAGGAGGGAACTGGCTTCAAGACAACTAAATACTTCAAACAGACGGATCGCAACTCCTACATTCCTTTGGGGAGTTGCCACAAGGAATCATGGTTAAAATCAGTACCCAAGAGTCAGTTTTTGAGAATAAGGCGGAATTGTTCGGATGTATCTGACTACGTTCTTCAAGCTAACATTTTGAAGAACAGATTAATGGATAAAGGTTATGATGCAGACTCTTTGGAAACAACTTTAAAAGAAGTTGAAAAAATAGAAAGATCTGTTTTGTTGGATACAAATTCTAAAACTAAACGTGAGGGACCATTGATACCATTAATCACTACCTATTCTACCCAACATTATTTAGTGAAGAAGATTGTTCGTAAACACTGGCATATTTTGAGAAGTGATCTAATTATCAACTCATTTTTGCCAGCTACTCCACAAGTTATTTTTAGGGGTGTCCCTTCACTAAGGGATAAAATAGCGCCAAATGTGGTTGATCCACCCCCAAAAAAAGTTTCTTTCTTTCAGAACATTTCTGGCTACCACCAGTGTCGTAGGTGTCAGGTATGTACACTGAATAAAATTCAATCAAAGAAAACAATGTCGTTTAAATCAACTAGCACCTCTAGGGAACATAAAATCGAGGCCTTTGTGACCTGTAGTTCCAATACATAGGTAGAACAAAAAGATCTATGCAGGTGCGTCTTGGTGAGCACATCACAAATATTAAGAGTGGATTTAAGGATCACTCGGTTTCAAGACATTATGATTTGCATCACCAACGTAATCCAGCTGGAACACTATTTTTGGGTATAGATAGGTATAGTCCACATTGGAGGGGAGGTTCCCTAGTGAGAGAGATATCGAGGATGGAAATGTCTTGGATATATAGGGTTCGTAGCTACACCCCTTATGGCCTTAACATCGACATAGATGTGAACGCATTTATAGATAATGCATAGGACATGAGTTTATGGTTTCATAATTTCTCTGTTTTTGTTATAGAGATCTGTGAACTAGATCTGATCATTTAGTGGTGTCTGTTTACTAGCTACATAACTTAACCATTATACTTAACATATGAACGGAAACTATTAGTTTCTTGTTTCTATGATACAATGAAATGTGAATATCTTTGAATAGATACATCTAGACTTTTATAATGGGATACATCTTTTTGACCCCGTATGATGATATGACATCACATATTATGAGTTACAAATATCACAGAGAGTACTCATAAAATGTGAGAAGCTATTATTCGACCTAATGAATAATTATTGGTCCAATGACCAATTAATTTTTGCTTTTTGTTTTAGTTTTTTCCTTTTCCTTTTAATTTTATTTTTATTTTTGCATTTGTTTTTGGGGGGTGGTAGCCATACATCTTATGTCCTTTGATGTGTGTTCTATCACCTAGCTGTACGATGCAAATATTTAAATAAGCATTTTCATTTCTAACATTTTTTGGAAGTGCCATCATGTATAGCATCCTGTCTGGGTCTATTTCCATGCTAATGTTGGAATTTGACCGCTAGAGGGCTGCTTCATCTTATAGTATTTTTTAATTATATTTTAATGTTGTTAATTTGAGTTGGATTATAACAAATATGAACCAACTTGTATTTCTATTAAAGGTAACATATATGAGTTGGCGATATATATTGCTTAATATATGGGGTTGTTGTTGGAAGATGTGATTTGGTCAGTTATGGTTGTGTTGCGCGCGGCACCACCAGCCAGCCCGCATACCATTTACAGACTAAAGTTCCTTCTTTCGTCCCCAGGCTCCAATCAGAAATAAATATAAATAATTTTTTGTCCTATGATTAGGAGTGTTTACATTTTTAGGTGGCAATATGGATTATCGCCTTATCATCTTGTTGCTGTATGGGCATGTTTGCCAATAGTCAACATGGCGATTCATTTGTCAGGAGTGCTGAATGATCAGATCTGGGCGTTCCTATTGTATTCATGAGTATTTATGGCGGTGAGTCAGCACGCCGCCCGTGCCCCTGGACGACGTCATCTGTGACGAAACGGCGTAGGGAGGAGCGGCGTGCTGACGTCACCGACATACCCACGAGTCCCGGAAGGAACGGGCAGTCTTAGCCGGCCGGCTAAATATACTACACGCCATAATAACTTGCGTTTCATGTAAGTGCATTACTTTTTTACAATAAATTGTTTTATCGGTTTCACGCTATGGTGGCTTTCTTTCCATTTGCATATTAACTTTGCGATATGTGGAGAGGAGTGGCGTGAAATTCGGGAGTTAAACTGATACTATCTAGAGACCCTGGCTGGGGAATAGCCATCTGTTTGTATCGATCTCTGTGGAGATCACTATTTCTGGTAAGCGGCAGTGAGAACTGATGGTGGTGGAATCTACATCTATCCAGTGTTTGGCACTTTTCATTGGGTGTTGTGTGTTTGAAGTCACCAATTAGCCTAACGAGAAGATCCTTATCTACACTTCGTTGCAGTTTTGGCTATCTGGACTGTACTATTCACACAGTTACTATTCAACATTAATTCTTTCACTACACAAGACTCTTGCTGAATGTGATGTGGGTGTCTGATTGACAGTTGGGACTTTCTTCAGTTCTATTTGTCACATTGGCAATTAAGATTCAGTCCAATTATATTAATTTTATTTAATCATCATTATTTTATCATTCATTATATATCTTTCACTTATGTTTTAAGGTGGTGCTCATATACCATTTTTCACTATTTGCGCAGCTTTATTATCTTTATTATTATTATTTTTTTGTGTGTGTCTCACATAGAAGTTGCAGCAACAATTTATGGAGAGATAGATTCACTAATTCAGTGTTTTATGTCTCACCTAATGGACAGCGCAGTATAATTTACACAAGTAATAAAGAGTGTATTTAAAAGACAGAAGAGAAAAAAAGGGGGGTGGAATACAGGGGGAGGGGGGAGGGTATTCTAGAATAAGCATAAAATTTATTTGGTTGGGTTAGGAGGGTTGGTTAAGGGGGAAAAAAAAACAAGTTTTATACAATGGCCAATGAAACCCTCCTGACTAGGGTTACATCTGTAAGGATGAAGGGGGTTAGTGATACTTTAGGTTAATAGATATCAATGTAACCGTAGGAAGAAGATGAGGGATGGGGGACTTGTTGAAGGTAGAGAGGGAAGATGTGCAGTTTCGCAAGATCTCTCCGGTGGGGGGGAGGGGGGTTGTTCAGATCTACCTTCCTTTTTAGATGGATGTTGCATATGGGGCAAACAGATCGCTCGCCCATTTTCTGGTTAGACTTGGGGGTTGATCAGGCTTTTGTATTGATCAGTGGTGCGATAGTGAAACCAGTTGGCCCAAGTGGCTGTGAGTTTGGATGGGGAATCGTTTGCCAAGTTTGCCATATCCGCAACTTTTTGGAGACGTGTGAGCCACTCTGAAAGTGATGGAGTGTGAGTCGTGTTCCAATGAATCGGTATACACAGTTTCACTGCATTTAACATGTGCATGGCGAGCGATTTGTGAGATGTCTGGTGAAGGCAAACTGCGCTAGTGAGTAGTCCAAGGTGTATGTCGTAACTTGTGAGATTATAGAGTGTATTTCTGTCCAGAAGGGTTGAATTTGGGGACATCTCCACCAGATATGCAACAGCGTGCCATCTTCTTGATGGCATCTCCAGCATTGTTTGGGTAGGACCGGATTAATTTTGTGTAGAAGAGAAGGATTCCGGTACCATCTTGATATACGTTTATAACCGTTTTCCTGCGTAGTTACGTTAACTGCAGCCAATCTTATGCAAATGGAAAGTTCATCCTGCTCCTGGTCATAAAGACCAACTTAAAGAGGGAGCTGGAGCTGGACAGGAAGGAGTTAAAAAGCCTTTGAAGCTGACAAAGTAAATGAACCCAAGTCACCATTAACTTGTGTATGTTTCTCTTTAACATCATGTGTTTGTGTATATGTATATATATATATATATACACACACACACACATATATATATATATATATATATATATATATATATATATATATATACATATATGTACATATATGTAATGTATTGGTGTTTATTTGTTGACCATTTTTGGCCCTGTTTCCTGGGGGACAGCTGATATGTTGCTGACATCTGTTGCACCCTGTGAGTGGTGAGAAACTTATGACATGGCCTTCTTCCTGAACTGTGATCATGTATTCCCATCGCCTCCCTGTAGCCCTCAGGATGTCCCACACAAGTTAATATTGACCCATACACCATTACAACACAAACATTTCCCCCTACTCTGCATCTCGGCACAGAGAAAACCCAAGTCGAGTTCATGACTTCTCCATTTGTGTATTCACTCTGATTTCTCCTATTTTCTTCCTACTGGAGGATGAGATGTTAAGTATAGAAAAATCATTTCTTAATGAACATCTGGGTCCACATCTGCTGGGTGACTTTGCAAATGTGTTTCCAAGATGTTCTGATTGCTCTTTGCATTTTCCCATCGCTTACAGGATTAAAGCCCTTTATAGAATGTTAATATTTATTGTGAAAATGCCATTTGAAGAGCTTTCTACTTTAAAAAGAATCTCCTACATATGAGGAAGTGTTAAAATGAAATTCATTTTTAAAATTCATGCTGCGGTTGTCAAGTAATCAGCGGTGGAAAATCAACATTACTTCTTCTACTTCAAGCTACATGAATGGAGAGTGATTGATGAGGTCCATTCTCATGCTGATTTAGTATTGCATTTAAACATGAATCCATATTCTAGCAGGCTTGACATGATTGGAATACCATTTATTTAACCAGGTAAGCTTGCCTTTTGTACATTTTAAGCTTTGGACTTGTGATTTTAATAGTCACTTTCTTTTTATGCATTGTTTATTTTTACTTGTGTACATTTTAGCGTTAACAATAATATTTACTTCACAGTAAAAACCCTAGCGGTATAGTGCCATTCTAGCAACAATCTGAGCAAAATCACCGGTGGTAGCAATGTAAGCCAAGCTAAGCTAGCAAGTCCTCACAGATAGGAGGTGGACTACCACAATGTGGGCTTAATGGTTCAAGATGTCTCCTGGTATTAACATTTTTTGTTACATATTACTTGGGTAAAAAGTTAGATGGGAATGAGTGTAAGAAACATATTATGGGGGGAGGCGTGGCCGGATGGTGAAGAGAGAAGTCGCATAGACACACTGCTCCGGCTCTCAACCACAATCCTTACCTTATCCTGGGTCCTATCTCCTCGCCAAAGGTACCGTTTTGTTCCCCAAGGCAGTGGGCACCGAGCAGGCTGGCTGGGATGGTGAAATACGGGCCGCCTCTGCCCCATCAATGGTGGAGCATTTGGCGCGGTTCAGAAGGCAAGATGGCACCAGGACACATACAGGGAACGCTGACACGCTGCGCGCTTCTTCCTCTGCTGGTCAGTGCTGTACTTCGGGGGTGAGTGCATCTATTCCTGCTATCTTTCAGACCCACGCAGACCCCCAGCTGTCTCAGGACTCCCTGCTATCGGATGACAGTAGTCAGGCCGCAAATTCTCCCCCTGCTGAACCTACTCTATCCTCCATTATGCTGGCTATACAGGATTGTAAGGCCTCTCTCTCCTCTCAGCTTGCCTCTATCCGTATGGACTTTTCTTTACTGAAACAAGATGTCCAGAACCTCTGTGACAGAACCGGAGAGGCGGAGGAACGCATTAGTACACTAGAGGACACTGTAAATCCCCTGTCTGTTGCCATGCGTGATGCCACGAGCAAAATGGCGGCACTCCGTGCCAAGATCGACGTTTTGGAAAATCAGTCTCGAAGGAACAATCTCAGGTTTGTGGGGTCCCCAGAACGTGCAGAGGCCCCCCACCCTGAAAAGTTCCTTTATTCCTGGTTACGGGACATTTTTGGCAAAGATGCACCCTCGTTCTCTCATGTCATTAAACGTGCACACCGCACCCCTCCTCTCCCCCCTCCTGAAGGTGGCCCCCCACGCTCCATTATTGCCCGTATCCTCAACTTTCATGCTTTTTCCTGCTAAACTACGAATCATTCACGATGGTAAGGCCTACTTTTACACCAGCCCTAAAGAAGCCATGGTTTGGCTGAATGACCGTTACGGTGTTGCGCCTAGACGCAGAGGTAACTGATGCTGCCACTGGCCCTCAGACAATGTCTCACAGCCACATTGATCCTACTCCCTCATATCTCATTTTGTGGACAAAAGTACAAAACCACCTTTATTTATGCCCTTACTATGCAATATACTGACTTCCCTATCTTCTTAGCCAACTTATATATATAGTTTTATTTTTATTTTTATTTTTACTTGCTGGATGATGCCTAATACCTCTGAAGTTGAACACTGTGCTTTGCTTATTCTCCCCCATGGGTCCTCATGCCCGAACATTATCCTTTATCCAAGATGTACTTTATCCTGTCTGGAGAAAAGGCTGACAGATCCTTCCATCCCTCCCGGCCGAGGGGACCATTCACTGTCCATCAGGACAAGTTTATTATGGCTCTTTTTGCTATCACTGGTTGAGAGCCTCACCAGATTTTACACCACCCTCCCACCAGTTAGTGGTGTGGCCACGGAACAGTTTTTGACCTACACAGCCTTTTTGCTGGGACGGATTTTTTTTGGTTAGGGATCCAAGGCTCGCTATGTTTGGGATGGTTGAGCGGGGTGAGGGGTACGGGAGTTTTTTGGAACTTTCTTGGTGTTTATTTCCTTTTTCTTTTTTCTTTTTTCTCACCACAGGTTTATATTTTCCCGTGTATAGGGGCTTCTCAGGTTGCTGCCTGTGGCAGAATACTAATGTTTTCAATATTGCACTGCTGGCCCAAACTTCTCTGATTGCAGATCCAGGGATTTTTTGTTTTATGCTTGTATGTGCTACTGTTATGTTACTGTGTGCTTCTTTATTACTATATATTTTACCATGGCAAGGTCCCTGAGGATAGTCTCTTGGAACACTAGGGGTTTGAATGCACCCCAGAAGAGGTCATTGGTCTTTTCCAATCTGAAAAAAAGTCGCCCCCATATCATTTGTCTCCAGGAGACGCACCTCACGGGCTCCAAAACGAGGGCCCTGAAGCGCCCCTGGCTGTCAGCTTCATATCATGCCACTCATACTAACTATTCCAGAGGGGTGTCTATCCTTCTGGCCAAATCTCTTCCAGCTGAGACGGTTCAGGTTAAAACAGACCCTGATGGGCGGTTTATTGTCCTAACTATACAAATTTCCACTGTAACCTTTACTTTAGTGAATGTTTACATCCTTCCCCATTTTCAGTGGACCTGCTTTCCAAGTTGTCTCTTCATCTACTGACCAGACCCCCTGGTCCCCTACTTTATGTGGGGGACTTTAATGCTGTCCTGGATCCAGTAATGGACCGATTAGGGGGTGGGGGCAGATTTTTCCCCTCCTTCCTGGACTGGATCCAGGTTCATGGCCTTACAGAACTCTGGCGGTGGAAACATCCGGATGTGCGCCAATTTTCCTGCCATTTGGACTCTTTCCACACCATGTCCAGGTTGGATATGGCATTTGCTCCAGCCGAGACCCTTCCTGTTGTCTCGGCTGTCTCCTATCTACCTAGAGATGTCTCAGACCATGCTCCTCTCTCTGTGGACCTACTTCTCCTCCCGGGTTCGGGGCCAGCTATCTGGCGCCTGAATTCCTACTGGTTAGAGGATGAGATAGTGCAGGGAGCGTGTCGGACAGGTATTGCTGGCTACTGGAGGGATAACCTGGGAAAGGTGGACCCTTCCACTGAATGGGAGGTATTTAAGACAACTGAGGGCACCTTTATGTGCATCACTGGGGTCTTGCGGAAAAACTACTGAATGCTTACTGAGGAGCTTGAGACTGCTATGGTGCGTGCAGAGTCTGCTTATGCCTCTAACCCTGCCTCTGATAAGAAGGAGACATGGTTGCAGAGCTGTAGGGAGTATGAACTCCGCTTGTTAGACCTCATGCAGAAACGCATGTTACATGCCACTCAGAAATCATTCAAACATGGTAATAAGGCTGGACGTCTCTTGGCATATTTAACTAGACCTGATCATTCTCCCATATCCATCCCACGTATTGTCACAACCCAAGGCCTTATCAGTGATAGACCAGGGGATATTTTAGACTCTTTTTTTATAAATACTTGCATACATCCAGGGTTGACTATGATGATTCTCAATTGACTGACTATTTATATGTGACGCATCACTCCCCTCCTTGTCGTCTGAGGGGCGCGATGCGTTGGATGCACCTATCTTGACTGAGGAGGTTGCTACAGCAATTTCACAAATGCCCGCATATAAGACCCCTGGCCTGGACAGTTTCCCAACTGAATGATATAAACAGTTTAAAGATTTTCTGTGCCCCTATCTTTTGCAGACCTATAAACGCAGCCCTGGATGCTGGCGTCCTTCCCCCAACAATGCGCGAGGCCTTAATTTTATTAAAACCCCGTAAGGATCCCCTTAAATGTGAATCTTTTTGCCCAATTTCCCTTATCAATGTGGATGTTAAAATCCTGGCCAAAATACTAGCTAATCGTCTGAACTCTGTAGTGGAGTCCCTGGTCAATAGTGACCAAGGCGGTTTCATTCCCGGTAGGTCTACCAGAATAAATATCCACATGCTGTTCCACAACCTGCAGTATTCCTACGATTGTCCCCCTACCCATGCTATTGTGTCTCTAGACACTTGTAAGGCATTCGACAGTGTTGAATGGCCCTACCTCTTTCAAGTGCTGCAGATGTATGGCTTTGGCCCTCGTATGATAGCTTGGATCAAGCTCCTTTACACTTCCCCAGCAGCTAGAGTACGGGTTAATTCTAATATTACTGACTCATTCCCAATTACCAGGGGCACACGACAGGGGTGCTCGCTGTCCCCCCTCTTGTTTGCCCTGGCCATGGAGCCGCTTGCTGTTCGCATTCGCTCCTCCCCCTTCATTAAAGGACTCCCGATCGCAAATATAGAGGAACGAATTTCCCTTTACGCCAATGACACCTTGGTATATCTGGCAGACACTAATGAATCACTCCAGGCCCTGTTGAGAGAGATTAATAAGTTTGGAGACTTTTCTGGGTTTCGGGTGAATTGGGAGAAGTCTAGCCTCTTCCCATTGGATTTGTCTGTGCCTCCCCAGATTCACCCTGACTCCAAGCTACAGGTAGTGTCTTCCTTTAGATATCTTGGGGTGCAGGTTCAGGCCCCCTTGTCTTCCTATGTTACTAATAATTTAGAATATTTGTTGGCTCGCCTTCAAGAACAGACCAAGTAGTGGATGGACCTGCCTCTGGACCTCATGGGGAGGGCTAATGTTCTTAAAATGATTTATCTACCTAGATTCCTCTATATCCTTGCTAACTCCCCATGCAAAATACCTAAATCTATCTTTAACCGTATCGACTCGCTATGTACTACTTTCCTGTGGAAGGGTGGCTCCCCTAAAGTGGCCCTTGAAATGTTGAGGCTGCCAGCACATCTGGCAGGGTTGGCGTTTCCTAACTTTTATTTGTATTACTTAGCATCTCAGTTGGTGCATATCCATGATTGGTTGTGCCCGGTGGAGGGGGCTATTGTATCTTCCATACAAACCTTACATAATATTATTTACAGGGGACGGACTTCTGACCGCCCTGGAACCTCGGTCATAACCACTACACTTTCAGTCTTTCGTTACATCGTTAAGAAAATCTCCACACATACTTGGCTGACATCTCCCAACAACCCCATGTAGTTTAACCCTAATTTACAGGAAGTGTACTCTATCCTGGATCCCAATCATTGGTATTCAAAGGGGGTTAAATATTTGTGTCACCTGTATAATGCCCAAGGCTTTAAAACCTTCTCTCAGTTGAGTTTAGACTTTGACCTGCCGAGGTCCTACCTATTTTACTATTATCAACTTAGACATGCTATTCAAGCCCAGTTTGGCTCTCTGGATGATCCCACAGACCTGCCCCCTCTGGAAAAGCTGCTCAGACAGCCAGACCCCACTAAACTGATCTCTACATACTACGCTGCCCTGATGACTGACATTAACCCTAGGTTTCACAAGGCTCAGGTGAAATGGACTTCCCTAGACGAGGAGGACTGGTCAGAGTTTAGGAATACGTTTAAAACCTCTGTCATTGCCTCCCGGGACCACAATGTACAGATCAAAGTATTCCATCAGACTCACCTCACTCCGGCTAGACTATATAAAATGGGACTCCTGCCCTCGGCTTGCTGTTTTTGCGGCTGCGGCCAGGAGGCCGACTTCCTACATTGTTTTTGGTTGTGCCTGATAGTTGAAGATTTCTGGGAGGAAGTGGGTGCCTTTGTCTTCTCAGCGCTAGGCCTCCCAAACATTATACATCCCAAAAATTGCCTTCTCGGCATCTTTGGGGGCTTACATATTTCCACTCTTGCCAAGAGACTGCTCCGCATACTTTATTTCTGTTAAGAAAGCCATTCTATTATCCTGGAAAGGTGCACAGTCCTCTCTAAAGTCCCTCTGGTTGAAACTCATTGACAATGCTATCCCGCTCTATAAACATACTTTTGAGCTCCGGAAACTAAATAAAACTTTCCATAAGATCTGGGGTAAATGGCTGGCTAGCCCGTTGACTCTCCCACAGCACAGATAATTTATCCTTATCAGCCTTTACTGGGCCGTGCCCTGGAGATTTCACTTGTCTGGGTTTTTTTTTATATATAATTTTTTTTCTCTTGATGATCTGCCTCAGTGATGATATGCCTGCAATTTTCCTCCTTTGTGCCTTTTGTTCAAATATTGCACTAAATTATTTTTTTTGTAGGCTCCGTTGTACCTGTGCAAATTGATGTATGTGTTAAACCTGAGTGTGCCCAGATTGTCTGGGGCTAATGTGTTTTTTTTTTCTCTGTATGTCTATCTGTTGGTTTGTCTTGAAACTCAATAAAAATATCTTAAAAAAAAAAAAAAAAAGAAACATATTATGGATGGGGGGAGGAAATGTTGGTGAAAAGGAGCGGATTAGGATCAGTCATATTGGAGGGCCAGGTTATAGGAGAAGGGTGCGAAAAACACTTCATAATGCAAACGATTAAAAATTAACAGTGGATCATGCTTGTGTAATGTGTTTTGAAATGACTACTTATAGTCACAGATAGGGATGAGCCGAACAACCCCTGGTTCGGTTCGCATCAGAACATTTGAACGGACCGAAAGTTTGCGTGAATTTCGAACCCCGTTAAAGTCTATGGGACTCAAACGTCAGAAATCAAAAGTGCGAATTTTAAAGGCTAATATGCAAGTTATCGTCCTAAAAAGGGTTTGGGGACCCGGATCCTGCTCCAGGGGACATCCAGGGTATCAATGCAAAAAAAAGTTTTAAAAACCGCTGTTTTTTCAGGAGCAGTGATTTTAATGATGCTTAAAGTGAAAAAATAAAAGTGAAATATTCCTTTAAATATCGTGCCTGGGGGTTTCTATAGTATGCCTGTAAAGTGGCACATGTTTCCCGTGCTTAGAATTGTCCCTGTACAAAATGTAATTTCTGAAGGAAAAAAGTCATTTAAAACTGCTTGTGGCTTTAATTTCATGTCTGGTCCCGGCAATATGGATGAAAATCATTGAGAAAAATGGCATGGGTACCCCCCCCAGCACATTACCAGCCCATTACCAGCCCCTTTGGGTCTTGTATGGATACTAAGGGGAACTCCGCACCCAAATAAAAAAAAAACGAAAGGCGTGGGGCCCCCAGGCCCTATATACTCTGAACAGCAGTATACAGGCAGTGCAAACAAGACAGGGACTGTAGGTTTGTTCTTAAGCAGAATCTGTTTGTAGTTTGGAACAGGTACATTTTTTAAGTATAGCTCCAGCCAAAAAAACTATTTTTAAGCTTTTTGGAAAACATAGGGAAGGGTTATCACTCCTGTAGCATTTGTTTTGCTGTCTGTGCACCTGTTCAGAAGATTTCACCTCACTTTCTGTCCCAATGACATTTGTATTTAGAAAATCTGGGCTTTTTAGTGAAACAAGGAACTCTTACAGGAGAGAATTTCCCTTCCTAGGGGTAGATTTCCTCTCACTTCCTGTTGTCTCCTTCCGTTTGCAAGTAGGAGTCAATTGTAAGTTTGATGTTTGAAAGTAGGGGCCTGCCCTATATACTCTGCAGAAATTTGGGCCTTAGGTGTTGGTGTTGCCACAACACTGTAAGGCCTCACAGTTACTCTTGGTGGGCGCAGGAACGGGCCCTCCTGAAAAATATTATATCAAGAATTGTAATTACATGCCCCTGTTAAACAGGGGCTGAAAAATTGGGCCTAAGGCACTGGTGCTGGTGCCACAACACTGTAACCCCACACAGATACTCTAGTTGGAGCGCAGCAATGAGCCCTGGTGCAAAGTATTGCATCAAAAATTGTAATTACACGCCCCTGTTAAACATGGGCAGAAAAATTGGGTCTTAGGCACTGGTGCCACAACACTGCAACCCCTCACAGATACTCTAGTTGGAGTGCAGCAATGAGCCCTGGTGCAAAGTATTGCATCAAAAATTTTTATTACACGCCCGTGTTAAACAGGGGCTGAAAAATTGGGCCTTAGGCACTGGTGCTGGTGCCACAACACTGCAACCCAACACAGATACTCTAGTTGGAGCGAAGCAATGAGCCCTGGTGCAAAGTATTGCATCAAAAACTTTAATTACACGCCCCTGTTAAACAGGGGCAGAAAAATTGGGCCTTAGCCACTGGTGGCAGTGCCCAGAACCAAAAATGTTCTTAGATGCTATCAGCATGAACATTGAGGAGGAAGAGGATAGTCACTCAGCATAACAGGATAGTCACTCAGCATCAGCATAGGCAGTCTTGAAGGGATCTCACATTAAAAAAAAAAATATTCGGCATCAGCATCAGGTGCTTGGTAGCTGGTGATCCAAGACTGATTCATTTTTATGAAGGTCAGCCGATCGACCGATTCGGTGGACAGGCGCACCCTGTGATCGGTTACAAAGCCTCCAGCAACACTGAATGTGCGTTCCGAAAGAACGCTGGATGCAGGACAGGCCAGTAGCTCAATTGCATACTGTGCAAGCTCTGGCCAGTGATCCATCCTCAAGACCCAGTAACCCAGAGGATTTTCGGTGGGAAAGGTGTCCAAGTCTGATCTTGCCCCTAGGTATTCCTGCACCATGTGAATCAGACGCTGGCGATGGTTGCTGGAACCGATCACACCTTGCGGCTGCGGACTAAAAAATTGTCTGAACGCATCGGTCAGACGGCCACCTTCTCCACCACTCCTTCTGTGACTGACCGAAGCCTCAGCAACATGTTGTCCAGGACCAGGAATGTGTAACCTCCCAGGATCTGGAAAAGCGGTGCACAAACCTTTGTGCAAAGCCTCCCGAAGATGTTTCATCCTCTGCTCCCTCTGCGACGGCAAGATAAGGTCTGCAACCTTACCCTTGTAACGTGGATCAAGGAGGGTTGCCAGCCAGTAATGATCCCTCTCCTTGATGGCACAAATACCAGGATCCTTCCGCAGGCTTTGCGGGATCAGGGAGGCCATGCAGCGTAGGTTTGCTGAGGCATTTGGTCCGGAGTCCTCTGGGTCACTAAGGACGACATGATCCGCAGCCACCTCCTCCCAGCCACGTACAAGTCCATGGATATCTTCAGACTGTAAATGATCCCATGAAGACTGCTGCTGATGCTGAGTGCTAGGCTCCACCTCCATGCTGACAATCCTCCTCCTCCTCGTCCGCTTCCTGTGTGATCGGCGGGTACGCAGGAACACTGTCTGGATAAAGGGGGCCTTGAGAGGTAAGGTAGTCCTCCTCTTCCTGCCTCTGTTCTGCCTCAAGTGCCCTGTCCATTATTCCACACAGCTTGTGCTCCAACAGGTGGACAAGAGGGACAGTGACACTGATACATGCACTGTCACTGCTCACCATCCTCATGGCCTCCTCAAATGGTGACAGGACAGTGCATGCATCCCTGATCATGGCCCACTGGCGTAGGGAAAAAAAACAAGCTCCCCTGACCCTGTCCTGGTGCCATAGTCGCACAGGTACTCATTGGTGGCCCTCTGCTGCTTGTGCAGCAGCTGCAGCATGGCCAACGTTGAGTTCCACCTGGTGGGCATGTCACAGATTAGGCGGTTCTTGGGCAGGTTAAATTCCTTTTGGAGGTCAGCGGCCGAGCACTGGCATTATATGACCAACAGAAATGCACAGACTTTCCTGGCCTGCCTCAGGACATCCTGTAAGCCAGAGTACCTGCCCATGAACCACTGCAACACCAAGTTAAGGACGTGAGCCAAAAAGGGCACATGGGTCAGGTGTTCCTGTCGGAGGGCGGAGAGGAGGTTGGTGCCATTGTCGCAAACCACCATTCCTGGCTGAAGCTGGCGTGGCATCAACCACCTCTGAGCCTGCCCCTGAAGAGCTGACAGAATCTCTGCCCCAGTGTGGCTCCTGTCCCCCAAACACACCAGCTCAAGCACCGCATGGCATCTTTTTGCCTGCGTGCTTGCGTAGCCCCTTGAACTCCTACGGAGCACCGCTGGTTTCGAGGACAAATCAGCACAGGAAGAGGCTATGGAGGAAGAAGAAGAGGAGGGGTGGAGGAGAGAGGTGTGGCAGAATCACCACTAGTAGAATTTTGGAGGCGTGGTGGCGGAACAACCTCCAACACTACTGCACCCTGTCCTGCATCCTTCCCAGCTGCCAGAAGAGTCACCCAGTGTGCGGTGAAAGATAGGTAACGTCCCTGTCCATGCCTGCTGGACCATGAGTCAGCGGTAATATGCACCTTACCGCTGACTGCCCTGTCCAGCAAGGCCAAGACATTGCCTTCCACATGCCGGTAGAGAGCCGGAATCACCTTCCGTGGAAAAAAGTGGCGTTTGGGAACCTGCCACTGAGGTACTGCACATTCCACAAACTCATGGAAGGGGGCAGAGTCTACCAACTTAAAAGGCAGCAGTTAAAGTGCTAGCAATTTATCCAAGCTAGCATTCAACCGCTGGGCATGTGGATGGCTGGGAGCGAACTTCTTTCGCCGGTGGAGCAACTGGGGTAGGGAAATCTGCCTGCTAGAATCGGACGTTGGTGTACCAATAGCAGATTGCCCGCAAGTACTTGGCAGTGGCACACCTAATTCTACACCTTCATTCCTCTCAGTGCAGGTTTCTGAGAGGACTGAAGGTTTAGTGGGGTTGGAGATCCCAGCTGATGAGGAGGTGCAAGGAGAGGTCCGCCTTGTTCTTTGGTGTGGGTCTTTTAGGTAGTGTTGCCAACGGGCTGCATGGGAGATCGACATATGTCTGATTAAGCATGTGGTGCCCAAGCGCTTGCTGTCTAGTCCACACTTGATACGCTTCAGACATATGTTGCAAATAGCAACGGTGCGATCTGCTGCACACGTCTCAAAAAAGGCCCACACCAAAGAACTTTTGGAATAACGCGCGGAGTCACCAGCGCCCTGCACTTGCGGAGCTCTGCGGTGTGATGCAGTCGGTTGGCTGCCCTTAAGCTGGCCTCGTTGGAGATGTGCCTCCTCCGCCTCCTCCTCCTCTCTCCTATCAGGCACCCATGTAGAGTCAGTGAGCTCATCATCCCCTCCCTCCTCATCACTGGAGCAAACCTGGCAGTATGCTGCAGCTGGGGGAACATGACTGCCAGTTTGTTGTCCTTCTTGGGCAACCCCTCTCTGTGGGATAATGTTACTGCCTTCCTCAAGCTGGGTACCATCATCAGAGCCTTCAAAACGCTGCGTATTCTCCTACATCATGTACCCGACACTGTGGTTGAACAGTTTGGGGGACTCCTACGGTGGGGCTAGGGAAGGAGTAACTGATGATGACCTCAAGTCCAAGGAATAGGCCACTTTGGCATCTGCATTGGCAGCCAAGGTAGCCTGGGTGACAGAGGATGAGGAGGATGAGGAGGATGAGGACGGCTTGGTCATCCACTCTACCAACTCTTCGGCATGTTGTGGCTCAACGCGGCCAGCTGCCGAGAAAAAGGACAAGCGTGACCCACGGCCACGTGCTGAGGATGCACCATGTCCACAACCAGCACTGTCGCCATTAGACACAGAGCCTGCTTGCCCTGTTTTATTGGCCTGTGACTGTCTGCCTCTCCTTGTTGGCCTTCCAGACATACTGTCTTTGATACATTGGAATAGGTACACAAGGAATGGCCTGCAGTGAGATGTAGCTGCAGAAAGCTGGGATGTATATATATACTGATTATACTGCAGCTAGCTGAATCGCCTGCCTGCCTGTAGTATTATTAGGAAGAAAACAACATGAATTGTCTGCAGTGAGCTTTATCTGCACACTGTGCCCAGTTTACAGTACACTAATATACTGCAGCTAACTGAACCAACTGCCTGCCTGTGGTATTATTAGGAAGAGAACACCAGCAATTGTCTGCAGTTGGCTTTAGTTGCACACTGTGCACAGGATACAGTACACTGACTAAAAATACTGCAGCTGCCTGCCTGTGGTATTACTAGGAAGAGAACACCAGCAATTGTCTGCAGTTAGCTTTAGTTGCACACTGTGCACAGGATACAGTACACTGACTGAAAATACTGCAGCTGCCTACCTGTGGTATTATTAGAAACAGAACATCAGCAATTGTCTGCAGTTAGCTTTAGTTGCACACTGTGCACAGGATACAGTACACTGACTGAAAATACTGCAGCTGCCTACCTGTGGTATTACTAGGAAGAGAACACCATCAATTGTCTGCAGTTAGCTTTAGTTGCACACTGTGCACAGGATACAGTACACAGACTGAAATTACTGCAGCTGCCTGCCTGTGGCATTATTAGGAACAGAACACCAGCAATTGTCTGCAGTTAGCTTTAGTTGCACACTGTGCACAGGATACAGCACACTGACTGAAAATACTGCAGCTGCCTGCCTGTAAGTATACTAGGAAGATAACACCAGCAATTGTCTGCAGTTAGCTTTAGTTGCACACTGTGCACGGGATACAGTACACTGACTGAAAATACTGCAGCTGCCTGCCTGTAAGTATATTAGGAAGAGAATAATAGGAACGGATCTAGGTAAACTGAATACAGTGTGTGTATATATATATATATATATATATATATACATATATATATACACACACACACACAACACCTAGGATGCATATATATACTAAATACACTGACTGCAGCTAACTGACTCGCCTGCCTGCCTGCTCTATCTAACTCAAATGAAATTACACTGACATTGTCTCTCTCTCTATCTCTCAGCATGCCGGAACACACTACACAAAGCCGACTTCCAGGCAGCCTTATATAGTGTGGGGCATGTACTAAATCCAGGCCAGGGTGACAACATTGAATGGCAAGTGGGGTACAGGTCCACCTTATCACCATATCACAGGAAGTGCCCCAACTAGTGATAAAGCCTCGTACACACGGCCGGTTTTCTCGGCAAGAAAACTTCTGGGAGAGCTTTTTGCAGAGAAAACCGGTCGTGTGTATGGTTTCTCGTCGGGAAAACTGCAGGGAATCTCAACGAGAAAAATAGAGAACCTGCTGTCTATTTTCTCATCGGGATTCTTGTCGACCTGTTTCTCGACGAGAAAACCGTGCGTGTGTACGAGGCTTGTATGTTTACCATTCCCCAGGTAAGCCCGCGCATGCTCGATGAGACTTTGACGCATGCGCGGTAGCTTACAAGGGTAGTGTAGGGTGAAGCAAGATGGCAGCGAGGGCATCGAATGTGACGAGCACATGCTCGTCGTAGTCGATGACGTCACCACATTCTTGCCATTCAAAAGAACGGCGTTTCTTTTGAATGTGCGTGTGTCCATAGGGCTTAGCAAGAAAAGCTTGCCAGGAATCCCGTCAGGAAAAACTATATTTTTTTCCTGGCGGGATTCTTGCCCGTGTGTACAGGGCTTAAGCCTAAAGTGGTTCTAAAAGTAGAAGGTTTTTTTATCTTAATACATCCACTGCGGGTGCGTGGAGGGCACAATCATGGGAGGCCATCATATGACGGCCTCCCAGAATTAGCCAGCCATGCTGTAGCTGTCATTCAACTATATAGCGGTCGGCAAGTGGTATACAAACAGTGACGTCAACCAGCCCCATTCTTTTACAGGGCTGGGAATTGCTGGCCATGTAAGCAAAGGATCCCAGGATAACCTGCCTGTGACAACACATGTTGGCCAGAGCCAGGTGACTGATTGCCGAAACCAGAAGTGACACGGGAGCCGCGGCCCCGCTGTTTGTAATACAGAGGTCTTATCCTTTTAATGTTTGTAAGTGATATTTTAATAATAAAATTATTTGTTTTAGAATTTCTATACTATGGGTTTCCTCTCTTTTATGTGAGCTTATTGCAGGACGATCTCTTAAAGGGCCATACACCCATTTTATTTGATCATCCTAAAGTGGCAAAAGGAGGAGGATTTTAAGTGGTCAAAAGGCAGCCCCAGCCTAAAGCCTTGTACACACGACCGTTTGTTTTTTTTTGACAAGAAAAATGCCGGGAATCTCAACGAGAAAAATAGAGAACCTGCTCTCTATTTTCTCGCCAGGATTCTCGTCGGGATTCTCATCGGCCTGTTTCCCAACGAGAAAACCGGTCGTGTGTATGCTTTTCCTAGTCTTAAAAAACCGCACATGCTCAGAATCAAGTATGAGACGGGAGCGCTCCTTCTGGTAAAACTAGCATTCGTAAAGGAGATAGCACATTCGTCATGCTGTAACGGACTAAAAAGCACGAGGCTGAAAAGCGCGAATCGTCTCTCACCAAACTTTTTACTAACACGTAATAACACGAGATCAGCAAAAGCAGCCCAAGGGGTGGCGCCATTGGAATCAAACTTCCCCTTTATACTGCCGTCGTATGTGTTGTACGTCACCACGCTTTACAACGATGAGATTTTTGATTGACAGTGTGTATGCAAGAAAAGCTTGGCAAGAATCCCGTCAAGCTTGACAAGAATCTCGTCGAGAAAACCAACGTTTTTTTTTTTTACAACGGGATTCTCGGTCTTGTATCAGGGCTTTAAGGGGAAAGCGATATTTGACCTGGCATGTTGCAGGTCCAACAGCTGAGGATGGAGCATAAGTGCACAGTGGTGGGAATCACTTTTTGTTGGCTTGATCAGCACTACACGTTTATTTTAGAAGATCCTTGTCTGTGGGATAGTCAAGATTGTACTGGATATGCACACTTCTTTCTCAGCCAGAGACTATTATCTCATGTTAAAGAGAGTATTATTTATATAGACACACTGGTGGAATAAAAAAATAAAAATTTGGGTATTCGAAATGTCATATATGAAAAGAGATGATTGATTGCATTTGTTGCACATTTACATGCACCTGATAAGTTTGACATTTGTATTTACCACATGCCACGTACTTGTGAGGTGTTGTGTTTAATATTATTTTAATGGTAATAGGGAGGCGCAGCAGTGTCACTTCTATTTATTAAAAAACAGTGTGGGGGTACCTCCATGATTCATATCAGGCTCTTCAGGTCTGGTATGAATTTTAAGGGGGACACCATGCAGATAAAAAATGCATGAGGTTCCCATCCACAAATTCTAATCCAGACCCTTTAGAGCCTTTTCACACTGAGATGCTATGCGGCCGAGAAAGGGTTAAAAACCGCCCGCTGAAGCAGCGCATTGCATTGATTTTAATCAATGGGACAGCAGCGGTGGAGAACACACCGCTCCTTCTCTGCTCCAAAGATGCGGCTAGCAGGACTTTTTTTAGCGCAACGATCCAGTGTGAAAGCCCTTGGGCTTTCACACTGGAGACAACGTTACAGATTTTTAAGGGCGGATTGCAGGCGCTATTTTTAACAGTATAGCACCTGCAATACGCTCCAGTGTGAAAGGGGTCTGGTATGGATTTAAGAGGGAACTTAAAGAAAAAATTAAGAAAATAAAATTGTGTGGGGTCCCCCTCAAGAATTGACAAAAGACCCTGTCTGTCTGGCCAGGAAAAGCGGTGGGCTGAGCAAGCGTCACCCCCCTTCTGAAGCATACCAGACCACATGACCTTAATATGGGGGGGTACCTTGTGAGGAGCGATGCCAGTGACAAAGCACCTTGTCCCCATGTTGATGACGGCAAGGCCTCTTCCCCACAACGCTGTGGGCAGAAGGCTTCCTTGAATCCTTAATTCCCCTTTCACAATAAGGGGGTCCCAGATGCCTTCCCTCTGTCACATATGTCAAATGCAAGGCTTGTGGGCTGAATCTGGCCTACCAGGCCTTGTCATGTGGCCCTCACACCCAGTTTTCCGCCACCTTTGGGTCTTACCCTCCGCTCCCCACTGTCACTTGTAAACACAGAAGCCTTCTGTGTTTAAAACGGCTTTGCTCTCAGCAGCTCCTGGAATTAACAGATCCCTGCACACACTCATGCCAGGGACAATTCTCCAGAATCTGAGAGAGAGAATGATCTCTCTGCAAGGCAAGGCAGATCTGCCTACACAGGGAGTTACTAAAGCCAGACCAGGTAGGAGAGAGAGATGCAAGGAAGTTTTGGGAGGTGGGGGTGTTGGGTTTGAACACTGTACGTAGCACACCCCTAAACCCTGCACTCATTACACAGCACACCCCTAAACTCTGCACTCTGAACATAGCACAACCCTGGACCCTGCACTCTGTACATAGCGCACTCCTGAAATCTGCACTCTCTACATAACGCACTCCTGACTTCTGCACTCTGTATGTAACACACTTCTGAACCCTGCACTCTGTATGTAATGCACTCCTGAACTCTGCACTCTGTATGTAATGCACTCCTAAACTCTGAACTCTGTATGTAACGCACTCCTGAACTCTGCACTCTGTATGTAATGCACTCCTGAGCTCTGCACTCTCTACGTAACACACTCCTGAACTCTGCACTCTGTATGTAACGCACTCCTGAACTCTGCACTCTGTACTCTGCACTCTGTATGCAATGCACTCCTGAACTCTGCACTCTGTATGTAATGCACTCCCGAAACCCTGCACTCTGTATGTAATGCAACCCTGCACTCTGTATGTAACGCACTCCTGAACTTTGCACTCTGCATGTAGCGCACCCCAGATACAACTGGCCGATCTTCCACGATGAATACATTTTTTTTTTTTTTTTACAATAAAAGTTTTTATTGAGAAAAAAATGTTTTACAGAGTTCAAAGAATACGGAAGTACAAAAATCTACATATTGATCAGTGATCACAAATGTGGATAGGTACACAAAGGGAAAGAAAAAAAAGGAAAGTAAGTATGAAGTAAAGATAGATAAAAAAAACCTTTGTTAAAGAGTCTCGGTGAGTGTGTCTAATGATATAGTAGTCCGATGGAACCATTGTGGGGATTAATAGCGTCAGCACAATGATATTGACAGACAACAATGGAGGGCAGTCATGTGCCTTGAGCCGACCTTCTAGAGGTGTAAAGAAATAACAACCTATGCTGTCACAATTGTCTCAACATGGAGACCACAGCTTGTTAAATTTCTCAGCAGATTCCCTAGCAATGGCCAATGTTTCCTCCATATGATAAATATCTCCTATGGAGCGAAAATGGAAGGCATATACTTCGATTCACAGTGCCTGGGAATCAGGATTTTTGCTGCGTTTAGCAGATGTCTGGTTAAAGATTTTTTGTAGCGTCTCATGCTCATGGAACAGTCTGCGATATGCAAAATGCAAAATGCCGGGGTGAGAGGGATTTTAGTGTCCGTGATGAGTTTAATTCATTTGCATACCTTATCCCAGACGGGCACCAGTTGAGGACAATCCCACCATATGTGTATAATAGTGCCTGGTGCCTGTTCACACCTCCAGCATGAGTCCGAGGACAGTGGGTACCACTTTTTAATTTTATCTGGCATAGCGTACCAGTTTGTTAAGAGATTATAGGACATTTCCTGTAATCTTGTACCAATTGAGCATTTGTGAGCAAAAATCGATGCTTGTCGCCATTGGTCGTCAGTAAGATTTGTCTTAAGTGTTTTTTTCCACTGTGCTTGGGCCCCATGAGCTTCCTTGCCTCTGGCCCCCTAAAGCCAGGAGTACATGAGGGAAGTAGATTTAGGTAGTTGGTTTCCAGAGAGGCAGATATGTGCAAATGGCGTTGTAGACCTGAGAAACTGATGTTTAGCTGGGGAAGTATGTATATAGTTGTGCAGTTGGCGGTAAGTCCAGAAGGAAATGGGGCATTGTGGGCCCAGGTCCAACTTAATGGAGTCAAAAGTTTTTAACTTGTTATCGTCGACACAGTGCGTCAATAAGAGAGGCAAAGGTTGGTCAGTGGAAGCGGTTAGATGGAGATCGACGCCGGGGGGGGGGGGAAAGTCCGGGTTTTGTGTGACAGGTGTGAGCGGGCCTGGGGAGGAGGACAGTTTATACCGGTTCGTCGCCGCGTGGAATGCTTTTAGCATCGCTCCCACCAGCGGATTCTGTTGCAAACTGCGTGGTAATTTTTGCCAGGGAATCCAAGGGAGAAACCTCAGATGTGATGTGGACTAGGCCTCCTCCAAGGTGACCCAGTCTTTCTGCTCCCTGACGCAATTCTAATCCAGGATTCTAGCTAAGTGCACCCCAAAATGGTAAAGTTTAAAGTCTGGGAGGCCAATACCCCCCTTCTTTCGTCTTTGTAAGGATGTCAAGTTTTATGTGCGGTTTCTGCTCCATCCAGATAAAGGTGCATATGATGGCGTTAAGTTGCTTAAAAAATTGGCAAGGTAGTGGTATAGGCAAAGTGTGGAAATAATATAGGATTCTGGGCAGAATTACCATTTTGAGTATGGCAGCTCTGCCAAACCATGTGAAGGGCCTAGTAGTCTAACCCTTAAGGTACTTTTGTATGTTGTTTAACAGAGGCGGGAAGTTAGCGTTGTAAGTGTCCACAAGATTACCCGTGAGTTTAATTCCTAGATAGGTAATGGCCGAAGTTTCCCATTTGAATGAGCATGAGTCTCGTGCTCTAGTTAGTGTGTCTGGGTGTAATGTAAGATTTAGGGCTTCTGATTTGGTATAGTTTATTTTCATATTGGAGACGTAACTGAAAAGCTGGAATGCTTTAGTGAGGTTCGGGATCGAAATGTGTGGCTGGGTGAGAAAGAAGAGGAGGTTATCCGCGTAGGCTGCTATTTTATAAGTGCTGTGACCTAACTGGAAGCCTCTTATATCTGGATTTGCATTGGTCAGGCAGACAAAGGGTTCTAGGGACAATATAAACAGATGGGGGGATAAAGGGCAGCCCTGTCTTGTGGCATTATTGATATGTACAGCTTCCAAGAGGGTACCATTTATTTTAAGTCGGGCTTGTGGTTTATGATATAGGGCCGCTATCCACGACATCATGTGAGATCCTAGGCCTATGTGTCTACAGGTGGCAAAGAGGTATTCCCAGGCTACACGATCGAAAGCCTTCTCCGCGGCGGTGGACAGGAGAAGACCTTCGATTGCAGTAGCATGTGCACAATGAACCAAGTTGAGGGCCTTTATGACGTTGCCACGAGCTTCCCTCCCCGCATGAATTCCACTTGCTCAAGCCCAATAAGTTTGGGAAGAAAGGTCGTCAATCTGATGATCAGAATTTTGGCCCAGATTTTTAGGTCCAAGTTCAGCAATGAAATTAGCCGGCTTAGGGATTAGTGCTATATGGGCCATTGTGAAAGTGTCTGATACGGGTTGATTGTTTTTCAGGTGGATGAGGGCACCAAGAAAGGGCGTCTTTAGGATGTCTGAAAAGATTTTATAATAGTGTGCCGTGAACCCGTCGGGACCAGGGCTTTTGCCGGCTTTAAGAGCCTTAACTGGCATTAGAAGTTCGTCTTCCGAGATAGGCGACTCCAGGGATTCGATGTCGGACAAGGTAAGAGTGGGCATACCGCTCTCTTTAATATAGTCACGCAGGATTTGTTCTCTAGTTCCCTGAAAATCTGGATGTTTATAAGGCATGGGCAGATTATAAAGTTTAGTATAAAAGGCGTGAAACTGCGACGCGATCTGATCTGTTTTATACTGGGGTTGGCCCTCTGGGTTCTTAAGAGAGGATAGATTGTGCATGGGTTAGTGTTTTAAGAGCTTTTGCAAGGAATTTGCCACATTTATCCCCGTGTTCATAATAGAAGCCCCTCCTAAAGTAAACAATACGCTTTGCTTTCAGGTCGAGCAAGGACTTTAGTTTTTCACGTGTTTCCAACAGTTCCGTGAAAATGGCTTCCATGTAAGACTGTTTATGTTGGTTTTCTAAGGCCGCGATTTTTTCCGCCAGTGTCACTGTGATTTTATTGGCCTCCTTTTTTTTGTGGGTGCCAATGCGGATAAGTTTGCCACTTATGACGCACTTATGCGCCTCCCAAATCGTCAGTGGCGACATTCCTTCTGTGTCATTAAGTTTGAAGTACGTTTTAAGTGCTGTAACAATTTGTTGGGAAGTAACAGGGTCAGTCAATAGGGTTGGATTCAACCACCAACTGCACGTTCCACAAAGTTTATCTGTCTGTGTCAACGAAATAGACACTTGGCAATGATCAGAAAGAGTTTGTATGTGGGCAGCGCGCAACAGGGGTAGGTCACGTTGCGAAATAAACACATAGTCAATGCGCGAATGTTTCTTATGCAATGGTGAGTAATAAGTAAAATCCCTACCTGTCGGGTTTACCAGGCACCAAGCATCCACTAGAGATAGGGAATTCAGCAGAGTTTTAATTTTCTGTAGGATAGAGTATGAGATACTAGATTTGCCATTGAAGGTGTCTTGCAGAGGAAGAGAAAGGAATATTAAAATCACCTCCCAATATGATACATCCAGTGGCAAAGCTTTTTAGTTCCTCTATAAGGCGGTGACAAAACGCAAGGTGTCCCGAATTAGGGAAATATGCATTAGCTAAGGTTATTGGTCTGTTGTGCCACATTCCCTTTAGGAAAAAAAATCTTCCCTGTGGGTCCGTATATTGCTAGGATAATTTAAAGTTTGCATGTTTGTGCAGCAATATGGACACTCCCTTGGATTTGTGGTTCGGGTTTGACACATGGTACACCTCGAGTTTGGAAGTGTGACTCTTGTAAAAAGACGAATGAGGGTTGCACTTTTTTTCAATTCCCTCAGGAGTCAAACCCTTCTTTCCGGGATGTTAAGACCCCTAATGTTGTGTGTGATCAGGGTAGGGCGACTGCCCAGTGAAGAGTAACACTGATAGTAGAAGCACAAACATGTGTAAATTCCAAAAAAATATAGCAGGACATATAACTAACAAAAAGGTTCATACATGTTGTGACTGACAGAACATAACTAGCATTTAGCATATAGGCAACATGTGTGCTCCTCAAGTAAAATATCACGATCACAAGGGCAACAGAAAGATATCAGAGATCATATACGTTCAGGTGCACTGTTGAGGTACCCTTGGGTCCCGGGGTGGGTTAAGGGGGCAACAAGGATGAAGTGGGATCCAGGAAGTCTGTGAGCCCTGATTTGGATATTGAGGCGGTTAGATACAAAAAAAAAAGAACAATGTTCAGGTGCCCGCCTATTTAGTAACCAAACAAAATAACAACCTCAGTGAGCCTGAGGAAATCAACAGGAACAGTTAGGTATATATGAAGCAGCCATCACTGTATCGCATGGCGTTCACATCAATGGAAAATGCCAAGGCAAAAATACTGAAACGTAGGTATTCAAATGTATTCCTTGGCTCTCGTGCTTCTGGTAGCTTGGGAAGGTCTTGAGGTGTCCACACCCTGCTGCTTTTGATATTTCCCCTTCTTAGGGACGTGTTTGGTCGTGGTGGAGCGTGGTGCTTCTTGTGGGCTATGAGGTGTCGGAGGGAACCTGAATTCAAGGTACCAGTCCGAGAGATCCACAGATGGTATTTGAAGGGCCTCACAAAATAGCGGTAGCTCATCTGGTGTCTTGAGGGTGTGTTGAGCCCCATCCACGGTGACTGACAGAGCAACTGGGAACTTCCATCGGTATGGGATACTGTGTTCCTTCAGAGATTCCAACAGAGGGCGCAGTGCCCTGCGGTTACTCAGGGTGATCGGTGATCGGTGATAAATCTTGAAACAGGGTGATTTTGTGCTCATTAAAGGACGTTAGCTCGTTTTGACGAGTCCGAGCTAACATGTGTTCCTTAAGCTTATAATTCGGTATACAGCAAATTATATCTCTGGGCGGTGCTGGTTCGCTCGGACATGGCCTGAGGGCCCTATGAGCCCGGTCAAAGTCAATAGTAGTATCCACCGGCCTCTCCAGCAGGTTGTTAAAAATAGAGGACAGGGCTGGGGTAATTTGATCCGACGATATTGTCTCTGGCACCCCTCTCACCCTTATGTTATCCCTTCTGCCCCTATTGTCTAAATCTTCTAGGTGGCGATTAACTGCTATTAATTGGGCAGTATGAGCATTAGAAACTGACTCCAAGTGAGTGATTGCTTTATCCCTCTTGTGGCCCAAGCGCTCTGTGTTATGCATTCTTTCATTCAGGGCCAGCATGTCAGCTTTTAGCTCCGTGATAGCGGAGGATAAGGTGTTCTTTATGTCAGCCACAAACGCTGACATGTCTGCATAAGACAGGGGTGGTAAGGGGGAGGGGAGCGGTTTCTCACCATGTCCTCCGAAGCGGGTTGGAACTCCTCGCTGTATTCGTCCTCGTGGTCGTCCGACTTCATCTTGGACGAGCCTGTATCTCGGGCTGCCTGTTGCCAGGACCTGAACAGGTCCGGTATACTGTGCGATTGCGGTATCGCTGAGGAGCGCTATGAGGGTGTACCGAACATGTGCTGGTTAGGTTTGCCCATATCCTGGCTCCATTGTGTCAGTGTACGGCTTAAAGGCTGCGGGTGAACAGAGCTTCTCCTCTATGCTGCCAAGCCACGCCCCCTCTTCATAAATACATTTATTAATCCAGGTGTGGTACAAAATAATACAGGGCTTACACATTTTGGCATGTAGCCTTAGTCATAGCCATAGCAATTTCATTTGGCTCCCCTTGACTTCAATGGTGTTCAGATCCGGCAACTAAAGTGTTTGCCGAACCTTGCTCATACCGAAACCCAAGTCTGTCTAGCTCATCACTAGCCCAAACGAGGACCATCATGGCAGGATCACCAGTTATTATTATAATAAAAATCTGCAGATTTAAAAACATTTAAGATGACTTCAGAAGTACCCATAAGTGCCTTACGTGCCTGTAAGGTGAGTTTGTTTTCTTTTGTATCTTTTGTTGTGAAAACTAAAATAAACACCTTTTCAAGTTTACTTCAGAAGTGACATTAATATGTTAGAGGTTATATGAGACTCTATAGTATATTAAATAGTTTCAAAGGTATGATAAAATATACTCACCACGTTACACTCAACCCACCACCCCCCCCCCCCCCCAAAAAAAATGTTCCATCCTCAACATGAAGAAAAAATCTTTTAAAAATCTGATATTAACCACTTAAGGACCAAGCCTGTTTTTCAGACTCGGTGTTTAAAACAGTTTTTTTTGCTAGAAAATTACGGTACTTACAGTAGAACCCCCAAACATTATATATTGGTTTTTTTTCTAACACCCTAGAGAATAAAATGGCGGTCATTGTAATACTTTTTGTCCCACCGTATTTGCGCAGCGGTCTTACAAGCGCACTTTTTTGGGAAAAAAACACTTTTTTTAAATAAAAAACAAGACAACAATAAAGTTAGCCCATTTTTTTTTTATATTGTGAAAGATAATGTTATGCTGAGTAAATTGATACCCATTACGCTTCAAAATTGCGCCCGCTCGTGGAATGGCGTCAAACTTTTACCCTTAAAAATCTCCATAGGCGACGTTTAAAAAATTCTATAGGTTTCATCTTTTGAGTTACAGAGGAGGTCTAGGGCTATAATTATTGCTCTCGCTCTAACATAGTTACATAGTTAGTCAGGTTGAAAAAAGACACAAGTCCATCCAGTTCAACCATAAAAAAATAAAATAATAATATCATACAATCCTATATACCTAATTCTATACCCACAGTTGATCCAGAGGAAGGCGAAAAACCCCAGCAGAGCATGATCCAATTTGCTACAGCAGGGGAAAAAATTCCTTCCTGATCCCCCGAGAGGCAATCGGATATTCCCCGGATCAACTTTACCTATAAATGTTAGTATCCAGTTATATTATGTACATTTAAGAAAAAATCCAGGCCTTTCTTAAAGCAATCTACTGAGCTGGCCAGAACCACCTCTGCAGGGAGTCTATTCCACATTTTCACAGCTCTTACTGTGAAGAAACCTTTCTGTATTTGGAGGTGAAATCTCTTTTCCTCTAGACGTAAAGAGTGCCCCCTTGTCCTTTGTGACCGTAAAGTGAATAACTTAACACCAAGTTCACTATATGGACCCCTTATATATTTGTACATGTTGATCATATCCCCCCTTATCTCCTCTTCTCAAGAGTGAATAAATTCAGTTCCTCTAATCTCTCCTCATAGCTGAGCTCCTCCATGCCTCTTATCAGTTTGGTTGCCCTTCTCCGCACTTTCTCCAGTTCCCCAATATCCTTTTTGAGAACTGGGGCCCAAAACTGAACTGCATATTCCAGATGAGGTCTTACTAATGATTTGTACAGGGGAAAAATGATATCTCTCTCTCTGGAGTCCATACCTCTCTTAATACAAGAAAGGACTTTGCTCGCTAACGATTGCGGAGATACCTCACTTGTGTGGTTTGAACACCGTTTTCATATGCGGGGCGCTACTCACGTATGCGTTCACTTCTGCACGCAAGCTCGTCGGGACAGGGCGCTTTAAAACATTTTTTTTGGTTTCTTATTTATTTTACTTGATTATATTTATTTTTACACTGTTTTTAAAAAGAATGTAAACATCCTTTGTAATAGAAAAAAGCATGACAGGTCCTCTTAAATATGAGATCTGGGGTCAAAAAGACCTCAGATCTTATATTTAGACTAAAATGCAATAATAAAAAAAAAAATGTTGTCATTTGAAAAAATTACAACAAAAAAATGTGCCTTTACCCACTTAAGGACCGCCGCATGACGATGTATGTCGACAGAATGGCACGGACAGGCACAAGGGTGTACAGGTACGTCCCCTTTAAGAACCTGTCCGTGGGTCGCATGCGACACGGTCCGAAGCTCCATGACCGCGCCCGCGGGACCCGCGGACCCGATCGCCGCCGGTGTCCCGCGATCGGGTCACAGAGCTAAAGAACGGGGAGAGGTAAGTGTAAACAAACCTTTCCCTGTTCTTCACAGTGGCAGTGTCACGGATCGTCTGTTCCCTATCATAGGGAACGACGATCAGTGACATCACATGCCAAGTCACGCCCCCCTTCATTTAGAATCACTCATTAGGTCACACTTAACCCCTACAGTGCCACCTAGAGGTTAAACCCTTCACTGCAAGTGTAATTTTCACAGTAATCAGTGCATTTTTATAGCACTGATCGCTGTAAAAATGACAATGGTCCCAAAAATGTGTCAAAAGTGTCCGATGTGTCCGCCATAATGTCGCAGTCATGATAAAAATGGCTTATCACTGCCATTACTTGTAAAAAAAAAATATTATTAAAAATGCCTTAAAACGACACCATATTTTATAGATTCTATAACTTTTACGCAAACCAATCAATAAACGCTTATTGCGATTTTTTTTACCAAAAATATGTAGAAGAATACGTATCGGCCTAAACTAAGGAAAAAATATTTTTTTTAATATATTTTTGGGGGATATTTATTATAGCAATAAGTAAAAAATATGTAATTTTTTTCAAAATTCTCGCTCTATTTTTATTTATAGCGCAAAAAATAAAAACCGCAGAGGTGATTAAATACCACCAAAAGAAAGCTATATTTGTGCGAAAAAAAGGACGTCAATTTTGTTTAGGAGCCACATCGCACGACCGCGCAATTGTCAGTTAAAACGTCGCAGTGCCGAATCGCAAAAAGGGGCCTGGTCTTTAACCAGCCAAAATGGGCCGGGGCTGAAGTGGTTAAGAGATATGGGTGGAAGTGACGTTTTTACGTCGCTTCCACCCTGCTATGGTATGGAGACGGGTGGAGCCATCTTCCCCTCACTCGTATCCATACCACAGAGGGAGAAGGACCAGATCGCCTCCGCCGCTACCGACGGCTCTGGTAAGCGGCAGAGGGCGCAGGAGAGTGGCGGGAGGGGGGGCCCTCTCCCGCTGCTGATAACGGTGATCTTGCAGGGAATCTGCCGCAGAGACCACTATTATAGTTTACAGGACCGATCACTGAAAAGATGGATATCTCAGTTGTGGCAGCAGCTGCCGTTACCGAGATATCCATCTTTAAAGTGCCGACATATATGTACATGAGCGGGTCCTTAAGTGGTTAAACACCTCAACCTCCACTCGGAAGAAAACTTGATCAAGTTTCAGTACCAAGGTCCTCTAAGGGTGAGTGGGGACAGTAATAGCGGATATGCCTCCCCTGTATTTCATGGCTAACAACTAGGGATTAGCTTCCAGCGCCCACCAAGAGTAACTGTGAGGGCTTACAGTGTTGTGGCAACACCAACACCTAAGGGCCAAATTTCTGCACAGTATATACGGCAGGCCCCTACTTTCAAACATCCAACTTACAAACGACTCCTACTTGCAAACGGGTGGAGACAACAGGAAGTGAGAGGAAATCTACCCCTAGGAAGGGAAATTCTCTCCTGTAGGAGTTAATATGGGAAAAGGGTGTCTCCTCTCTACTGATGCTTTATCACCAATCCTTGTTTCAATAAAAAAAACAAATTTTCCAAAAACATTTGTCATTGGGACGGAAAGTGAGGTGAAATGTTCTGAACAGGTGCACAGACAGCAAAACAAATGTGACAGGGGTGATAACCTTTCCCTATGTTCTCCAAAAAGCTTAAAAATAGATTTTTTGGCTGGAGCTACACTTAAAAATGTACCTGTTCCAAATTACAAACAGATTGTACTTAAGAACAAACCTACAGTCCCTGTCTTGTTTGCACCGCCTGTATACTGCTGTTCAGAGTATATAGAACCTTTTTTTATTTTGGGTGCGGGGTTCCCCTTAATATCCATACAAGATCCAATGGGGCTGGTAGTGGGCTGGGGTGGGGTGGGGGTACCCATGCCATTTTTGTTAATGATTTTCATCCATATTGCTGGGACCAAACATTACATTAAAGCCGCAAGCAGTTTTAAATGACTTTTTTTCCTTTTAGAAATGTCATTTTGTGCAGGGACAGGCATACTTTAGACACCCCCCAGGTACGATATTTAAAAGAATATTTCACTTTTTTTTTCACTTTCTGCATCATTAAAATCACTGCTCCCGAAAAAACGTCAGTTTTTAAAACTTCTTTATGCATTGATACATGTCCCCTAGGGCAGGACCTGGGTCCCCAAACCCTTTTTAGGACAATAACTTGCATATTAGCCGTTATAATTAGTACTTTTGATTTAGAACGTTCGTGTCCATTGTATTTAATAGGGTTCTAAAGTTTGCGCAAACTTTCGGTCCATTCACAGGTTCTGGTGCGAACCGAACAGGGGGGTGTTCGGCTCATCCCTACTAACAACCAACAAACACACCTTAAAATAGCCTCTCACAATGTGCAGGGCTTTAATTCTCCTGTCAAAAGGAGAAAAATATGTTCGATTACTATAAATCCCTCAAGATAGATATTCTTTTGCTCCAGAAAACGCACTTTCCTATACGATACAGTCCTAATTATATTCACCCTCATTTTCCGCAGTTCCACCTTGCTAGCGTGGAAAATAAAACCAAGGGAGTAGCCATTCTCTTTTCTAAATCCTGTAAATTTGAGAAGTCTTTTGATTATGTTGATCCAGAGGGAAAAATTCTGTTATTACAAGGTTCAATTGATGGTCACCTATATACCCTAGTCTCATATTAAGCCCCTAATCGAGGCAAAGCCGTATTCTTTAAAGCCTCGTACACACGACCGAGTTTCTCGTTGTTAAAAACACGTTGTTTTTCTCGACGAGATTCTTGTCAAGCTTGACGAGATTCTTGTCAAGCTTTCCTTGTATACACACAGTCAATTCCAAATCTCGTCGTTGTTCTGCGCGGTCACGTCCAGCACGTACGACGGCAGTATAAAGGGGAAGATCGATTTCAATGGCGCCACCCCTTGGGCTGCTTTTGCTGATCTCGTGTTTACGCGTGTGAATTAAAAGTTTGGGAAGAGACGATTCGCGCTTTTCAGTCTTCGTGCTTTCAGTTCGTTACAGAGTGACGAATGTGCTATCTCCATTACGAAGGCTTGTTTTACCAGAAGAAGCGCTCCCGTCTCATACTTAATTCTGAGCATGCGCGCTTTTGGAAGACTCGTAAAAGCATACACACGAACGTTTTTCTCGTCGCAAAACAGGCCGACGAGAGACACGTCGAGAAAATCGAGAATCCGGACGAGAAAAAAGAGCAGGTTCTATATTTTTCTTGTCGAGATTCACAGCAGTTTTCTCAACGAAAAACCATACACACGAACGTTTTTCTCGACAAGAAAGCTCTCTCGGCAGTTTTCTTGTTGTTTTTTGGACGAGAAACTCGGTCGTGTGTACGAGGCTTAAGAATATGATGAACACCCTGAGCCCTATGTTATTAGGAACGGTCATTTTGGGGGGAGACTCAAACTTAGCTTTTGACCAGGCTTTGACCAATTGACCCGCCCGACCAATGAAAGCCGTAAAATCACTAAAATATTTTCGAACCACAATTTAGCAGACTCTTGGAGGGAATTAAATCCTTCCAAACGGGACTTCAAACATTATTCACACCCCCACAACACATACGCAAGAATAGACCACATCCTTACCCCTTCACATCTTATTCCGCTTATACTAAATGCCCACATCAAGGATACGGCCCTTTTGGATCACTCGTTAGTAATTATATCCCTAAACTCCAGTTCTCTTAGAAGGTCAAAAGGTTTTTGGAAACTTAACAAATTAATCCTTACAAATCCAACCACAAATGAGATAATCAATAAAGCCTTACAGGAATATTTTTCCCTCAATGACACGAAGGATATCTCCACTGAGACGCTCTGGGCGGATCATAAAGCCTTCATCCGGGGAAAAATCATCCAAATTTCTACCCAAACTAAACGCGACCGCAAAGCTCAAATAGAACGTTTGGAAGAAGGGTACATAACCTTAAGAACTCGTCACAAACAAGATCCTTCCAAATTTCCATATCACTCATAGACAAGGCCAAACTTGAATTCAATTTAGCCCTTACAACGCAAGCAGAAAAAGTGATTAGATGGAGTTGCAACAAATTTTACACAAATGCAAACAAAATAGGGTCATTACTTGCTGAAAAACTCTTTCCTAGAGTTAGAATCCATACTATACCTAAAATCTGAATAGCAGGTCAACCGCCTTCTACAAATCCCGTCAAAATCCTAGAAGCATTTCAAGAGTTTTATTCTAAATTGTACAATTTTCACTCACAGCCAGACAAAGATTTTCTCTCTAGGTATTTAGACGATCTTTCCATTCCTTCCATAACCCCCTCACACAAAAGTTTACTTGAGGTTCCTTTCACAATAGAGGAGGTTATTAAACACCTCAAAAACGGATCAGCCCCTGGTCCTGATGGATTATCCATACCCTATTATAAGACTTTCGCTAACACCTTAGCCCCCTATTTAACCAAATGTTTTAATGCCAAAACAAATGGTCGCCCTATTTCCCTAATAAATAATGATATTAAAATTATGACAAAAGATCATGGCCAATCGATTAGCATATTTTATTTGCTAATCGGCCTATTTGCAGATGATATTCTATTATTTGTGACGTCTCCGCTGATATCCCTTCTTAACATCTGCCAGGTTATGAAGGCCTTCTCTGAGGCCTCAGGCCTTATGCCGCGTACACACGATCGTGATTCACGGCGGTGAAAACACCGCCGTGAATCACGACATGAAAAAAATGAAAAATGAGGGAACGGCATTTTCCCCCACACACGACCGTTTTTCCCGTCATTTTTTTCTTTGTCGAGAAAAACGACCGTCTGTGGGCTCCGCGGCAGTGTCTCCCTATGGGAAAACTGCCGCGGAAAAAAATGATGGAAAAAACGATGAGAAAATTTAGAACATGTTCTAATTTTTCTCGTCGTTTTTCCTGCCGTTTTTCTCAACGAGAAAAACGGCATAAAGCCCACAAACGATCGTTTTTCTCGGCGAAAAAAAAAAATGTCATTTTTCCCGACGGGAAAAATGATCGTGTGTATGCGGCATTAGAGTAAATTACTCAAAATCACAAGCCCTAAATGTTTTGCTTCCCCTGTCTAGTGTCTCGTTGCTTAAACAATCCTTTGGATTTGAATGGACAGATACCTCAATCAAATATTTGGGCATTACCTTAACAGCCCGCATTGAGGACCTTTTTTTTCTAATTATCCACCTTTATTAAAAAAGTTAGAGAATGACTTATTATCTTGGTCCAAACATGAATTATCCTGGTTAGGTAGAATTAATTCTATTAAAATGACTCTGCTTCCTAGAATCCTTTATTTTTTTTAGATCTCTTCCTATCCCCATTACTAAGAATCACTTTAAAAAACTCCAAAGTAAAATAATCAAATATACCTGGGGTCCCTCAGGTTACCGCATTCCCCAAAACACATTATTTCTTCATATAAAAAAGGGAGGTTTAGGTCTACCTGACCTACATAAATATGACATTGCAGCTAGACTAGCCCAGACTTCTTTAATTTATTCTGCAACAGAAAAACCAGACTGGCTCAATATTGAAAAACAGGCTATACCAAAATTTTCCTTAGAACACCTATTATGGTGCCCCCCAAAGAAAAGACCCCCATAATGGTCTCTATCACAATCATTTGCACTATGGGATACCCTCAGAAATCTCCCAAACCTTATATCCTCTGGAAGACCTCTCTCTCATTTATTCAATAACCCTGACTTCCCCCCTGGTCTAAATGTAGAGGCATTTCAATGATGGGTAGATAAAGGATTGTATCGTATAGGACAAATTTTTAATTCTGGAGGACCTATATCCCTTAATTATTGCATCAAATATCTGAAGCTTCCAGATTCAGAAAAAACGTGATTTAATCAAATTCTTACATTTTTAATCCAAATCTGGAAGGAAAAACCCTTTTCACCCCAATATACGAAATACAAGTTATGATGCAACCAGGCTGGTTCACAAAGGGGAGGCATATCTGTGGTATATTAATGCTTCACTCACCCTATAACAAAATCTACCTATATGATGGAGGCTTGGGAAAAAGATGCCCAGTTTTGTTGGGATTTGGATACCTGGCACTCAGCCTTCTCAAAATCTTTCAAAGGGATTCTAAATGTCTCGCTAATGGAGGCAAATAATAAAGTTATAACCAGATGGTATCTAACCCCCTCCAGATTGGCATCTATGGTATATATCCAGCATCAGATCCAACTTGTTTTAGAAGTTGCCAACTGTACGGCTACATGCCCCATATTTGGTGGGAATTCCCCAAAATTCGCCCCTTCTGGAGAAAAGATTTTCATTAATTTTTAAGGTCACAGGTTATCAGGTCCCTAGATAGCTATTTTGCATGCACATATTCCCCACATACCAAAGGCTACACAAAAATTGATACACTTTATCTTTACAGGAGCCAAACTCACAATTGCCAAAACATGGAAAAAAACAAAACCTTTCCTGTCAGATGCCAAAACCAAAATATCTTGGATAATGACTCAGGAAAAATTGGCTAGCATCTTATCTAATACCACTCCTAAATTCGAAAAAATTTGGGAACCTTGGGCCAAATATATGGGGATTTCGATTGTTGAAGATGCTGTTTTACCTGCTACCCAACATTAAATTAGACACATACCCATCCCTTTCCCTCTGTCCTCTTATCTATCTGCTTTTCTTATTTTCCTTCTAAAAGGATTAATGGAAACTGTTTTATAGGGAATTCTAGTTTCCCATTACAAGTTATGTCTCTTTTATTTAGATTTAATGGGATACTTTAAGATGCTTTGTTCTGCCTTGTTTAGTCCATCCCGACCTGATGGATCTGAAAATCTTCTCGGGGCCTAAGAGTCTGCGGGAGGTCTCTATACCTGGGGCAGTTAGTTCCCGATAAGGGGCTCCAGGTTACCAAGGGAGGAGGGTTTCCCTTCTCCCTCACATTATAATATATGGATGAAGAGATCTCCCCCTGACAAATTTTTGATTGTTTTAGTTTTAGGGATCAAATACCTTAATTTTAATGATTGTCATTTTATGTTCATGTTTTTCCAAAGATTACATGAAACTATCCTTTTTCAGGATGGTTTTATTCATGTTGTCAGGTCACCTGTGGCCAGGTGACAGATGCACACCGTAGGGGGACAGGAGTGCACCGTAAGGTAGTGAAGCCTATGGCTGACTGCTGCGGATAGGAAACTGGGTGGTTGTGGAAAGCGGGACCAGAGGAGCACAACCGGGATCCTAACGGAAGCTAGAGCCAAGATTCCCCAGGGCGCGGAGTCTAAGACCCAGCAGGTCTTCTCCAGAGCCTCTAGTGGTGAGGATGTTATGCTGCAGGCTGGGACCAGGTCGCGGCCCCTGGAGTTTCCTAGCTCACGCCCCGTAGGATAAGGGGAAAAGAGGGGAAGCAGCAGCACAAGATATGAGAGAAACGAATAACAAGCTGAAGGTCAGGGGCCACAAGCAGACAAGGATAACGAAAGAACGAGCCGAAGGTCAACAGTCACGAGCAGACAGGGATAGTCGGGGACAAGCCAAATATGTAACAGAGAGACAGACGTAGCACACGGCAGGCAGGAACCCAAACACACAATGCCTAACAAACACGTTGATCAGCCAAGCAGGCTTGCAGTGCACAGGTTAATATAGTGTTCTGTGATAGGGCCTGGGGTGGAGTCAGGCTGGGAGGAGATTATAAAGGAAGCCAGGTGAAAGGGTTCAGGCCTCTAAGATGAACACATGGGAAGGAAGGTAAGCTGACAGACAAACACTACTGCATATCCATGACAGTACCCTCCCTCTTATGGGCCCTCCCCCGCCTGGGCCCAGGCTTAAAGGGAAATCTCTGATGAAACCTCCTCAACAGATGAGGTGCAGCGACATCAGATGCAGCGATCCAAGACACCTCCTCAGGACCAAAACCTCTCCAATGCACAAGGTACTGAAGAATGCCTCTGCAGAGCCGAGAATCCAGAACTTGTCTAACCTTGTACTTAAGATTATCCTCAGAGACCGAAAACGAGGTAGGGAGATGACAAGAAGATCTATTGAGGACCAAAGGCTCTCTAGGAATAAGCAAGGGCATGAGAGGATCAACAGGAATCTGAGGAGGGTCCCCTAGACCCTTAAAGGGGGACTGGTCATCTTGCACAGGACCATCAGACTGGGCAGATGTCAGTGGAACCCTGAAGTCAGGTTGGTTAGAAGGTGACATGTCGCCGGAGTCAAGCTGAATAGCTGAAGGACAAGCAGAATGTCCTGTACAAGAAAAAGTAGGAGGCTCACTGGGCATGGGCTGGACTGGCATAACTAGTACAGAGGCAGAGTGAATAGCTGAGTCAGGTGTAGCGACTACCTGAATCGCATCGCAAGACGTAGCGACTGCAGGACTTGTACACAAGCTAGCCTGGCTGTGCGTCCAAGGGTGGTTAGGGACAGAGAAATGTAAATGGTTATGCAACCTGGAATGAATGACCGGCTCAGGTTCACAGGGGGCAACCTTGGGTAGGCAGGACGAGGAACAGGAGGGACCCCAAGCCAGGATCTGTCCAGTAGTCCAGTCCACATGAGGAGAATGGAGCTGTAACCATGGGAGACCCAAAATTATAGGCGTTGAGGCCTTGGGTAAGATAAGGAAGGATATCCACTCCTGGTGGAGTGTCCCTACCGACATCTTAACAGGGAGGGTCTGGAAGCGGATAGGTCACCCTGGGAGAACAGTACCATCAATCGCCAAGACCACCAATGGCGTGGTGAGGGGCAAAAGAGTAAGTCTCATGGACGATGCGATTTCCCAGTCCATGAAATTACCAGTGGCTCCGGAATCCAGATATGCTGAGACCGAATGAGAAGAAGCACCAACATGAAGGAACACAGAAAGCAGAAGACGAGAAGGGGAAGGTGATATTTCTGGGTCCAATACTCCACTTTCCAGATGAAGTGGACCCAAACGTTTTTCTGGACAAAGAGAGCAAGTGTCACAAAAATGACCTTTGCCCCCACAGTAAAGACACAGACCAAGAGTTCTGCGCCTAGCACGTTCCTTGGGGGATAGCCTGGTCCGACCCAGCTGCATGGGTACCTCAGCTGGCAGGAGATGCTCCACGGGTCGAAGAGAGGGGAGCTCAGGCTGACTAAGAACCAAGGAGTGCTGGTGTTGCTTTTCTAAGGTCCTCTCCTGAAAGCGAATATCGATCTGGTTACACAAGGAGATAACGCCGGCCAGATCAGTGGGGATGGTTCTTCCTGCTAATTCATCCTTCACTCTATCAGACAGGCCATGCAAAAAGGTTGCGACTAAGGCCTCATTGTTCCAGCTCAACTCAGCCGACAGTATGCGGAAATGAAGGGCATACTGTCCCACAGAAGCAGACTCTTGGCGGAGACGTAAAAGGGCGCTGGCCGCTGAAGAGACACGAGCCGGTTCTTCGAAGATATTCCGAAAAAGTTTCAAGAAGCCAGACAGGCTAGAAACCACTGGATCATTCAGTTCCCACAGAGGGACTGCCCAGGCTAAAGCTTCACCAGAGAGGAGGGAAATGATATAGGCTACCTTAGCCCGATCAGACAGGAAGTTTTGGGGCTGGAGCTCAAAATGAATCGTGCATTGGCTAAGGAACCCCCTGCAAGCTTTGGAGTCCCCAGAGAAACGGGACGGAGCTGGCAGTTGTAGTGAGTGTGTGGCTGCGACTGGTGCAATAGGTGCAGCCGCTGGTTGTATTTGAGGTTGCGGATTCAGGGTTCCCAAGGAGGCCTGAAGCTGCTCGAAGCGAGAAGCCAGATCCTGGAGGAATCGCATCACCTGAGTCTGATTCGATTCCTGGGTTTCAAGTCTGCAAACTATGCCCTGCAATGGATCATCCGCGGGTAGCAGGATGTCAGCCGGGTTAATCGCTGATCAAACTGTCAAGGTTACCTGTGGCCAGGTGACAGATGCACACCGTAGGGGGACAGGAGTGCACCACAAGGTAGTGAACCCTATGGCTGACTGCTGCGGATAGGAAACTGGGTGGTTGTGGAAAGCGGGACCAGAGGAGCACAACCGGGATCCTAACAGAAGCTAGAGCCAAGATTCCCCAGGGCGCGGAGTCTAAGACCCAGCAGGTCTTCTCCAGAGCCTCTAGTGGTGAGGATGTTATGCTGCAGGCTGGGACCAGGTCGCGGCCCCTGGAGTTTCCTAGCTCACGCCCCGTAGGATAAGGGGAAAAGAGGGGAAGCAGCAGCACAAGATATGAGAGAAACGAATAACAAGCTGAAGGTCAGGGGCCACAAGCAGACAAGGATAACGAAAGAACGAGCCGAAGGTTAAGGGTCACGAGCAGACAGGGATAGTCGGGGACAAGCCAAATATGTAACAGAGAGACAGACGTAGCACACGGCAGGCAGGAACCCAAACACACAATGCCTAACAAACACGTTGATCAGCCAAGCAGGCTTGCAGTGCACAGGTTAATATAGTGTTCTGTGATAGGGCCTGGGGTGGAGTCAGGCTGGGAGGAGATTATAAAGGAAGCCAGGTGAAAGGGTTCAGGCCTCTAAGATGAACACATGGGAAGGAAGGTAAGCTGACAGACAAACACTACTGCATATCCATGACACATGTATTCATTTATTTACTAATTAATATCTTTGTTTATTCTTAAATATAATTTTTATTTTTATTTTACTTTTATCTAACATGATGAAATGTTCTGTATTATTTTTCTTCTTCTGAAAATAAAATAATTTGAAAGAAAAAAAAATCTGATATTGACAGGAGATAAAGGCATTTGCTGAATTCCCAGGATCACCATTCTCCTATGTTATGTCTTTTAAATATTAGTAGCCATTTTAATTCTTTTGAAATGTTCTACCTTGTAAGCTACAGCCAGCTCCCATGGAAGACTATTCCATATTTTCACAGCTTTTACAGTAAAGAACCATTTCTATATGTAAAGATTGAACCACTTCTCCATTTGAAAAGATTGCCCTTATCCATCAGTCAATTCCATCAAATAATAGAGATGAAACAAGAGGATAAAATAAACATCTATGCAAAAAAAATACAGTAAGGATTAATGCCTCTAGGTATTTTCCATTTTCTTGCTGCTGCAAAGAGGAGAGCATGCTATCACCCAGTAGATTAATGGGAATATAACATAAAAAAAGGCCAAAGTCTTTTCAATAGCTGGCACTTCAGAAGAGTCACATCCCGAGGAAGTGAATTAATGATGGGATAGATACAGCTGAATGGCAGGCTGATTTCAGGCATGAGGATAATGAAAGAATAATAGTTAGACAATCATTTTGAGGCTCCTGGCGACAAAGAAAAATCAAGAACAATTTTAACATTCATTTCCCAAAGACTGATCATGGAGATAGATGATGCACTTCATGAATGGACAGCGTCCTGGGGGGCCACTGATGGACCCAAATTCAGGATTAAATGAGAACAAGAATCCAATCACATTTAACGTTAGTCACCCTACTCTGCACTTACCGTAACTTGCTTCAATTAAGCTGATTATTTCTGAGCAGGATAAGAAGTTAAAATCAAGAGATATGTTATATTCAAGATTCAGTTTCATTTACTGTAAGTGTATTGGAAGTCAGAAAAGACTTAAAGGGCAAGCATGCTAGTTTTTTTGGTCAGTTGTATTTAAATGTTTTTGGGACATTATCAAGTTCATAGACCTGTTTTCTAGGACATTTGTCACAGGGTGTAGTTATGATTTATGACACTCATGTTGTAGAGAATGCTGGGTTTTGGGAAAGCCCAGCACTGTTTGCATGTTTCTAGGTGGCCTTCATAAATTAAAGTGAAGGGGGCGTGGCTTGGCACGCAGCGTGGATGGACGCTGATTAGGAGAGCTCCGGTCATTGGGTCTGAACGGGAGCTATAAAGGCCGTTTAACGGAGGATTATGTCCAAAATTCGCAGAAGGGGAACCCCCAACAGACTGCTGAGATTTATGTGCACACCTAAAGGCAAAGTTTCACCTGCCAATCTGAACATATACCGATACACAGGCGGAGGCCGCAAATCCAAGATGGCGCCGGCAGCACGAGCAGACAGAGGAGAAGACATGGAAGATGATGAGGTGTCCCTACCCGCGTCGGAAGACTCCTCTGGAGATAATGTCCAAAATTAATGTCCCCTGATCTACGCCTTAATGACAGAAATAGCAGCAGACATAAAAAACTCATTCTCGATCGCCATTACTGACATAAAAACTGAACTGCTTAGACTGTCAGAACAAATGGCGATCACTGAGAGAGCTGAAAAGTGGAGAGGCAGGGCCATAACTAGACTGGATGATATCACCGCAGTTCATTCCCAACATTTAATCGAGACAAATAGACACCTAGAAGACCTGGACAATCGCGGAAGGAGAAACAACATTAGGGTGAGAGGTATACCTGAAACCATTCTGACAGAACAAATCAAACCAGCCCTCACCACCATCTTTAATGGTCTATTGGACAGGCCTGAGGCCTCACCGATTGAATTTGATAGAGAGCACAGGGCTCTGAGGCCTAGAGCCCCTGACAACAACCCTCCTAGAGATATAATTTGCTGTTTGCCTAACTTTAACCTGAAAGAGGAAATACTGCAAAAAGATAGGCAAACGACCAGGTCATTTTTAATGAAACAGACATTCAATTGTTCCAAGATTTATCCCCGATCACCCTAAAAAACAGAAGAGCACTGAAGCCGTTGCTGGAAGTGCTAAAAGAGAAAAGGGATAAACTACAGGTGGAAGTTTCCCTTCGGCATGCAAGCCACGTACAATGGCAAGCAGCACCTTCTGAGAACCCCTGATGATCTGCAAAGATTCTGCGAAAACCTACAAATAGTACATGTAGAGCTACCTGATTGGTACGCAGAATTTAAGCTCCCTCCTGTCATCAATAACCAATCTCCTTTGTACAGCCCTTCACCAGCTAAATCTCCGTACCGTCCTGGACAGCAGCGGAAATTCGCCCATAAATTAAAGTGAAGTGTAGTTATGATATGCTGAGTTTTTAAATAGAAATAGCCAGGGACCAATACTAAGAGGCCACCAGGCTGAAGATGTCAGCAACCAGCATGAGGCTCCAGGACATCGCATCACTGGAGAACAGATGAGTACAGTTCTCCTTTAAACCCCAAAATACATTTATTTACTTATTTATTACAGGTATTGATATAGCACGGTCAATTTATACAGCGCTTTACATATATATATATATATATATACAGTGCCGGCCCAAGACATTGTGCTGCCTGGTACCAAGAATGAAATGCTGCCCCCCCCCCAAAAGAAAAATCACGCCCACCAAAATGCCCTCATATTCATTATTTTATATCATGATAACCAAAATGGACCTGTCATGGCTCTATACATGTATATAGGAGTATAAAAGGACCTGTGCGTGGCCGTTGGCCGAGATGTCAGCTGGCCACCCGCGATCGCTCCATAGAGCCAGAACGGGGATCTGTCAATGTAAACAGACAGATCCCCATTCTGACAGGGGAGGAGAGACAGATCTGCTGTTCCTAGTGATTAGGAACAGAGATCTCTCTCCTCCTCCAGTCAGTCCCCATCCCCCCAGTTAGAAACACCTCCCAGGGAACACATTTAACCCCTTTCCTGACAGTGACATTTACACAGTAATCAGTGCATTTTTATAGCACAGATCGCTGTATAAATGTCACTGGTCCCAAAAAAGTGTCAAGTGTCCAATCTGTCCACCGCAATGTCACAGTTTCGCTAAAAATCGCAGATCACCGCCATTACTAGTAAAAAAAAATATAATAATAATAAAAATGCCATAAATCTATCCTCTATTTGGTAGACGCAATAACTTTTGTGCAAACTAATCAATATACACTTATTGCGTTTTTTTTTTACCAAACATATGTAGAAGAATACATATCGACCTAAACTGATGAAGAAATTTTTTTTTTTTTGGATGTTTATTATAGCAAAAGTTAAAATAAAAAACAATTTTCAAAGTTGTCGCTATTTTTGTTTATAGCACAAAAAATAAAAACCGCAGAAGTTATCAAATACCACCAAAAGAAAGCTCTATTTGTTTAGGTACAACGTCACACGACCGCGCAATTGTCAGTTAAATCGATGCCGTGCCGAATCGCAAAAAATGATTGAAGTGCATTATTTCTATTGTTATATAAAATAAAATAGTTCAACTCACCATAATGCCGAATAAGTAGGAGCCCCGAGTGTGTCACTTGCCGCGTCACCTGCCACCAGATGCAGATTGTCACTTGTTGCGAATTGTCACTTGCCACAATGCCATCTGCCACAAATTGCGGCTGGTCACTTGCCACGATGCCACACATTGCAGAATGTCACTTGCCACAACATCACCTGCCACACGTAGCGGATTGTCCCTTGCCATGACGTCACCTGCCACACGTCTGACAGAGAGGAGGAGGGGGTCTGACAGAGAGGAGGAGGGGGGTCTGACAGAGAGAAGGAGGGGGGTCTGACAGAGAGGAGGAGGGGGGTCTGACAGAGAGGAGGAGGGGGGCGGCTGATAGAGAGGAAAGGGGGCTGATAGAGAGGAGGGGGGGCGGCTGAAAGAGCAGATGAGAGAGACGGACCTCAGGAGGGGGGGCGAGGAGGGGGGTGGCTGATAGAGAGGAGGGGGGCCGCGGGTGGCTGACAGGGCAGATGAGAGAGACGGACCTCAGGAGGGGGCGGCTGATAGAGAGGAGGGGGGGTGGCTGATAGAGAGGAAGGGGGGCTGATAGAGAGGAAGGGGGGGCGGCTGACAGAGCAGATGAGAGAGACGGACCTCAGAAGAGGGGGTGGCTGATAGAGAGGAGGGGGGGCCATGGGCAGCTGACAGGGAGATGAGAGAGACAGACCTAAGGAGGGGGGGCGGCTGATAGAGAGGAGGGGGGCAGTGGGCGGCTGACAGGGAGATGAGAGAGACAGACCTCAAAAGGGGGGGCGGCTGATAGAGAGAGGGGGGCCGCGGGCAGCTGACAGGGAGATGAGAGAGACAGACCTCAGGAGGGGGGGTGGCTGATAGAGAGGTGGGGGGGCCATGGGCAGCTGACAGGGAGATGAGAGAGACAGACCTAAGGAGGGGGGGCGGCTGATAGAGAGGAGGGGGGCAGTGGGCGGCTGACAGGGAGATGAGAGAGACAGACCTCAAAAGGGGGGGCGGCTGATAGAGAGAGGGGGGCCGCGGGCAGCTGACAGGGAGATGAGAGAGACAGACCTCAGGAGGGGGGGCGGCTGATAGAGAGAGGGGGGGCCGCGGGCAGCTGACAGGGAGATGAGAGACAGACCTCAGGAGGGGGGGCGGCTGATAGAGAGAGGGGGGGCCGTGGGCAGCTGACAGGGAGATGAGAGAAACAGACCTAAGGAGGGGGGGCGGCTGATAGAGAGGGGGGGGGCCGCGGGCAGCTGACAGGGAGATGAGAGACAGACCTAAGGAGGGGGGCGGCTGATAGAGAGAGGGGGGGGCCGCGGGCAGCTGACAGGGAGATGAGAGAGACAGACCTAAGGAGGGGGGGGGGCGGCTGATAGAGAGAGGGGGGGCCGCGGGCAGCTGACAGGGAGATGAGAGAGACAGACCTAAGGAGGGGGGGGGCGGCTGATAGAGAGAGGGGGGCCGCGGGCAGCTGACAGGGAGATGAGAGAGACAGACCTAAGGAGGGGGGGGCGGCTGATAGAGAGAGGGGGGGCCGCGGGCAGCTGACAGGGAGATGAGAGAGACAGACCTAGGGAGGGGGGGCGGCTGATAGAGAGAGGGGGGGCCGCGGGCAGCTGACAGGGAGATGAGAGAGACAGACCTAAGGAGGGGGGGCGGCTGATAGAGAAGAGAGAGGGGGGCCGCGGGCAGCTGACAGGGAGATGAGAGAGACAGACCTAAGGAGGGGGGGGCGGCTGATAGAGAGAGGGGGGGCCGCGGGCAGCTGACAGGGAAATGAGAGAGACAGACCTAAGGAGGGGGGGGGGGCGGCTGATAGAGAGAGGGGGGGCCGCGGGCAGCTGACAGGGAGATGAGAGAGACAGACCTAAGGAGGGGGGGGGGGGCGGCTGATAGAGAGAGGGGGGGCCGCGGGCAGCTGACAGGGAGATGAGAGAGACAGACCTAAGGAGGGGGGGGGCAGCTGATAGAGAGAGGGGGGGCCGCGGGCAGCTGACAGGGAGATGAGAGAGACAGACCTAAGGAGGGGGGGGCGGCTGATAGAGAGAGGGGGGGCCGCGGGCAGCTGACAGGGAGATGAGAGAGACAGACCTAAGGAGGGGGGGGCTGATAGAGAGGGGGGGCCGCGGGCAGCTGACAGGGAGATGAGAGAGACAGACCTAAGGAGGGGGGGGCGGCTGATAGAGAGAGGGGGGGCCGCGGGCAGCTGACAGGGAGATGAGAGAGACAGACCTAAGGAGGGGGGGGCGGCTGATAGAGAGAGGGGGGGCCGCGGGCAGCTGACAGGGAGATGAGAGAGACAGACCTAAGGAGGGGGGGGGCGGCTGATAGAGAGAGGGGGGGCCGCGGGCAGCTGACAGGGAGATGAGAGAGACAGACATAAGGAGGGGGGGGGGGGCGGCTGATAGAGAGAGGGGGGCCGCGGGCAGCTGACAGGGAGATGAGAGAGACAGACCTAAGGAGGGGGGGCGGCTGATAGAGAGAGGGGGGGCCGCGGGCAGCTGACAGGGAGATGAGAGAGACAGACCTCAGGTCTCCTGTGACACACAGCGCTAGTTAGGACTCCGGGAGCATGCAGGGCTGGCGCGATTACCCACAGTCCAGCTCCTCCGCTCCTCCAGGCGAATCACAAGCCTCATGTCTGCTGTCCGTCCCTCCCACATAACCTGCTCGGCCAATCACAGGACACCCGCCGCTGCCCCTTGCTGAGCTTGGCCCAAAACGCAGAGAGATTTTTAGGCAGCAGTTTGAACACTGATTTGCCGCTCCCCTGAAAGTGCCGCCTGGGACCGTGGTACCATCGGGTCCCATGGTAGGGCCGGCCCTGTATATATATATATTATACATTCACATCAGTCCCCAAACTCACATTCCATACACACATATGCTAGTGTCAATTTAGGCAGGAGCCAATAAACCTACCAGCATTTCTTTGGAGTGTAAAGCCCTGTACACACGATCGGATTTCCGATGGAATAAAATCTGATGGATTTTTCCATCGGATTTCCGATGAAGCTGACCGTCCCAAACGCTGTGACGTAAAACACTCTGACAAGCCGAGAAAAATTAAGTTCAATGTGTGGGTTTTTTCTCCGATGGAGTTCCACGCAGACGATCGGAATTTGCTATCGTTTTTTTTTCCATGGGATAAATTTAAAAATGTTCTATTTTTAATCACCGATGGAAAAAAGACCGATGGGGCCCATACACGATCAGTTTGTCCGATGAAAAAAGCCCATCGGACTGTTTTCATTGGTAAAACCGATCGTGTGTACAGGGCTTTAGAGGAAACTAAAGCACCCCTTTGAAGGTTAAATGATTTGTCTTAACCCTGTAACTACCACTTTTGCTGGCCAGCTTGGTCTGTTAACCACTTACCTATGGGGCAATTTTACCCCCTTCCTGCCCAGACCAATTTTCACCTTTCAGCGCTCTCACACTTTGAATGACAATTGCGTGGTCATGCAACACTGTACTCATATGAAATTCTTATCATTTTTTTTCCTACACAAATAGAGATTTCTTTTGGTAGTATTTATTCACCACTGGGGTTTTTCATTTTTTGCTAAATAAATAAAAAAAGACCAAAAATTTTGTAATTTTTCTTCTTCACTGATGCGCGCTGATGAGGCTGCACTGATAGGCTGCATAGATGAGGCGGCATTGATAAGATGACACTGATGGGCACTGATAGGTGGCACTAATGGGCAGTGATGAGGCGGCACTGATAGGCGGCACTAAAGGGCACTGGGAGGTGGAACTGATAGGTAGCACTAATAGGTGGCACTGATAGGCACTGATTGGCAGCACTGGTGGGCACTAGCATAGCTCCCAACTGTCCCTGATTTGAGGGAATGTCCCTGTTTTGGAGCAAAGTCCCTCTGTCACTCTTTCCTCCTCATTTGTCCCTCATTCTGGTCTGATCTGTATAGCTGTACGTAAAATGCACATTTTATCTTTCAAATTAAATTGCTGCATTTGTAAATATCAAAAGCCAGTATAAAGTAAAAAAGACTTCTGGGTTTAACTAATATATATATATATTTTAATTCTCCTTTAACTACTTAAGGACCAGGATGATTTATTCCCTTTAAGTGGATGTAAACCCTCCATACAGCCATTGAAGTGAAAAGCCTTAGATGATACGCAGTGAGGAACCAAATCTCCCTACATAGGTTTTACATGTATATCTGCTGTCTTCACATTTAAATACTGTTTAGAAAGTTCAGATCGTGTTAGGAGATTTTCTCTTCCTGTTTAACACAGAGTGTGATGTCTGGGCATACAGTCAAGATAGCTAACATTGCTGATTGGAGGAAAGGCACACACCCCCTCTCCACATAGGCAGAGACTCTCAGAGGTGGTTTGTAACAGGGCCAGCTCCCTGTTAATCTATTTTAGCAACCTCCCCGGACAGAAATGTCAGGCTGCTTTTATCTAAAGTGTCAGAGAATTTGTCAGGAGTTATCAGGCTGATAACAGAGGAACATTCAGGAGAGAGCTATGGGACTTAGCTCTTTGAAGAGAGATAACAAAATACTGCAGATATATGTGCCCAGCTCAAATTTCATGACTTGGGTTTACATTCACTTTAACCACTTCCCGCCCAGTCAATAGTGAATTGACGTCCGGGAAGTGGTTGCAATATCGATACTGGACGTCATATGACGTCCTGCAGGATAATGCCTTGCGCGCGCCCGCGGGGGCGCACAGCGCGGTGATCGGGGACGGCATGTGTCCCTCGGACACAACGCTTCCCCGATCACGGTAAACAGCCAATTTCATTGGCTGTTTACCATGTGATCGGCTGTGCCAAAGTCACAGCCGATCACCTGTCAAAACAAACTCGGCGGCGCGCTCCGTGCGCGCCGCCACAGGCTTGCAGAGCGGGGATCGGGGAAGGCGAGTGTCCCTTGGACACAGCGCGTCCCCGATCAGAGTAAACAGCCAATGAATTGGCTGTTTACCACGTGACCGGCTGTGTCCAATCACAGCAGGTCACAAATGTAAACAAACTCCACAGGAGTTACTACCTGATCCCTGCTCTCTCCTCACACACCGATCTGTGAGGAGAGAGAAGAGATCAGTAAGTTAGCTCAGTGTAGTTTGTCTACATAAGTTTACAGTGTACAACACGCCCCCCCCCCCATAAAGAGGACCTGTCACACAGCCCAGCACATCAATCAGCCCAGCCAATCAGCCCATCTGTCAATCAGCCCATCTGTCAATCAGCCCATCTGTCAATCAGCCCATCTGTCAATCAATCAGCCCATCTGTCAATCAATCAGCCCATCTGTCAATCAATCACCCCACCTGTCAATCAATCACCCCATCTGTCAATCAATCAACCCATCTGTCAATCAATCAATCAGCCCATCTGTCAATCAATCAGCCCATCTGTCAATCATCTGTCACAAGCCCACCTCCATCGGTACCGCCATTGGCACCGCCACACAGGCTACCAGTACCGCCATCGGTACCAGTACCACCACCAGTACCGCCACCAGGCCCAGCATCTATACTGCCACACAGGCCCGCTACCAGTATCACCACTAGTGCCGCCATCGGTACCACCACCAGTACCACCACCCGTACCACCGTCGGTAGTGCCACCACCACCTGTACCACCACCTGTACTGCCATCGGTACCATCACCACCCGTACCGCCATTGGTACCACCACCACCTGTACCGCCATCGGTACCACCACCACCTGTACCGCCATCGGTACCACCACCACCCATACCGCCATCGCTACCACCACCACCCGTACCGCCACCTGTACCGCCATCGGTACCGCCGCCACCACCACCACCCGTACCGCCATCGGTACCACCACCACCACCTGTACCGCCATTGGTACCACCACCACCCATACCACCATCGGTACCACCACACAGGCCCACCACTAATACCTCCATCGGTACTACCACACAGACCGCCACCACTACCACCAGCAGTACCATTACACAGGCCCACCAATAAGCACTGCCATAATGTCCCAAAGGGTTTACACACCTGAGGAGGCATATGCCATTCTTGCCATGTCGGATGATGAGAGCAGCGGGGAGCTCCCATTATCCGATTCTGGTTCGGAATATGAGCCAGTGGAGGATAGTGGCTCAGAGTCCGAGTCCCCGGAGGAAACCGTCCCTCCCAAAAGAATGCGATCGGCACCAAGATCAGCACCAAGATCAGCACCAAGATCAGGAGAACTGCCCACCACCAGCAGCGCCATACCCCAGGAAGAGGAGCCCAGTACAAGCAATGGAAATGCACGCCCAACCCGAAGAATCCAGCCCCAATCCTACCTTCCCGATGCCCTGGCAAACCCCTTATGGTTGCCTGCCAACTCAGGATCCGCTATCATCCCCCCTTTCACCGCACAGCCAGGTGTGCAGCCCGACACTACAAATTTTTCTAAATTTGATTATTTTTGTTTATTTTTCCCACAAGATTTGCTGCAGAATATAGTGGATCAAACGAATCTGTATGCATCCCAATTTATTGCTGCCAACCCCGATTCTTCCTACGCCCGCATGTTCCAGTGGCGGCGTCTAACATTGGAGGAATTTAAATTATTTTTGGGCCTTATGTTCAATATGGGGCTTACAAAAAAGAAAGAAGTCCATTCATATTGGTCCAAACGCCCCATCCAACACATGCCCATATATTCCGCTGTCATGTCCAGGAAAAGATACGACATGATTATGTGCTTTCTCCACTTCAATGACAATTCACAGTGCCCTCCCCGAGATCATTCCAACTACGACAAATTGTACAAGATACGCCCCCTAATCAATGCCTTTTCCCAGCGATTTGAAGAAGTTTTCATCCCAGACCAAAAAATTTGTGTGGACGAGTCCCTCGTACATTTCACCGGCCGACTGCAGTTCAAGCAGTACATACCAAGCAAGAGAGCCAGGTATGGGTTAAAATTAAATAAATTATGTGATCGAGCCACTGGATACGTCTGCAAATTCAGGATCTACGAAGGCAAAGACTCCCAGCTCCAGCCCCGTGATTGCCCCACATATATTGGAACCAGTGGGAAAATTGTCTGGGAGTTGGCATACTCCCAGGTTACCATTTATATGTTGATAATTATTATACCAGCCTGCCCCTTTTTCGCCACCTTTACAGTAAACAAACCCCGGCCTGCGGTACCTTAAAAAAAAACAGGAAGGGATTCCCACAAAATTTATTGACAAAAAAATTGCGACCTGGAGAATCGGCATCCATGAGGAACGAGGAGGTGTTGGCCATGAAGTGGAGGGACAAGAAAGATGTCCACATCCTCTCTACGATCCACAATGACACCATGGTGGAGATCCCAAGAAGACGCGGCTCCATTGTAAAGCCTGAATGTGTCCACGACTACAATTTGTACATGGGGGGGGGGGTGGATTTAAATGACCAGATGCTACAGCCCTACTTATCAACCAGAAAGTCCCATTATTGGCACAAAAAAGTTGCGTTTCACCTGTTTCACATGGCCCTTTTTAATTCGTTTGTCTGCTACCAAAAAGCAACTCAAAATCACAGACTCCACTACCTCCAATATATCGAAGATATCATCGATGCCCTCATTTACCAACAAGATCCCGCCCCAGGAAGCATTCGCTCTGATAGTGTAAGTCGGCTTCACGAGCGACACTATCCCTTTAGCATCCCCCCCACAGAATCTGGAAGAAGACGCCAAAAGAAATGCCGTGTATGCAGCAGAGGAGGAGTAAGAAGAGACACCAGCTATTATTGTCCCGATTGTCCCTCCCAACCTGGCCTGTGCATCGGAAATTGCTTCAAAAATTATCATACATCCATTAGTTCCCCTTATTATTAACAGACTGCCATTTCCCTATTTGCCTGCTACCATGTTACTAACTACCTTCCATGTTAATTAACTGACCCTGGCCTGTTTACCGACGATGCCTCTGCCTGACGATTTAAACCACGTTTCTGACTTCCACGTGTACCGACCTTGGCCTGTTAATCGACCATGTTTTTGCCTGCCACTTGGACTGATCTTTTGGCCATCTACTTTTAGTACACAGGGGTCTCACATATGTGAGGGGCTTCAGAATAGCGTTCAGAGTAGAGAAAACCAGTTTTTCGTTTTCTGTGCTCCAAGAACAGGGTCTGGTTGCCCGGAGGCTTCAAAGCGATTTGGGTAGGAGAAGCCTCTACCCCTGCCCCCTGGCCCTAAGCTTGATGGTCCTTCCTGCTGCCTGGACCAATAATTTGGCTGTGCTGACCATATTACTGCCTGTAATGACCCATGACATTATGGACCATGTTTCTTCCTGCTGCTTGGACCAATACTTTGGCTGTGTTGACCATATATCTGCCTGCTGCCTCTACTGACTTTGGACAGCATTTCTGCCGGGACACCTCTGCCTGCTACCTGGACCTGTGCTTTGGCTGTGCTCTGGCTGTGCTGACAGTATCTCTGCCTGTGCGAACTATGGACAGTATTCCTGCCTGCTGCCTGGATGATTGCTTTTGCTGTCGCTGACCTCATCCCTGCCTGCTGCCTGGACCGATGCTCTCCTCTGTGGACCACTGCACTTCTAAAACCACAGGTAATCTTTTGTTATTTGGTATGTACCTGCTATGTGTTAGATATATGAAGGGCCTTCAAAAATGTGATCGGTAGTCAGAAAATGATATGTGCAATTAATGCTGCTAGAATGCCTGGAGGTGCTACTTGGATGTTGGGCCTCTGTATGTGGCCAGGCTGTGTAAAAGTCTCAAACATGTGGTATCGCCATACTCAGGAGGAGTAGCAGAATGCATTTTGGGGTGTAATTTTTGCTATGTACATATTATGTGTTAGAAATATCTTATAAATTGACAACTTTGTGTAAAAAAAATGCATTTTAATTTTTTCTCCACATTTTCCAAAACCTTCTGGAAAAAAAGGAACCATTCAAAAGACTCATAATGCCTCATAGATTATACGTTTGGGTGTGTGCTTTCAAAAATGGGGTCATTTTGTGGAAAATTCTATTGTCCTGGTGCTCCAGGGCCTTCAAAATTGTAATAGGTGGTTGAGAAAGGATATGTGCGATTTATGCTTGTAGAACGCCTGAAAGTGCTACTTCAATGTTGGGCCTCTGTATATGGCCAGGCTGTGTAAAAGTCTCACACATGTGGTATCGCTATACTCAGGAGGAGTAGCAGAATGCATTTTGGGGTGTTATTTTTGCTATGTATATGCTATGCCTTAGAAATATCTTATAAATGGACAACTTTGTGTAAAAAAAATGCATTTTCATTTTTTCTCCACATTTTCCAAAACCTTCTGGAAAAAAATGAACCGTTCAAAAGACTCATAATGCTTCATAGATTATACGTTGGGGTGTGTGCTTTCCAAAATGGGGTCATTTTGTGGAAAATTCTATTGTCCTGGTGCTCCAGGGCCTCCAAAATTGTAATAGGTGGTTGAGAAAGGATATGTGCGATTTATGCTTGTAGAACGCCTGAAAGTGCTACTTCAATGTTGGGCCTCTGTATATGGCCAGGCTGTGTAAAAGTCTCACACATGTGGTATCGCTATACTCAGGAGGAGTAGAAGAATGCATTTTGGGGTGTTATTTTTGCTATGTATATGCTATGCGTTAGAAATATCTTATAAATGGACAACTTTGTGTAAAAAAGTAGGATTTTTAAAACAGCTTACCTGTAAAATCCTTTTCTTGGAGTACATCACGGGACACAGAGCAGCATAGTCATTACTATGTGGGTTATATAGAATTACCTTCAGGTGCTGGCACTGGCAACTTCCAAAACAGGAAGTACCCTCCCCTATATAAGCCCCTCCCATCCGGGAGTACCTCAGTTTTGTAGCAAAGCAATACGTGTCCCCAAAAGAGGATGTCCCGTGATGTACTCCAAGAAAAGGATTTTACAGGTAAGCTGTTTTAAAAATCTTACTTTCTTGTTCATACATCACGGGACACAGAGCAGCATAGTCATTACTATGTGGGACGTCCCAAAGCAATGCCACATGAGGGGGGGGATACACCATACATAAGCTGGGCGCCATCAGGCATGAGGATCTTTTGCGGCCTGCAACACACTGCGCCCAAAGGCGACATCCTCCTGACTTCTCACGTCCACCTGGTAGAACCTAGTAAACGTGTGTACTGAAGACCATGTTGCGGCCTTACAAATTTGCGCCAGGGAGGCCTGGTGATGCACTGCCCATGAAGTTCCAACTGCTCTCGTGGAGTGCGCCCTAACTTTGAACGGAGGCGGTCTACTTTTCAAGCCATAGGCTTGTACTATGACCTGTCGAATCCACTTGGCTAAAGTAGATTTTGATGCTGCCTGACCCTTTCTGGGGCCTTCCGGCAGAACAAACAGAGAATCCGTTCTACGAATCTGAGCAGTGGCTTTTAGATAAGCTTTAACTGCTCCTACTACATCCAAAGAATGCAATAACTTTTCCTCTACCGAGCTTGGTTTGGGGAAAAAAGAAGGAAGAACCACATCCTGGTTCAAGTGAAACCTCGATACCACCTTAGGAAGAAAGGCTGGGTGAGGACGTAATACTACTCTGTCCTTATGGATAACCAGATATGGCTCTTTACAGGACATGGCGGCTAAATCCGACACTCTTCTAGCCGAGCATATGGCTACTAAAAATATCAATTTCCTGGTGAGTAGAACCAAGGAAATGTGCCGCAAAGGTTCAAATGGCTGCTTCTGCAGAACCGACAGAACCAAATTTAGATCCCATGGGCATATGGGAGCCTTAATCGGTGGAATAATACGAGTCACACCTTGCATAAAGGATTTGACAAGTGAATGCATAGCCAGGGGCCTTTGAAATAGTATTGACAAGGCCGAAACCTGGCCCTTGATAGTACTTAAGGCAAACTTCCTGTCTACAGCCCACTGCAGGAAGTCCAGAATTCTGCCTATAACGTACTTACGTGGATGCCATTTTCCGGCCTCGCACCAAGTGATGTACGCCTTCCAAACTCTATAGTAGATCTGCCTGGATACAGGCTTCCTGGCATTGATTATAGTTGATACCACAGAGTTAGAGAGACCTCTCTTCTTTAGGATGTGGGACTCAATAGCCAGGCCGTTAAACTTAGAGTTAGTAAGGAAGGGTGGTATATCGGTCCTTGCGAAAGCAGGTCCGGACGACGTAGAAGGGTCCAAGGACTCCCCACAGACATTTTGATGATCTCCGCGTACCAGGCCATTCGGGGCCACGCTGGAGCCACCAGGATCACCGGCTTCTTCTCCAACCTGACTCTGCGAAGGAGTCGAGGCAACAATTGTAGCGGAGGGAATGCATATATCAGTCTGAACTGATCCCAAGGGAACACCAGAGCATCCGAGCCGCAAGCGAGGGGATCCCTTGTCCGGGAGACAAATCTGTCCACCTTTGCGTTGAATCTGGATGCTAGCAGATCTACATCCGGTGTTCCCCACCGCTGACATATTGCTCGGAAGACCTCGGGATGAAGGGACCATTCCCCTGGGCATAACTGTTGGCGACTCAGAAAGTCCGCCTTCCAATTCTCCACCCCTGGAATGAAGACAGCTGATATACATGGGACATGCTTTTCTGCCCATTCCAGGATGTGACTTACTTCCCTCTGGGCTGCACGACTCCTGGTGCCTCCCTGATGATTGATATATGCCACTGCTGTGGCATTGTCTGATTGAATTCTGACAGGGGACCCTTGGAGTCTGGATGTCCAGGCTACTAGGGCGTACCGGGCTGCTCGTATCTCTAAGAGATTGATGGGCAGGGTTTTTACTACATTTGACCATCTGCCCTGGAGAGACCATTGCTCCAGTACTGCCCCCCCAGCCTGTAAGGCTGGCATCTGTAGTGACCACCTTCCAAGATATCGGGCTGAAGGGTTTTCCCTTCTGGAGATTCTGGGGGATCAACCACCAGCAGAGACTCTTCCGAACGGAAGGGGACAAAGCCATCGGGAAGTCTAGAGCCTGAACTTTTCCGTTCCAGGCTGACAATATGGCCCTTTGTAAATTCCTTGAGTGGAATTGGGCGTATGGCACAGCTTCGAATGATGCTACCATCTTTCCTAGCAGCCTCATGCACAGGCGTATGGACGGCTGTCTTTTTGCCCAAAGCAGACGGACCAAGCCCCTCAAAGAGGATACCTTGTCTAGAGGTAAGAAAATCTTCCTCTGGTCTGAATCCAGCCGTAGCCCTAGATATACCAGGTTTTTCACTGGCTGTAGGGCTGACTTGTCCAGGTTGATGACCCAACCGTGAGATTCTAGATACTTGATTGTATCGACAATTACCACTTCTAGCTTGGCAACTGAGTGGTCCATCAACAACAGGTCGTCTAGGTATGCCATTATCGTTACACCCCGTGTTCTTAGATCGGCCAACAGTGGGGCCAGAATTTTTGTGAACACTCGTGGTGCTGTGGTCAGACCGAATGGTAAGGCTCTGAACTGAAAATGGCGCCCTTCTACTGCAAAGCGTAGGAATTTTTGATGACCTGGAAAGATGGGAACATGCAAGTAAGCATCTTTGATGTCGATCGAGGCTAACCATTTCTCCCCTTGTAGGGCAGCGGTGACCGATCGGATCGACTCCATCCGGAAAGACCGGACGTTTAGAAATTTGTTTAGACTCTTTAGGTCCAATATGGGTCTTATGTCCCCGTTTGGCTTCGGGACTGTGAAAAGGTTTGAGTAGAAACCCAACCCCCACTCTTCCATAGGAACCTCCATAATTACTCCTTGGAGCAATAGTTGTTCTAACGCCAATAGGAGAGACCGTCTTTTCAGAGGGTCTCTTGGCATGCCTGACCACATAAAATGGGACGGAGGAGACTCTTTTAACTCCAACTTGTATCCCAGAGTTACTGCGGAGAGCACCCATCTGTCTTTGATCGTCTCCCGCCAGGTCTCTGCGAACAACTGAAGTCTTCCCCCCACCCGTTTGAGTGGGGGCAGCCCTTCATAGGCTTGACTTGGAGGCTGGTTTAGTACCTCTTCGGATCCAGGGCTTTTTATTACCCTGTGGCTGTCCCTGATTTTTACCTCCTGAGTTTGACCGAGGAGGCCGTCGGAACTGCTTAGTAGCAGACGTCGCAGGGATAGGAGAGGTAGTCCTCTTAAAAGATGGACCCCTAGACCTCTTCTTACTCGGTAAGAGAGTACTTTTACCACTGGAAATCTTCTGGATATACTTATCCAGGTCTTCGCCAAAAAGGCGTTCCCCATGAAATGGGAAGCTAACTAAGAGCTTCTTACAGGGAGCTTCAGCAGACCAGTTTTTGAGCCACAGAAGCCTACGCATATGTACCAAAGACAGCGTGAGGCGGGAGGCCTGATGGATAGAATCCTTGATGGCGTCAACCGCAAAGCATAATGCTCTAGGCAGATCAGCCAGAGCCTGGGCCTGTTGGTCTGGCAAATCCCTCAGGACCATTTTCATTTGATCCTTTAAAGCTTGGCAGACTCCAATAGCTGCCACTGCTGGCTGTGTAACAGCCCCTGCTGTGGAAAAAGCAGATTTTAATAAAGATTCCAATTTTTTATCCACTGGATCTTTGAACATTTGAACATTATCTACTGGACATGTCAGTGATTTGTTCACAGAAGAGATGGCTGCATCCACCGTAGGAACATTCCATCTCTGGGTGAACTTTTCCTCCATGGGATAGATCACCGGAAACCTTTTAGGCGGAACAAATAGTTTATCAGGATGTTCCCAGTCCTGGTATATAAGTCCTTCCAACAATGGATGTATTGGAAAGGAGCAATTAACCTGGGGAGCTTTTAGCGACCCCAATGAGGAGACAGCAGTAGTTGATGGTTCAACAAGAGGCATTTTAAATGCAGATCGAACCATGTCAGTTAGGGTCTGGACCCACAATCTTTCAGTCTGTGATGCTGAAAATGGTTCATCTACTGTCGATTCCTCAAAAACAGAGCTAACCTCCTCCTGATCCCCTTCAGGTAGGTCGGTCCCTTCCTGGGACTGTTGCTCTGCCAACAGGCACTCTAATGGAGGTGATGGAGATCTGGCGCGCTTTCTTTCCTGTAGAGAAGAAGCGATCAATGCAGCCAATCTCTGCTCCAATCCCTCCAGAGTTGAGGAAAAAACCTCCTCTGTTATATACGCAGGAGCAGGTGGACTGAGGACAGCCGCAGTACCTGGCACTCCCGGGGGTTCCTTATGGGTATTAACCTCTGATTTCTCAGGGGAGGAGGGTGCAGATGACTGCTCCAGATCCTCAGAGCCCGATGGAGACCCCCTACACTTCCTGAGAGGTATATCTCGGAGTTTTTTAGGCGGCATATTCCTTAGTTCAAAGCTGAGGTATTCCAGCCGCAATACACCCCTTACTGAAATAGTCTAATGCAATTTGCTGCTATGTACATCAGTGGGTGTCTACTAATGCGTCTTTCTGGGGATGCCTGTATCAACCGCCCGTTGTAAGCCCCTATACCATGCTACCAGCTCCTTTTCATGCTCTGTGTCCATAGCAAGCAGCGTGGACTGAGTCCTTTTATCTTGCTGGGACGCCCGCACATGCGCAGAAGCGCTGGGCGCACAGAGCGCGTCATCCGCCAGGCTCCGCCCCCTTTTTTGAAGCGAAACCTTATAAAAAGAAAGCATGTGTGCGCGCGCGCGCGTGCACGTGTGCGCTCTTGGCGCCATGTAGGGAGAGGAGCCAGGGTCCCTGTTTCACCAGGACTCGGGGATGGAAGGAAACTACTTGGCAGTATGACAGAGGAATGCAGCTTCCCTGATAGAGAGCTCACTCATCTGCCTGGACTTTCACCATGGAAGGAATAGTCCCAAGAAAAAAGACGTTCCACAGCGGCCTCTAGTGGACAAACACAGGTACCGCACTTTTGTCTTTTTTTTTTTTTTAAAACCTCCTTTATGAAAAACATTTCCAGGTTTACAGTTTTTTTAAAACTTCCCTTATGAAAAAACATTTCTAGGATTTCTTAGGCATATACAGCTATTAGCGGGAATACCCTTTTGTACACAAGCCCAGATGAATACATGTTAACCTTGGCCAACACCTTAGACACTGGCAAAAAACTGAGGTACTCCCGGATGGGAGGGGCTTATATAGGGGAGGGTACTTCCTGTTTTGGAAGTTGCCAGTGCCAGCACCTGAAGGTAATTCTATATAACCCACATAGTAATGACTATGCTGCTCTGTGTCCCGTGATGTATGAACGAGAAAAATGCATTTTCATTTTTTCTCCACATTTTCCAAAACCTTCTGGAAAAAAATGAACCGTTCAAAAGACTCATAATGCTTCATAGATTATACGTTGGGGTGTGTGCTTTCCAAAATGGGGTCATTTTGTGGAAAATTATATTGTCCTGGTGCTCCAGGGCCTTCAAAATTGTAATAGGTGGTTGAGAAAGGATTTGTGCGATTTATGCTTGTAGAACGCCTGAAAGTGCTACTTCAATGTTGGGCCTCTGTATATGGCCAGGCTGTGTAAAAGTCTCACACATGTGGTATCGCTATACTCAGGAGGAGTAGCAGAATGCATTTTGGGGTGTCATTTTTGCTATGTATATGCTATGCGTTAGAAATATCTTATAAATGGACAACTTTGTGTAAAAAAAATGCATTTTCATTTTTTCTCCACATTTTCCAAAACCTTCTGGAAAAAAATGAACCGTTCAAAAGACTCATAATGCTTCATAGATTATACGTTGGGGTGTGTGCTTTCCAAAATGGGGTCATTTTGTGGAAAATTCCATTGTCCTGGTGCTCCAGGGCCTTCAAAAGTGTAATAGGTGGTTGAGAAAGGATATGTGCGATTTATGCTTGTAGAACGCCTGAAAGTGCTACTTCAATGTTGGGCCTCTGTATATGGCCAGGCTGTGTAAAAGTCTCACACATGTGATATCGCTATACTCAGGAGGAGTAGCAGAATGCATTTTGGGGTGTCATTTTTGCTATGTATATGCTATGCGTTAGAAATATCTTATAAATGGACAACTTTGTGTAAAAAAAAATGCATTTTCATTTTTTCTCCACATTTTCCAAAACCTTCTGGAAAAAAATGAACCATTCAAAAGACTCATAATGCTTCATAGATTATACGTTGGGGTGTGTGCTTTCCAAAATGGGGTCATTTTGTGGAAAATTCCATTGTCCTGGTGCTCCAGGGCCTTCAAAAGTGTAATAGGGAGTGCGCATGCGCGGGGACTCGGAGAAGGACGTGTGCTGACCGAGCTCCCGGCACCCCGACCCACCAGAGCTAACGATAGCGCAGGCACTGAGGTCCGTGAGCCAGGACCGATCCCACACCAGCCCCGAAGTGGCGATGAACCGTAGGGCACAGGGGCAGCCGCGGAAAGGACACGATACGCAAACTACAGCCCAGAAGAGAGCAGGGCCTTCCCCTACAGCACAGCCGCGATCCAAGATGGCGCCGGGTAAGCCAGACACACGAGGCAGCACGGCAGCAGCCAGATCCGACGGCGCTACACAGAGAGGAGACAGGCAGCTAAATCTGGAGCCAACTAGGGATCCATTCTCCTCACAATCCTCGGGAGAGGTGGAGACCGGACAGCGGGGTGAGTCACTATCACATCCCCCATCCCCAGCCATATACGCTGATAGACATGACTCTCCAAACTCCCCTGCCTCCCCTGCCTCCTCCATGGATAGGAACATGGCAGACTTAGCAGAAGTCCTCATTAGCCAATCCAGCCAATCCAGCCAGGATATGCCAATTCCCCAGCTCTCACACTATTCCCCTGATGCTGTACTGTTGGGCAGATTCTCCACCATGCTGCAGCAGGAGCTCTCTAAGGCCTGCACATTAATCACCACTGACCTGAAAAAAGACATCCATAGCTTGGGAGAGCGTTTTGAGCTAATTGAAACCAAAGTGGATGGAGCCATCAAAAGGGTCAACCAGAACTCAGCCATGGTGACAGACCTCCAGGATAGATTAGAAGAGGCATTTACAAAAATTGAAGATTTGGAGAATCGTTCTCGTAGGTACAATGTCCGCGTGCGTGGCCTCCCTGAAACTCACACAGATCTAGAGGGGGCTGTAAAAGACCTGATGAAAACCCTTATCCCTGATATAGCCAACCACCACATGGAAGTTGATCGCGTTCACCGAGCACTGACAGCCCCAAGGGCCGACGGCCTACCACGAGACATTATTGTTAAGCCACATTACTACCGCATTAAGGATAAGATGATGCTTGCGGCTCGCAACAGGCCGGACCTGTCGCTATTTGGAACACCAATACAGCTCTTTACAGATTTGGCGCCATCAACGGTCCAGAAACGCAGAAACCTACGGCCATTACTCCAGCAACTTATGGCCAAACAGATTAAGTATCGATGGTCGTTCCCTTTTAAGTTATCATTCACTTACAACGGAAAGTCCCACTCCTTTTCCACGTTCCAAGCAGGCGAAGACCTACTGCTTAGTCTCGGCATCATTGCACGGGACTCTCCGACTCCGATTTCATCTCCCCCTTGTCTGGATCATCGTCCCCTCTCCCCGATATGGCAGGATCGCACACGCTCACAGGCCAGAAATGCTCGCCGGAATACCTGAGTATTATTGCTCTTCTCTCTTTTTGCTTTTTTGCCCCTTTTGGGAACTGTTAGTGCTTGATTGCACGGATATGGCCTGGGCCCATGGTGGACTATGGGCCTGATGGGGCCATCGTTACCGTTCACAGTTCACAGGTTACAAAGTCACGGGTTACAAAGTTACTGGAGTTCCTGGTTCTTCGGACTGGCTGCCAGCCGAATATTTTACAACCCCGACGGGCCCAACCTGGTCGAAGAAATTTTGCTTTTTGCTTTTTAGCAGTCTGGGGGCCTTAGTCGGACCGCAATGTGTTCCCCTGTTGGGCTGTGGCTCGGGGGCCGGAACGACCGATGGGGACCCTTCCGGCCCCGGCGCCACTGGCCTTGGGAATGCATGTTCCTATAGACAGCCTGTTATGTTAAAACTGTATTGATTGATTTTGTCATTTCCGATATGACCTCGAATAGCCTGCTCGTACAGAGTGTAATCATATTTGGGTCGGGGTGGTCATGCTTGCCACCCAACTGCAAGACTACCTATCCTACGACAAGGATGGTACCCTTGCACCTAATTTGCCGGATGTTGTCTCCGGCAGGGGTTATTCCCCATTCCTTCATTCATCAGCTAGGATTGAGTTATATTGATTGTTTGGGCCTAAGGCCTATGTATATGTTTTTTTGCTTTTATTTTTGTTTCTCTTCTTCTCTAATGCCTTTTCCTTCTCTCCCTTCCCCCTCTTTCTTCGGAGCCTCGGTTCAGCGCCCTTCCCTTATGTCATGGTCTGAGAGGTCACATAGCCAAACAGTCATCATCATCGGGACCCTTCTCGCTTCATTCATTATGCAAGGTAAGAGTGCTCTGCCCTACCACGATGGCCACCACATATAACACAGACTATTCGATAGTTAGCCACAATGTACATGGATTTAACTCCCCTACTAAAAGAACTAAGGCTTTCCAGTTTTATCATAAACAGAAGGCTGAAGTCCTGCTATTGCAGGAAACTCATTTCTCCAATGTCTCAGCGCCCCGTTACCTCAATGGGAAGTATCCACAGTTTTACTTGGCAGGGGGTCGGGAAAAGAAGGGCGGTGTAGCCATCTGCTTTTCGAAACGGACCCCCTTTACCCCCATTGCTATCGTTAAGGACAAGAGAGGTAGATATATTTTGGCAGTGGGGCGGCTCCATGACCAGGAGGTGTCCTTTATATCATACTATGCCCCGAATACTGGACAGCCGGAATTCTTTAGCAAAATGCTGAAGATTCTTATGCCCAAAGTCCAGGGTCAGGTCATTATGGGAGGCGATAGTAATATTCCCTTGGACAGAATTATGGATAAATCGGACTCCTCTAGACCAACATTGAAACGCCCACCGACTGGAAGCAGCAAGGTTGCACGTCTGTTTCATTTCTATGACCTCATCGACGCCTGGCGAGAAAATAACCCTACGGTCAGAGACTTTACACACTTTTCACAAGCCCATCATACTTACTCGAGGATAGACCACGTTCTAGTACGTACGCCTTTGCTACCATTTATTAAGTCGGTTAAGATTTTATCTACCCCTTGGTCTGATCATTCCCCGATAAAACTCTCTACTTCAGGGCTATGGACTAAATCTAGACCCTCCCCGTGGAGACTTAATGTGAGCTTGCTGAATGACCCTACAATCTTTTTAGAGATTCAAAAGGAAATACAGGAATACTTTAGACTTAATAAGGCATCGGACACATCCCCCGCAATTAACTGGGTAGCTCATAAAGCAGCGATTAGGGGCATATTGTTACAAGTGGCAGCCAGGATTAAACGCAATAGGGAACAGGCAAATAAGATTCTGGAAACTAACTTAGATAACTTACTTAGTGAACAGCACAGAAATCCCCTGGTAGATATAAGGCATAAAATTGACGAGGCTCGACTAGCACTAAATCTTAGCTTGACTACTCAAGCGGAGAAACATATTAGTTGGTCTAAGCACAGGTTCTATACGATGGGTGATAAACCTACCACAATGTTAGCTAGAAAACTGGTTCCTCGACCGTACACACCGACTTTGCCTAAACTACGACTATCCACGGGCCTAACCTCCCAGAACCCCGAACGGATAATTGGAGAATTTCACAAATTTTATGCTAAGCTGTATGGAGTGCAGGACAAGTTCGATTCATCTGAAGCGAGCACATTCTTTCGCGACTTACAGCTGCCTAAATTGACACAAGCCCATGCGGAACTGATGGACGGTGCTCTTACAGAGCCTGAAGTCAGGGCTGCAATCAAAACCCTACACCCTACCAAGGCCCCTGGGCCAGATGGATTCCCGGGTCACTACTATAGGAAATATCACGATCTTCTGGCCCCACATCTCTGTACTTACTTTAATGACCTGAGAAGCGGCAGCAAGCTCCCCAGCCATGAAAATGTAGCCTATATAAGTGTTATCCCGAAACCAGGAAAGGACCATACAGACTGTTCCAATTATCGCCCAATTTCTCTGATCAATACGGATCTTAAGATTCTAACCAAAATACTGGCCCAGAGACTTAATACTTTTCTTCAGTGTTATATCCATCCTGACCAAGCAGGTTTTGTCCCGACAAGACAGGCATCGGACCAAACCCGCCGGATAATTAACCTTATCTCGGCAGTTCGGTCTGATTGGGATGGAAAGGGGACTAGGAGGGGAATGTTACTTTCATTGGATATCCAGAAGGCGTTCGATTCTATCTCCTGGGACTATCTTTTTGATGTTCTCACACGCTTTGGATTTGGGAGACGCTTTCTGGATCTCCTTCACATATTATATGATTCCCCCAGTGCCTCGCTAATGCTCAGAGGATATACATCCCAAACATTTCCTATCAGGAGAGGAACTAGACAGGGCTGCCCGTTGTCGCCACTATTATTCACCCTGGCGATTGAACCACTAGCGCTCAAAATTCGCGCCTGCAGAGATATACAGGGCATTTATTGCGGAGACTATGAACACAAATGTTTACTCTTTGCGGACGACTTGTTGCTGACCTTGACCTCACCGATCACATCCCTACCTAACTTGTATGCTATTTTGCAGCCTTTCTCCAACATTTCCGGGTTGGCAATTAATCATAGTAAGTCAAGAGCACTTATCTTTGCTAAGCTCCACTCAGGCTACGCTTGAAAAATCATTTCAATTCCGATGGGAATCCACAGCTCTCCCTTATTTAGGCATACAGCTGACCTCATCTATTGGTGAGTTGTACAAAGAGAATTATCCAGCCCTTTTCAAACGGCTAACAGCTGACATGGCTAAGTGGCAGGTTCACCCGCCATCGTGGTTTGGCAGACTTTACTCAATTAAAATGAATGTTCTACCTCGATTATTGTATTTCTTCCGTACCTTGCCAGTTTCATTGGCCCGTGATGACCTTAAACGATTCCAGAATAAAGTACTACAGTTTATTTGGGGTGATAAGAGACCCAGGGTGAATAGGAGCACTCTATACACGTTGAAGCGGAGAGGAGGACTTGGTCTTCCAGACTTATTAAAATATTTTTATGCTGCCCAGATAGCACAACTTACAAGGTTTCACTCCCAACAGGCACAGGCCATTTGGATGGCTATGGAATCTTATTCCTGCCGTCCCAAACCTATTTCTTATATTTTATGGCTCCCTATCAAGGAGCGACCTCCTATACTTTGCCCTACTTTATCCATGTCACTGGAACTATGGGACAGACTCTCCAGATCTCACAAATTCAAATCTCCTCATTCTCCACTGACACCTCTGCTTCAAAATAAAGCATTCACCCCGGGTCTCACTCCACTAGCGTTCGAATGGTGGACTAATAAGGGTTTTAAGTGTATTGCTGACTTGTGCGATCATAGAGGTATGCTGACCGAACGGACTATGGCTGACAGGCATCAAATGCCTCCAGCGGAGGGTTATAGGTTCGCCCAAATCTCACATTATGTACAAACCCTGGCTCGCAAGAGCAACCTAGCAACCCAAACTCCCATGGAACATCTATGCAAAAATTATGATAAAATTAAAGGACATTTATCTGCTATATATTCGATATTGCTGAGTGTATCGACAAAGCTGACTTATATGGTCCAATGGGAGACCGACTTGCAGGAAACCCTGGATCTGGACGAATGGCATAGGATAGCCGAGACAGCATCTCGTTCGCTCGTCAATACTTCAATAATTGAGGCCAATTATAAGGTTCTACTGAGGTGGTATATGGTGCCGGTCAGACTGGCAACTTTTGTCTCAGGAGCTACCCCGTTGTGCTTTAGAGGATGTGGCCAGATGGGCACCACCTATCATATTTGGTGGACATGCCCAAAGGTCCGGAGGTTTTGGATCAGGGTGTATAATTTAGTTTACTCCCTTACCCAACTAAACCTAACTAAATCAGCTAAGCAAGCACTACTGGGGGGAGGAGATGTGGAAGCCTCCAAGTCTTGCAAGAGGCTCTTGACATTTATTTTTATTTCAGCCAAAATCACTATTGCTAGGAACTGGAAATCGGCAGCTCTACCATTCGATCAGCTTAAAGGCAAATTGTCTTGGTTGATGCTAAACGAACGCTTGACCGCTCTGGCCCAAGATAAAATGAAACTGTTTCATGGAGTTTGGGACCCATGGCTTCGTTACCTAACTAATGACCCGGAGATGTTTACAGCATAGCCTAGGGGATTAGGTTGAGATGTCTGGATGCTGAATCGGGGCTCCTCCCCCCCTCCCTCCCCCATTCCCCCCTCCTCAACTGTCCTTTCCTTACTCTGTCTCCTTCCTTCTATTCTTTGTCACTGTCCTCTTTCCTCTCTTTTGAAATTTGTTTATTGTTTATTTTTGGAGTCAGATCCAGACCTTAGAGGTTTGTGCTGCTCCCTGTTTTCTCAGCTCCTACGGGACCATTGTCAGTCTGATCAGACCTCTGGGCTGCCCACACGGCCGGCTGAGTTGCGCCCCCCCCCGATAGATGGATGGGGGGGCGGCTCATCTGGGTGGACGGTTCAGATATGATCTGCGATGCTAATAGGGGTTAACGGCTCTACGGAGCTTCGGACTACTCCAAGGACCCCTACACTTGGTGATCTTCATTGTGTTACCCCAAATGTTGATTGTGACTGTACAATGTTATGTGGCGACTTTTATACATTTTGTATGACAAAACTTGAATAAAAAGATTGAAACACAAAAGTGTAATAGGTGGTTGAGAAAGGATATGTGCGATTTATGCTTGTAGAACGCCTGAAAGTGCTACTTCAATGTTGGGCCTCTGTATATGGCCAGGCTGTGTAAAAGTCTCACACATGTGGTATCGCTATACTCAGGAGGAGTAGCAGAATGCATTTTGGGGTGTCATTTTTGCTATGTATATGCTATGCGTTAGAAATATCTTATAAATGGACAACTTTGTGTAAAAAAAATGCATTTTCATTTTTTCTCCACATTTTCCAAAACCTTCTGGAAAAAAATGAACCGTTCAAAAGACTCATAATGCTTCATAGATTATACGTTGGGGTGTGTGCTTTCCAAAATGGGGTCATTTTGTGGAAAATTCCATTGTCCTGGTGCTCCAGGGCCTTCAAAAGTGTAATAGGTGGTTGAGAAAGGATATGTGCGATTTATGCTTGTAGAACGCCTGAAAGTGCTACTTCAATGTTGGGCCTCTGTATGTGGCCAGGCTGTGTAAAAGTCTCACACATGTGGTATCGCTACACTCAGGAGGAGTAGCAGAATGTATTTTGGGGTGTAGTTGCAATTATGCATATGCTGTGTGAGAGAAAAAAAACTGTTAATATGACCAGTTTGTGTAAAAAAAAAAAAAAAAAAAAAAAATTAAATTTTCCCAAGAATTGTGGGAAAAAAATACAACTTCAAAAAACTCACCACGCCTCTTAGTAAATACCTTGGACTGTCTACTTTCCAAAAAGGGGTAATTTTGGGGTATTTGTACTTTCCTCGCTTGTTAGTGTCTCAAGAAATGAGATATCCCTTCAGTACATCAGGCGTGATCAGATGTGATACATTTTCAGTGATTGCCACCATACAGTAGTTTGTAGACTCTATAGCTTTCACAAAGACCAAATAATATACACTAATTTGGGTTCATTTTACCAAAGATATGTAGCAGTATACATTTTGGCACAAATTTATGAAGAAAAATTACTTATTTGCAAAATTTTACAATAGAAACTAAAAAAAAGTGTTTTTTTTTAAAAAAAAATTGCTGTTTTTTTGCTTATATCGCAAAAAATAAAAAACCCAGTGGCGATTAAATACCACCGAAAGAAATCTCTATTTGTGAGAAGAAAATGATAAAAATTTTGTTTGGATACAGTGTAGCATGACTAAGTAATTGTCATTCAAAGTGTGAGAGTACTGAAAGCTGAAAATTGGTCTGGGCGGGAAGGTGCATAAGTGCATGGTATTGAAGTGGTTAATGACCAAACCATTTTTTGCAATACGGCACTGCGGCGTCACTTTAAATGACAATTGCCCGGTCATGCAACGTTGTACCCACACAAAATTGACATCATTTTTTCCCACAAATAGAGCTTTCTTTTGGTGCTATTTGATCACCTCTGCAGTTTTTATTTTTTGCGATATAAACAAAAAAAATGTGAACAATTTAAAAGCGCGCGGGAGCCGCCGGTAACAGCACGTTTAACTGAAGCAACGGCACGAGGTGCCAAAACTTCAGTGCGCATGTGCCAATGACTTCGGCACATGCAGACACAGGGGGATATCTCCTAAACCATGCAGGTTTAGGAGATATCCGGGGTAACTACAGGTAAGCCTAAATATAGGCTTACCAGTAGCATAAAGTGTGTTGTAAGGGTTTACAGCCACTTTAAAGTGATGCTAAATCTAAAAATGTTTTTTTTTTTTACCTTAATGCATTCCTTATATTAGGGTAAACAATGTTTTATATTGCTCTGTCTTACCCATTCCCTGTGTGAAGGAGAAGAGAGGGGAGAAGAGATGCAGCGTTGTGCACAGCTGCATCTCTTCTCCCCTCTCTTCCTCTTCACGCAGGAACTCGAACAGCAGCAGGAGCCATTGGCATCACTGATCATTGGGGAAAAATATAACAGGCTGGTTGTACAAAGGTCAGTCGATAGATCAACTTGTGTACAACCAACTAGCCCACGCATGGATCGAAATTCGTTTGGTCCCCCTTGAACCAGCTGAATTTTCTATCCATGTATGGCCAGATTAAAGTGGTTGTAAATCCTTACAAACCACTTTTCACTACAGGCAGAGCCGATCCGCCCTATACGCTCACTACGCAAGCTGCGTAGGGCCCCGCAATCTAGTCAAGGCCTCCGCCTCCCAGGGGCAGCGTAGGCACCCCAAAAAATTCCACTGAGGTATTGCCATAAAATTTGTACATTTAAAGAAAAAATATATTTTATATGAAGTGAATCCTGTCCTGCTTGGCTGTGGACTCTTCTTTGAAGAGGAGGGATACAGCCGCATAAGCCGCTGATAGTTAGTTAGATCCGGCTGAGAGGGGGGCGGATTGATCCAGAGTGTTGTGCAGAGGTGCTACCTTATAAAAGACCCTGTGACAGGTGGTGCTTCTGCATTTGGCGTGCAACTGAAGGGGATGGAGGAAGCAGTCAGTTTAGAGAGAGTGTGAGAGCGTGTGAGCCCAGCCTAGCCCAGCCCAGAAACCTGAAGGTATGTTAAGCTGAGCTGCCTGCTGGCTGTGTTTCTTTACATGGCAGACCGCTGGGGAGGGAGCAGAGTTTCTGTATGCAGAGAGCTGACTGAGTCTGCTGTACTAGTAAGACGTCACATCTGACAAGAGCAGGGGGAGAAGGCGGGTTTCCTGTTGGTCCGTGGAGGAGGAGGAGGAAGCATTTCAAGGCTGGTTGCTGCTGACTTTTCTTTTCATATGGGAGCTGCTGCTGAGTGAGCCTGGAGAGGGGGAGGGGGGAGTGAGACTCTACTTTGCAGCCCTCAGTCTCATTTGATCTATGTCAGCAGTAAGCAGCCTAATCTGGAGTCTGGAGTAAGAGGAATCCTGCCCTGTGAACTATTCTTGGCACTCTGATTTTCCCTGGGCACTGGCACTGCAATCATTAGAATACCACCACCCCCCCCCCCAGATCAGTACCAAAATGATGATCAGGTGTTCCCATTAGAGTGCACCATTACACTGTAACGGGTCACTGTCCTGTGGGCACAGTTCACTGAACTGGCGTGTGTGTGGAAATAAAAAAACACACACACGCACACTCACACTGTGTGTGTGTGTGTTTTTTTATTTATTTTTTAAAGCGGAGTTCCACCCAAATTAGGAACATCCGCTTTATCCACTCCTCGCCCCCTTACATTTGGCATGCAATTTTTTTGGGGGGGTGGGGGCTTCAGTAGGAGTGGGACTTCCTGTCCCACTTCCTCCTTCCGCCCTGGGGTCGCCTAGGCGATACGTCATATCGCCTTGTGGCGGCCCCTCCTTGTAGGCGATCACCTGGGACGTGACAGGTCCCAGGCAATCGCCTGTCCACTCAGAGAGCGCTGCGCCGTTCGCGCATGCGCAGTGAGTGCCCGGCCGTGAAGCCGAAAGCGGTCACAGCAGGGTGCCCACACAATGAATGGAGGCGCCGGCGGAGAAGGGGGGGAGAGGAGCAGAGCTCTGGGCGGCGCAGCGCTGGACAGTGGAACAGGTAAGTGTATGTTTATTAAAAGCCAGCAGCTACACTTTTTGTAGCTGCTGACTGTTAATAAACATAAAAAAAGTCTGGAACTCCCATTTAAACAAGACTTGAATTGAATATTACTTTAACCACTTCAGCTCTGGAAGGTTTACCCCCTTTCTTTTTTTTTTTTCAATATGTCCTTTTTTTCCCCCCACAAATAGCTTTCTTTTGGTGGTATTTGATCACCTCTGTGGTTTTTATTTTTTGCGCTATAAACAAAAAGACAATTTTGAAAAAAAAAATGAATATTTTTCTTTTTGCTATAAAGCATCCAATAAGAAAATGTCAAATCAAATGTCTTCATTAATTTAGGCCAATACAGTATGTATATATATATATATAATTTTACAATTTTTTTTTCTTTTTACTAGTAATGACGGCGATCAGCGACTTAAAGCGGAACTGCGATATTGCAGTGAGCATATTGGACACTGACACTTTTGTGAACCAGTCACATTATTACAATGATCAATGCTAAAAATATGCACTGTTATTGTACTAATGACACTGGCAGGGAAGGGGTTAACTGTTAACTGTGTGTCAATGGCAGATGGTTTACATAGATCACGGGTCAGGTAGAGGGCCCCTTAGCAGAATTTTGCTTAGGGCCCCAGGGAGGTCAGGATCGTCACTGACTACAGGTAAGCCTATAATAAGGCTTACCTGCAACTACCCCGGATATCTCCTAAACCTGCATGTTTTAGGAGATATCCCTTGTATCAGCATGTGCCGACATCATCGGCACATGCGCACTGAAGCAAGGGCTCGTTCGTGCTGTTGCTTCAGCTGATGTGCCGTTACCGGTGGCTTCCGCATGCATGCGCTGGTCAATCACAGCGCCGGAGCCCGCGATACCCGGAAATAACTCCGGGAGACATGTCGCCGGGTAGAGCAGTGTGCCGGGACCACTACGGGGGCTTCGATTTAAGGTGATTATTTCATAATGAGCTAGTATGCTATGCATACCACCATATTTTCCGGTGTATAAGACGACCTTTTACACAAAAAAAACAGCCAAAAAGCGGGGGTCGTCTTAAACGTCGGGTATAAAGCGGGGGTCGTCTAATACGCCAGCCGCCCACTGGATGTCAGCCCTCCGGATGCTCGCTGAGTGTGCGGTAATACTGTAAATATACAGTATACACCGCTGAGCCAATCCAGGCGAGCAATGTATTCTATTAATGAATACAGAGCCTGCTCGGATTGGAGTAACAACCTCTGCCAATCCGAGCAGGCTACATACAGTAGCCTGCTTGGATTGGCTTTGAGAGTCAGAGGCACAGGCTGATGATGTTACAGCCTCTGCCAATCCTAGCAGGCTTTGTATTCATTAATAGAATGCATCGCTCGCTGTGATTGGCTCAGCGCAGTATACTGTATGTATACTGTGAGACAGTATGTTACCGAAGCTACTGAACATACGGTATTACCGCACATCCAGCAGGCTGACAGACTAGTCGGAAGGGGGTCATCTTATACAGGTAGTATAGCACAAAACCAACGTTTTAAATGGAAAATTAGGGGGTTGTCTTATACGCCCAGTCGCCTTAAATGCCGCAAATATGGTAGCTCATAATGTCTTTGTCTTGCAGGGGTTTTTTTTTCAGTGGGTTTACAACCACTTTAAGAAGACACTATGAATATAATAAGTTTAATGAAGCCAGTGGATATCCAGCCAAAGACAAAATACATCCAAGAAGATATATAGTTGCAAGACCTGGAATAACGGTGAGAAGAAAGTGTAGCAAGCATAGTAATACATAGCAATGAAAGGCAATGCATAATATTTGCATTTTTCAGATAAGCATGACAATTTGATCACCTTGATATGCAGTATCTCACAAAAGTGAGTACACCTGCCACATTTTTGTAAATATTTTATTATATCTTTTCATGTGACAACACTGAAGAAATGACACTTTGCTACAATGTAAAGTAGTGAGTGTACAGCTTGTATAACAGTGTAAATTTGCTGTCCCCTCAAAATAACTCAACACACAGCCATTAATGTCTAAACCGCTGGCAACAAAAGTGAATACAACCCCTAAGTGAAAATGTCCAAATTAGGCCCAATTAGCCACTTTTCCTCCCCGATGTCATGTGACTTGTTAGTGTTACAAGGTCTCAGGTGTGAATGGGGAGCAGTTATGTTCAACATGACACCTCATAACAAAGAACTCTCTGAGGATCAGAAAAAAAAAAATTGCTCCAAATAATGATATCCTAGGCTATAAGCCAGAACCCTGAAACTGAGCTGCAGCCCGGTGGCCAAGACCATACAGCGGTTTAACAGGACAGGTTTCACTCAAAACAGGCCTCGCCATGGTCGACCAAAGAGGTTGAGTGCACGTGCTCAGCGTCATATCCAGAGGTTGTCTTTGGGAAATAGACGTATGAGTTATTATTATGTTTACTGCAGTATCTACAGGTGTTTAGTCCATAGTTGTATTAGCCTGTGGTACTGAGCCAGGTTTTGGGAGGTAAGGCTGACCTGTATAAGCTGGGGGACAGTAAATTTCCCAGAGTGCATGCCCGGGGGCAGGAAAAACTACAGCCATTGGTCAAAAACTTCCCCAAATCACCATCTCCATTCAAAACGGGGAGATATTTATTAATTATTTGTTTAATTTGTATTTTTTGGAGAAGGTAGTTACAAATGTTACAGGGCGATCACCATTGCCTCCCATTAATTTAATCTTGGATTTAGTTCTCTTGGAGATCAAATTGTCTCTATTTCTATTGGAGGCAATGGCAATGGCTCTATCTAGATGCCACTGTTGGTAGCCACGATTTCTAAGACATTTAGAAATATTTTGACACTCATCATAGAAGGTGTTCAAGGTGGATCAGTTTCTCCTGGCCCTAATAAATTCTCCAATTGGTATTAAGCGAATAGTGTGGGAGGGGTGACAGCTGGCAGCCGGGAACAGTTGGTTTGCATAAAGTTCTGGTATCAATACTCCCTGTTTCCCGGCTGCCTATAAGTGTAATGTCCAAAAAGTTTATGGTGTCCTTACTATGCTCATGTGTGAATTCAAGATTTAGAGCAGGGATATGCAATTAGCGGGCCTCCAGCTGTTGCAAAACTACAAGTCCCATCATGCCTCTGCCTGTCATGCTCATGGCTGCCAGAGTCTTGCTATGCCTCATGGGATTTGTAGTTTTGCAACAGCTGGAGGTCCGCTAAATGCATATCCCTGATTTAGAGTGTTGTCATTCAAATACGTCACAAATGAACATAGAGCAGCATCTGTATGGTTCCAGATCATGATCAGGTCATCTATATACCTCCCATACCAAAAGATATTAGAGGTATATAGATTGCGGCATGAAAAAAGAAAGCACTTCAACCAATAGCCCATATAGAGGTTGGCCAACAATGGGGAAAGCTTAGCCCCCATCAAATCACCACAGCACTGTAGATAGTATATCCCCTCAAAAACTAACTAATTATGTTCCAGCAAAAATGCCACTGATAAAGAAATTAACTCTTTTAATGGGGGGTTGTATGTGCTATATTTTGATAAATGAAATCCATGTTGACCCAGGAAAAAGAGTCCTGCCAGTGAATGTCACTAATGTGTTTCAGGACTGCAGTTGTATCTTTAATATATCCTGGTAATCTAATTACTAACGGTTGTAGAAATGTATCCACCCACTTACCCAGTCTCTCAAAAAGGGACCCTATACCTGCCACTATGGGGCGCTCTTTAGGTGAAATATCACCCTTATGAATTTTGGGTAGGTGGTGGAATGCTGGAATGATTGGGCTATCCACCAAAAGATGTTCAGCTACTTTATTTGTTAAGACTCCCAGTTCTCGTCCCGTATCCAGCAGATTTTTTAGCTTGTTATTAAAAGCTGGAGTAGGGTCGGAACCAAGTGTGCGATAAGTAAGAGGATTCCTGAGCTGCCTCAGAGCTTCAGATTTGTAATCTCTTTCATTGAGCATGATTACTGCCCCCCCTTTATCCGCTCCTCATATTATAATGTCTTTCCCAGGCTTTAAGTTTAATCAGAGCTTGATTCTCTGCTTTGCTGAAGTTGCTATGAGTGGAAGCTGGAGTGGTAACCATGTAGTGACCCAACGTGTTTTAATAAGCTCTTTCTCAGGGAACAGAGTATCCATTGTAAAAGATTATGCATAAAGGTGCCAATCAGCCTTCAATTAAAAGGAAAAGGTTCAGCCAGCTGGAAAATCGCCCCATCATGTGATGCATCAGATCAATGCAGAAAATAAGTACATGCAGGTGGTGTCTCATGAAACCTGTAAAGGTGCACTGAAAGAAAAAAGAAGGGTTGGGGGGGGTGACCAAACTTATTGTCATAAAATCCTGAAGGAACAGCCCAGCAGCCAAAAAGCAACTGCCAATTGACCTTGTTAATCCTCAACTTTATCATATTTGTACTAAATAGGTGGTATTTGGGGCTGCCAAGGGCCCCATAGAGTCTATAAAGCCTTAAAATGCTATATGCTCTATGTAGCGGCCTCACCCTCTCTCTCTTCTTCAGCGGTTACTCTGGCTCCAGTCTAGGGGTACCTTGAAGGGGAGAGTGAGGTGCGCCACGGCCCATGTCCTCTAGATTACAGCATGTAGAGGTGAAGGCCAGCACCAGATTACCTTCGGGCTGTGTATACGCTCAGAGACAAGTCTGTTCTGCTGATAACCCCCTTTGCTTCCAGTAATTGGAGTACCACACACTGAAAAGGTCCAACACTTATTTATTCCATAACGGCAAACAAATAGTCCTTTGCGAGCAGACAGTTTGAGACCCATAGAACAGTTCAGTATTGGTGGGGAGTAGGTCAAGGCACAATCCTCAAAGAAAACTAAACCGTTGAGGTTTCACCAACGGTTGCTTAGCACAGTGGCTGTAAAACTTACTTTTTGGCTTCAGAGTTTGGCTTCAGAGTCTCTTCCAGCGACTCTAATGAACAGGAACTGGAGTTACCTTCGCTACATTGCAGCCCCTGTCAGGGGGAAGACATCCCTCCAAGAGAGTTACCAGAGGCCCCGTCGTCACCGGATTAATGCTGTACCGGGCTATTCGGAAGGGTTACATTCCCCGGCTTCCTCACCTCAGATGCGGGTCCCAACACCTTAGGGCCCCTCGGACTCCTCCACCCTCGCGGAACCCAGTCAAAGTTACTGGGCCCCAGGCCTTGGCCATAGTACCTCACCCCAGGCTTAAGGTGCCTGGGATGGACTCCATCTCTCGATCGGGCCAGGTCAAGGGCACCTGGGCCTGGAACTCCGGAACGTCAGCACCCAGGCCGAAGGTGCCTGGGTGCGGCCACGTCCTCCAACTCCGAACACACGAACCAACAACGACCCAACCCCGTGGTAAAGGCGTCCGCCCCTTTTATCCCCTCTCCCTTTGCGTCACAGCGGGTTCCCCGCCCCGCTGTACCAGCGCCAGGAAAGAACAAAAAGGGAGCAGTCTTGCGGTGCTGGTTCAACTCCGGCCCAGGGCGACAACGCCACCTGCAGGCCGCAGGGAACCTTGCACCACCAGAGTCCTCCAAGAACCAAAAAAAGGATTCTCAGACTCCCTAAAAATTAGTGCATCCGGGTTGAATAACCCAGATGCTCCCCCCCAAATTTAGATGCCCGCTACACTTATATCTACAGAGACACAGTAGGCTCCATTCACAAAGTGGTATAGAGTAGACATGTGCATTCGTTTTCGTCCGAATGCATTTTCGTCTGAATTTCAGGTATTTTCGTTATCGTTTTAACAAACGAAAACGAAAGCACAGAATCCGAAAACCGAAAGATCCGACATAAACAAATGCTTTATTTTCGTTGCGACAACAGTTCGATATAGATAAGAGATTCGATATGACGCTGACAATAACAATCTGTGTCTATCGAACCTGTGGTCGAATGTGCCTAACCTTAACTCTATTAGTCCAAGATTATTCTACATAGAGAGAAAAGATTTGACATAGAGAGAAAAGATTTGACATTATAGAGAGAAAAGATTTGACATTATAGAGAGAAAAGATCGCTGCTGGAATTGGGTGGGGGAAGTAAAATAAAAATAATGATGATGATGAATGTTATTGGCTGATTGTAACCAAAGAGGAGCAGCAGTAAAATAGCTAGAACTAACTTGACAATTCAACATGAACGACGAAGATTCGACAAAGCATCGAAAAACATACAAACGTCGAATCTGTCATTGAAGGCTTATGGTGTCTGTCGAAAGTTCTAAGAAGATTCGACGGAGCAGCTAAACTGTACGACACCGCAATCGTACATTTCCGATCAAATGTTTGGCCCTTAGGCTATAGAAAAATTCTAATGTTGGTTGACTAGTAATAATAATTAATAAATATAATTATTACTAGTCATACAACATTAGAATTCTACTATAGCTTGTAGGCGGAACATTCGCCTGGAAATGTATGATTGCGGCGTCGTACAGTTTTGCTGCTCTGTCGAATCTTCTTTGAACATTCAACAGACACCATAAGCCTTCAATGACAGATTCGACCTTAATTAATTCAGATTTTCTGACGAATGCAATTTCTAACGAAAAACAAAATAAATAAAGACGAATTTCGGGAGTAACTAAATAAATAAATTTTTCGGACGAAAACGAAATTCGGAAACAAAATATTTCAGTGTGCACATGTCTAGTATAGAGCACATTAAAAAATGCATTAAAATAACACTCAAAAAGTTTTTGGGCATTCACAAAAAAAGTTATTTTATATAGTCATGCGGTATTTTAGTAGTGAAAACATGCAGTAAGCCAATGCCTGACGATTGAATAAAGGAAGATGGTGACACCACAGTAGAGTCAAAATCTTAGGAGTTCTTTATTGTCACCATGCCAGACAAAAACACAGGAACATAGTTGACGTGTTTCACACGAATCACACGTGCTTACTCATAACACAGACATAGCCCAGACTTCAGCTATTTAAGGAATTGCCAAGGTAATTGTCCAGGCAGTGCATGACAAATGGACACAGGTGGTTAAAATCATTAATAAATGAACTAATAATTATAAAACAAAACAAAAGAAAAATGAGAAAGAGGAAAAATATCACCAAGGAGTACATGTAAATGTAAATGGTCATAGCTCCATGTAAATCATAAAAATCCACAGCAGCACATGTTCCAAACTCCATAATATAAAAATTAACCTGAAGGAACAGCCCAGCAGCCAAAAAGCAACTGTCAATTGTCCTCTTTATTCTTCAACTTTATTATATTTGCACTAAATAGGTGGTATTTGAGGCTGCCAAAGGCCCCATAGAGTCTATAAAGTCCTAAAATGGCTTTTAATGGGCTGAAGCTCTCATCAGCTGGACAAAGACACAGTAGGCTCCATTGACAAAGTGGTATAGAGCACCTTTAAAAATGCAGTAAAATAACGCTCAGCACTTTTCAAAAAGTTCTTGGGCATTTACAAAAAACGCTACTAAAATACTGCATGAGTTATTTTACTAAGTCATGCAGTATTTTAGTAGTGAAAAAAAGCGGTATGCCAATTTCCTGTATTAAATAGTGCATTGTTAACTACTTCAGCCCTGGACCATTTGGCTGGTCAAAGACCAGAGCACTTTTTGTAATTCGGCACTGCGTCGATTTAACTGACAATTGCGCGGTCGTGTGACGTTGCTCCCAAACAAAATTGACGTCCTTTTTTTCCCACAAAAAGAGATTTCTTTTGGTGGTATTTTATCACCTCTGCGGGTTTTATTTTTTGCGCTATAAACAAAAGTAGAGCGACAATTTTGAAAAAAAAGCAATATTTTTTACTTTTTGCTATAATAAATATCCCCAAAAAATATATAAAAAAACATTTTTTTTCTCTCAGTTTAGGCCGATATGTATTCTTCTACATATTTTTGGTAAAAAAAAAATCACAATAAGAGTTTATTGATTGGTTCGCGTTCTTCCTCTTTGTGAGACGATCACGGGTATCCCCACGGACATCAAGAGCTTGCGGCTGGCGCGCGTGAGCCCACAATGCCGCTTCTTAAAGGTAATGTATATATATACGTCGATCTGCCCACAGGAGCCATTGTGTCAACGTATATATGCGTGAGCCGGTCCTTAAGCGGTTAAGGAACAGGTGCCGCTAATGAGTCATCACCAGCTGTCAGTGGGATTCCCCGAGGGGTCACCTGGTGATGTCACCAGGTGGAACCCCCCTTAGTTATCTAAAGGAGGAATCCAGCCTGAGCTTGTTTGGCTGAGCTCCTCCTAATGGTCACAGGAGTGCAATTCGTTTTGCACTCCTGTGACCCGTTTTCAGCAGAGAGCGGTCTGAAGTCCATTCTCTGCTGACGTCACCAAGATCAGTCCAGGCACCGGGTCATCCCGACTTCGGTAGTCTATATCCAGCAGGTGCCTGGACTGATGGCAGTCTCAGCCTCTCAGCGAGCCGCTGAAACGGCCACTGCCCACCCCTCCACAGCTCAGCGCTCCAGTGAGCGTGGAGGAGCAGAGAGAACCGAGCCATCGGCGGTGTTCAGTGGCTCGGTTCTCAGTGTAGAAGCGCCGGGGGACAGATGCAGCATCGGACCAATGCTGCACCCACCTAGGTAAGTATGATTATGGGGGGGGGCGTGGCCTGACGCAGCATGTGAGCAGACGTTCCTCTCTGCAGCTCCAAGATCCCTCTGCACAATCCTTCGCAATCCTGCTAACCTGCCAAACCAATCGGCCCAAAACTTTCTCCAGACACCCAAGAGGGACCCTGCTACTCATCCACGGAAGAATTTTGGTGGATGGGAGGAAGAAAAGGGAGAAAACAGCCCCCGGTCAGGATGAATATTACCACTCGGTCCTCCCAAGATGGCCGCCGCTCCACCATGCTACATGTGCCTCTCTCATCTACACCGGAACTCTTCGGTGACGATCTGGACCCCTCACTACCACCATCCCCTGGGGCTTCAGCCCCTTCAATACCCCTGGCCCACCCCGCTCCGAGTGATGACGGTCTCGAGGAGGGGCCGGAACCGGAGCCCACCTTGCTGGATGTTCTCAAAATCCTGAAGGTAAATCATTCTGATATTATGGGGAAGGTGGAGGAACTAAAGCTGGACATTACTATAATGCGCCAGGACATGCATAAGGTCAGGGACCGGGTCGCTGAGACAGAACGCCGCATTAGTGACCTGGAAGACACTGTAGGCCCGGCCCTGCCTGTGCTGAAAACCCATGGCAACAGAATTCAATCGTTGGCAGATAAGATCGACGATTTGGAAAATCGTTTACGTAGGAATAACCTGCGCCTGGTGGGCCTCCCAGAACGGGTCGAGGGTGCAGACCCGGTATCCTTCCTTGAATGCTGGTTTACCCAGGAATTTGGCAAAGACTGCCTGTCCCCATGTTTTGTGATCGAACGGGCCCACAGGGTCCCTGGGAGACCGCTCCCTGCTGGAAACCCCCCTCGCACCATGGTTATCCGTCTCCTAAATTATAGGGACAGGGACGCTATCCTGAGGGCTGCCCGCATAAAGGGAAGCCTGAAAATCAACAACGCATCGGTCTCCCTCTACCCAGATTACTCCCCAGCAGTTCGTGCTGCGAGAGCCAAGTATCAACATGTTAAACAGAAGTTGAGAGAACAGACCATACAATACTCCATGCAATTTCCCACGACGCTGAGAGTCGTCCACCAGGACCAAGTGCACTTTTTTCAGAACCCTGCTACTGCGCTTTCCTGGTATGAATCCCTGTCCAAACCCGGCCGCGCATCTGACCGACCACCTGCAACCTGATCGGGGTATCCCCCCCGCACAGGCTACAAAGCCACTTCATTTTCTTTTTCTCGCCCCAATCGGGGGCTCTTGCTCTTTGTGCCTATGGCAGGTACCTTATTCTACAGCTCGACAAGAGGCTATGGATCTTTAAGGGGAAGATTGGGATGCTGCAGTTGTTTTCCTTTTTCTTTCCCCTTTGGTTTTCTTTTTTTTTTTTTTCTTTTTTTGTTCTCTGATCATTGACTGATCGAAATAGTTTGCTGACTTGCCTGTATTGGCCATGTTCCTAGTGTCTACTAGCAGTTTTGGGACAAAGCCGGCCCCTTGTTCTTGGGGTACGGCAGGGGTAGTAACGAAATCAATGTGGATTTCAACTGGTAATGTATGTGTAATGGTTTGTGTGTTTGCATGGATGGTGGTTGTGTGGATGTGTTCATGGGTACTCCTTTTCTCCTGCTCCCCCCCAGTGTTGGATTGCAGCTGCGCCGGTGACAAGTGTCTGATTTGTATTACCATATATGGGCCCCTTTTTAACCCCCCGCCATGTCTATAATCACATGCATCTCCTGGAATGTCCGGGGGTTAAATTCTAAATTTAAAAGAGCATCCTTATTTGAATTTCTCAAGCCACATAGGCCACAGATACTATGCCTACAGGAGACACATCTCCTAGGCTCCAAAATACTTGCTTTGAAAAAACACTGGGTGTCACAGGGGTATCATTCCACGTACTCAAATTATGCTAGGGGAGTCTCTGTCCTCATAAGGAAGGGACTCCCTTTCTCCTGTGACCAGGTAGTTATTGACCCAATGGGTCGGTACGTTTTTTTACTGTGTAAAATCCACGCCACCCCATTGCTCTTGGTGGTGGTGTATGCCCCCCCCCCTGTCACGGCTGCAATCTTCACTGACTTAAGTTTACAGTTTTCTAAATTGCCGGGTCTGCCTACCCTTGTGCTGGGGGATTTCAATTCTGTCCTGGACCCAGGTCTGGACAGGTTGAGGCCCCTCCAATATGAATCCAAGCTATTTAGCCACTGGTGTGCCTCCTTTGGTTACGTCGACCTTTGGCGGCGTGGCCATCCACTGATAAAAGAATACTCCTGTCAATCCAGAACATATGGTACTCTTTCCAGGCTGGATTATGCCCTGGGAACCTCTGATATGGTCCCTTATGTTAAGTCGGTCGCATACATCTCGCAGACAATCTCAGACCATTCGGCCCTTAAGATAGAGTTGGTGATGGGTCACCGACCCTCTTTTCGGCAGTGGAGGCTCAGCCCTTGCTGGATCTCCACCCCCGAAATACAGGACCCGGTGGGACAGGACATGTCCCACTTTTGGGCGGATAATGAAGGATCTGCCTCCCCTGGCCCCACATGGGACGCCTTTAAGGCGACTGTGCGGGGTTCATACATCTCTAACACTACCAGACATAAAAAAACCTCCAGGCCACTCTTTTAGCCCTAGAGTCCTCCTTGGAGATTGCGAGGGCCCAGTATTCTGCGTCCCCCACCCCGGACTCCCACGGGGTCCTGGTGGGGGCGCATAGGGCCCTGGACCTCCACAGGGTGGATGTAACGCAGAAACAACAGAGATATCTGACGGCCAGGCTGCTTGAACACAGTGGGAAAAATGGCAAGATGTTGGCATATCTCTCCCGCATGGACTGTGTTGATAGGACTATTCCGCAAATCCAGGTGCCGGATGGCTCCATCGCTTCAGACCCTAGGACCATTAATCTAACTTTTAAATCCTTCTATGAGGACCTATATTCGTCCCAGCCCTCTCCACCTGAATGGGAAACTATGGGTTTCTTCGAGTCTCTCCGGTTCCCTGTACTGGAGGACTCACACAGATCCATCTTAAATGAACCTTTGACGGTAGAAGAAATTACCACTGCCATATACTCACTCCCCCCGAACAAAACTCCTGGATTGGACGGTTTGCCCGCTGAATGGTACAAACACTATGCTGGGGACTTGGCACAGAGGTTGCACTCTCAGTTTGGGCAGGCAATGGAGGAGGGCGTTCTCCCCTCCTCCATGTGTGAGGCCCTGATTGTGGTGATCCCCAAGCCTGATAAAGATCCAACGCTATGTGGCTCATACCGTCCAATCTCCTTACTCAATAGCGATGTTAAGATACTGGCCAAGGTACTGGCAGTGAGACTACAAAAGATTATCCTACACCTTATCCATAGGGACCAAACTGGATTCATGCCTGGAAAGAGTACATATGACAACATTAGACGATTGTTCATACATATCCATAGAGCTGACACTGAGCATAAAAGTGGCCTGGTGTTGTCCCTGGATGTGATGAAGGCCTTTGATACTGTGAAATGGACCTTTTTGTGGGAAGTCATGCACCGAATGGGTTTTAGTCACCAATTTATAAAATGGGTTCGCCTGCTATATATCAATCCCAGGGCAAGAATATGTACTAACAAGGATGTATCGGATGTCTTTTCTTTACACAGGGGAACACGGCAGGGCTGCCCGCTCTCGCCACTCCTGTTCGCACTTGCCATAGAGCCTTTGGCTCTGGCGGTGCGACAGACGGCGTCGGTGGGCGGCATATGTTATGGTAATCTTACAGAGAAGATCTCATTATATGCTGATGACGCATTAATATACCTTGATGGCACAGAACAGTCCTTTAAATCTTTAATGGAAGTGGTGGAGGAGTTCGGGAGGGTCTCGGGACTAAAGGTGGGCTGGGACAAGTCTGTTGCTTTTCCCATAGGCCCCAAACAGGATTATACTTACTTATCTCACTCTAACCTGTCAGTCAGATCCACATTTAAATATTTGGGCATTCACATTAATGCAGACCTGGCCCTCTTTGAATCTCTTAACATTGCCCCAGTTGTTACACACATGGAGACCAGGTTGCAAACTTGGGCCTCATTACCTTTGAATTTGATAGGGCGGGTGAACATATTTAAAATGATATACCTACCTAATTTTTTATATGCCTTTAGGGCATCCCCTATTTTTCTCTACAAAAAGCTCTTCAAAAGAATAGACTCGTTATTATCCTCCTTCCTATGGCAGGGGACCAATCCCAGAATAGCGAAGGCTTCCCTCCAGGCCTCTAAGGGTGATGGGGGACTGGCCTGCCCCAACTTGCGACACTATTTTATAGCAGCCCAATTAACCTATGTCTATGAATGGTTCCAGGGGGCCTCCGCATCCTGCTCTACCTATCTACTGCAGGCACTTGCTGGCCTAGAGACCCCATTGGTAGATATTATGCATAGATCTTTACCAAAACGATGCTCCCGCGGCTCCCCGATAGAAGTGAGTTGGTTGGCCTGGCATGAAGGGAATAAGACGATTTCAGAATTGGGGGGGTCTCACCAAAAACCCCCCTATGGCATAACCCCAATCTTCTGGAGCTCATGGGTCACCCCGATGCATTGTGGTGGACACGGCTGGGCATTACCCACGCTGCCCACATTTTTCTCAATGGTGAATTTATCTCTTTTGAAGTCCTAAAAGCTACAAGTGGATTATCAAATAAATTCTATTTTAAATATCTTCTCATACGACACGCTGTCCGTGCGCAGTTTCATGGCCTGACTCTTGAGCTCGCTGAATCCCCGCTTGAGGCATTGATGTCGTGTTCTGGCATTACGAAATTAGCCACGACCATTTACTCCCGACTGCAGACGGGTGGGAGTTCTCCCTTCCGTGCTGCACAGCGGAAGTGGATGGTCGACATCCCTGGGCTTTCAGAGGAGGGGTGGGAGGAGGCCTCTGGGGCCTGTTTCTTGGATATTGTTGGGTCTAACGACCAATATATACAGTTCAAATTTATTCATCAACTGCATTACACGCCGGCCCGTCTGGCTCGCATGGGTTATGTTTCAGGGGCCCTCTGCCCTAGATGTAATTGCACCAATGCTGGTTATGTACACATGTTTTGGTCCTGCCCGGCCCTCTTGGGGTTCTGGGTGGACCTATTCTCTTTTTTTGAAAACAATCTATGCCTAGTGACCCCCCACACTGTTGAAGTGGGGCTCCTGGGCATCCTTAATGACCACATACCCAGAACCCACGAACGGACCCTAGTCCGCTTGATACTCTTTTATGGCAGAAAACTGATATTACTACAATGGAAGTGTGAATCTGCTCCCAACATCCAACTGCTGTACCGCATGATAAACAAAGTCGTACCAACCTTTAAACTAATCTATAAAGGAAGGGCCTGTATACAGAAATTCTACAAGATCTGGCAACCTTGGCTGGATATAGACAGCTCCTTTTGGAAGGATACCCCTCTGTCTCAGCAGTAGTGGGCCCTGATTCAGCCCCTCCTGTTTGATGGGGGGGGGAGAACTACCTCCTATCCTAAATAAAGAAGCTGGGGACATGAAACATATCCCACATAAATGTGGGGGGGGGGAGTAGGAGGAGTGCCCCCACCCAGCTGTAGTTTCGGCTGGGGAAATGGGTGGAAGTGCTGGGTGAATGGGTATGAGTGTTGTGTGAGTGAATGCAAGCACTTAAGTATTACTGAATAAGGATAACCGAATGAGTCCTGTGAAAATCACAGTTAAATACTCTCGAAACACCTTTGGTATTAGGGTTTTGTGTTTCTTTTTTTTTTTTTTTCTTCTCCTCCGTTGAGGAACTGGGACACCTATGTGGCCATGTGGCCACAAGCTGTAGGCCTTATTAGGCTTGAATGTTATTTCGAGACTATATTGTTTATGCTCCCGCTTCACGGTGTAATACTGGTATATTGCTACTGAATACAAGAAAATAATGTGTAAGCGTGTATGTTGATATGCTCTGTAATTTTTCTCTGTTCAATGGAAAAATCAATAAACATAAATTTAAAAAAAAAAAAAAGTATGATTATGGGAAAAAAGCCAAACCCATACTTCTCCTTTAAGAACTATCAGATGGTGGAGCTGGAAGACGTAGGGAGCCTTTGTCGGGAGCGGGTCGGCGGTGGCAGCGGATATCATGAAGGACGATGGATCTATATCGGGGAAAACGTTTTATTTTTGATTTTATAATAAAGGACTTGTCTAAAGCTGCCTACTGTCTTTTTTTTTCACTACACTTTTTTTTTTTGGTACCCCCTACACATTCATATGAGGAAGGCCGGATTCCGATAAGCCCCCGCACCTGCAGACACTCACAACCACCGGCCAGGGTTGTGGGGAAGAGGCCCTTGTCCCCATGATGAGGGCATGTGGCCTGATATGTTTGGGGGGGGGACACTCGCTCATCCGCTCCCTTTCCTGACCTGCCGATCTGCATGCTCGGATAAGGGTCTGGTTTGGATTATGGGGGGGACCCCAGGGTTTTTTTTTCCTATTTTTTTATTAATGGCAAAAAAAAAATTTTGTACATTCAACTGTAAGCAGGGAACCCCACTGACAAATGATGACTCATCGGTTGTTAAAGACTTGGCGTCCGCCCGCTCCTTAACCTCTTCCTTACTGGGCACTTAAACCCTGCTCCTGCCCAGACCAATTTTCAGCTTTCAGTGCTGACGCACTTTGAATGACAATAACGCGGTCATACAACACTGTACCCAAATTACATTTTTATTATTTTTTTCACACAAATAGAGCTTCCTTTTGGTGGTATTTAATCACCGCTGGGGTTTTTATTTTTTGCTAAACAAACAAAAAAACATGGAAATTTGTATTTTATTTTTTAAATCATGTTTCATAGTTTGTTATAAAATTTTGCAAACAGGTAATTTTTCTCCTTCATTGATATGCGCTGATGAGGCGGCACTTGTGGGAACTGATAGGCTGCACTGGTGGGCACTGATAGGCACAGATAAGGCAGCACTGATGGGCACAGACAAGGCGGAACTGATGGGAACAGATAAGGCGGCACTGATGGGGGCACTGATGGATGGCACTGATGGGGGGCACTGATGGGCACTGATAGGTGGCACTGATGGGTGGCACGGATGGGGGCACTGGTGGCACTGATGGGCACTGATAGGTGGCACTGATGGGCACTGGTAGGTGACACTGATGAGCACTGGTAGTGGACACTGATGAGCACTGGTAGTGGACACTAATGGGTGGCACTGGTAGGTGACACTGATGGGTGGCACTATGGGCTCTGATGAGTGGCACTGTGGGCACTGATAGGTGGCGCTGGTGGTCACTGGTAGGCAGCACTGTATTGCACTGGCAGGTGGCACAGATGAGCATCGGTCCCGGTCTCCTCTGACAGCCGCTGGTGATCGGCAATTTTTTTTCTCCTCACGCTATCAGCGTGAGGAGAAAAAATTGCCGATTACCGGCTCTGTTTACATCACATGATCAGCTGTCATTGGCTGACAGCTGATCACGTGGTAAGGGGTCCGATCTGTAATCAGCCGAGTCTCATTGACTCGCTGATCACAGAGTGCATCGCGTGCACCCTGCAGGGGGCACGCAGGCCGCTTGAGCACGGGAGGACGCCCTCCCGGCAATTCAGGTCCACACTGCAGCCGTCTTTTGGCTATAGCGCGGATCTGAAGTGGTTAACAACCATGTTGTTTACAAACAGTATACATTCCATCAATACTGCATGCCTCGATTACTACTTAAAGCGGAGTTCCACACAAAAATGGAACTTTGGCTTTTTGGAATCCTCCCCCCCCTCCAGTGTCGCACTTGGCCCCCTTAAGGGGGGAGGAGGGAGCAGATACCTGTGTAATCCAGGTATTTGCTCCCACTTCCAGGCATAGATCACCGCGGTGACCTACGCCACGTCCGGCGCCTACTCTGTCCCCCCCCGCTGTCTTCTGGGAGACACACAGGTCCCAGAAGACAGCAGGCACCAGTGGGATCGCGGCAGTGCGACTCGCGCATGCGTAGTAGGGAACCAGGAAGATGACGGTGCCTCCACCCGAGAGCAGAGGGACAGATCAGCTTCAGGTGCCGACATCGTGGGCACCAAGGACAGGTAAGTGTCCATATATTAAAAGTCAGCAGCTGCAGTATTTGTAGCTGCTGAAGTCGAGGGACTTGAGGGCATGTGGCCTAGTACGGTTCAGGAGGAGGGGCGCTATAAACAAAAGTAGAGCGACAATTTTGAAAAAAAAGCAATATTTTTTACTTTTTGCTATAATAAATATCCCCAAAAAATATATAAAAAAACATTTTTTTCTCTCAGTTTAGGCCGATATGTATTCTTCTACATATTTTTGGTAAAAAAAAAATCACAATAAGAGTTTATTGATTGGTTCGCGTTCTTCCTCTTTGTGAGACGATCACGGGTATCCCCGCGGACATCAAGAGCTTGCGGCTGGCGCGCGTGAGCCCACAATGCCGCTTCTTAAAGGTAATGTATACATATACGTCGATCTGCCCACAGGAGCCATTGTGTCAACGTATATATGCGTGAGCCGGTCCTTAAGCGGTTAAGGAACAGGTGCCGCTAATGAGTCATCACCAGCTGTCAGTGGGATTCCCCGAGGGGTCACCTGGTGATGTCACCAGGTGGAACCCCCCTTAGTTATCTAAAGGAGGAATCCAGCCTGAGCTTGTTTGGCTGAGCTCCTCCTAATGGTCACAGGAGTGCAATTTGTTTTGCACTCCTGTGACCCGTTTTCAGCAGAGAGCGGTCTGAAGTCCATTCTCTGCTGACGTCACCAAGATCAGTCCAGGCACCGGGTCATCCCGACTTCGGTAGTCTAGATCCAGCAGGTGCCTGGACTGATGGCAGTCTCAGCCTCTCAGCGAGCCGCTGAAACAGCCACTGCCCACCCCTCCAGAGCTCAGCGCTCCAGTGAGCGTGGAGGAGCAGAGAGAACCGAGCCATCGGCGGTGTTCAGTGGCTCAGTTCTCAGTGTAGAAGCGCCGGGGGACAGATGCAGCATCGGACCAATGCTGCACCCACCTAGGTAAGTATGATTATGGGAAAAAAGCCAAACCCATACTTCTCCTTTAAGAACTATCAGATGGTGGAGCTGGAAGACGTAGGGAGCCTTTGTCGGGAGCGGGTCGGTGGTGGCAGCGGATATCATGAAGGACGATGGATCTATATCGGGGAAAACGTTTTATTTTTGATTTTATAATAAAGGACTTGTCTAAAGCTGCCTACTGTCTTTTTTTTTCACTACACTTTTTTTTTTTGGTACCCCCTACACATTCATATGAGGAAGGCCGGATTCCGATAAGCCCCCGCACCTGCAGACACTCACAACCACCGGCCAGGGTTGTGGGGAAGAGGCCCTTGTCCCCATGATGAGGGCATGTGGCCTGATATGTTTGGGGGGGGACACTCGCTCATCCGCTCCCTTTCCTGACCTGCCGATCTGCATGCTCGGATAAGGGTCTGGTTTGGATTATGGGGGGGACCCCAGGGTTTTTTTTTCCTATTTTTTTATTAATGGCAAAAAAAAAATTTTGTACATTCAACTGTAAGCAGGGAACCCCACTGACAAATGATGACTCATCGGTTGTTAAAGACTTGGCGTCCGCCCGCTCCTTAACCTCTTCCTTACTGGGCACTTAAACCCTGCTCCTGCCCAGACCAATTTTCAGCTTTCAGTGCTGACGCACTTTGAATGACAATAACGCGGTCATACAACACTGTACCCAAATTACATTTTTATTATTTTTTTCACACAAATAGAGCTTCCTTTTGGTGGTATTTAATCACCGCTGGGGTTTTTATTTTTTGCTAAACAAACAAAAAAACATGGAAATTTGTATTTTATTTTTTAAATCATGTTTCATAGTTTGTTATAAAATTTTGCAAACAGGTAATTTTTCTCCTTCATTGATATGCGCTGATGAGGCGGCACTTGTGGGAACTGATAGGCTGCACTGGTGGGCACTGATAGGCACAGATAAGGCAGCACTGATGGGCACAGACAAGGCGGAACTGATGGGAACAGATAAGGCGGCACTGATGGGGGCACTGATGGATGGCACTGATGGGGGGCACTGATGGGCACTGATAGGTGGCACTGATGGGTGGCACGGATGGGGGCACTGGTGGCACTGATGGGCACTGATAGGTGGCACTGATGGGCACTGGTAGGTGACACTGATGAGCACTGGTAGTGGACACTGATGAGCACTGGTAGTGGACACTAATGGGTGGCACTGGTAGGTGACACTGATGGGTGGCACTATGGGCTCTGATGAGTGGCACTGTGGGCACTGATAGGTGGCGCTGGTGGTCACTGGTAGGCAGCACTGTATTGCACTGGCAGGTGGCACAGATGAGCATCGGTCCCGGTCTCCTCTGACAGCCGCTGGTGATCGGCAATTTTTTTTCTCCTCACGCTATCAGCGTGAGGAGAAAAAATTGCCGATTACCGGCTCTGTTTACATCACATGATCAGCTGTCATTGGCTGACAGCTGATCACGTGGTAAGGGGTCCGATCTGTAATCAGCCGAGTCTCATTGACTCGCTGATCACAGAGTGCATCGCGTGCACCCTGCAGGGGGCACGCAGGCCGCTTGAGCACGGGAGGACGCCCTCCCGGCAATTCAGGTCCACACTGCAGCCGTCTTTTGGCTATAGCGCGGATCTGAAGTGGTTAACAACCATGTTGTTTACAAACAGTATACATTCCATCAATACTGCATGCCTCGATTACTACTTAAAGCGGAGTTCCACACAAAAATGGAACTTTGGCTTTTTGGAATCCTCCCCCCCCTCCAGTGTCGCACTTGGCCCCCTTAAGGGGGGAGGAGGGAGCAGATACCTGTGTAATCCAGGTATTTGCTCCCACTTCCAGGCATAGATCACCGCGGTGACCTACGCCACGTCCGGCGCCTACTCTGTCCCCCCCCGCTGTCTTCTGGGAGACACACAGGTCCCAGAAGACAGCAGGCACCAGTGGGATCGCGGCAGTGCGACTCGCGCATGCGTAGTAGGGAACCAGGAAGATGACGGTGCCTCCACCCGAGAGCAGAGGGACAGATCAGCTTCAGGTGCCGACATCGTGGGCACCAAGGACAGGTAAGTGTCCATATATTAAAAGTCAGCAGCTGCAGTATTTGTAGCTGCTGAAGTCGAGGGACTTGAGGGCATGTGGCCTAGTACGGTTCAGGAGGAGGGGCGCTATAAACAAAAGTAGAGCGACAATTTTGAAAAAAAAGCAATATTTTTTACTTTTTGCTATAATAAATATCCCCAAAAAATATATAAAAAAAAATTTTTTTCTCTCAGTTTAGGCCGATATGTATTCTTCTACATATTTTTGGTAAAAAAAAAATCACAATAAGAGTTTATTGATTGGTTCGCGTTCTTCCTCTTTGTGAGACGATCACGGGTATCCCCGCGGACATCAAGAGCTTGCGGCTGGCGCGCGTGAGCCCACAATGCCGCTTCTTAAAGGTAATGTATACATATACGTCGATCTGCCCACAGGAGCCATTGTGTCAACGTATATATGCGTGAGCCGGTCCTTAAGCGGTTAAGGAACAGGTGCCGCTAATGAGTCATCACCAGCTGTCAGTGGGATTCCCCGAGGGGTCACCTGGTGATGTCACCAGGTGGAACCCCCCTTAGTTATCTAAAGGAGGAATCCAGCCTGAGCTTGTTTGGCTGAGCTCCTCCTAATGGTCACAGGAGTGCAATTTGTTTTGCACTCCTGTGACCCGTTTTCAGCAGAGAGCGGTCTGAAGTCCATTCTCTGCTGACGTCACCAAGATCAGTCCAGGCACCGGGTCATCCCGACTTCGGTAGTCTAGATCCAGCAGGTGCCTGGACTGATGGCAGTCTCAGCCTCTCAGCGAGCCGCTGAAACAGCCACTGCCCACCCCTCCAGAGCTCAGCGCTCCAGTGAGCGTGGAGGAGCAGAGAGAACCGAGCCATCGGCGGTGTTCAGTGGCTCAGTTCTCAGTGTAGAAGCGCCGGGGGACAGATGCAGCATCGGACCAATGCTGCACCCACCTAGGTAAGTATGATTATGGGAAAAAAGCCAAACCCATACTTCTCCTTTAAGAACTATCAGATGGTGGAGCTGGAAGACGTAGGGAGCCTTTGTCGGGAGCGGGTCGGTGGTGGCAGCGGATATCATGAAGGACGATGGATCTATATCGGGGAAAACGTTTTATTTTTGATTTTATAATAAAGGACTTGTCTAAAGCTGCCTACTGTCTTTTTTTTTCACTACACTTTTTTTTTTTGGTACCCCCTACACATTCATATGAGGAAGGCCGGATTCCGATAAGCCCCCGCACCTGCAGACACTCACAACCACCGGCCAGGGTTGTGGGGAAGAGGCCCTTGTCCCCATGATGAGGGCATGTGGCCTGATATGTTTGGGGGGGGACACTCGCTCATCCGCTCCCTTTCCTGACCTGCCGATCTGCATGCTCGGATAAGGGTCTGGTTTGGATTATGGGGGGGACCCCAGGGTTTTTTTTTCCTATTTTTTTATTAATGGCAAAAAAAAAATTTTGTACATTCAACTGTAAGCAGGGAACCCCACTGACGAATGATGACTCATCGGTTGTTAAAGACTTGGCGTCCGCCCGCTCCTTAACCTCTTCCTTACTGGGCACTTAAACCCTGCTCCTGCCCAGACCAATTTTCAGCTTTCAGTGCTGACGCACTTTGAATGACAATAACGCGGTCATACAACACTGTACCCAAATTACATTTTTATTATTTTTTTCACACAAATAGAGCTTCCTTTTGGTGGTATTTAATCACCGCTGGGGTTTTTATTTTTTGCTAAACAAACAAAAAAACATGGAAATTTGTATTTTATTTTTTAAATCATGTTTCATAGTTTGTTATAAAATTTTGCAAACAGGTAATTTTTCTCCTTCATTGATATGCGCTGATGAGGCGGCACTTGTGGGAACTGATAGGCTGCACTGGTGGGCACTGATAGGCACAGATAAGGCAGCACTGATGGGCACAGACAAGGCGGAACTGATGGGAACAGATAAGGCGGCACTGATGGGGGCACTGATGGGTGGCACTGATGGGGGGCACTGATGGGCACTGATAGGTGGCACTGATGGGTGGCACGGATGGGGGCACTGGTGGCACTGATGGGCACTGATAGGTGGCACTGATGGGCACTGGTAGGTGACACTGATGAGCACTGGTAGTGGACACTGATGAGCACTGGTAGTGGACACTAATGGGTGGCACTGGTAGGTGACACTGATGGATGGCACTATGGGCTCTGATGGGTGGCACTGTGGGCACTGATAGGTGGCGCTGGTGGTCACTGGTAGGCAGCACTGTATTGCACTGGCAGGTGGCACAGATGAGCATCGGTCCCGGTCTCCTCTGACAGCCGCTGGTGATCGGCAATTTTTTTTCTCCTCACGCTATCAGCGTGAGGAGAAAAAATTGCCGATTACCGGCTCTGTTTACATCACATGATCAGCTGTCATTGGCTGACAGCTGATCACGTGGTAAGGGGTCCGATCTGTAATCAGCCGAGTCTCATTGACTCGCTGATCACAGAGTGCATCGCGTGCACCCTGCAGGGGGCACGCAGGCCGCTTGAGCATGGGAGGACGCCCTCCCGGCAATTCAGGTCCACACTGCAGCCGTCTTTTGGCTATAGCGCGGATCTGAAGTGGTTAACAACCATGTTGTTTACAAACAGTATACATTCCATCAATACTGCATGCCTCGATTACTACTTAAAGCGGAGTTCCACACAAAAATGGAACTTTGGCTTTTTGGAATCCTCCCCCCCCTCCAGTGTCGCACTTGGCCCCCTTAAGGGGGGAGGAGGGAGCAGATACCTGTGTAATCCAGGTATTTGCTCCCACTTCCAGGCATAGATCACCGCGGTGACCTACGCCACGTCCGGCGCCTACTCTGTCCCCCCCGCTGTCTTCTGGGAGACACACAGGTCCCAGAAGACAGCAGGCACCAGTGGGATCGCGGCAGTGCGACTCGCGCATGCGTAGTAGGGAACCAGGAAGATGACGGTGCCTCCACCCGAGAGCAGAGGGACAGATCGGCTTCAGGTGCCGACATCGTGGGCACCAAGGACAGGTAAGTGTCCATATATTAAAAGTCAGCAGCTGCAGTATTTGTAGCTGCTGAAGTCGAGGGCATGTGGCCTAGTACGGTTCAGGAGGGGGGGCGCTCTCTCGTCCCCCCTCTTTTCCTGCGGCCTGCCAGGTTGCGTGCTCGGATAAGGGTCTGGTATGGATTTTTGGGGGGACTCCACGCCATTTTTTTTTAATTTGGGGTGGAGTTCCCCTTAAAATCCATGCCAGATCTGAAGGGCCTGGTATGGATATTTGGGGGGAACCGCACGCATTTTTTTTTAAAATTTGCGGCGGGGTTCCCCTTAATATCCATACCAGACCTGAAGGGCCTGGTAATTGAATTTGGGGGGACCCCCACGCTTTTTTTTTCTTTTTTATCAATGACTTTTCTATGTATTGCCGGGAGCCGACAATTCATTAATAGCCACGAGTGAGTTTTAAATGACTTTTTTTCCTTCAGAAATGACATTTTATGCAGGGACAGTTCTAAGCACGGGAAACAAGCGCCACTTTACATGCATATCATACACACCCCCCAGGTACGAAATTTAAAGGAAAATTTCACTTTTATTGTTTCACTTTAAGCATTATTAAAATCACTGCTCCGAAAAAAACGTAAATTTGTAAAACTTTTTTTTGCATTGATACATGTCCCCTGGGGCAGGACCCGGGTCCCCAAACACTTTTTATGACAATAACTTGCATATAAGCCTTTATAATTAGCACTTTAGATTTCTCCCATAGACTTTTCGAATTTGCCGCGAACACCCCAATTTGTTCGCTGTTCGGCGAACTGGCGAACAGGCAATGTTCGAGTCGAACATGAGTTCAACTCGAACTCGAAGCTCATCCCTAGTCGTCTGTATGCTTACCTATTCAGGGATACCCGCGCATGCTCAATGAGACTTCGACACATGCGCGGTAGCATACAAGGGTAGTGTAGGGTGTAGCAAGATGGTGGCGACGGCATCGAATGCGACGAGCGCCGGCTCGTCGTAGTCAATGACGTCACCGCATTCTTGCCATTCAAAAGAACAGCTGTTCTTTTGAATGCCACGTTTGTACACAGGGCTTGGCAAGACAAGCTTGCCAGGAATCCCGTCGAGAAAACCAACGTTTTTTTTTCAACAGGATTCCCGCCCGTGTGTACGAGGCTTAAAAGTCATATCATGTTTAATTCATCAAGGAATGCAACTTGCTACTGTTGTTATGACAGTATTTTCTTATGAGGCCCCCTTATTAGGACACTGTTCACCCTAGCTGGCTAGCTTCCCCTCTGACATACATTTTAGATTTTTGCTATTATGGTGTGTATTCTACCTTTAAAGTGGTTGTAAACCCTCGTGTTTTTTCACCTAAGGCCCCTTTCACACGGGACGGATCCGTGAGGATCCGCTATGCTCCGCTGATCCCCGCTGAACCGGCGGATGACAGGGCGGTCCCCGCACACTGTGCAGGGACCGCCCTGTCAGATCTCTGCTCTCCCCTATGGGGGGATCGGCTGAACATGGACCGTCTGTCCGTGTTCATCCGATCCGCTCTGCAGACAAATAGAAAAATAGGATTTTCCTCCGTCTGCAGAATCGGGGGATTGCGGACACGGAGGAGATCGGGTGTCAGCGGATGTTCATTCGCTGACACCCGCGATCTCATAGGGACCATTGTATGTCCCTTTTTCATCCATAAACGGATGGATGAAAAAGCGGACATACAGTCCGCTAGTGTGAAAGGGGCCTTAATGCATCCTATGCAGTAAGGTGAAAAAACACCTTGCACTGTCTGGCCCCCCAGCCCCCCCGTTTTACTTACCTGAGCCCCAAATTTCCGTGGGCGCGATCCCGCGTCGCTCTCTCCATGGCTTCTCAGCTCTTCATTGGATTGATTGATAGCAGTGCAGCCATTGGCTCCCACTGCTGTCAATCAAATCCAATGACACAGCCGCCTGGGGGCGGGGTCGAGGGACCCCATAAGAGGATGATCGAGGCCACCCTGTGCAAAAAATATGTAACCTTTAATATCACTTTAAATCATCTAGTAATGTTTTATCTATTCACATTATGTTTGAGAGAGCTTCCCTATATACTGTATACACTCTCCCCGGATATATATATATATATATATATATATATATATTTTGCATTTAAAATCTGTTTTGAGTATACTATCTTTGCTCCCTCATTTCCTCTGTTTTAGCCCTGTCTATGCCTCCCATGTCCACCCTGGGGGAGATCTTTGGGTGCTCTAATTTATGGCTTCCCACTTTGTTGTTTACTATTGTGGTAAGTTGGTGCCACCCACCACTGAATTTTCTATAGTGTATTACATTGTTTGTAACATGTACAATTTTTTTTTTTGTGGTCAATTTTTATTTGTATCTTTATTTGTATCTTGTTATAGACAATCTACAGTACAGGCTCACTCAAGTGATGTCGCAAAACATGTAAAGGGTCTACCGCATATCGTTTCCCATCTCTATTCCTACTTGGAAGCTATAGTCTAATGTTGGATGCTATTTAACCACTTAACGACCGCTCACTGTATATATACGTCGGCAGAATGGCACCGACAGGCACAATCACGTAGAGTGTACGTGATCGCCTTTGTACAGTTGGGGGGTCCGATCGGACCCCCCTCCTATACAGTGAGCGGCCGTTAATCGTTGGGGAGCGATCAGAGATGAGGGGGTGACCATTCGATTTCGGCCACCCCCTCGCGATCGCTCCCGGCCAATGAAAATGCTTCCTCCGCCATGTGATGTAAACACAGGCAGGAGGAAGTGATGTCATCTCCCTCGCGGCGGTCTTTTCGATTCCGGCGCCGAGGAGAGAGGAAGCAGGTTAGTGCACCAACAGTCCACTGACACTTAGGTACACATAAGCACACATTTCACCCCCCAGTCACCCCCAGATCACCCCCCAGGTCACCCCCCAGCCCCCAATCACAGTGTCACTGATTGCAGTGATCATTTATTTTACTGATCACTGCATTTAGTGTCATCTGTGATAGTAAAAAGTTGCAGGGCAGTTAGGTTTAGGCCCCTTTAGGTCCAGGGTAGCCCCCTAACCCCCCCTAATAAAGGTTTAACCCCTTGATCGCCCCCCAGGTAACCCTTTCACCCCCTAACGCCAGCGTCACTAAGCGATCATATTTTCGATCGCTGTATTTAGTGCCGGTGGTGCCCTAGATAGCCAGTTATTTATTTTTAGTTTCGCCGCAGGTTTTTAGAGCGTCAGGTACCCCCATATATTATTTTAACCCCCTGATTGCCCCTAGAGTTAACCCTTTCACCAGTGATCACCGTATAAGCGTCACTGGTGACACTGGTTACCCAGTTAATTATTTAGTTATTTAGGTAACCCGTCAGGTTTTTATATAGCGTCGGGTACCCCCATATTTAACCTAATAAAGGTTTTAACCCCTTGATTGCCCCTAGTTAACCCTTTCACCAGTGATCACCATATAAAGGTTACGGGTGACACTGGTTGGTTAGTTTGCTTTTTATAGCATCAGGGCACCCGCCGTATATAACCCAATAAAGGTTTAACCCCCTGATCGCCCGGCGGGTGAGATCAATTAGGTTTTAGCGCCAGAGAGGGTCTGCGTCGCCCCAGGCAGCGTTAGGTTAGTGCCAGTAACGCTAACACCCACGCGCAAAGCATACATCTCCCTTAGTGGTATAGTATCTGATCAGATCTATACTAGCGTCCCCAGCGGTTTAGGGTTCCCAAAAACGCAGTGTTAGCGTAATCAGCCCAGATACCTGCTAGTACCTGCGTTTAGCCCCTCCGCCCAGCCCAGCCCACCCAAGTGCAGTATCGATCGATCACTGTCACTTACCAAACACAAAACACATAACTGCAGCGTTCGCAGAGACAGTCCTGATCCCTGCGACCGCTAACAGTTTTTTTTGTAGCGTTTGATATATTTGCTGACGACAGTCGGGTGCTTTTTTTCCTGTGAATCTTACTAGTGTACCCCTAAATTTAGAGCCCAAAATGGCAAGTCGAAGGTACACTAGTAAAAAGGCCTACGAGATTCTGAGCATGACAGATAGTGAAGAGGAGGTCACGTATCTGTCAGATTCAGGCTCAGAATATCTTCCCGTAGAAGACTGTGACGTCAGCGGCCCCACGTCAGATAGCTCTGACGACGAAGTTGAGGTCCCTGCTAAGGTCAGGCGTACCCGATCCCGATCTTCTGAGGTTGTTGAGGAGCAAGAACCGCAGGGCTCTCGTATCATGGAGCAGAGGAGTACTAGCGCCGCTATTCCTTCTGGTGAATTGGCAAGCACCAGCGGCCTAGTACAGCCTGGGCGTACATCCAGCACTGCAGTATCACGTGGTGACGTGGCGAGTCCCATAAGTGCAGTTCAAGCTGGCGAGGTGGCAAGCACAAGAAGTGTCCCGCTGCCACCAAGAAGACAAAGGCAGGCCCGTCGTACCCATAGTGCTCTTCCTGCAGAATTCGCCTATCCTGATTGGGTCCCCACCACTTCTGCAGAACCCGTACTTCCCCCATTCACTGCCCAACCCGGTATTCAGGTGGAAACAGCTGATTTTATGCCAATCGATTATTATTCGCTGTTTTTCACGGAAGATCTCTATAGATCTATTGTGGACCAGAGTAATTTATATGCTGGTCAATTCATCGCCGCTAATCCCCAGTTGCCTTCCATTGCCAAAGATTGGAAACCAATTACGGTTTCCGAATTTAAGACCTTTCTGGGCCTTTCCCTCAACATGGGCACACATAAATTCCCATCATTGCGTGCTTATTGGTCCACGCACCCAATTGACCACATGCCCGTGTTCTCTGCCTCCATGCCCAGGAAACGATACGAGCAGATTTTGCGGTTCATGCACTTCAACGACAATGAACTTTGTCGTCCACGTGGGGACCCTGAATACGACCGGCTCTATAAAATTCGGCCCCTCATAAACCACTTCAACGAACGTTTTGCAGCCTTGTTTATTCCCGATCAAGCTGTCTGCGTTGATGAGTCCCTGATTAAATTTTCTGGCCGCTTGGCTTTCAAGCAGTACCTTCCCAGCAAGCGTGCCAGATATGGGGTCAAGCTCTATAAGTGCTGTGACAGGGCAACAGGCTATGTATGGAGCTTTATGGTTTATGAGGGAAAAGATAGTCAGGTTGAGCCGGTCAACTGCCCGGATTGCATAGGGAGCGCTGGCAAGATAGTGTGGAACTTGGTGTCACCCTTATTCGGAAAGGGGTACCACTTGTATGTGGACAATTATTACACGAGCGTGCCACTGTTTAGTCACTTGTTTGATCATCAGATTGGAGCATGTGGCACCGTGCGACCTAATCGCCGGGGCTTTCCCCAGCGGCTTGTAGATGCCCGTCTTAGGCTGGGGGAGAGAGCCTGAGTAAAGTGTAATAACTTGCTCGCTATGAAGTGGAGGGACAATAAGAATGTTTTCCTTCTTACCTCCCTTCATGCAGACACAACAGTCCAAATTCCTACGGCGACTGGTGTTGTGGAGAAACCCCTATGTGTCCACGAATATAACAAAAATATGGGAGGGGTGGACCTCAATGACCAGTTGATGGCGCCGTATCTAATTGACCGTAAGGCGAGACGCTGGTACAAAAAAGTGTCTCTATCCTTATTCCAATTGGCTTTGCTGAACGCTCATGTGCTATACAGAGCTTCAGGCGGGACTTTATCTCTTCTAAAATTCCAGAATGAGATAGTCACAGAACTCCTGTATCCAGGCGGTTCTGCACCTCACCATCCCCTACCAAATGCAGTAAGCCGGCTGCATGAGAGGCATTATACGCATCTCCTCCCGAGTACACCTAGCCAACGAGCCCCCCAAAAAAGATGTTGTGTCTGTAGCAAGCGCGGATTTAGGCGTGACACCCGTTATTATTGTCCACTCTGTCCTGACAAACCTGGTCTTTGCCTTGGTGAATGTTTTGAACGCTACCACTCAAAAGTGAAGTTTTAGCATAGGGTACAGCATTTCACAGACTAGGACACACTTACACAGGGTCTCCCAAGATGCCATTACATTTTGAGAGACCCAAACCATTACAGTTGTTAAAGTTTAAAAAAAAAAAGTGTAAAAAAGAAAAAAAAAAAACGTAAAAAACAAAACACAAAAAAAATATAAAATAAAAAAAACAAAAATAGTTGTCGTTTTATTGTTCTCTCTCTCTCTCTCTCTATTTTCTCTCTATTGTTCTGCTCTTTTTTACTGTATTCCATTCTGCAATGTTTTATCATGCTTGCTTTTCAGGTATGTAATTTTTTGTTTTCAGGTGCGCCATTCAACTGCAGCGCGGAATTATTTATCTTGACAGCAACAGCGTTTGCTCCCACGATACATAAAGCCGTGACTCCAGTGCTGTAGGAGGTGATTACACCACCACAGTTAAAAAAAAAGAGCATATATGCCGAAGCATGGGGGCAGCAGGGGCGGAGGAGCGATTTTGCTCCTAATGCCGCGTATATACGGTCGGAGGCTTGCCCGTGGAAAAGTCAGACCGTGTGTACGCGGCATAACTTTTTTGCGGGAGGATGCCCCCATGCTTCGGCATATATATATTTTAGGCACAGGTTGCGTTAAAATTTTTTTTTATTTTTTACTAGGTTTTGTTTTGGTATTTGCTTTGCAGGTATGGTATGGTAAGGTCTTACTGTTGTACTGTAATGTTACTTTGTTTTAATGTTAACCATCATTTGCTTAGCAGGTACGCCATTCAGTTGCATCGCGGATTTATTTATCTTGACAGCAACAGCGTTTGCTCCCACGATACATAAAGCCGTGACTCCAACGCTGTAGGAGGTGATTTCACCACCACAGTTAAAAAAAGAGCATATATGCAGAAGCATGGGGGCAGCAGGGGCGGAGGAGCGATTTTGCTCCTAATGCCGCGTATATACGGTCGAAATTCCGACGGAGGCTTGCCCGTGGAAAAGTTCGACCGTGTGTACGTGGCATAACCTTTTATGCCGCGTACATACGGTCGAAATTCCGACGAAGGCTTGCCCGTGGAAAAGTCAGACCGTGTGTACGCGGCATAACATTTTTGCGGGAGGATGCCCCCATGCTTCGGCATATATATATTTTAGGCACAGGTTGCGTTAAAAAAATGTTCTATTTTTTACTAGGTTTTGTTTTGGTATTTGCTTTGCAGGTATGGTATGGTAAGGTCTTACTGTTGTACTGTAATGTTACTTTGTTTTAATGTTAACCATGATTTGCTTAGCAGGTACGCCATTCAGTTGCATCGCAGATTTATGTATCTTGACAGCAACAGCGTTTGCTCCCACGATACATAAAGCCGTGACTCCAACGCTGTAGGAGGTGATTTCACCACCACAGTTAAAAAAAGAGCATATATGCCGAAGCATGGGGGCAGCAGGGGCGGAGGAGCGATTTTGCTCCTAATGCCGCGTATATACGGTCGAAATTCCGACGGAGGCTTGCCCGTGGAAAAGTTCGACCGTGTGTACGTGGCATAACCTTTTATGCCGCGTACATATGGTCGAAATTCCGACGAAGGCTTGCCCGTGGAAAAGTCCGATCGTGTGTACGCGGCATAACTTTTTTGCGGGAGGATGCCCCCATGCTTTTGCATATATGCCCATCATTAGAAGTGGGTGGATGAAGGGAGGTATTCTAATGGTGGGCATACCCACCGATCAATCTCTTTTTTTCGTTCAGCCAACAGGCTGCATGAAAAAAAAGATTAAAATACATGTCCAACAAGGACCAGCAACGTACTGGTATGTTGCTGGACTTTGAATGTTTATACCAGAATGATGCCTGCAGGTTTAGGTATCATCTTGGTATCATTCTTTTCAGCCAGTGGCCGGCTTTCATGTAAAAGCAATTCTAGCAGATAATTAGCCTCTAGACTGCTTTTACAAGCAGTGGGAGGGAATGCCCCCCCCCGGATATAAACAGCGCCATTGGGAAATTGGGAAAGCATTTTATCACACCGATCTTGGTGTGGTCAGATGCTTTGAGGGCAGAGGAAAGATCTAGGGTCTAACCCCCCATTTTTTTTCAAAAAAAAGAGTACCTGTCACTACTTATTGCTATCATAGGGGATATTTACATTCCCTGAGATAACAATAAAAATGATAAAAAAAAAAAAAAAAAAATATGGAAGGAACAGTTTAAAAATAAAATCAAAAAGCAAAATAAATAATAATAAAAAAAAAAAAAAAAGCACTGCTGTCCCCCCCTGCTCTTGCGCAAAGGCGAACGCAAGTGTCGGTCTAGCGTCATATGTAAACAGCAATTGCATCATGCATGTGAGGTATCACCGCGAAGGTCAGATCGAGCGCAGTAATTTTAGCAGTAGACCTCCTCTGTAAATCTAACGTGGTAACCTGTAAAGGCTTTTAAATGCTTTTAAAAATGAATGTAGTTTCTCACCGCTGTGCGTTTGTGCGCAATTTTAAAGCATGTCGTGTTTGGTATCCATGTACTCGGCCTAAGATCATCTTTTTTATTTCATCAAACATTTGGGCAATATAGTGTTTTTTAGTGCATTAAAAATAAAAAAAGTGTGTTTTTCCCACAAAAAATGTGTTTGAAAAATCGCTGCGCAAATACTGTGTGGAAAAAAAAATGCAACACCCACTATTTTAATCTGTAGGGCCTTTGCTTTAAAAAAATATATAATGTTTGGGGGTTCAACATAATTTTCTTGCAAAAAAAAAAATGTTTTCATGTAAACAAAAAGTGTCAGAAAGGGCTTTGTCTTCAAGTGGTTAGAAGAGTGGATGATGTGTGACATAAGCTTCCTAATGTTGTGCATAAAATGCCAGGACAGTTCAAAACCCCCCCAAATGACCCCATTTTGGAAAGTAGATACCTCAAGCTATTTGCTGAGAGGCATGTTGAGCCCATTGAATATTTTTTTTTTTGTCCCAAGTGATTGAATAATGACAAAAAGAAAAAAAAAATGCACAAAAAGTTGTCACTAAATTATATATTGCTCAAACATGCCATGGTTATATGTGGAATTGCACCCCAAAATACATTCTGTTGCTTCTCCTGAGTACGGGGATACCACATGTGTGAGACATTTTGGGAGCCTAGCCGCGTACAGGACCCCGAAAACCAAGCACCGCCTTCAGGATTTCTATGGGTGTAAATTTTTGATTTCACTCCTCACTGCCTATCACAGTTTCGGAGGCCATGGAATGCCCAGATGGCACAAACCCCCCCCCCCCCAAATGACCCCATTTTGGAAAGTAGACACCCCAAGCTATTTGCTGAGAGTTATGTTGAGTATTTTGCAGATCTCGCTTTTTGTCACAAAGTTTTAAAAATTGAAAAAGAAAAAAAAAAAATGTTTTTCTTCATTTTCAAAAACAAATGAGAGCTGTAAAATACTCACCATGCCTCTCGGCAAATAGCTTGGGGTGTCTACTTTCCAAAATGAGGTCATTTGTGGGGGTTTTGGGCTATCTTGGCATTTTATGGCCTTCAAAACTGTGATAGGTAGTGAGGAGTGAAATCAAAAATTTGTGCCCTTAGAAATCCTGAAGGCGGTGCTTGGTTTTCGGGGGCCCGTACGCGGCTAGGCTCTCAAAAAGTCCCACACATGTGGTATCCCCATACTCAGGAGAAGTAGCCAAATGTATTTTGGGGTGCAACTCCGCATATAACCATGGCATGTTTGAGCAATATATCATTTAGTGACAACTTTTTGTACATTTTTTTTTTCTTTTTGTCATTATTCAATCACTTGGGACAAAAAAAAATATTCAATGGGCTCAACATGCCTCTCAGCAATTTCCTTGGGGTGTCTACTTTCTAAAATGGGGTCATTTTGGGGGGTTTTGTGCTATCTTGGCATTTTATGGCCTTCAAAACTGTGATAGGTAGTGAGGAGTGAAATCAAAAATTTATGCCCTTAGAAACCTTGAAGGCGGTGCTTGATTTTTGGGGTCCCGTACGCGGCTAGGCTCCCAAAAAGTCCCACACATGTGGTATCCCCGTACTCAGGAGAAGCAGCAGAATGTATTTTGGGGTGTAATTTCACATATGTCCATGGCATGTGTGAGCAATATATCATTTAGTGACAACTTTGGGCAAAAAAAACAAAGTTTGTCATATTCCCGCAACTTGTGGCAAAATATAAAATATTCCATGGACTGAACATGCCTCTCAGTAAATAGCTTGGGGTGTCTACTTTCCAAAATGGGGTAATTTGGGGGGGTTTTGTGCTATTTTGGCATTTTATGGCCTTCGAAACTGTGATAGGTAGTGAGGAGTGAAATCAAAAATTTACGCCCTTAGAAATCCTGAAGGCGGTGCTTGGTTTTTGGGGCCCCGTACGTGGCTAGGCTCCTAAAAAGTCCCACACATGTGGTATCCCCGTACTCAGGAGAAGCAGCAGAATGTATTTTGGGGTGCAATTCCACATATAACCATGGCATGTGTGAGCAATATATCATTTAGTGACAATTTTTTGTAAATTATTTCTTTTTTTTTTTTTTTATCATTATTCAATCATTTGGGACAAAAAAAAAAAATATTCAATGGGCTCAACATGCCTCTCAGCAAATATCTTGGGGTGTCTACTTTCCAAAATGGGGTCATTTGGGGGGGTTTTATGACCATCTTGGCATTTTATGGCCTTCAAAACTGTGATAGGTAGTGATAGGTAGTGAGGAGTGAAATCAAAAATTTATGCCCTTAGAAATCCTGAAGGCGGTGCTTGGTTTTTGGGGTCCTGTATGCGACTAGGCTCCCAAAAAGTCCCACACATGTGGTATCCCCGTACTCAGGAGAAGCAGCAGAATGTATTTTGGGGTGTAATTTCACATATGCCCATGGCATGTGTGAGCAATATATCATTTAGTGACAACTTTGTGCAAAAAAAATAAAGTTTGTCATATTCCCGCAACTTGTGGCAAAATATAAAATATTCCATGGACTAATCATGCCTCTCAGTAAATAGCTTGGGGTGTCTACTTTCCAAAATGGGGTTATTTGGGGGGGTTTTGTGCTATTTTGGCATTTTATGGCCTTCGAAACTGTGATAGGTAGTGAGGAGTGAAATCAAAAATTTGCGCCCTTAGAAATCCTGAAGGTGGTGCTTGGTTTCCGGGGTCCCGTGCGTGGCTAGGCTCCTAAAAAGTTCCACACATGTGGTATCCCCGTACTCAGGAGAAGCAGCAGAATGTATTTTGGGGTGCAATTCCACATATAACCATGGCATGTGTGAGCAATATATCATTTAGTGACAACTTTTTGTAATTTTTTTTTTTTTTGTCATTATTCAATCACTTGGGACAAAAAAAAAATATTCAATGGGCTCAACATGCCTCTCAGCAATTTCCTTGAAGTGTCTACTTTCCAAAATGGGGTCATTTGGGGGGGTTTTGTACTGCCCTGCCATTTTAGCACCTCAAGAAATGAGATAGGCAGTCATAAATTAAAAGCTGTGTAAATTCCAGAAAATGTACCCTAGTTTGTAGACGCTATAACTTTTGCGCAAACCAATAAATATACGCTTATTGACATTTTTTTTACTAAAGACATGTGGCTAAATACATTTTGGCCTAAATGTATGACTACAATTGAGTTTATTTGATTTTTCTTATAACAAAAAGTAGAAAATATCATTTTTTTCAAAATGTTTGGTCTTTTTCCGTTTATATCGCAAAAAATAAAAATCGCAGAGGCAATCAAATACCATTAAAAGAAAGCTCTATTTGTGGGAAGAAAAGGACGCAAATTTCGTTTGGGTACAACATTGCATGTCCGCACAATTTACAGTTAAAGCAGCGCAGTGCAAAATTCTGAATTCACCTCTGGTCCTTTAGCTACCAAATGGTCCGGGGCTTAAGTGGTTAACATCATTTGGGAAATTATTGCAGTCAAAATCATTGGTTTTATTTACGGTATATCATTTTTATTTATGGTATTAAAAATTGAATTTTTTATGATTCGATTTTATGTGTGAATCTCATGTCCTTTGCGTACCGGAAAAGTATTTTTGGATGATGGTGCTCCCTAGTGTTATTAAGTTACTTTATTAGACACTGTATAATTATACAGTATATCAAGCTGGCTAGCTGTGAGAGAGTTTCGTCAGTACCCCTCATTTTCCTCATTGCTCAAGCTTTAAATCCATGACGTTTCTTGCTAACACCAGCCCAGACAAAATGGTTTAAGCATTGGTGCATGTTACCCTGGTAATCTACCACCAGGGATGAGCCGAACACCCCCCTGTTCGGTTCGCACCAGAACCTGCGAACAGACAAAATGTTCGTGTAAACTTTAGAACCCTATTAAATACAATGGACTCGAACGTTCGAAATCTAAAGTGTTAATTATAAAGGCTAATATGCAAGTTATTGTCCTAAAAAGTGTTTGGGGACCTGGGTCCTGCCCCAGGGGACATGTATCAATGCAAAAAGAAGTTTTAAAAACGGCCGTTTTTTCGGGAGCAGTGATTTAAATAATGCTTAAAATGAAAAAATAAAAGTGAAATAATTCTTTAAATTTCGTACCTGGGGGGTGTGTATGATATGCATGTAAAGTGGCGCATGTTTCCCGTGCTTAGAACTGTCCCTGCAAAAAATGTCATTTTTGAAAGAAAAAAATTCATTTAAAACTGTCTCGCGGCTATTAATGAATTGTCGGCTCCCGGCAATACATTCAAAAGTCATTGATAAAAAAAAAAAAAAAAAGCGTGGGGGTTCCCCAGAATTCAATTACCAGGCCCTTCAGGTCTGGAATGGATATTAAGGGGAACCCTGCCGCAAATTTAAAAAAACATTGACGTGGGGTTCCCCCAAATATCCATTCCAGGCCCTTCAGATCTGGCATGGATTTTAAGGGGAACTCCACCCCAAATGTAAAAAAAATGGCGTGGAGTCCCCCTAAAAATCCATACCAGACCCCTTATCCGAGCACGCAACCTGGCCGGCCGCAGGGGAAAAGGGGGGGACGAGAGAGCGGCCCCCCCTCCCTCCTGAACCGTACCAGGCCACATGCCCTCAACATGGAGAGGATGTCCCCATGTTGATGGGGACAAGCGCCTCATCCCCACAACCCTTGCCCGGTGGTTGTGGGGGTCTGCGGGCGGGGGGCTTATCGGAATCTGGAAGACCCCTTTAACAAAGGGGACCCCCAGATCCCGCCCCCCCCCCTATGTGAATTGGTAAGGGGTACATTGTACCCCTACCATTTCACGAAGAAAGCGTAAAAAAATGTTTAAAAAAAACACACAAACACCTTGAAAAAGTCCTTTATTTTAAAAAAAAAAAAACATTCCAGCGGTGAAATCCAGTGTCCCGCGGCGATCCCGATGTCCAGCGCTGTCCTTCATTGGTTGTGCCTGAGCGGACCTGATGGGGAACTCCCTCTCAGTATTTTAAATGTATAGACCCGCCCCTTCTGAAGTTCCCCATCAGGTCCGCTCAGCGGACCAGATGCGGAACATGAGAAGGGGCGGGTCTATACATGTATTACCAAAGTGAGAGCAGTTCCCCATCAGGTCCGCCCCCTCGGTATGTCGGACCCGCCTACGTCATTGGCTTGAGCGGGGAACTTCCTTCACTATGTAAATTTAAATTACACAGTGAAGGAAGTTCCCCGCTCAAGACAATGACGTAGGCGGGTCCGACATACCGAGGGGGCGGACCTGATGGGGAACTGCTCTCACTTTGGTAATACATGTTCCGCATCTGGTCCGCTTAGCGGACCTGATGGGGAACTTTAGAAGGGGCGGGTCTATACATTTAAAATACTGAGAGGGAGTTCCCCATCAGGTCCGCTCAGGCACAACCAATGAAGGACAGCGCTGGACATCGGGATCGCCGCGGGACACTGGATTTCACCGCTGGAATGTTTTTTGTTTTTTTAAATAAAGGACTTTTTCAAGGTGTTCGTGTGTTTTTTTAAACATTTTTTTACGCTTTCTTCGTGAAATGGTAGGGGTACAATGTACCCCTTACCAATTTACATAGGGGGGGGCCGGGATCTGGGGGTCCCCTTTGTTAAAGGGGTCTTCCAGATTCCGATAAGCCCCCCGCCCGCAGACCCCCACAACCACCGGGCAAGGGTTGTGGGGATGAGGCCCTTGTCCCCATCAACATGGGGACATCCTCCCCATGTTGAGGGCATGTGGCTTGGTACGGTTCAGGAGGGAGGGGGGGCCACTCTCTCGTCCCCCCCTTTTCCCCTGCGGCCGGCCAGGTTGCGTGCTTGGATAAGGGGTCTGGTATGGATTTTTAGGGGGACTCCACGTCAATTTTTTTTTAAATTTGCGGCGGGGTTCCCCTTAATATCCATTCCAGACCTGAAGGGCCTGGTAATTGAATTCTGGGGAACCCCCACGCTTTTTTTTTTTTTTTTATCAATGACTTTTGTATGTATTGCCGGGAGCCGACAATTCATTAATAGCCGCAAATCAGTTTTAAATGACTTTTTTTCTTTCAAAAATGACATTTTTTGCAGGGACAAATCTAAGCACGGGAAACATGCGCCACTTCACATGCATATCATACACACCCCCCAGGTACGAAATTTAAAGGAATATTTCACTTTTATTTTTTCATTTTAAGCATTATTAAAATCACTGCTCCCGAAAAAACGTCCGTTTTTAAAACTTCTTTTTGCATTGATACATGTCCCCTGGGGCAGGACCCCGGCCCCCAAACACTTTTTAGGACAATAACTTGCATATAAACCTTTATAATTAGCACTTTAGATTTCTCCCATAGATTTTTCGAATTTGCCGCGAACACCCCAATTTGTTCGCTGTTCGGCGAACGGGCGAACAGGCATTGTTCGAGTCGAACATGAGTTCGACTCGAACTCGAAGCTCATCCCTATCTACTAGGCTTGTGCAATTCGTTTCGTAACGAATTGAAATTCGTCCGAATTTAGCAACTTTCGGACATTCGGAAGCATTCGAATTTCCGAACAAAGCAATTACGAATAAGACCGAATCCGAAATAAATTATACCGCAAATAGCGAATGCCCGAATGTCTTCGGCATAATTCGTTATGAAAAAGTTACGAATGTACGAATCCATACGAAGCACAATAACACTCACTCTGCTCTGCTCTCTGCTTCTCCCACACCGTGCTGAACTCCCTCTCAAAATGGTGTACAGGGGCGGAGGTTATAGCCGCATGTAAAAAACGAAAGTAAAATACGAGATTTCGAATCCATTCGAAGCACAATAACACTCTGCTCTGCTCTCTGCTTCTCCCTCACCGTGCTGAACCCTCTCAAAATGGTGTACAGGGGCGGAGCCTATAGCCGCATGTTAAAAACGAAAGTAAAATACGAGATTTCGAATCGTTACAAATAACCGCAATGTATTTAGAAAAGTACAAATCCATTCGAAGCACATTAGGCATAATAGGCAGCGTCGTTGTGAGAGAGACACGGAAAATTACGAATCAACGAACCCAAAAAAAGTTACGAAAGTAGGAGTTGTGTCCAGAATCAACGAAAAACAACGTACTCTACCGAAAGTACGAACCCAAAAAAAGTTACGAAAGTAGGAGTTGTGTCCAGAATCAACGAAAAACAACGTACTCTACCGAAAGTACGAATTATAAAGCAACAAAAAATTCAACGAAAAATGTCGCTTGCAAAAATACGAATGAGTCCGAACACGAAAAATCCCGTCTAGCAAAATTACGAATGATTACGAATCAACAGGACCGGAAAGAAACGAACCGAAACGGAACGAATTTTTCCGTTGTGCACAAGTCTACTATCTACCACTCTACACATGTTCCCAACAATGTAAGCGTGACATCATACGAGAGTGCAAAGCATTCCCTGAATGGTGCCTATGCTGAACAGTCGACCTCCTGTATTCACAATGCATCGGACTGTCCACTCAGCACAGGACCTGGAAGCAAGTGGAGATCACTGAATTAGTGGTGCCTACTTTGGTGATTTCCAGTTTCCAGAGGCATCAGCCAGCAGAGATGAGTGAAATGATTAGAAAGAACCATAAGGCTGCATTCACACCTAAGCGTTGAGTTTTTGAGCATTTTTGTGAGTGTTTGTATGCACATTTTTAAACGTTTGTGTGCAGCATTTTTAAAAAGTTTTTGAGCATTGGCATTTTTTTAATTAGAAAATAGGGAAAACTATAATCTGTTTCAACATTTGTTGCTATATTTTTCAGCTGTTCCAGCTTTTTCTTCTTTTTCATCTTTCATCTTTTATTCATTTTTTTTTTTTACTTAACCACTTGCCGTCCGCTGTCAGTAAATATACTTCAGCAGAATGGCATGTCTGCGCAAAGCAACGTACAGGTACGTTGCTTTGAAATTCACGCCGTGCAGGCGTGCGCGTGCCCGCCGCGAGCTCCGTGACCGTGCTCACAGTACCCGCGTACTCGATGTCCACCGGTGTCCCGCGGAGCGACAGAACGGGGGGATGTCGTTGTAAACAAGGCATCTTCCTGTTCTGCCTAGTGACAGGACACCGATCGTCTGCTCCCTGTCATCGGGAGCAGCGATCAATGTCGTGTCACAGATAGCCCACCCCCCCACAGTTAGAATCACTCCCTAGGACACACTTAACCCCCTTCCTCGCCCCCTAGTGGTTAACCCCTTCCCTGCCAGTGTCATTTACACAGTAATCAGTGCATTTTTATAGCACCGATTGCTGTATAGATGACAATGGTTGCAAAATAGCGTCAAAAGTGTCCGATGTGTCTGCCGCAATATCGCAGTCATGATAAAAATCACAGATCGCTGCCATTACTAGTAAAAAAAATGCCATAAATCTATCCCCTTTTTTGTACACGCTATAACTTTTGCGCAAACCAATCAATATACGCTTATTTCGACTTTTCTTACCAAAAATATGTGGAAGAATACATATCGGCCTAAACTGAGGAAAATTTTTGTTTTTATATATATTTTTGGGGGATATTTATTATAGCAAAAAGTAAAAAATATTGTTGTTTTTTTCAAAATTTTCGCTCTTTTTTTTGTTTATGGCCCAAAAAGCTCTATTTGTGGGAAAAAAAGGACGTCAATTTTGTTTGGGAGCCACGTCGCACGACCGCGCAATTGTCAGTTAAAGTGACGCAGTGCCGAATCGCAAAAAGTGGCCCGGTCATTTGGCAGCCAAATCCTCCGGGGCTGAAGTGGTTAAGGGTTAAGGGTTCATTTAATGTATTTATATTTATTTACTTATTTTTTATTTATGTATTTATTTATTCATTAATATTTATATTTATTTTGTTATTTTGTTAGGTTAGGGGTTAGGAGTTAGTATTAGGGTTCAAATCAAAGTAGTGCACTCTGAGATGGTGATGCCATGATTTTCTCTTTTTGGTAAAGCTGAATAATTTAAGTGATCAGAAAAAAAATGATTTGAAGGACAACTCACCTGTGTACTGATTGCAAAGTGGTAGCAGTACCCCCAACTCCAACAGGAATCCTACACTCTAGGAAAAGTGTTTCTCAAATCCAGTCCTCAAGGCGCCCCAACAGGTCATGTTTTCAGGATTTCCATAAGATGAAGCAGCTGTGGTAATTACTAAGGCAGTGAAACTGATCAAATCACCTGTGCAAAGTAATGGCAAGCCTGAAAACATGACCTGTTGGGGCGCCTTGAGGACTAGAGTTGAGAAACACTGCTAGCAAAGCATCAGAGGTCACCTAAGGCTTCTGCGGGCTATGAAGTGAGATGTCCCACTCCCTTTGCCATTTGTATCCTAATAAGGAAGTCATTAAATATTTCCTTATTAGGACAATGAAATCACACCGGGATGTTTCTTAAGGCCCGTACACATGGTCGGACTTTTTGCCAACAAACTTCCAAATGAGCAAGTTTTTCAAAAAATCCAACCGTGTGTACGCTTCATCGGACAAACTTTTTCGGTTTTCATTGGACAAAAGTTCGCTCTGCAAACCGACAAACTTTTCGGCAACAAAAGTACGATGGTGCAAAGTCCTATCGTGTGTACAGAAATCCATCGGACTTTTGTCCAAGGTACAAATACGCATGCCCAGAACCAATGTTAAAATCAACCAACAATAGCAGAAGTTGACCAAAGGGTGGCGGTAAAGAGCAGAAAAGAGCAGAAAAACCACGTGATGTTGGGAAAGTTTTGGGAAAGTTTGCAGAAAAGTCTGAGCGTGTGTATTCTATGGGTATGCCCGGCCAACTCCCTTCGGACAAAAATCCACGGAAAAGTTTGTTTGAAGTCCGACCGTGTGTACGAGGCTTAAGACCATAAGTGTAAAGGGTGCAACAAGTTTAGTTAAGTATGTCACTGCATGGTGTATCTGGTCGACCTAAAGGGGGGAAAGACAGACCTAATTCACATTTTTGGGCAATGTTGTCCGGTTATTAACTACTTCCAGTCCGGGCCTTTTCTGGCACTTTTTGTTCACATCATGTAACAATCAGTATTTTTTGCTAGAAAATTACTTAGAACCCCCAAATCTTATATATATATATATATATATATATATATATATATATATATATATATATATATATATATTTTAAAGCAGAGGCCCTAGAGAATAAATTGGTGGGTTTTGCAATTTTTTTTATGCCACATTGTAAAATATAAAAGATGAAGCTACACTGGCTAAATAGATGTCGCGCTTTAAAATTTAAAACGCATGTCCGTGCAATGGTGACAAACTACATACATTTTTCTATCCATAGGCAACGCTTTAAAAGCCTTTACAGGCTACCACTTTAGATTTACAGAGGAGATCTAGTGCTAGAATTACTTTCCATGATCTGATGTTTGCGGCGATACCTCACATTTGTGGGACGATCGCAAAAGCACGCATTTGCATTTGCGCACAAGCAGGGGAGGACATGGGCACAACATTTTCTTTTTTTTAATTATTAATTTATTATTTATTTTAATTTTTACACTATTACTTTATTTTTTATTTTTTTTATCACTTTTATTACTGTCACAAGGTACACATGTGAAAGCAATAGGAATGTGAACAGGTCCTCTTTATGAAGTAATCTGGGGTCTAGAAGACCTCAAATCCCTCATCTGCACTTAAAAGCATTTAAAACACCAAGATCGTTGTTTCTAAATGCTTTCGATTTTCAAAAACTGGCTCCGATAGTTTCTTTGCAAACCAGAAGTGATGTCATGTCATTGCTTCCGATTTACTGTAACGAACAGCCAATCAAAGATGATTCTGGCTTTGTTCGGCTGTCCAGCCAGCTGGCGGACATGCTGGTTGGTCGCGTTCGGGTCTCCCGGTGGAACAGAAGAGCCCGTGAGGGCCGGGGAAAGCGGCGGGAGGGGATGTCCCCTCCCCCGCTGCTTGTAATAGCAACCGTGCAGCTGGTGAGCCACTCACAAGGGGAAGGGGAAATCCCGCAGACTGTAAAGATTTTTAATTTGTCCAATAATACTTTGTCTAGACCAGAGGAGTCACTCCTTGCCCGAGGTCTTACGTTTGCTCCCACAGCACCCCCCAATCCATTTACTTTATTTTTGGACCTAAATAGATTCATTAGAAATATTACTATTAAGAGATTCTTTAACCTACAAGCCAAAAAAGATTCTGGTGCGGGGGGCGGTTCACCAGATGACCTTGATAACACTGATCCATCTATAGATAATACCCAAGAAAACAGTGCTCTGGAACGCATAGCCCTCGATCATCTGGAACTTTTATATACCGAAGATCCTGATGACTATGCTGAGTTACTCACCCAACACCTACCCACCTCCCCTCCCATCCTACAGACTAAATTTCATCCTAAATCTATATTTTACCCCACCTTTGCCAAGGGCCCTTATATTCAAAGTTTCTACCAGGTGGTATACACTGAAATATTACGCATGTGCCAACAATCGCCAATATATAAATCATCTTCCAACCTTTCAAAGGCCGAAACCATTGCCCTTAAACAGCTAGCAGAGAATAAACAGCTCATTATTAGATCAGCTGACAAAGGAGGTGGCATAGTAGTCCAAAATCTTGTTGATTACCAGTTGGAGGCCTCTCGGTTGCTCAGACAGCACTATATACCAAAAACTTCCCGGTGACCCATTATCTTGGTTTTCTAAGGAGGCCCATGACCTTGTCAATCAGGCCAAGACAGAGGGACTTGTTACCAAAACAGAAGTCGCGTTTCTGTTACATGATTTTTACAAAAGACCCTATTTTTATCATCTCCCGAAAGTTCACAAAGATCTGACCAACCCGCCCGGGAGACCGATTGTGGCGGCCATGGAAAGTGTGACAAGTTATTTTTCTATTTATATAGACCACTTTCTACAGCCTTTAGTTCAAAATCTCCCTTCATATATCAAAGATGGTATACAACTTTTAAAAATGCTACAGTCTTATAGATGGGAGCCCTCATATCGTTGGCTCTCACTAGACGTAGTTTCTCTTTATACGTCGATTCCCCATAATGTGGGCTTGTTAGCCACACAATACTATTTAAATGAGGACCCCTTACTTAATCCTAGACAAACACACTTCCTCCTTGATATGTTAGAATACTGTCTCACCCATAATTATTTTGAAACGAATGGTGAGTTATATATACAGATTCAGGGTACAGCGATGGGGGCCAATTTTGCCCCCAGTTATGCGAACCTCACAATGGGCTACTGGGAACATTTTCATATTTGGCATAATAACCCCTTTTCCTCCAATCTGGTCTTTTACGGTCGCTATATAGACGACATAGTGATTATTTGGGATGGGCCAGACACGTCTATTCCAGACTTTTTACATTACTGTAACTCTAACACCATGGGTCTATCATTTACTTCTGTTACTGATGAGAACACTCTAGCTTTTCTTGATTTGGAATTGTCTCATGATGATCATACCATACATGCCCAGAACTATACCAAGCCATCTGCAGGTAACTCCTTTTTGCACTACGAGAGTTGCCATCATCCACGTTGGGTGAATAATATACCCAAAAGCCAATTTTGTAGACTTAGACATAATTGCACCAAGCTACAGGACTATACCACTCATGGCTTAAACCTGAAGACTAAGTTTTTAGAAAAGGGTTACCCCGATCAGTTAGTGGAGGGAGCCTTTCAACATTACCTCAATACTGGGGCTAGGAGTGACAAAATTACCACCACAGATGACAACTTACAACAGGTCAGGTTTGTTACCCAATTCCATAGTCAGTTTAGACGAATGGAAAGGATCTTGGTTAAACATTGGTCAATCTTGAGTGAGGATCCCCACCTCAAATCAACACTCCCTGAAAGACCAATAGTCAGCTATAGAAGAGCCAAAAACCTGAAGGCACGCATAGCCCCAAGTAAAATTACACAATTAGGGCCTACTGCTAGCATCTCTCTGACATTTTTTAATGTAAAGGGGATGTATCAATGCAGGAAAGCCCTATGTCTCACCTGTAAACATGTCACTCACAGACAAAAAGAGTTTACGTGTAAGGACAAAATATACACCATATCTGATTTTTTCACGTGCTCTTCCGAGTATGTTGTCTATTGTCTTACGTGCTCTTGTGGCCTACTTTATGTAGGCCGCACTATTCGTACCCTCCGCAAAAGGTTTGGGGAGCACCGTAATTTTGTGGAGAAGGGCCTAGAAAAATATAGTGTTGCAAGGCACTTTAAAGAATTTCACCAGCAGTCTTCTGAGGGGCTACGTGTTTGGGTCATAGAGGCCGTTTCCAAACACTTGCCCAAGGCAGAACGTTATAAGAGGCTATGTGAGAGGGAAAATTACTGGATCTACACTTTAGATAGCCTCTCTCCTGGGGGCCTTAATGAGGGTATTGAAATTAACATACTCTTATAATATAGTGTTATTCAGTGCATTGAGTATAGGTTTGCCACATCTATTCCTTGTGGCACATTTTATATGGTACATTAGGGTGACCATTTTGAGCTGATTGATAAATAGAAAAGGTATCAGGTGCGCACACGTCCGCTTAAGCATAATGATGCCTATTATACCACTCAATTAACTTTATTCAAATTTATATTCTTTTCTACATTTTTAATTTTTAATATTTATTTTTATCCTATTTTATTTATTTATTTTTTATGAGGTATTTAAGGATCCTAAAAGTGATTTTTGGGGGAAGTTATAGTAAACTTCGGATTCCCAATTTTATTTAAAAAAAATTCTAATTCATTAATAATTTATATATATTATATTTATAACATTTATAATATTATATAATACAATATATTTTAATACTGCACCTTGAGTGCTTGATCATACATTATCTTCATAATGTTTTTACTATATATTTTGTCCATATGTATGTGTGCATATGATTGTGCATGTGTGTGTATGTATATATACATGTATGTATATATATATGTATATACTTTTATTGTACTCCCTATTTGTATCCATTTATTATATTTAGGTGGTGCTTTCTTCTTTTTCCTTTTTGTTTTTTCCCCCTCCCTATTTTCATTACTTGATAACACTCCTATTAGCGCTATCTAAATCCATATTGTAAGCGCTATGCTATGTCCTTTAGCCGCGTCTTGTATCCATCTCTTTGGCAACTAAGTAAGCTAATTCACCTGCATTGTGGTGTGGTATAAATTGCCCCACTCCAAGATGGCCCCTATGAGCCTGATGAAGAAGCACGCATGCTTCTAACGCGCGCATCCCTCGCTGACATCATACCCGGAAGTGACGATTCCACTAGCTGTGTTCCAGTGAGGATTCTTCCCCATCTCTGCGGCCGCGAGAGTGAAGTTCCTTCTACCACCGCTAACCACTACGTGGGATTCCAGCTTGTGAACATCAGGATTCGCAGCTCCCGGGTCGAGCGGATGACAACCTTTAAAGATAAGCCTCTTACTATACTCGTTTGTGAGTGTATCTCTTGCCGCTGTATTATATATTGCTTTAATAAATTTCTGATACTACTACGCTCAGAAGGCGCTGCTTTTTTCCTCTTCCTGTCTTATTTCAGATCACTTCTATCTCTAAGCTGGCAGCCTTCCTTGCGGATAGTCTTCAAGCTATTCCACACATGGACTAATTGATATGGACTTTTAACGTGTGTTTTTATACAGCCTATTTTAGTTCCATTCCCATTCTGTCTGCCCCGTTTTATGTTTAGTTTTTCTTTTGTATTTCCTAATCCAGAGTGCGCTCAATTCATCTATTGTTGGTGAGTAGTGATGAGCCGAACACCCCCGGGTTCGGTTCGCACCAGAACCCGCGAACGGACCGAACGTTCGTACGAACATTAGAACCCTATTAAATACAATGGATGCGAACGTTCGAATTCTAAAGTGCTAATTATAACGACTATTATGCATGTTATTGTCCTAAAAAGGGTTTGGGAACCCGGGTTCTGCACCAGGGGACATGTATCAATGCAAAAAGAAGTTTTAAAAACGGTCGTTTTTTGGGAGCAGTCATTTTAATGATGCATAAAGTGAAAAAAAAAAGTCAAATATTCCTTTAAATATCGTACCTGGGGGGTGTCTAAAGTATGCCTGTGAAGTGCCACGTGTTTCCCGTGTTTAGAACTGTCCCTGCACAAAATGACACTTCTAAAGGAAAAAAAAACATTTAAAACTGCTTGCGGCTTTAATGTAATGTCTGGTCCCGGTAATATGGATGAAAATCTTTAAGAAAAATGGCATAGCTACCCCATGACCCCCCCCCCCCTACCCCAGCCCATTACCAGCCCCTTTGGGTCTTGTATGGATATTAAGGGGAACACCGCACACAAAATAAAAAAGGCCCTATATACTCTGAACAGCCGTATACAGGCGGTGCATACAAGACAGGGACTGTAGGTTTGTTCTTATGTAGAATGTGTTTGTAATTTTGAACAGGTACATTGTTTAAGTGTAGCTCCAGCCCAAAAATCTATTTTTAAACTTTTTGGAAAACATAGGTAAGGGTTATCACCCATGTAACATTTGTTTTGCTGTCTGTGCCCCTGTTCAGAACATTTCACCTCACTTTCCGTCCCAATGACAACTGTTTTTGAAATGTGGTGTTTTTCTTGAAACAAGGATTGCTGATAAAGCATCAGTACAGAGGAGACACCTTTCTCCCATATTAATTCTTACAGGAGAGAATTTTCCTTCCTAGGGGTAGATTTCCTCTCACTTCCTGTTGTCTTCTTGCGTTTGCAAGTAGGAGTCATTTGTAAGTTGGATGTTTGAAAGTAGGGACCTGCCGTATATACTCTGCAGAAATAGGCCCCTTAGTTGTTGGTGTTGGCACAACACTGTAAGCACTCACAGTTACTCTTGGTTGGTGCTGGAACGCCCTGCTGTCAACTATTATATCAGGAATTGTAATTACATATAATTGTTGAACAGTGGTAGTAAAAATTGGGCCTTTGATGGTGGTGCTGGTGCCACAACACTGTAAGCCCTGACAGTTACTCTTGGTGGGTGCAGCAATGGGCCCTGCTGTGAATTATTAGATCAAGAATTGTAATTGCATGCCCCTGTTGAACAAGGGCTGAAAAATTGGGCCTTTCGTGGTGGTGGTGGTGTTGCCACAACACTGTAAGCCCTCAGAGTTACTTTTGGTGGGTGCAGGAATGGGCCCTGCTGTGAATTATTAGATCAAGAATTGTAATTACATGCCCCTTTTGAACAGGGGCTGAAAAATTGGGCCTTTCGTGGTGGTGGTGGTGGTGGCGTTGCCACAACACTGTAAGCCCTCAGAGTTACTCTTGGTGGGTGCAGCAATGGGCCCTGCTGTGAATTATTAGATCAAGAATTGTAATACATGCCCCTGTTGAACAGGGGCTGAAAAATTGGGCCTTAGGCACTGGTGGCACAACACTGCAACCCCTCACAGATACTGTACTTGGAGCACAGCAATGAGCCCTGTTGCAAAGTATTGCTTCAAAAATTGTAATGACACGCCCCTGTTAAACAGGGGCTGAAAAATTGGGCCTTAGGCACTGGTGGCACAACACTCCAACCCCTCACAGATACTGTACTTGGAGCACAGCAATGAGCCCTGTTGCAAAGTATTGCTTCAAAAATTGTAATTACATGCCCCTGTTAAACAGGGGCTGAAAAATTGGGCCTTAGCCACTGGTGGTGGCACCCATAAACAAAAATGATCTTCCAAGCTATCATCATCAATCGTATCATTGAGGACTCGGAGGAGGAGGATAGCCAGTCAACATAACAGCACAGGCACTCAGCATCAGCATCAGTCTTGAAGGGATGTGACATGTTAAAATCAATTAGTCTGTTATATCAGCATCAGGTGTGTGGTAGCTGGTGGTGATCCAAGACTGGTTCATCTTGATGAAAGTCAGTCGATCAACCGAGTCGGTGGACAGGCGCACCCTGTGATCCGTGACAAATCCTCCAGCAGCACTGAATGTGCGTTCCGAAAGAACGCTGGATGCAGGACAGGCCAGTAGCTCAATTGCATACTGTGCAAGCTCTGGCCAGTGATCCATCCTCAAGACCCAGTAAGCCAGAGGATTTTCGGTGGGGAAGGTGTCCAAGTCTGACCTTGCCCCTAGATATTCCTGCACCATGTTTATCAGACGCTGGCGATGGTTGCTGGAACCGATCATACTTTGGGGCTGCGGACTAAAGAATTGTCTGAACGCATCGGTCAGACGGCCACCTTCCCCACCGCTCCTTTTTTGACTGGCCGAAGCCTCAGCAACTCGTTGTCCAGGACCAGGAGTTTGTAACCTCCCAGTCTCTGGGAACGCGTTGCACAGACCTTTCTGCAAGGCCTCCCGGAGTTGTCTCATCCTCTGCTCCCTCTGCGACGGTAACATAAGGTCCGCAACCTTACCCTTGTACCGTGGATCAAGGAGAGTGGCCAGCCAGTAATGGTCCCTCTCCTTGATCCGAAGAATACGAGGATCCTTCCGCAGACTTTGCAGGATCAGGGAGGCCATGCAGCGTAGGTTAGCTGAGGCATTCGGTCCGGAGTCCTCTGGGTCACTAAGGACGACATGATCCGCAGCCACCTCCTCCCAGCCACGTACAAGTCCACTGGTTTCTTGGGACTGTAAATCATCCCTAAAAGACTGCTGCTGATGATGCTGAGTGCCGGGCTCCACCTCCATGCTGACACAATCCTCCTCCTCCTCCTCCTCCTCCTCCTCTTCCTGTGCGATGGGTGGGACAGAGGGAACACTGTCTGGGTAAAGGGGGCCTTGAGAGGCAAGGAAGTCCTCCTCTTCCTGCCTCTGTTCTGCCTCAAGTGCCCTGTCCATTATTCCACGCAGCGTGTGCTCCAACAGGTGGACAAGAGGTACAGTGTCACTGATGCATGCACTGTCACTGCTCACCATCCTCGTGGCCTCCTCAAATGGTGCCAGGACAGTGCATGCATCCCTGATCATGCCCCACTGGCGTGGAGAAAAAAAACCAAGCTCCCCTGACCCTGTCCTGGTGCCGTAGTCGCACAGGTACTCATTGATGGCCCTCTGCTGCGTGTGCAGCCGCTGCAGCATGGCCAACGTTGAGTTCCACCTGGTGGGCATGTCACATATAAGGCGGTTCTTGGGCAGGTTCAACTCCTTTTGCAGCTCAGCCAGGCGAGCACTGGCATTATAAGATCTGCGGAAATGCACACAGACTTTCCTGGCCTGCCTCAGGACATCCTGTAAGCCCGGGTACCTGCCCAAGAACCGCTGCACCACCAGGTTAAGGACGTGAGCCACACAGGGCACATGGGTCAGTTGTCCCTGTCGGAGGGCGGAGAGGAGGTTGGTGCCATTGTCGCAAACCACCATTCCTGGCTTAAGCTGGCGTGGCGTCAACCACCTCTCGGCTTGGCCCTGCAGAGCAGACAGGACCTCTGCCCCAGTGTGGCTTCTGTCCCCCAAACACACCAGCGCAAGCACGGCATGGCATCTTTTTGCCTGCGTACTTGCGTAGCCCCTTGAACGGCTACGGAGCACCGCTGGTTCAGAGGACAAAGCACAGGAAGAGGCCATGGAGAAAGAAGAAGAGGAGGGGGTGGAGGAGAGAGGTGTGTCACAACCAGTAGTAGCATTTTGGAGGCGTGGCGGTGGAACAACCTCCAACACTACTGCACCTTGTCCTGCATCAGTTCCCAGCTGCCAAAAGAGTGACCCAATGGGCCGTGAAAGAAAGGTAACGTCCCTGTCCATGCCTGCTGGACCATGAGTCAGCGGTAATATGCACCTTACCGCTGACCGCCCTGTCCAGCGAGGCCAAGACATTGCCTTCCACATGCCGGTAGAGAGCCGGAATAGCCTTCCGTGAGAAAAAGTGGCGTTTGGGAACCTGCCACTGAGGAACTGCACATTGCACAAACTCACGGAAGGGGGCCGAGTCTACCAACTGAAAAGGCAGCAGTTGAAGCGCTAGCAATTTAGCCAAGCTAGCATTCAACCGCTGGGCATGTGGATGGCTGGGAGTGAACTTCTTTTGACGGTCCAGCAGCTGGGGCAGGGAAATTTGCCTGCTAGAATCGGACGTCGGTGTACTGCTAGCAGAGTGGCCGCAAGTACTTGGCTGTGACACACCTAATTCTACACCTTCATTCCTCTCAGTGCATGTTTCAGAGAGGACTGAAGTTATAGTGGGGTTGGAGATCCCAGCTGATGCGGTGCAAGGAGAGGTCCGCTTTGTTCTTTGGTGTGGGTCTTTGAGGTAGGCTTGCCAACGAGCTGCATGGCAGGTCAACATATGTCTGGTCAGGCATGTGGTACCCAAGCGGCTGATGTTTTGGCCACGCGATATACGCTTGAGACATATGTTGCAAACAGCAGCTGTGCGATCTGATGCACTAGCCTCAAAAAAGGCCCACACCAAAGAACTTTTTGAATGACGGGCAGAGGCAGCGCCCTGCACAGGCGGAGCTCTGCGGTTTGATTCCGTCGGTGTACTGCCCTTACGCTGGCCACCAAAGGGCATCCTGCCTCGTTGGAGATGTGCCTCCTCCTCATCCTCCTCCTCCTCCTCTCTCCTATTAGGCACCCACGTGGAGTCAGTGACCTCATCATCCCCTCCCTCCTCATCACTGGAGCCAATCTGGCAGTATGCTGCAGCTGCTGGAACATGACTGCCAGATTGGTGTCCTTCTTGAGCATCCCCTCTGTCTGCTCTCACGCTACTGCCTTCCTGTAGCTGGGTTTCATCATCAGACCCTTCGAAACGCTGGGCATCCTCCTGGAGCATGTACCCAACACTGTGCTCAAACAGTTCGGGGGACTCCTCAGGAGGAGGACATGGTGGGTCTAGGGAAGGAGTGACTGATGATGAGTCTGACATTAATACCAAGGAAGAGGACGCTTTGGCAGCTGCTTTGCCAGTACCCTGAGCCTGGGTGAGAGAGGATGAGGAGGAGGAGGAGGGCTTGGTCATCCACTCTACCAAGTCTTCGGCATGATGTGGCTCAACATGTCCAGCTGCCGAAAAGAAGGACAAGCGTGTCCCATGGCCATGTGCTGATGACAATGCACGGCGTCCACGACCAGCACTGTTGCCCCCAGACACAGAGCCTGCTTGCCCTCTTTTATTGCCTCCTGACTGTCTGCCTCTCCTTGTTTGCCTTCCAGACATTCTAATGGATGGCCTGCAGGGAGATGGGAAAAAAGCAATAAGGGCTACCTTCAGGTGTCCTTCTCTGTCCCTTTACTTAAGGATTTCTAAATATGGTTGAGGATGATTGCTTTAGCACAGTATAGCACAAGGAGAATTTCCCTCACTGTCCTTCCCTGTCCCTACAAACAAGGATTAGCACAGTAAAACACACTGACACTCTCCCTACCTATAGTTTTCTGTCCCTATAAAAAATGTTTTTTTAAAGATGGTTGATGATCAATGCTTTAGCACAGTATAGCACAAGGAGAATTTCCCTCACTGTCCTTCCCTGTCCCTACAAACAAGGATTAGCACAGTAAAACACACTGACACTCTCCCTACCTATAGTTTTCTGTCCCTATAAAAAATGTTTTTTTAAAGATGGTTGATGATCAATGCTTTAGCACACTATAGCACAAGGAGAATTTCCCTCACTGTCCTTCCCTGTCCCTACAAACAAGGATTAGCACAGTAAAACACACTGACACTCTCCCTACCTATAGTTTTCTGTCCCTATAAAAAATGTTTTTTTAAAGATGGTTGATGATCAATGCTTTAGCACAGTATAGCACAAGGAGAATTTCCCTCACTGTCCTTCCCTCTCCCTACAAACAAGGATTAACACAGTAAAACACACTGACACTCTCCCTACCTATAGTTTTCTGTCCCTATAAAAAATGTTTTTTTTAAAGATGGTTGATGATCAATGCTTTAGCACAGTATAGCACAAGGAGAATTTCCCTCACTGTCCTTCCCTGTCCCTACAAACAAGGATTAGCACAGTAAAACACACTGACACTCTCCCTACCTATAGTTTTCTGTCCCTATAAATTTTTTTTTTTTAAAGATGGTTGATGATCAATGCTTTAGCACACTATAGCACAAGGAGAATTTCCCTCACTGTCCTTGCCTGTCCCTACAAACAAGGATTAGCACAGTAAAACACACTGACACTCTCCCTACCTATAGTTTTCTGTCCCTATAAAAAATGTTTTTTTAAAGATGGTTGATGATCAATGCTTTAGCACAGTATAGCACAAGGAGAATTTCCCTCACTGTCCTTCCCTGTCCCTACAAACAAGGATTAGCACAGTAAAACACACTGACACTCTCCCTACCTATAGTTTTCTGTCCCTATAAAAAATGTTTTTTTAAAGATGGTTGATGATCAATGCTTTAGCACAGTATAGCACAAGGAGAATTTCCCTCATTGTCCTTCCCTGTCCCTACAAACAAGGATTAGCACAGTAAAACACACTGACACTCTCCCTACCTATAGTTTTCTGTCCCTATAAAAAATGTTTTTTTAAAGATGGTTGATGATCAATGCTTTAGCACACTATAGCACAAGGAGAATTTCCCTCACTGTCCTTCCCTGTCCCTACAAACAAGGATTAGCACAGTAAAACACACTGACACTCTCCCTACCTATAGTTTTCTGTCCCTATAAAAAATTTTTTTTAAAGATGGTTGATGATCAATGCTTTAGCACAGTATAGCACAAGGAGAATTTCCCTCACTGTCCTTCCCTGTCCCTACAAACAAGGATTAGCACAGTAAAACACACTGACACTCTCCCTACTGTGACAGCAGGAAGGTAAAGTCACCTGGTTGCATCCAGGGGGGTAGATATATTTCGCCCAGATTCAGGCTTTACGCCGACTTATACAGCTAGGTGGAGAGTTGTATAAGCCCAGCTGAGACTAGTGGGCTCATGGATGACTCATACCTCTAGGGAGAGGGCTGGGCGTCGTGCAGACAGGGAGTTGATGAGACCAGCTGAACCTTGTCAGCTCATTTAGGCCTCTATAAGAAACTCCCAGATTCATTAGATGTTAGCTCATGCCTGGAAGCAGACCTGTGTGGACTGTCTAGGGAGAGTGAACCCCTGTGCGGTGAGAGAAAGCCTGTGTGGCTATATATTTGCTTGGACATTTAAAACCAGGGACTTAGGGACTAGGACAGCACTAGGCTGATCCCAGTTGTTAGTTAGGAAACCTGTATGTTTAGTCAGAGGTCAAGTTGACCAGGATTTATTTTGTTTATGTTTTTTTTTGCCTTGCTGTGTTTTTGTCACTGTAAATAGAAAATAAACCGCACCTTTTTGATTTTGAAAACCACAACCTCCGTCTGCTGGGCCTGTTTTTGGGTGGGGAGCCCATCCCGGGGGTCACACACACCCGCTGCCGAGCTAACCCCCTCACAGTTGGTGGAGAACCAGTGGCAGTTTTTTTTTAAGCCAGCATGGAGGAGATACTGAAACAGCTGGCTCTAGCAAATGCCAATCAACAGCAGACAAATGCAGGTTTGCAAAGGAGCCTTGCAGCCCAGCAGCAAGCTCATCAACAGAGCCTTGCAACTTTACAACAGAGTCTGGAGGCTCAGCAACAAGCCCAACAGCAATCTGAGGCCCGCTTCATAGACCTGTTGCAGAAGCAAGAGCAGAGACTACAACAACAGATGGAAGCAGTAATGCAGCAACGTCCGCAGACCAGTGAGGAAAGCCGTCCCACTAATACCGCGTCCTTTGGGGTGAGTCGTTTATTGACAAAAATGACTGGAGAGGATGATCCAGAGGTATTTTTGACCACATTTGAAAGGACCGCTGAAAGAGAAAAGTGGCCTGAGGAGCAGTGGGCTGGACTAGTGGCTCCTCTGTTAACTGGTGAATCGCAGAAAGCTTACTATGACCTAGAGCCTAACCAAGCAAAAGACTATGTGATGCTAAAAGCTGAAATATTGGCAAGGCTGGGTGTCACCCTGGCTGTCCGGGCTCAGCGTGTGCATAACTGGACTTTCCAGCTTGGAAAACCCCCCAGGTCTCAAATGTATGATCTCATTCACCTGAGCAGAAAGTGGCTACAGCCAGAGACTTTGTCCGCACCAAAGATTGTGGAACGTGTTGTAATGGATCGGTTTTTGAGAGCTCTTCCTACTGCCATCCAAAAGTGGGTAAGCCATGGAGACCCAGAGACGGCCGATGGTCTTGTGGATCGTGTGGAGAAATACTTGGCTACAGAGAACCTGACGGCCTCTTCCAGAGACACTCGGACTTTCCACCCTAAGACCAGACCATCCCCAGGGGCGGATAAGAGGATTCCAAGGGGTGAGGGTGGAGAGAGTGAGAGGGTGGGAGCTCTACCCCAAGTTTGGCGAGAACAGCCTGGGAAATCAGCGGCTCAAGAGGCCGCAAGAAGGATCGTTTGCTACCGCTGCCGGCAAGCGGGACATATTGCAGCAAATTGCCCGGTTGTGGAGGAACCCATGCAGTGTGACTTTCTGACGGGCAGACGTCAGTCGCTGTGTGCGACAGTCGCATGCACTGCCATTCGGGGAACTGAGAAACATTTATGCAAAATGTGTATTAATGGTAGAAATGTTGTGGTATTGCTGGATTCAGGTAGCCTTGTGACCCTGATAAAGGCTGAGTTAGTTAAAACAGAGGTCTCTGGGAATAGCAAGGTAGCCGTTATTTGTGTGCATGGGGACACCCGAGAGTATCCAGTGACTACAGTGTGTTTCGAGACCCCCAGAGGTACCCTCTCTCATCCAGTGGGCTTAGTATCTCAGTTACCGCATGACGCCATTGTGGGAAGGGATTTTCCGAAGTTCTGGGAACTGTGGGATGATCCTGAGCCCCCCACTGGTGCCCCTATGTACCAGGAATGTGATAGCCAGAACTCCCCTGAGAGTGGTGAGGACTCTCCGGAATTTCCCTTGTCAGTATTGGCAGGGGAGACTCAAGAAACTGGAGAGGAGCCCACCTCCTCAGACGAAAACCTACCGTCTGTGGAGTTTTCTGATCTTGAGGTTCACAGGGAAAACTTTGCCACAGAACAGTTGAAAGACCCCGCCCTAATAAAGGCACGGGAAAACGTAGTGAAAATAGATGGCGAGTTAGTGAACCCAGATAATACCGGCACTTACCCATACTTCAGCGTAGAGAAGGACCTACTGTATCGGGTGGCAAAAAGGGCAGAAGAAACCGTTGAGCAGCTTGTGGTGCCCAAACCTTACAGGAAGTTGGTGTTGGAGTTGGCCCATGGGCACATTCTTGGAGGTCATCTGGGGACAGAGAAAACCCGAGAGAGGGTATTACAGAGATTCTATTGGCCTGGGGTGATGAAGGACATAGAAAATTATTGTTCCTCCTGCCCTGTGTGTCAGAGGTCGGCCCCGATGCCACATTTCCGTAGCCCGCTGGTCCCTCTACCCATCATTGAGGTCCCGTTTGAGAGAATCGCAATGGATTTGGTAGGTCCTATAATCAAGTCCGCTAGGGGGCACCAGTACATATTGGTTATAATGGACTATGCCACCCGTTATCCAGAAGCGATCCCTCTCAGAAATACCTCGGCCAAAACCATAGCCAAAGAGCTATCTCTTGTTTTTAGCCGGGTGGGTATTTGTAAAGAACTGCTTACGGACCAAGGTACACCCTTTATGTCCCGGGTTATGAAAGAGCTGTGTAAATTGTTCAAAGTGACGCAATTGCGTACATCTGTGTATCACCCCCAAACCGATGGGCTGGTTGAAAGATTCAACAAAACCCTAAAACAAATGTTGAAGAAAGTGGTGGATAGAGATGGAAGGGATTGGGACTGTCTACTTCCTTATTTGATGTTTGCTATTAGGGAGGTGCCCCAATCCTCTACGGGATTCTCCCCCTTTGAGTTACTGTATGGGAGACACCCAAGAGGGCTGTTGGATATTGCCAAGGAAACTTGGGAAAGTGAGAGTTCTCCCCACAGGAGTGTGATTGAGCATGTCGCCCTGATGCAAGATCGAATTGCACAGGTAATGCCCATCGTGAAGGAACATTTGGCCCAAGCGCAGTTGGCACAGCAGAGAGTGTACAACCGTGGAGCCAAGACCCGTACCTTTTCCCCGGGGGATAGGATATTGGTACTTGTCCCTACGGTTGAAAGTAAATTCCTTGCCAAATGGCAAGGCCCCTACGAGATAATGGAAAAAGTGAGCGAAGTGAATTACAAGGTCAGACAACCAGGAAGGCGAAAGCCCGAACAGATCTATCACGTTAATCTGTTGAAAGCCTGGAGGGATAGAGAGTCCCTAGTCGCAGACACTTGGTCACCAGCTCAAACTGGTTGCGTGATTCCTGAGGTTGGAATCGCAGCCACCTTGTCACAACCCCAACAACAGGAGGTTAAGGAGTTTGTGCTTCGCAACAAGGAGGTATTCTCTGAGCTGCCGGGACAAACATCTGGGGTAGAGCATGACATTATTACCCCGCCCGGTGAAAGGGTGAAGTTAAAACCCTATCGGATCCCAGAGGCCCGACGGGAGGCAATACGGGAGGAAGTACAGAAAATGCTGAACTTAGGGGTGATAGAGGAGTCCCAAAGTGATTGGTCTAGTCCCATTGTGTTGGTGCCTAAACCGGATGGGAGCTGGCGATTTTGTAACGATTTTCGTCAGTTGAACAAAGTTACAAAATTTGACACCTACCCCATGCCACGTATAGATGAGTTGATCGACCGGCTGGGAACAGCCCGATACATGACGACTCTTGACCTCACAAAAGGGTATTGGCAAATCCCCCTGGCCAAGTCGGCCAAAGAGAAAACCGCATTTGTAACCCCAGACGGGGCGTTCCAATATAAAAGAATGCCGTTCGGGTTACAGAATGCGCCGGCCACATTCCAGCGGAAAATGGACCAGATGCTGAGGCCCCATCGGAAGTATGCTGCGGCTTACCTGGATGACATAATTGTCCATAGCACAGATTGGGCCTCACATCTGCCAAAAGTGCAAGCAGTCCTGGACTCTGTTCGGGAAGCAGGGTTTACGGCTAACCCCAAGAAGTGTACCATTGGGCAGGAGGAGGCCAAATATCTTGGGTACACCATTGGGAGGGGAGTAATAAAACCCCAACTCAACAAAGTCGAGGCCATCCAGAGTTGGCCACGTCCCAACAGCAAGAAGCAGGTACGAGCCTTTCTGGGAATCGCTGGGTATTATCGGCGATTCATTCCCCACTTTGCTTCTAAGGCTGTGCCCCTAACCAACCTGACGAAGGGGAAAGGGTCGGTCATGATTAAATGGACCCCCGAGGCTGAGGCAGCATTCCAATTCTTGAAACAAGCCTTATGTAGCCAGCCAGTGTTGTACTCACCCGACTTCTCTAGAGACTTTGTCGTACAAAGTGATGCGTCAGATGTGGGGTTAGGAGCAGTATTGTCCCAGGTCTGGAACGGGGAAGAGCACCCAGTCATTTACCTCAGCAGGAAGTTGAAGTCCCATGAGGTAAATTACGCCACCGTTGAAAAGGAGTGTTTAGCGGTGAAGTGGGCTCTAGATTCCCTTCGGTACTACCTGCTAGGTAGGCACTTTGACATGGTTACGGATCACGCTCCGTTAAAGTGGATGGCTCAAAACAAGGAAACAAATAGAAGAGTGAATAGGTGGTTCCTGGCCCTCCAGGAATTCAACTTCACAGTAAAGCATCGCCCTGGCGTTCAAATGGGGAATGTGGATGCTTTGTCTCGAGTACATGAATGCCTGATTGCTGGTGTTCCAACCCCGAGGTTAAAACAAGAGGGGGGGGTATGTGACAGCAGGAAGGTAAAGTCACCTGGTTGCATCCAGGGGGGTAGATATATTTCGCCCAGATTCAGGCTTTACGCCGACTTATACAGCTAGGTGGAGAGTTGTATAAGCCCAGCTGAGACTAGTGGGCTCATGGATGACTCATACCTCTAGGGAGAGGGCTGGGCGTCGTGCAGACAGGGAGTTGATGAGACCAGCTGAACCTTGTCAGCTCATTTAGGCCTCTATAAGAAACTCCCAGATTCATTAGATGTTAGCTCATGCCTGGAAGCAGACCTGTGTGGACTGTCTAGGGAGAGTGAACCCCTGTGCGGTGAGAGAAAGCCTGTGTGGCTATATATTTGCTTGGACATTTAAAACCAGGGACTTAGGGACTAGGACAGCACTAGGCTGATCCCAGTTGTTAGTTAGGAAACCTGTATGTTTAGTCAGAGGTCAAGTTGACCAGGATTTATTTTGTTTATGTTTTTTTTTGCCTTGCTGTGTTTTTGTCACTGTAAATAGAAAATAAACCGCACCTTTTTGATTTTGAAAACCACAACCTCCGTCTGCTGGGCCTGTTTTTGGGTGGGGAGCCCATCCCGGGGGTCACACACACCCGCTGCCGAGCTAACCCCCTCACACTACCTATAGTTTTCTGTCCCTATAAAAAATGTTTTTTTAAAGATGGTTGATGATCAATGCTTTAGCACAGTATAGCACAAGGAGAATTTCCCTCACTGTCCTTCCCTGTCCCTACAAACAAGGATTAGCACAGTAAAACACACTGACACTCTCCCTACCTATAGTTTTCTGTCCCTATAAAATTTTTTTTTTTTAAAGATGGTTGATGATCAATGCTTTAGCACACTATAGCACAAGGAGAATTTCCCTCACTGTCCTTCCCTGTCCCTACAAACAAGGATTAGCACAGTAAAACACACTGACACTCTCCCTACCTATAGTTTTCTGTCCCTATAAAAAATGTTTTTTTAAAGATGGTTGATGATCAATGCTTTAGCACAGTATAGCACAAGGAGAATTTCCCTCACTGTCCTTCCCTGTCCCTACAAACAAGGATTAGCACAGTAAAACACACTGACACTCTCCCTACCTATAGTTTTCTGTCCCTATAAAAAATGTTTTTTTAAAGATGGTTGATGATCAATGCTTTAGCACAGTATAGCACAAGGAGAATTTCCCTCATTGTCCTTCCCTGTCCCTACAAACAAGGATTAGCACAGTAAAACACACTGACACTCTCCCTACCTATAGTTTTCTGTCCCTATAAAAAATGTTTTTTTAAAGATGGTTGATGATCAATGCTTTAGCACACTATAGCACAAGGAGAATTTCCCTCACTGTCCTTCCCTGTCCCTACAAACAAGGATTAGCACAGTAAAACACACTGACACTCTCCCTACCTATAGTTTTCTGTCCCTATAAAAAATGTTTTTTTAAAGATGGTTGATGATCAATGCTTTAGCACAGTATAGCACAAGGAGAATTTCCCTCACTGTCCTTCCCTGTCCCTACAAACAAGGATTAGCACAGTAAAACACACTGACACTCTCCCTACCTATAGTTTTCTGTCCCTATAAAAAAAATGTTTTTAAAGATGGTTGATGATCAATGCTTTAGCACACTATAGCACAAGGAGAATTTCCCTCACTGTCCTTCCCTGTCCCTACAAACAAGGATTAGCACAGTAAAACACACTGACACTCTCCCTACCTATAGTTTTCTGTCCCTATAAAAAATGTTTTTTTAAAGATGGTTGATGATTAATGCTTTAGCACAGTATAGCACAAGGAGAATTTCCCTCACTGCCCTTCCCTGTCCCTACAAACAAGGATTAGCACAGTAAAACACACTGACACTCTCCCTACCTATAGTTTTCTGTCCCTATAAAAAATGTTTTTTTAAAGATGGTTGATGATCAATGCTTTAGCACAGTATAGCACAAGGAGAATTTCCCTCACTGTCCTTCCCTGTCCCTACAAACAAGGATTAGCACAGTAAAACACACTGACACTCTCCCTACCTATCCTTCTCTTTCCCTAAACTAAAGGAATCCAGGTTAAGCAAGAAAAAAAATGTCACTGTCCCTGCCTATGCTTCTCTTTCCCTGCTCCGGAACACACTACACTAGGCCGCCATGCTGGCGGCCTTTTATAGTGTGGGGCGTGTACTAAACACCCTCAGCAATAATTGGCCACAGGCATCCTGCCTGTGGCCAATCATTGCTCTCCTAGCTGCCGGCGCTGTGATTGGCCAAGCATGCGGGGTCACAGTGCATGCTTGGCCAATCACAGCGCCTGGATGACACTGCGATGGCGTAGTGCATTGTGGGCCGTTCGCGTCACTCGAATAAGGCGCGAACGGCCCAAATCGTTCGATCTTCGTCGAACGATCGAACAGCCGATGTTCGAGTCGAACGTATGTTCGACTCGAACACCGAGCTCATCCCTATTGGTGAGCCACTCCGGCTGCTATTACAAGAGAGCTGACCGCCGGTGGTCTGCCAAAACAGCCAACTTGCCAAAATCTCCAACCCGATCACTTCCGGTGACTCTCCGGCAGCTGTAATTGGAGATTTCGACTAGTTGGCTGTTTTGACAGAACACCCACTAAGGAGGAAAAAAGTTGTCGCCACCTTGGATGCGGCCATATTGTTGGTTATTAGCGGGCGGACTAACAATAATTACTCATTATATCATGCAAAAAATAAAAAAAATAAGAGTGTACCCCTCGGTACTATGGGACTTTTAAGGCACAATGAGAAGAGACAACTACATCAGTAACCAGCTCTTCGTGAGCCCATGTCCAAACTTGTTGTTTTATGTAAATTGATTGGAATGTATGCACCAATGTTTTTATTATGTAAAAATAAACTTTGTACTTTTTAAGACATGAAAATTCTGCCTTAAAAGTCCCATAGTACCGGTGGGTACACTCTTTTTTTTTGCTCTAATTTAAGGAATGTTGGCAACATAAGATGGGTTTTTCCCATGGTGGTCTAACTTTCCTAACTCATTATATAGTGCCCCAGGACGACGTCAGAATAGTTACAAAACGCGTCGGGAGGAGTGGCGTTCTGCCGTCACCGCGCGGTACGTCCTGTTGTATAGTGCACAGGCGTTTGTACTGTAGCCGGCCGGCCACAGATTTTTATCTAGTTTTTATTGTATTTTTATCTACGCCTATGGGCGAACTTTTAGCCTACTAAATAAACATAGCAATCATGTTTTTACCTATCGAGAATCTGTATGTTATTTTTTCTGAGACATATCGTCAGCCTTGAGCCAGTAACGAGTTGGTGGAGAAACATCATTCAGCGGTGACCCCGTACATACAGTCTTCCCAGTGGAGCGGTCAGGACCATCCCTTGGGACCATCGTGAGGAAAAGCCCCAGGCTGGGTCTAAGCCACAGGCTATTCTGGTCTGTGCAGCTGGTAAGTGCACACTTCTTCCGGTGGTGGATTCATAGTGTTTGAAAGTCACATGAAGTTGGATGTATGCACTTATTGACACCCCTTTCCTGAGTTCTTTCTTGAGTTTTTATTTGTAAAGAATTTACCTTGGATTCATTGGGATTTCTTTTCACATAAGGCTTTGTGGTTTCAAGATTTGTGTTGATATACATATACCGGTATATATTTTTTTGGGACATTTTTTGAATTTTTTCACAGCATTTTGTTTCCCAGGACTATTTTTCACTTGTGCATTTATTTGTGATCATATATATTTAGATTTTTGGTGGTTTGCATTTTTATTCACTTCAAATATCAAATTTATGTGCGGACATCATCACTTTTTTTTAGGTGCACTTGTTATATGTATTCCCTTCACAGGGCCTAAGATTTACCATCCCTTAGCCGGGTTTGGTAACACCTATTTATTTACGATTTTTTTATATCAATGTATTATATTTTTTTTTCACTAAGCCATTCAATATTGGTTGTGTTGAGAAATAATTTTCACAAATTTATTCAATCAATTAATTGGAGCACGACCCTATATCTTTCTATTTTTGCTTTTGTGTATATCCCACACTGTGTTGCAGCTTATTAGAGATCCTTTCTAGTGCAGTTTTCCCCTTTTTTATACCGTAGTATATACGCTGCTAGTGTTCTGTGAAATCCGGTAACTAGTCAAAATCTCGCATTACTGCTGCTCGAGAGTTACCAGAAGCGACGTGGTTGGAGATTTTGGTGAGTTGGCTGTTTTGGCAGAACACCGGCTCTAAAAAAAACGGTACTAGGATGAAGCTTGCAGCTGCAGGCATCATCCCGGTATTACTACCAAAAGTCCAGTGACGTACCAGTACGTTGCTGGACAGGAAGTGGTCAATGGGAGGGGTTAGCGTGCTTATAACTTTTTTTTGCACCTTAAAAAAATGAATAAATTAATTAATAACAGTAAATTGTGTAAGGAAATCCTGTGTAGTGGTTATACCTGGTTACCATCGATTTCCTCTTTATAAAAGTTGTAAATGATTATTGGATGCAGGGACCTGTCCTATTTATTGGGAATTGGATTCCCTTAATTATACAATTTAAAGGCTTTTGGTTCCCCATATTTTATTATTTATTTATCCACCTAAAGGCCACTTTAGTGTATAATTTGGGATATGAATAATTTATACTTATTACATAAAGGGGAACTGCAATCACATCATAATGAGTCTAATCCATCAGCAGAGAATTATTCACAACATGATAATAGAGAAAAGCTGATTATGTTCAAATTGTCATAATTACAACAAACGAATAACAGTTTGATGCTACTGATATACGCTTGGCTAGGCTGAGAGCCAAAATCTCCCACTAATTGTTGCAGCTAAATCCATAAATGCAATGCATAACTGCTATGATTTCTGCTGGTCTGAAGCCAGAACCGAGACATTTTCAACTTTAGTTTCTTTAGCTAAATTTTGATAAATGGCTTTATATGGCTTTAAATCAATATTAAACCCAAAAGCAAACTCTTATTATATTGCAGCTTACTAATTCTAGACATGGTTGCTGCATTCGTTTTCTTTTTTAGGCTTTCCTTCCACTATTTTTATCTGGTGATCTGGTCAGTAAGTCTGTTGTTTTTCAACAGAACAAGCTCTCTTGCAGATGTAGCAGTTAGAGGTATAAGACAAACCATTTACCGCTGACAGGGATGCTTACAATTAGGGATGGGCCGAACGGACCCCTGTTCAGTTCGAACCAGAACTTTCGAACACCGTGAAAGTTAGGACCCGAATAATGAACGCCTTTAACAAATTCCCTACCGCCCACCGTCAAATGACGTGCACAGATGGGATCTCCCATCCTCGGCTTTCCGCCGCTACTGCGGGCTCCCAGGGGCCCGCAGAGCGGCGATCGGGGTACCGTTGTGTTCCTTAGGACACAGCCATTCCCCGATGGGGGTAATGGAGTGGCGGCGGAGCGGCGGGCAGCGGAGCTTCCCGTGCGGCTTACCAACTCCCATATGCAGAGCTGCAGCAGCGGCGTGCACGGCGCCCGTGCGCGCCCCCGGGGGCACGCAGCGCGGCGATCGGGGATCCTGTGTGTCCCTCTGGACACAGCCGATCCCCGATGGGAAGAATGTGGCGGCGGGCGGCGGGGATTCCGGTATAACTTACCGGATTTGATGATGCAGAGCTGCGCAGCAGCGTGTACGGAGCCCGCGCGCCCCCGGGGGCGCGCAGCGCGGCGATCGGGGCTGAGGCTTTTCCCCTGGATACAGCCCAGCCCCAATCAGGGTAAAGAGCCAATGAAATTGGCTCTTTACCACGTGACCGGCTGTGTCCAATCACAGCTGGTCACTAAATGTAAACAAAACACACCATTGTGTGTAACTTACTGTTGCTGGGTTCTTCTCTTCACACACCTGTGAGGAGGAGATCAGCTAACAGTGAGTTACACATATGTTATACACATATACATATGTACTACTGTGTCCAGATTGCCCCCCCTAAATAAAGAGTACCTGTCATCTAGTACCTGCCACCAGATCACCCGCCACCTCACCAGAATACCCGCCACCTGTCCATCAGGAGTACCCGCCACCTTACCCGCCACCTCAGAGTACCCGCCACCAGTCCATCAGGAGTACCTGTCCATCAGGAGTACCTGTCCATCAGGAGTACCTGTCCATCAGCAGTACCCGCCACCTCACCTGAGTACCCGCCACCTCAGAGTACCCGCCACCAGTCCATCAGGAGTACCTGTCCATCAGGAGTACCTGTCCATCAGCAGTACCCGTCCATCAGCAGTACCTGCCACCTCACCTGAGTACCCACCACCTAAGAGTACCCGCCACCAGTCCATCAGGAGTACCTGTCCATCAGGAGTACCTGTCCATCAGCAGTACCTGTCCATCAGCAGTACCTGCCACCTCACCTGAGTACCCACCACCTAAGAGTACCCACCACCAGTCCATCAGGAGTACCTGTCCATCAGGAGTACCTGTCCATCAGGTGTACCAGCCACCTCACCAGGAGTACCCGCCACCTCACCAGGAGTACCCGCCACCAGTCCATCAGGAGTACCTGTCCATCAGGAGTACCTGCCCACCTCACCAGAGTACCTGCCACCTCACAAGAGTACCCGCCACCAGTCCATCAGGAGTACCTGTTCATCAGTAGTACCCACCACCTCACCAGAGTACCCGCCCCCGCCACCTCACCAGAGTACCCACCACCAGTCCATCAGGAGTACCTGTCCATCAGAGTACCCGCCACCTCACCAGAGTACCCGCCACCAGTCCATCAGAGTACCTGTCCACCAGAGTACCCGCCACCTCACCAGAGTACCCGCCACCAGTCCATCAGGAGTACCTGTCCATCAGAGTACCCGCCACCTCACCAGAGAACCTGTCACCAGAGTACCTGCCACCTCACCAGCGTACCCACCACCAGAGTACATACAGCCACTATGTCCAGAAAGGTGTACACCCCAGAAGAAGCATACCAAATACTCAGTCTGACCGATGAGAGCAACGGGGAGCTCTCACCGCTCAGTTCTGATTCCGATTCTGGTTCGGAATATGAGCCCCCCCGAAGGCAGCACATCAGGATCCGAATTAGAGGAGGACACAGTCCGTCCAAAAAGAAGATGGTCTGAACACCAGGCAGCTACCAGCAGTGCCAACGGCGGTATACCCCAGGAGGCGAGGCCCAGTACAAGCGCTGCTAGACCCCAGGAGGAGAGGCCCAGTACAAGCGCTGCTAGACCCCAGGAGGAGAGGCCCAGTACAAGCGCTGCTAGACCCCAGGAGGAAAGGCCGAGTGCAAGTACATGCCAAAGAAGTAGGACCCAAACCCAGCTTCCAGATGGCTTGGCAAACCCATTGTGGCTGCCTTCTACCTCAGGGTCAGCCACGATCCCCCCTTTTACAGCACATCCAGGTGTGCAGGTCAACACTGCAGATTTTTCCAAACTTGATTTTTTAAATTTATTTTTCCCTGATGAATTGGTTCAAGGCATTGTGGACCAAACTAATCTTTTTGCTCAACAATTTATTGAAAACAACCCCAGCTCCAGCTATGCCCGCCCTTTTGTATGGAGACCCCTAACAGTGGTGGAGCTTAGATTGTTTTTAGGCCTAACGCTTAACATGGGGCTTACAAAAAAAATGAAATGAATAGGTATTGGTCGAAGAAACCCATCCACCATATGCCAATTTTTACTTTTACATCGGCCATGTCCAGGTCCCGATACGAACTTATAATGCGGTTCCTGCATTTCAGTGACAACTCACAGTGCCCCCCCCCCCAGATCACCCAAACTTTGCCAAATTATATAAAATTCGCCCCCTAATTAATTTTTTTTCCAAGAAGTTTGCTGAACTTTATGTCCCTGACCAAAACATTTCTGTGGACGAATCCCTGGTGCATTTCACAGGCCGGCTGGGAATCAAGCAATATATCCCCAGTAAGCGGGCGAGGTATGGCTTGAAGCTCAACAAGCTCTGTGAAAGCGCCACTGGTTATGTGCACTCATTCCGCGTGTACGAAGGCAAAGATTCCCAGCTCGAGCCCCCTGAGTGTCCATCGTACATGGGAATAAGTGGAAAAATTGTTTGGGAGTTGGTATTCCCACTCCTCCAAAAGGGGTATCATATTTACATGGACAACTATTATACCAGCCTGCCCCTTCTCCGCCACCTCTACCTAAAAAAAACTCTGGCCTGTGGTACAACAAGAATAAACAGAAAGGGCTTCCCACAGCGTCTTGTCACCACAACCATTCAAAGGGGGGAATCAGCAAGCTTGAGGAGCGAGGGAGTGTTGGCTGTGAAGTGGAGGGATAGGAGAGATGTGTACATCATGTCCACCATCCACAATGACACCTCGGTGGAACTTCACAGAAGACGCGGTACCGTTCGCAAGCCTTCCTGCATCAATGAGTACAATAAATTCATGGGGGGTGTGGATTTAAATGACCAAATGTTGCAGCCCTATCTTTCAACCCGAAAATCCCTCTTCTGGTATAAAAAAATCGCAATTTACTTTTTCATTTGGCCCTGTTAAATTCTTTCATAATCTACCAAAAATCAACAGAAAGACCCACCACCTTCATGATATTTATTGAAGACATTGTCACTGCCCTGATCTACCAACAAACATCCCCCCCAGAAAGCATTCACTCAGATTGTGTCAGCAGACTACATGAGCGCCATTTTTCGGACCATATTCCACCATCAAGATCCGGAAGACGACGCCAAAAAAGATGTCAGGTGTGCACCAGAAGAGGAATTAGGAAAGACACCAGCTTCCATTGTCCTAACTGTCCCTCCCAACCTGGCCTTTGCATCGGAAAATGCTTCAAGCTATATCACACGCTCGAAAACTATTAGCCCATATTTCTAATACTGCCATTTCCCCGTTTTCAATTTGTCCTGAATATTTCCCTGCGTCAACCAACCATATCATTGTCTTCCATGTGAACTGACCCTGGCCTGTTTCTCGACTACGCCTCTGCCTACCGTCTGCATTGTTTATCCGCCATGTTTCTGCCTTTCACGTGAACTGACCCTGGACTGTATCGACTATGCCTCTGCCTACTATTTATTTCTGCCTTTTACCTGCACTGACCCCGGCCTGTTGACCATGTTTTTGCCTGCCCCCTTGGACTGATCTTTCACCCTGCTACACAGGGGTCTCACATATGTGAGGGGCTCCAGAATAGTGTTCTGAGTTCAGAAAACCAATTTTTGGTTTTCTGTGTTCCCAGAACAGGGTCTGGTTGTCCGGAGGCTTCAAAGCGATTTGGGTGGGAGAAGCCTCTACCCCTGTCCCCATTCTTTCCTGACCGTTGCCCTAAGCTTGATGGTCCTGCCTGCTCCCTGGACAAAATACTCTGGCTGTGCTGACCATACCTCTGCCTGCTGCATGTACTAACTATGGACAGTATTCCTGCCTGCTGCATGGACAATCCTTTGTTCCTTTTGCTGCTGCTGACCACATCTCTGCCTGCTATCTGGACCAATGCTTTGACTGTGCTAACATCATCTCTACCTGTACTGACTATTCCTGCCTGCTACCTGTTTTGCTATTGCTGTCCACGTTCCTGCCTGCTGCCTGGACCGATGCTCTCCTCTTTGGACCACTGCACTACTAAAACCACAGGTAATCTTTTCTTTACCCTTTTCTCAGAAGAATGTTGTCATGGATATGCAGTAGTGTTTGTCTGTCAGCTTACCTTCCTTCCCATGTGTTCATCTTAGAGGCCTGAGCCCTTTCACCTGGCTTCCTTTATAATCTCCTCCCAGCCAGACTCCACCCCAGGCCCTATCACAGAACACTATATTAACCTGTGCACTGCAAGCCTGCTTTGCTGATCAACATGTTTGTTAGGCATTGTGTGTTTGGGTTCCTGCCTGCCGTGTGCTACGTCTGTCTCTCTGTTACATATTTGGCTTGTCCCCGACTATCCCTGTCTGCTCGTGACCCTTGACCTTCGGCTCGTTCTTTCGTTATCCTTGTCTGCTTGTGGCCCCTAACCTTCAGCTTGTTATTCGGTTCTCTCATATCTTGTGCTGCTGCTTCCCCTCTTTCCCCTTATCCTACGGGGCGTGAGCTAGGAAACTCCAGGGGCCGCGACCTGGTCCCAGCCTGCAGCATAACATCCTCACCACTAGAGGCCCTGGAGAAGACCTGCTGGGTCTTAGACTCCGCGCCCTGGGGAATCTTGGCTCTAGCTTCCGTTAGGATCCCGGTTGTGCTCCTCTGGTCCCGCTTTCCACAACCACCCAGTTTCCTATCCGCAGAAGCCAGCCATAGGGTTCACTACCTTGCGGTGCACTCCTGTCCCCCTACGGTGTGCATCTGTCACCTGGCCACAGGTGACTTTGACAGTTTGATCAGCCATGAACCCGGCTGACATCCCGTTACCCGTGGATGATCCGTTGCAGGGCATAATTTGCAGACTTGAAACCCAGGAATCGAATCAGACTCAGGTGATGCGATTCCTCCAGGATCTGGCTTCTCGCTTTGAGCAGCTTCAGGCCTCCTTGGAAACCCTGAATCCGCAACCTCAAATACAACCAGCGGCTGCACCTATTGCACCAGTCGCAGCCACACACTCACTACAACTGCCAGCTCCGTCCCGTTTCTCTGGGGACTCCAAGGCTTGCAGGGGGTTCCTTAGCCAATGCACAATTCATTTTGAGCTCCAGCCCCAAAACTTCCTGTCTGATCGGGCTAAGGTAGCCTATATCATTTCCCTCCTCTCTGGTGAAGCTTTAGCCTGGGCAGCCCCTCTGTGGGAACTGAATGATCCAGTGGTTTCTAGCCTGTCTGGCTTCTTGAAACTTTTTCGGAATATCTTCGAAGAACCGGCTCGTGTCTCTTCAGCGGCCAGCGCCCTTTTACGTCTCCGCCAAGAGTCTGCTTCTGTGGGACAGTATGCCCTTCATTTCCACATACTGTCGGCTGAGTTGAGCTGGAACAATGAGGCCTTAGTCGCAACCTTTTTGCATGGCCTGTCTGATAGAGTGAAGGATGAATTAGCAGGAAGAACCATCCCCACTGATCTGGCCGGCGTTATCTCCTTGTGTAACCAGATCGATATTCGATTTCAGGAGAGGACCTTGGAAAAGCAACGCCAGCACTCCTTGGTTCTTAGTCAGCCTGAGCTCCCCTCTCTTCGACCCGTAGAGCATCTCCTACCAGCTGAGGAACCCATGCAGCTGGGTCGGACCAGGCTATCCCCCGAGGAACGTGCTAGGCGCAGAACTCTTGGTCTGTGTCTTTACTGTGGGGGCAAAGGTCATTTTCGTGACACTTGCTCTCTTTGTCCAGAAAAACGTTCGGGTCCACTTCATCTGGAAAGTGGAGTATTGGACCCAGAAATATCACCTTCCCCTTCTCGTCTTCTGCTTTCTGTGTTCCTTCATGTTGGTTCTTCTTCTCATTCGGTCTCAGCATATCTGGATTCCGGAGCCGCTGGTAATTTTATGGACTGGGAAATCGCATCGTCCATGAGACTTACTCTTTTGCCCCTCACCACACCATTGGTGGTCTTGGCGATTGATGGTACTGTTCTCCCAGGGGGACCTATCCGCTTCCAGACCCTCCCTGTTAAGATGTCGGTAGGGACACTCCACCAGGAGTGGATATCCTTCCTTATCTTACCCAAGGCCTCAACGCCTATAATTTTGGGTCTCCCATGGTTACAGCTCCATTCTCCTCATGTGGACTGGACTACTGGACAGATCCTGGCTTGGGGTCCCTCCTGTTCCTCGTCCTGCCTACCCAAGGTTGCCCCCTGTGAATCTGAGCCGGTCATTCATTCCAGGTTGCATAACCATTTACATTTCTCTGTCCCTAACCACCCTTGGACGCACAGCCAGGCTAGCTTGTCTACAAGTCCTGCAGTCGCTACGTCTTGCGATGCGATTCAGGTAGTCGCTACACCTGACTCAGCTATTCACTCTGCCTCTGTACTAGTTATGCCAGTCCAGCCCATGCCCAGTGAGCCTCCTACTTTTTCTTGTTCGGGACATTCTGCTTGTCCTTCAGCTATTCAGTTTGACTCCGGCGACATGTCACCTTCTAACCAACCTGACTTCAGGGTTCCACTGACATCTGCCCAGTCTGATGGTCCTGTGCAAGATGACCAGTTCCCCTTTAAGGGTCTAGGGGACCCTCCTCAGATTCCTGTTGATCCTCTCATGCCCTTGCTTATTCCTAGAGAGCCTTTGGTCCTCAATAGATCTTCTTGTCATCTCCCTACCTCGTTTTCAGTCTCTGAGGATAATCTTAAGTACGAGGTTAGACAAGTTCTGGATTCTCGGCTCTGCAGAGGCATTCTTCAGTACCTTGTGCATTGGAAAGGTTTTGGTCCTGAGGAGGCGTCTTGGATCGCTGCATCTGATGTCGCTGCACCTCATCTGTTGAGAAGGTTTCATCAGAGATTTCCCTTTAAGCCTGGGCCCAGGCGGGGGAGGGCCCATAAGAGGGAGGGTACTGTCATGGATATGCAGTAGTGTTTGTCTGTCAGCTTACCTTCCTTCCCATGTGTTCATCTTAGAGGCCTGAGCCCTTTCACCTGGCTTCCTTTATAATCTCCTCCCAGCCAGACTCCACCCCAGGCCCTATCACAGAACACTATATTAACCTGTGCACTGCAAGCCTGCTTTGCTGATCAACGTGTTTGTTAGGCATTGTGTGTTTGGGTTCCTGCCTGCCGTGTGCTACGTCTGTCTCTCTGTTACATATTTGGCTTGTCCCCGACTATCCCTGTCTGCTCGTGACCCTTGACCTTCGGCTCGTTCTTTCGTTATCCTTGTCTGCTTGTGGTCCCTGACCTTCAGCTTGTTATTCGGTTCTCTCATATCTTGTGCTGCTGCTTCCCCTCTTTTCCCCTTATCCTACGGGGCATGAGCTAGGAAACTCCAGGGGCCGCGACCTGGTCCCAGCCTGCAGCATAACATCCTCACCACTAGAGGCCCTGGAGAAGACCTGCTGGGTCTTAGACTCCGCGCCCTGGGGAATCTTGGCTCTAGCTTCCGTTAGGATCCCGGTTGTGCTCCTCTGGTCCCGCTTTCCACAACCACCCAGTTTCCTATCCGCAGAAGCCAGCCATAGGGTTCACTACCTTGCGGTGCACTCCTGTCCCCCTACGGTGTGCATCTGTCACCTGGCCACAGGTGACTTTGACAAATGTATTTTGGTTTATAATTGGTATGTACAGTACATGCTATGTGTTAGAAATATGAAGGGCCTTCAACAATGTGATAGGTTGTCAGGAATTTATGTGTGTAATTTATGCTCCTAGAACATGTGACGGTGCTACTTAGATGTTGGGCCTCTGTATTTGGCCAGGCTGTGTAAAAGTCTCACACATTTGGTATCGCCATACTCAGGAGGAGTAGCATAATGTATTTTGGGGTGTCATTTTTGCTATGTACATGCTATGTGTTGGTAATATCTTATAAATGGACAACTTTGTATAAAAAAAATGCGTTTTCATTTTTTTCCCACATATTCCAAAAACTTCTGGAAAAAATTGAACCGTTCAAAAGACTCATTATGCCTCATAGATTATACATTGGGGTGTTAGCTTTCCAAAATGGGGTCATTTTATGGGCGTTTCCATTGTCCTGGTGCTCCAGGGTCTTCAAAACTGTAATAGGTGGTTGAGAAATGAGATGTGTAATTTATGCTCCTAGAATGCCTGAAGGTGCTATTTCAATGTTGGGCCTCTGTATTTGGCCAGGCTGTGTAAAAGTCTCACACATTTGGTATCGCCATACTCAGGAGGAGTAGCAGAATGTATTTTGGGGTGTCATTTTTGCTATGTACATGCTATGTGTTGGTAATATCTTATAAATCAACAACTTTGTATAAAAAAAAATGCGTTTTCACTTTTTTCCCACATATTCCAAAAACTTCTGGAAAAAAATGAACCCTTCAAAAGACTCATTATGCCTCATAGATTATACGTTGGGGTGTTAGCTTTCCAAAATGGGGTCATTTTATGGGCGTTTCTATTGCCCTGGTGCTCCAGGGTCTTCAATTACTGTAATAGGTGGTTGAGAAATGAGATGTGTAATTTATGCTCCTAGAATGCCTGAAGGTGCTATTTCAATGTTGGGCCTCTGTATTTGGCCAGGCTGTGTAAAAGTCTCACACATTTGGTATCGCCATACTCAGGAGGAGTAGCAGAATGTATTTTGGGGTGTAATTTTTGCTATGTACATGCTATGTGTTGGTAATATCTTATAAATCAACAACTTTGTATAAAAAAAAACGCGTTTTCATTTTTTTCCCACATATTCCAAAAACTTCTGGAAAAAAATGAACTGTTCAAAAGACTCATTATGCCTCATAGATTATACGTTGGGGTGTTAGCTTTCCAAAATGGGGTCATTTTATGGGCGTTTCCATTGTCCTGGTGCTCCAGGGTCTTCAAAACTGTAATAGGTGGTTGAGAAATGAGATGTGTAATTTATGCTCCTAGAATGCCTGAAGGTGCTATTTCAATGTTGGGCCTCTGTATTTGGCCAGGCTGTGTAAAAGTCTCACACATTTGGTATCGCCATACTCAGGAGGAGTAGCAGAATGTATTTTGGGGTGTCATTTTTGCTATGTACATGCTATGTGTTGGTAATATCTTATAAATCAACAACTTTGTATAAAAAAAATGCGTTTTCACTTTTTTCCCACATATTCCAAAAACTTCTGGAAAAAAATGAACCCTTCAAAAGACTCATTATGCCTCATAGATTATACGTTGGGGTGTTAGCTTTCCAAAATGGGGTCATTTTATGGGCGTTTCTATTGCCCTGGTGCTCCAGGGTCTTCAATTACTGTAATAGGTGGTTGAGAAATGAGATGTGTAATTTATGCTCCTAGAATGCCTGAAGGTGCTATTTCAATGTTGGGCCTCTGTATTTGGCCAGGCTGTGTAAAAGTCTCACACATTTGGTATCGCCATACTCAGGAGGAGTAGCAGAATGTATTTTGGGGTGTAATTTTTGCTATGTACATGCTATGTGTTGGTAATATCTTATAAATCAACAACTTTGTATAAAAAAAAATGCGTTTTCATTTTTTTCCCACATATTCCAAAAACTTCTGGAAAAAAAAGAAACTGTTCAAAAGACTCATTATGCCTCATAGATTATACGTTGGGGTGTTAGCTTTCCAAAATGGGGTCATTTTATGGGCGTTTCCATTGTCCTGGTGCTCCAGGGTCTTCAAAACTGTAATAGGTGGTTGAGAAATGAGATGTGTAATTTATGCTCCTAGAATGCCTGAAGGTGCTATTTCAATGTTGGGCCTCTGTATTTGGCCAGGCTGTGTAAAAGTCTCACACATTTGGTATTGCCATACTCAGGAGGAGGAGCAGAATGTATTTTGTTGTGTCATTGCAAGTATGCGTGTGCTGTGTGAGAGAAATAACTTGTTATTATGACAATTTTGTGCAAAAAAATAAAAAATATTTTTTTTTTACATTTCCCAAGAATTGTGGGGAAAAAAGTACAACTTCAAAAAACTCACAATGCCTCTTACTAAACACGTTGGAATGTCTGCTTTCCAAAAAGGGGTAATTTGGCGGGTATTTGTACTTTCCTGGCTTGTTAGGGTCTCAAGAAATGAAATAGGCCTTCAGTACATCAGGTGTGATCAGATGTGATCATTTTTCAATGATTTGCACCATAGCTTGTAGACTCTATAACTTTCACAGAGACCAAATAATATACATTTTTTTTGGTTATTTTTACTAAAGATATGTAGCAGTATACATTTTGGCCCAATTTTATGAAGAAAAATTACTTATTTGCAAAATTTTACAATAGAAACTAAAAAAAAGTTTTTTTTTTTTTTTTTAAATCTAACTTTTTTTGCTTATATTGCAAAAAATAAAAAACCTAGCGGTGATTAAATACCACCAAAAGAAAGCTCTGTTTGTGAGAAAAAAATTATAAAAATTTGGTTTGGGTACAGTGTAGCATGACTGAGTAATTGTCATTCAAAGTGTGAGAGCGCTGAAAGCTACAAATTGGTCTGGTAAGGAAGGGTGTATAAAAGCCCTGTATTGAAGTGGTTAAAGTCAACGGGACCCGAACGTCAAAAATCAAAAGTGTCCATTTTGAAGGCTTAAATGCAAGTATTTGATTGATTGATTGATATGTAAATTTATATCGCGCCAAATACTGTCTTGGAGGACTGCAACTAAGCGCGCTGTATCATAAATTCACCAATCAGCCTTGGGAAAAGAAAAAAAAACGAATTGAGAAAAAGGGAGGGGAGAAAAAAAAGAAGGAAGGCTCACGAGGGGAGTGGAAAAACAAAGTTGACGTTAATTATTACAGAATTTTATGTCTCTACATCCGTAGTTAGGAAAAAGCATTTTTAAAAAGGTGGGTTTTTAATTGCCTTTTAAAAAGAGCTTGAGGCATTGGGAGCCAGAGATGGTCGGGGAGTTGGTTCCAAAGGGCCGCGCCCATAGTCTGCATTCGTCGACCTCCCAAGGACTGGAGTCGGGCGGGTGCTTGGATGATCCTATTTTGAAGCCTTGACCGCAATGCTCTAATTGGTGTGTAATGGGGAGCCATTTCCATGAGATAGAGTGGGCCCAAGCCCCAATATGCTATAAACATCAGAACCAAGATTATAAATTGTACTCTATGCACTATAGGTAACCAATGTAGCTGTGCCAGCAGGGGGGTGATGTGATGTTGTCTATATGGTGTACCCGTAATAGTGCGTGCTGCTTGATTCTGTATAATTTGGAACCATTGGCAAAGTCTAGTCTGGATTGTACTAGAGCCAAAGTAAGTGTGATTTGGTGTCGATATGAAAGTAGATGTCTGATCTTTTGAATAATTTGCAAATAGAATGAGGCATTTTTTATACAGTTCATGATTTGCGGAATCCAGGTAAGCTTTGCATCAAAAATGATTCCAAGGTTCTTGACTTGTCTTTTAGGTTCTGGGCAGGTACCTAGGTCAGATGGCCATCGGGATAGAATGGGAGAGGCTAGAGGTTCGCCCACTTGGAGTATTTCTGTTTTGGACATACAATGGTTATAGGGGTCCGGGTCCTGCCCTGGGAGACATGTATCAATAAAAGAAAAGTTTGTGAAAAACATAATTTTTAAAGAGGAAGTAAACCCTCTTAAAAAAAGAACCCCCCCAAAAAAACCTGCAAGCTAGCATACTAGCTCATTATGAATTACTTACCTTAGATCGAAGCCCCTAAAGCCATCCTCATCTCCCCCTCCGGCCGCAGACATCTCTCCCGGAGGTTACTTCTGGGTATCGCGGCTCCGGCGCTGTGATTGGCCGGAGCCGCGATGACGTCACTCCGCGCATGTGGCACAGAGTTTTGTTTCTTCCCAGCGCATGCCCTGTTTACAATATACAAGTGAAATATCTCCTAAACGGCGCACGATTAGGAGATATTTCCACTCAGGGGCGGATCCAGGGGGGGCAACAGGGAAATTTCCCCCCCTGAGACCATCTGTCACACTCGCTTGCTCTGTTTTTTTTTTTTTGCGCCTGGTCTCCCGGACTTATGGGACCCGGTACTGGTTGCGGCTGGCCGTAGGTCCCCTGGACCCCAAACATGTAGCCCCATGTCTTCTCTACAAGTGTGCAAAGTTTGGTGTCTGGGGGACCTACGGCCAGGGAGCACTGATTTTTTAAAGCCGGACACCCCTTCTATAGACTCCAATGTTAAATGGTCATTTCTCCAGTGATTTTGCGGACCCGGTACCGGCCGGCCGTAGGTCCCCTGGACCCCAAACGTGGCACACATGTAGCCCCATGTCTCCTCTACAAGTGTGCAAAGTTTGGTGTCTGGGAAAACCATGGCCTGGGAGAACTGATTTTTCAAAGCCGGGCACTCCTTCCATAGACTCCCATGTTAAACATCAGTCTAGTCATGGGGACAGTGAAGCATATGCACAGTGAGGCATGGGCACAGTGAGGCAAAGTGAGGCACAGTGAGGCATGCAGATGGACACCCTAGGCTTATACTCGAGTCAATAAGCCGATCAGCGGTGCAGAGAGAGAGACTCGTCTAATGTAGTTACGGGGCGCACTGACACAATACCAGGAGCGGAGGAGGAGGTGGGTGGAGCCTCTTCCCTGCACTCATTGCTAACGCCTGGGCCGCTTGGCGTCTAGCAACGAGTGACGTCAGTGAGTCACGTCGGGCCGCTCTGCGGGCAGGTGCGATAGCGTGCGGCTCCACAGACGGGTAAGAAAGCAGGCGGCTCCGCTTGCCTGCGCGGTTTGTGGGCGGGTGGCACGGTTCGTGGGCAGACCGTGCTGCTCAGTGTGTTGGCAGCGCAGGTGAGAGTGAGAGAGCAGGCTCAGTGTGGCAGCTGGCCAATCAGCTAGCCGGGAGCGGGGGAGCAGAGAGATGAGATCATCTCTCACCGCCCGTGCCTGCCCTGCATTCCTGCAGTGACTTCCGCCCTCACTGTGCAGGCAGCAGAGAGATTACATTATCTCTCTGCTGCCTGACTCTGGGAGTCTGGGAAACAGCAAGAGACAACCAAAACTACACCTTAGCAGGCAAGTTAGTGACAATCCGCAAGGTGTGGCAGGCGACGTGGCAAATGACAATCTGCATCTGGTGGCAGGCAAGTGACAATCAGCAAGGTGTGGCAGGTGACGTGGCAAATGACAATCCACAAGGTGTGGCAAGTGACAATCCACAAGATGTGGCAGGTGACGTGGCAAGTGACAATCCGCAACATGTGGCAAGTGACACGCTCAGGGCTCCCACTAATTGCAGGCGACGGTGGCAAGTGACACACTCGGGGCTCCCACTGATTCTGCATTGAACTATTTAATTTTATATTACAATGTAATAATAGAAATAATGCGCTTCAATCATCCTGACACTATAACAACCATGGTGCTGGGATGATTGAAGCGCCGACACCAGCCATTTCCCCAATAAATTTCCCACAAAAAAAACATATTTTTTGGCAGTGCCCCTCCCGAGAAAAGACTCTGGATCCGCCCCTGTTTCCACTACCTATAGGTAAGCCTTATTCTAGGCTTACCTATAGGTAGAAGTCAACAAAAAGGGTTTACAACCACTTTAAATGAGCAGTGATTTTTTTATTCTTAAAGAGAAAGCATAAAAATGAAAAATTCCTTCCAATATAGTGCTTTGGGGGTCTACCTGTAAAGTGGCAGATCTGTACCATGTCTAGAATCTGCTGCAGCAATACAGTACCTGACCGCAAGATTGTATTTCCAGCTCGATTAGATCGCGTTGGAAATCGGCGCTGTGAGGCTGTGCTTCTCGCGCTCACCGCCTCCACGAGATGCAGCGTATCCATAGGAATGTATTGGGGGCAGCGAGCGGGAGGAGCGACAGAGCTCGGCGCTGGCTCCCGTGACGGGGGTCACGGAGAGTCAATATCGCTGATGCCGAGCCGCAGTTACACACAATCTCGCGGTCAGGTACTGTAATTGCGTTTATAAAGCCAAAAAAAAAATAAGTTTTCCCTGCAAGCTGCCTTTTATTTTGCTCAGCAACAGCTGTGGAGCCAGTGTGTATGATGAGGCCACAATGTAGTGCACTGGGAACAAGATTAGAGATTTTTTTCATACATTCTGGTGTCACTTTGACTTTGTATAGAAGTAACGGGTGCGTGAAAATTGGTCTTTGGGTGTCAGTAGCGCCTTCCCACCGTAACCCTATACAGGTAATCTTGATGAAAGCAAGAATTGGCCTTGCTGTAAAAAATTGCAATGATATGCACCTGTCAAACAGGTGCTGCAGAATAATTACTCTTTGGGTGTTGAGGCTATGGCAGGAATAGATTTGGACAAGGAGGCAGGTTTATCCACTCTGGCAACTGCAGGGGACTGCACACTTATCTCTGCTTGCGTGACAGAGGATGAGGAGGATGAGGAAAGTTTAGTAAGCCAGTCCACCACCTCCTCTGCATGCCCTGCCTAAGGACTGACCACCACGTCCACCTTTGCCTGTGGACACATTTGTTGCTGGCCCCCTTACAGTGCCAAGGGAACGTCTGCCTCTCCTTGTTGTCCTCCCAGACATTATTGGGAGGAAGGGGGTGGTGCTTATAAGCAAATGTAAAGAAGTTGAAATCTGTACGTAGTTGCACTTTAATCAATGTAAAGAGGTGTTTGGTGCACTTTAATTTGAGTACTTACACTACACAGGCACACTCCACGGATACACTATAATATACTGCAATATAATGCGCCAAACGTACAGTGATGCACAGAACTATATGGCGTTAAACTGGCAGTAACGCACAGAGAAGTAAATGGCATTAAACTGGCAGTAACGCATACAGAAGTAAATGGCGTTAAACTGGCAGTAACGCACACAGAACTAAATGGCGTTAAACTGGCAGTAACGCACACACAAAACTAAATGGCGTTAAACTGGCAGTAACGCACAGAGAAGTAAATGGCATTAAACTGGCAGTAACGCATACAGAAGTAAATGGCGTTAAACTGGCAGTAATGCACACAGAACTAAATGGCGTTAAACTGGCAGTAACGCACACACAAAAGTAAATGGTGTTAAACTGGCAGTAACGCACGCAAAACTATATGGCGTTTAAGTGTAGTATGAAAACATCTTCTACAAGCTTTAATCAGGCACTGATAGAAGTTACAAAACTGCTATATACTACTGACGAGAAAAGGTATTTAGCAGTTTATATTTATTAAAATAATTGCATTTCCGTGTTCTGTGTACTGCGAAAGACCAGATATAGTGACTGTAAGGCCCTGAGTTTGGTAACACTTTAAGAAAGAATTTTGTATAAATAAAATAGCAGTTTGATCATCTCCATTTGTACTTTGTGCTGGTAACTTGTTAATATATTATTACTCTCAAACTTATTACATTTGTAAGAGGAAAATGTATCCTATTGGTAAGTGTACTTCTTGAATGTGCCAGAGGCTTTACTTAAGCCAGGCTAGCCAGCTTAAAATATTAGCCGTTATTGCAGAATCTGCTTAGAAAGAAATAAAATAGGCCAGCTTCCCAATTCTCTCACTGTCGTCTATACAAAGTCTGATGAATCAGTTAGCCCTTGGGAACTCTACGATATTAATGCAATGCCCGCTGTGATCTCTTTATATTTTCATTTGCAATTTGCCATGCAGTGTGAGCTGTGAGTCAATCAATCTGTGTAGATACAGATCTCAGTATAGTGATAGGCACATTCCCCAGTGGGCTGCCGCAGGGAATACTTGGAGGCATCTGATGATCAGTGCTTTCTCCCATAATCCTAACACTACAATGGTAATGGCCCAAGTCAATGATACACATCTCTTCATGTAAACATTGTTACACTTCATTTATTAAAGCCAAACACTAACTGTTCTTACTATAGAGCTCAGAAATTCAGGGAAATAGTATCAAGCAAAGACTAATATAAATCATTGGACTGCTAACTGCGCCACGTTATTACATGTGGGTCACCATAATTTTATTTTATAAATTTACTATTTGATTAAATGATTCTCTATTGCTAGCCTGAGGCCAAATCCAATAGTCCACCCACACAGACATATGCTTTAGGATTAGGTGACAGGTATTTACTGCAATGCTCGAAAGCGAATGCAAAAACAGACTCAGTCTCCATCGTTCTCCATCCACAATGGATGTCCTTTTGGGTTCAGCTACAACATGCTTAGTTAATGATAATGATTTAATTATTGATTTAATGTCTAAAAACATGCAGAAGATCAACTGTTTTAGCAAGACAATAATCCTATAAGCATTAACCACTTCAATAATGGGCACTTTTTCCCCCTTCCTGTCCAGACCGATTTTCAACTTCAGCGCTCTCACACTTTAACCACTTAAGCCCCGGACCATTTTGTAGCTAAAGGACCAGGCCCCTTTTTGCGATTCGGCACTGCGTCAATTTACCTGACAATTGCGCGGTCGTGCGATGTGGCTCCCAAACAAAATTGGCGTGCTTTTTTCCCCACAAATAGAGCTTTCTTTTGGGGGTATTTGATCACCTCTGCAGTTTTTATTTTTTGCGCTATAAACATAAATAGAGCGTAATTTTTTTTAAAAAAGCAATATTTTTTACTTTTTGCTATAATAAATCTCCCCAAAAAATATCTAAAAAAAATATTTTTTCCTCAGTTTAGACCGATACGTATTCTTCTACATATTTTTGGTAAAAAAAAATCGCAATAAGCGTTCATTTATTGGTTTGCGCAAAAGTTATAACGTCTACAAAATAGGGGATAGTTTTATGGCATTTTTATTAATATTTTTTTTTTACTAGTAATGACGGCGATCAGCGATTTTTATCCTGACTGCGACATTATGGCGGACACATCGGACACTTTTGACACCATTTTGGGACCATTGTCATTTTTACAGCGATCAGTGCTATAAATATGCACTGATCGCTGTAAAAATTACACTGGCAGTGAAGGGGTTAACCTGTAGGTGGCGCTGTAGGAGTTAAGTGTGACCTAATGTGTGATTATAACTGAAGGGGGCGTGGCTTGGCGTGTGACGTCACTGATCGTCGTTCACTATGATAGGGAACAGGAAGAACGGGGAAAGGTTTGTTTACACTCACCTCTCCCCGTTCTTCAGCTCTGTGACCCGATCGTGGGACACCGGCGGCGGGCGCGGTCACGGAGCTCAGGACCGGGTCGCGCGCCAGTGCTATTCTGTCGACGTGCTTTGGTTCTTAAGTGGTTAAATGACAATTGAGTGGTCATTCAACACTGTACCCATATTACGTTTTTTGTTTTTTTATTTCACACAAATAGAAAAAAAAAAGAATTTTCTTTTTTTCTGTTATAACATTTTGCAACTAAATAATGTTTTTTTATAAATTTAGGCCAAACTGTATTCTGATGCATTTCTTTGGTGAAACAACACAAATCAGTGTTTATTTTTTAGGTATTTAGTAAGAGGCATGATGGGTTTTTTGAAGTCGTAATTTTTTGTGACAATTATTTTGGGAAAAATTAAGACATATTTTTTAAAAAACGGTGCAGTACAACGTCATTATATAACTGGTGCGGCGGTGATCGGGGATACTGACTGGTGACTGCATGTTAAAAAATAAAAAAGAATGTTAATCTTTTTTTTTTCTTTTTTTTAAATATGTTTTATTTTATTATTATTTTTTATTTATTTTTAACATACTGTGACCAAAGCAATACAGTGTTACCATAGTAGCATTTTACTACTCTGGGGAAGTTTTCAGGATTTTTTTTTTCTTTCTTTTTTTTTACACACTATGATTGCTAATCACAGAGAACAACACAATAGTACACAATGGATGGCATGAATGGAATCCGTCCATTGTGTACAATTGTCATGTGATCTGCTGTGATTGGTCACAGTGATTACATGGTACCGGCAGTGACCTGTACAGTGATCATTGGTGTGACAGATCGCGCCACGTGGTCCGTAGGGCTTGCACAAGGTGCGTTCTAGGAAACACATCATATGACGTACACCCGGTGGGTGCCTGTCCCACCCAGCCTACTGGAGAACACATCAAACAGCAGTCTACACTCTTACTCTAGGGGAACACATTCAGCAGTAGTCCCCATGCTTTGTCAGGGTGAGCACACCCAATAGTAGTCTATACTCTTACTCTTGGACAGGCATGTTCAACCCTGTGTGACCTGTCAAAGCTTTCAGCGCCGCTCCAAGCACGAGTATAATATGGTGTGGTTCCCCACTGGTGCTTAAGTAGCGGGTGCTGGCATCTAGTTTCACACATTCAGAGTGTCAGTAAAAAGGCTTAAGATGACGCTTAACCAACCTGATCCATGGTAGGTGTAAATGACAGCCTCAGACAGCGCTGCTCCTCTGATCACACCTCCTGATACATTTTTCACCAACCACATGGGGATGAAACACCTATGGAGGCATGGTCAGAGAAGCACAGCTGGCTGCGGCCTTCCTTTACACCTAACATGCATCGGGTTGGTTGAGTGGCGTCTTATACTTTTTTTACTGATGCTCAACCTGTGGCCCATGGGCCAAATGTGGCCTGCGGAGCTGTCTGAAGCCTCCTTTGTGTGCATGTCGCTCTACTGAATGATTGCTGGTCCTCCATAATCCCGGTTACTGTCATAGACAAGCTGCTATTGTGACCGGCTCCCCAATCTTCTCTTTCTTTTCTTAACACGCATAGATAGGGAGGGAGCCTTTAGCAGAGTGGATTACATTAAGTGGCATCCATACAGGGGTTCTTAAAATGGATTCTCATGGTTGTTTAATGAGCTTGTTGTCATTCTGGGAGCATGTGAGTGCATTATGCATATTTTATCTTTGCTTAAGTTGGTAGTAAAGTAATTTTTTGGACTTGTACCTACAGGTAAGCCTACCTGTAATAAGGCTTACCTGTAGGTACATTGAATATCTTCTAATTTTGCGGTGTCTAGGAGATATTCCCACTGGAGGCAGCCGGTTATGTCACCCGCGCGTGCGCTCATGCCACAGCTGAGGGCTCCCGTGTGCATCTGCGGGAGTGACATCATCATGACCCTGGCCACTCATACAGCCGGAGCCTGCAAATCCAGAAAGAAGACCGGGGTAAGATGGAAGCCCTGTCAGTGGTGACAGCACACCACTAGAGGGCTTCGTCCGAAGGTATTTCATAATGTGCTAGTGTGCGATTATGTAATTATGCCATTGCCTTTGCAGGGGTTTCTTCTCTTTTTGCAAGCCGTGGTTTACTACCGCTTTAATAAAGAAGTTTATTGCAGTCCTTGTTTTGGCAAAGACCATGATATAGAGAAGGCTGCAACACTGGTTCAGAAGGGGAACTGGCATGCTCACACATGTGTGCGAGAGGTGGTGATCTGGTTAATAAAAAAATGTGATTTTTGTAATTGCGATTTAACAGTAGACATGTGCACACTGAAATATTTTGTTCTGGAATTTCGTTTTTGTCCGAAAAATTAATTAATTTAGTTACTCCCGAAATTTGTTTTTATTTATTTTGTTTCGTTAAAAAAATGCATCCGAAAATCCGAATGAATTAATGTTGAATCTGTCAAATGAAGGCTTATAGTGTCTGTTGAATGTTCTAAGAAGATTTGACGAAGCAGCTAAACTGTACGACGCCGCAATCGTACATTTCCGGTCGAATGCTCCGCCCACAATTTATAGTAAAATTCTAATGTTGTATGACTAGTAATAATTATATTTATTTATTAATTATTATTACTTAGCAACCAACATTAGAATTCTACTATAGCTTGTGGGCGGAGCATTCGACTACAAATGTACGATTGCGGCGTCGTACAGTTTAGCTGCTTTGTCAAATCTTCTTAGAACATTCGACAGATACCATAAGCCTTCAATATACAGATTCGTTCTTAAAGGGGTTGTAAGGGAAAACATTTTTTTCACCTTAATGCATCCTATGCATTAAGGTGAAAAAACATCCGACAATACCGCCGCTCCCAGCCCCCCAGTTTTACTTACCTGACCCCTCGAAAGTCCCGTGCTCGCCCCCGACATCCTCTTCGCCGCTCAGCCTGGCCGTTGATTGGTTACAGTGGATGGGTTGAAAGCAGCGCAGCCATTGGCTCGCGCTGCTGTCAATCACATCCAATGACGCGGCGCGCCGGGGGGGGGGCGAGTGATACAGTGAGCGGCAATAGCCGCTGGCTGTATCACAGGAGCGAGCCCGCATTCAGAGGCGTTGCTAGGGGGGTGCGGGGGGTGCGGTCCGCCCCCGGGTGACACCCGCTAGAGGGGTGACACCCTCCCTTTTTTTTTTTTTTTTTTTTTTTTTTTTTTTTACAGCTGACCCATTCATTGATTAATTTCACCCCGCTGGGCTGGAAGCCTGGAACAACACCTCCAGCGCCGCGGCCGCGCCTGGTGTGTGTCCTCCGGCTCCTTATTCTTCCTATTCCTAAATTCCAATCCTCCTCCCTACCCTACAGAGCCAGCGAGCGACTCAGCCTGTCACATCATCACACTGCACTGTGATGATGTGACGACACGTCACTGCAGCACACACACAACTTTCTCCGCCCGGGCGGCGCGGCTGCTGTGTGTGACGGTCGCTGCCCACAGTGCCCAGCCCTCCTCCTCTCCACTCTCCAGGAGTACAGACTGTCTGAGACTCCAGCTGGCGGCGGCGCGGCGCACAGAATAAGAACAGGTGGGGGGGGGGTTCTCCACCGTCGGCCCGCCGGAGCACAAGATGAGGTGTGTGTATGGGGGGGGGGGGGTTGCCTTTGTAAGAGAGCTAGTGTGGGACAGTGGGAGGACTCAGTTTTAGTGTCTGGCGCCCTGCCCCTGACGGCCTGTATATGATATGATAAGGAAGGGGGGGGGGTGCAAGGTGGTCTGCTGCTAGACACAGCTATAGATTTTATATATATATATATATATATATATATATATATATATATATACTATGTAATATAGCTGGTCCAGCCGCCCCTCCCCCCACCAGACCAGCTAACTCCTGTGCTACTGTGCCTATTATATGTAATATAATATATCTGTGTCCAGCAGCCCCCCCCCCATTATCAGACAGCCAACACTCACAATATAATTTATATTAGCTGACTGAGACACCCCCAGCCTGAGCTGGTCTGATGATGATGATGATGGGGGGGGGGGGATGCTGCTGGCCACAGATATATTATATTAGATATAGGCACAGTAGCTGAGTGACACACCTACCCACCCTGAGCAAGCTGGTCTCATGGGGGGGGGGTGCTCTGTGTCACCAGGTATGATAGCTGAGCGGAGCCGCCCTAATCTGGCCTGATAAGGGGGGGGGGTGTCCACAGACCACAGCACAGGTGTAGGCAGACAGTGACCCACACCCACATCAGATCCATCCAGCAAGCAGAAGGTCACAGCAGCATCTTCTCGTCTTCTCTGTGGCCATCAGATCCGGTCCAAGCAAGCAAGACGCCTTGTTGTCAGCAGGTCACAGCATCTTCTCGTCTTCTCTGCGGCCATCAGATCCAGTCCAAGCAAGCAACACGCCTTGTTGTCAGCAGGTCACAGCATCTTCTCGTCTTCTCTGTGGCCATCAGATCCGGTCCAAGCATGGACTTGACATCACATTGTTTCTTGCCAAGCAGAACCTAGCATTCCGTGGCCACAAGGAAGATGAGTGCTCATTTAATAAAGGGAACTTTCTTGAGATGGTTGAAATGCTATCAAAATATGATTCAGTACTCAAAGAACACCTAATTAGATTGAAGCGGAGCACCTGTAAACTTAAAGTATCGGTCTCATATATTTCTCCACAAACTCAGAATGAGTTTATAAGTGTCCTGGCAAATCACGTGAAGGAGAAGATTGTCATGGACATAAAGTCTGCAAAGTACTTTGGAATCATGTTTGATAGCACACCCGACATATCACATACTGACCAGATGTCCGAAGTGATCAGATATGTGAACATCAAGAATAGGAAAGTTGAAGTAAAAGAAGTGTTTCTAGGATTTTTCCCTTTAAAGGGGAAAAAAGCTGCTGATCTCAGTGTGGATATCTTTAAAAAATTAGAGAGTGATGGACTGGACATAATGATGTGTCGTGCTCAGGGTTATGATAATGCTGCTACTATAGCTGGAATTCATGGAGGTGTACAATCCATTATTAGGGAAAAAAACAAAAAAGCGATTTTTAATGGCTGTGTGGACCATTCACTGAACTTGTGCGGTCAGCACTCTTTTGCTGAGAATGCTTCATGTGTGACATTTTTTGGAACACTTCAGTCAATGTTTTCTTTTTTTGCTGCTTCCACCCATCGATGGGATGTGTTAATTCACCATACTGGAGTGTCAGTGAAAAGATTATCAACAACACGCTGGAGTGCTCATCATGCTGCAGTTAAGTCAGTAAAAGAAAAATTGAATATGTTTGTGTCTGCAATCGAAGCGCTTTGTGATCCTTCTGAAAATATGGACACAAGAGGAGCAGCAGAATGTCTACTGCCTGCTGTCTGTGATTTTACGTTTTTGTGCTACCTATACTTCTGGGGTGATGTACTTCAAGAAGTTGATGTTACACAACAGTACCTGCAGACCAAAGGCTTAAGTCTGGACAAGGTGGTGACAAAGCTAGAGTCACTAAGACTTTTTCTGTTTGAAGAGCGCAGTCACCTAGTGGAACATGCAATTAAGCAGGCACATTTAAAATCTAAAGAATATGGAATTGCCGTAGAGAGAAGAGCCAGGTTTAAGAAGAGGATGGCAGGGGAACAGGCACGTGATGCTGGAGGCATAAGTCTACAAGACGAGAACAAGAGGGCAATGCTTGAGTGCATTGATCGCTTCCATTCTGAACTCCAGATCAGATTAAGAGCCATCATGGAAGTTGCAGCCATGTTTGAGGCTGTTCAAGCAAAGAGTCTCATATATGAAACTGAAGAAACATTAAAGGTGTCCATTCCAAAACTGACCACTTTTTATGACGAAATATCTGAGAGTGAGCTGTTAATGGAAATACCCAGACTGAGGAGACATCTCAAAGCAGCCAAGATCAACCTAGAAGAAGTCAAAGATTGGTCGGCTTTACAAGTTTTGACCTTCATAGCAGAATGGGACTTCATTGAATCTCTTCCAACCCTTTCACTATGTCTAAAAATATTTCTGACAATCTGTGTGTCTGTGGCTTCATGTGAGAGGAGCTTTTCAAAGTTGAAGCTGATAAAAAACTATTTGCGTTCAACGATGGGACAGGCAAGGCTTTCTGATCTTACAATATTATCAGTTGAAAGTGAACTAGCGAAATGTATTGATTTTGATGATGTTGTTCACAATTTTGCAGCTGTCAAGGCTAGAAAAGCAAAGTTTTGATTTAGATGTTAACTAAATGCTTTCATATTTGTTCCTGTTTTTGTGTTATTTATTTATTAATTCAGTAAAGTTTAAAGTTAAAATAAATACAGTTCTTTAACAGTTTAAGCTTTGATTTCTATTATTTTCATATGATTTTGTTATTCAAATTTGCTAGTTGATTGATAGTTATTAACGGCACTACTGTTGCCAATATATGCAGTGTTATTAGGGTGAAAAAAATTATTGGGGGGGGGGGGGGTGACACCATGTTATACCGCACCAGGTGACACCAACCCTAGTGACGCCACTGCCCGCATTCACTTACCACCATGCGCGCTCGCTCGCATATAGGTGGTGAGTGATTGCAGGGAGGAGCAAAGACAGCCGCCAAGGGACCCCAGAAGACGTGGACCGGGGCCACTCTGTGCAAAACGAGCTGCACAGCGGAGGTAAGTATAACATGTTTGTTATTTAAAAAATAAAATAAAAATTTCTTTAGTGATCCTTAAATTCTGTCGAATGTTCTAAGAAGATTCGACGAAACAGCTAAACTGTAAGACGCCGCAATGGTAGATTTCTGGTTGATAGTAGAATTCTAATGTTGTATGACTAGTAATAATTACATTTATTATTCATTATTACTAGTCAACCAACATTACAGTTCTTCTATAACCTAAATGTCCGCTCGCGGCGACTGCTACGTCGAATCTTCATGTCGAATCTTTTCTCTCTATGTCGAATAATCTTGGACTAATAGAGTTAGGTTAGGCACATTTAACCGCAGGTTCGATAGACACAGATTTCTATTGTCACCGTCATGTCGAATCGTCTATCTATATTGAACTGTTAAAAATAAAGCATTTTTTATGTTGGATCTTTCGGATTTCGGATGCTGTGCGTTCGTTATCATTTGTTAACACATTCGGACGAAAATGCATTTGGACGAAAACGAATGCACATGTCTATTTAACAATGGGTCAACATCCAATGGGGGTTGGTCCCATGGAAAATGAGGATCCTGATTGTTGTTTAAAATCTTCATTATGCTATTCAAAATAAAAAATTTGGAATTCTGAACCATTTCATTTCATTATGGCCTGTGAACGTTTACTAAATCACTTATGTGGCCCGCGTTCTTCAAAAAGTTGAGCAACCTTGTTCTACGGGAACATATTAAGCAGCACTCAACACTCTTACTCCAGGGAGGCACACTCAATAGCACTCTATGCTCTTACTCTAGTCTAGGGGAACATATCCAGAACCACTCAACACTCTATCAGTAGGGCAACACACACACCAGCTCAATATCGTCTTACTCAAGGGAAGCACACCCAGCAGCATTGTACTTTTTGGATTTAGGTACACACACCCAGTGCAAGGACAAGGCCATCTAAAACCCAGGGCAAACATGCCAAATTGCAACCCCCCCCCCAAGATGTATGAGCATTATGTGTCAGCAAAAATCCCCCACCCCATAAAACTCGAGCACTAATCTGTATGTTTACCCCCTAAGCATAAATTCCCTATCCTTTCAGCACAAATCTGCCCTCTACTGAAATTTTCTCCTATCCAGCACAAATCTTTGCCTACCCCATCCCCCTCAGCTAAAATCCTCTCTCCCAATATGCCCCCAGCACAAATCCCCCCCCCCACAAACCCCTCAAATGTCCTCTCCTAACACAATTCATCTCCCCCCACGTCAAATCCCCCCCCCAGCACGAATTGCCCTTCTCCCAATGCCTCCACACTAGCACAAATCCCCCGCCCCCCAAAGTTTCCCTCCTAGCACAATTACCCCCCAATCATCCATAGTAGCACAAATCCCCCAACCCCTTCCAACACAAATCCTTCCAAATCGCCACTCCTAGCATACCTCTCCAAATTTTTCCTCCTAGAACCATTCTTACCCCCTGTTGCCCCCCAATTTTCTCCATCTAAAACAGATCCCCTCCCCCCAAACTCCTTGTGGTGCCCCCATGAGGAGATGAGACCTCACATGACACCAGAGTGCCCAGGGCAGCCGCCGCTCCTGCCCACCTCCTTGTCTCGGCCTTGCACACACCCACCAGCACTCTACTGTCTCCAGGAGAGCACATCATGTAGTGCTCTATGCCTCTACCCTCTTACTGCAGAAGAGCAACCTAAGCAAAACTCTCTCCTCCAACATCAAAGTTCCACATCCAACACCACCCTGCCAACTCAATTCAGGGGAGCATACCAAGCCCCACCTTAACCTCTCACTCCAGCAGAACATACACAGTACCACTCTACCCTCTCCATTGTCTGGTTGGCCCTAAGAGCGCCCCTCCAAAACAGTTGTTACTAGGACAGAAATGGCAGACTTGTACAGCTATCAAAAGGCCCACTTCAAATAGAAATTGAGTTAGTATTCTGTTTGTCGGTCTCTTTCAAACATCTGCAGATTGCTCTGAGAGCGGAATTTATATCATTATTATTTGACTTTATGGTATTAATGGATTTTTTTTTTTAATTACTCTGTATTGACTGTCTGTGGCTGAATTGCCTTATTTTCTCAAAGTCTGCATGAATAATGCAGCACAGCTTTTTACTTTTCAATGTCTATAAAAAAAACTCTGAATTGCATTATACCAAAATAGAAAATACCGCTTTTTATTTTAAGACTGGCCTGTACGCGAGATGAATAATGAGAACTTTGTATTGGTCGTATTGCCGGCGTTGGGTGATTTGAAAGTCTATGAATGAGACTCGGAGGCACTAAAATATGCCGAATGACACTTTCATTAAATTTCTCAGCATTGTCACTGAGCAAATCTATTTCTAAATGAAAAAAAGAGCTGGCTTAATGCAAGCAGTACAGTCATTTAGTCGGCATTCGGCTGGTTAAAAAAAAAATGAAAAATATTAAAAGTCCATTATGACATGAAAATGGATGGAGAGATGGTGGAGATAACCGGCTCAGCATGACATGGATACAAATTCTACAGGCAATTACAGAAAAATTCTATGACGATTCAGGGATGAACAAGTGTCAAGATGTGCCTTTTTATGTTTAGACAGAATAATCCTTCCAGTAAAAGGACACGTCACACAGTGAGTAGCAGCTTCAACATATCTCTAATATTTGGTGCTAGGAAAAAATAATGGTGGTTTGGGGGTTAAGAAGAATGTAAAGTGGGGTAAAAAATATATATATATTTATTTTATTTTATATGAAGCCAGCAGATGGGGCTCTCTCTTTTTTCACATGTTCAACAGGTTCAATCTGAACTTTCGTCTTGCACAGTTGCACAGGCTGCTCTCTTATACTGAAATTGATTATTTAGATTTCACTGCACACTGTGAGTTTCCCACAGTGTGCATCAGAGGGTGCAGCAAGTCAGAGCCCTCCTCATTTTCTGGCTGGGGGTCATCCTGCATCATCTAACTCTCTCCTCCCCAGCCTGATTGTCCCTGGACATACCTCCCAACATTTTGAGATGAGAATGAGGGACACCTACTTGCAAACGTATGTAGGCATAGGATACGTCCCCCTGCCACACCCCCTTAAAGGAGTATTAACTAAAAAAAGTTACTTAAATCCACAAGGGATTTTTTTTATACCACTACTATTCCTTTATACTGGCTTTTAAAATTTACAAATGCAGCAAATTAGAATTTGGATCAAAGGTTTAGCACCGGGAAAGATAAAAAAGTGCATTTTATACACAACTTTATAGATCAGACCAAAATGAGGCACAAATGAGGAGGAAAGAGGGACAGAGGGACATTGCACCAAATCAGGGACAGTCCCTCAAAATCAGGGACAGTTGGACTGCCCCTTTCTCTCATTGGATTTTAATTCTTTCAATCACGGAGGCTCAATATCACATGTGATTAACCTGCCAGCTCCTCCCACCAGCAACAATACACATACAGAATGCAGAAAACTTTATCAATCCCAAAGGGAAATTGGGAAATTGTTGCCTGCATTGCATAGCACAAATACCCAGCGATGATGTCTAAAATAAGGTCTATAATTAAAACAGAGGGATTTTAGTTAATAAGTTCATTAGCATGTTGACGAGGGACGGAAGGAAGAACCAGGGTGGGCAATATAAGCAAATTAAACGAAAGCTTTAACCTTAACTGTTTTAATTAGGGTTGTCCCGATACCACTTTTTTAGGACCGAGTACAAGTACCAATACTTTTTTTCAAGTACTCGCCGATACTGAATACCGATATTTTTTTTTAATCTCATGTGTTAGTATTTTTTTTTTTTTTTTTACAATTTTTTTTTTTTTTTTTTACAATTTATTTTATTTATTTATTTTTTACAATGCTTTATTTTTTTAAGGGGGGTGGACAGTGTCAGTGTGTGTGTTTTCTTTTATTTATTATTTTTTACAATAAATTTTTATTTTATTTTATTTTATTCTTTTTTTTTATCAGCCCTGTTGGGGGGCTTTGGTGAGATATCGGAGGTCTTAACAGACCTCTGACATCTCCCCTTTGAGACAGGGAAAGGGACTAGGGACACATATTCTCCAGTCCCTTTCTCAGCAGCCTCAGCTGCGCTTAAATGAATGGAGAGAAGACAAGCGGCTCTCTTCCATTCATAAACTGAAACATTGTAAACACAGTTTACGATGTTTCAGCTCTGTGAATGGACAGAGTCAGTGATGACTCTGTACATTCCGACAAGTAAGGAGCCGGATTTACTGGCTCCTACCTCCGCTCTCCATCCTGAGATACCGAGGGGGTGGAGGAGGAGCACGGAGGGGGACGGCAGCACGGAGGGGGACACAGAGGGGGGCGGCAGCATGGAGGGGGACGGCAGCATGAAGGGGAACGGCGGCATGAAGGTGAAGTGGAACAGCGGCATGAAGGGGAAGGGGAACGGCGGCATGGAGGTGAAGGGGAACGGCGGCATGGAGGTGAAGGGGAATGGCGGCATGGAGGTGAAGGGAAACGGCGGCATGGAGGTGAAGGGGAATGGCGGCATGGAGGTGAAGGGGAACGGCGGCATGGAGGAGAAGGGGAACGGCGGCATGGAGGTGAAGGGGAACGGCGGCATTGAGGTGAAGGGGAACGGCGGCATGGAGGTGAAGGGGAACGGCGGCATGGAGGTAAGGGGAACGGCGGCATGGAGGTGAAGGGGAACGGCGGCATGGTGGTGAAGGGGAATGGCGGCATGGTGGTGAAGGGGAACGGCGGCATGGAGGTGAAGGGGAACGGCGGCATGGAGGTGAAGGGGAACGGCGGCATGGAGGTGAAGGGGAACGGCGGCATGGAGGTGAAGGTGAACGGCGGCATGGAGGTGAAGGGGAACGGCGGCATGGTGGTGAAGGGGAATGGCGGCATGGTGGTGAAGGGGAACGGCGGCATGGAGGTGAAGGGGAACGGCGGCATGGAGGTGAAGGGGAACGGCGGCATGGAGGTGAAGGGGAACGGCGGCATGGAGGTGAAGGTGAACGGCGGCATGGAGGTGAAGGGGAACGGCGGCATGGAGGTGAAGGGGAACGGCGGCATGGAGGTGAAGGGGAACGGCGGCATGGAGGTGAAGGGGAACGGCGGCATGGTGGTGAAGGGGAACGGCGGCATGGAGGTGAAGGGGAACGGCGGCATGGAGGGGAACATGGAGGGGGACACGGAGGGAGGGAGACAGCAGCAAAATGGAGGGGGCTGGAGGAGGATACGGGGACAATCAGCGGTGATCGTGTGTGGGGGAGTTACAAGCACCGATCACCACTGATTTTAAAGCAACTGAAAGCCGCGCAGGGGGTGGGAGAGGAGGAGAGAGAAGCGGAGAAACAGCTGTCAATCTTTTAAATCTATACAGCGGTAATCGGTGCTTGTAACACCCCCACACGATCACCGCTGACTGTACAAGTATCGGATCAGGCATCGGGAACATTTGCCCGAGTACAAGTACTCAGGCAAATGCTCGGTATCGGTACCGATACCGATACTAGTATCGGTATCGGGACAACTCTAGTTTTAATTTTAAAAAAGGTTGTTAATAGGGCTTAAAAGCTCAAGGTTAGATTTACAAATGTAAAACTACCCCCGTAGGGGTCGCTGATATCTGGGTCCCTACTGCTGCACAGCCAGACATATAGCATTTCCTTCATTCTCACAAACACAGAAAAGCAGTCTTTAGCTTGTTTGTTGTTTTATTAGGTGATGATAACTTGGTTGGGGTAGGGAATTATGGAATGCCCAACTTCAAAAACATCCAGAACACAGGATAACCGGGACAACTGCATCCCTATTTACAAAGAATCCTCCTCTTCCTTCCTCCTGCACACACTTGGTTCCGAATCCTCTATGTACTACACCTGCTGATCAATCCAGGGTATTTAACAGTCTCTTTGTTAATTCAGCAACAGCCCATTACAGGCTAGGAACTTCCTTTTTCTGGATAAAGTAGCACATGTGGAGTGAACAGCATCTCCTTCTGCCTCCCTGTAGACACTGAGCCCAGTTCTACATTGCAGAAAATAACAGCCCAGCAGGCTGCTTGCTTCCCCCAGTCCTCCTGACCGGCACACACATGGAGATTCCCCAGGGCAAGGTGAATGAAGACTTGGCACATCGCCGTCTTCAAAAGAGCACTGTTACAGCTGACAGTCTCTCCCCTTGTCTGTCCCGTCACCGTGCTGATCTACTCACTGTCTCTTCTTCTCTCTTTGCTGCCTCTCCAGGATGAATCCCTCCAACTGCCTCCTGTGGTGGGATCCTTCCAGGCCAGCCTCCAGCTCGAGGTAAATCCCCTCCCTGTCAGGGGTCTCTCAAGGGCCACAACAGCCTTTCCTCAGCACTGCTTATCCATCTTCCAACCGACTCCCCTGCTGGCATGTCTATTTATAGGCTTCCCAGTCCCCTGCCAGGCCCACTTCTAGCCTCCTCCCACTATATTCTAGAATATTCTCCAACATTCTAGAAATTACCGACTCACCATGTAACCTGAGCCAGAGTATAGTTACCTACTCTCACTACTAGTAGCACACACTAGAGGGTGCTACACAAACACAAGTGAATCATGACAGCAACTTTTCCAATTTTCTACCTGTCTTCTCAGATCAGACAGAAGAGCAGAGTTTAGCAGAAAAAAGGTAACTATTCCCTCAGTTCTTTACCGGTAAGTGCTGGCTGGAGATAGTTTTATAAATGGGACAGGATTTTGTTAATTCCTCCGTCTCCCCCTGTACATGATGCCTTCTTTTTTTTTTGTTACATACCTTGTTTAGGAAGCAATTAAATCCTCTTTTTTTACCAGTATGAGACCATCACAGAAGCTGAGACACAAAGCCAAATAAACGCTGGATTCAGAATTCCTAAGGGAACACCTAAACTTGTGAGGTTGGGGGGGTAAAACTTCATGGTTGAGCCACACTTTTACTGAAGCCCCCCCCTTTTAGATGCAGAAGCAAATGCCAGGGATGTACACATTCCGAATCCCATTGAAGCAAATTTGTCCCCTCTGCAAGCACCCCACAACCACATGCAATGAATGCAACTGCGGCATGCCAGTGCACGGATCAAGGGATTAAAGCAGGCAGTAAGGAGTAATACAATACGTACTCACCACCTGTGACATGCTCTCTGTAGAGTAGACTGAAAGCTCTTCAGCAAGCCCTGTACATGTGATGGAGCCCTAAGGGTCACAGAAATTGTCACTGGGCACACTGGTCCAAAGTTTTTAATGATAACAATTTACAACAATCAGAGAAAAATGTAACACGTTTCGGGTTCCAAACATGGTGTCCCTTTATCAGAGCTAAGGAGTGTTGACTGTGCTTAAATGGACTCAGAATTAAGACTGCAGCCACAAAACAGTTCTGTGAGAATATCAGGCCATTTCTATACTGGAAAATTATTTATTTGTTATCTGCTTACCTGAGTCGAAGTACAATCAAAGTCCCTAAATGCTGAGAAAAGGGGAGTGTGTTTACCCCTCAAACGCATTGTATTTTTCCAGCCGTGTAGCCACCCCTGTGACAAAGTCAAATGTGATGAAACGCATCAGGGCGCGGCTACACGGCAACTAGATGAGACATCAGTACGTTGTTTTAGGAAGAGATAGCAGCCGCTACAATCCGTCATAGGTGGTGAGACCGCTGTATTGTGATGCCTGACAACAGTTTTTATTATGGGCTTATTTGATTTGAATGAAATGTAAGTGTCATTATTTTAATAAAAAGTGGGTACCTTATGATTTTACACTTTTTCTATATCCCTCTACATGTGGCTGTTCATATAAGATCTGGATGGTGATTGGAACTCCAAGGCTAAGTGCTATTTGCCAGTGTAGCGCTACCCCCAGTTAAGAGAGCCGCTGGTTTGATTTCGGGCCCTGTGTACAGCACCGCCAACCCCCGGCAATCTTACTCGACCCACTCTGGCACAGTTAGTCTAGGGTTAACTCTTGTCATAAACAGTAGTATTGCAAGGTGTAACCTCCTTGCAGTAAGACAACACACTGATGTGAAAGGTTAAATAGAACAATTTTACTTTCATCAAATGGGCATAAGCAGAACAGAACACATACAACTTGCTCACAGAGCCCTGCAGCAATAAGTGTAGCACACAACAATGGCCCCACGCGGTAACCCACCGCGCACAGCTATTGTGGTGTACGCGCCCTATGGCGCATTAAACAATCCTTTACCACCCCTCCCGAGCCAGGCCTGACATACAAGAAATCTCAGTCTTTCCCCTAGGTATTTCTTCGCATGCAAACTTTCGGCGGTGCACTTGATGAATGGTATTTGTAATCCGCAATATGGCAGTCACTTGAAACACTATACTGGGGACACTTCAACTCTGTCCTGCTACCGGTCCCCGGCCAAACAACAAACAAATGAACGGTGGGCCAATACAGGCTGTAGGTCTGAACTCAGTACAGTCTATTGGTTTTGGGCATGTGCCCGCTCACCACTCCGGACGCGATCCCAGTCCGGGACATCCACCCGCTGTGTATCCGCACACAGCGTCTGCAACGATCGGGTCCCCGATCCAACTGATGTCCTTACTCTGCAAGTCAGATGCCACCCAGGCTCCGCAGTGGGGTGGAAGGCTCTTTGGAGGTTGCACAAGGCCCCAGGCTTCAGGCATTGTGCTGCAGCAGATCCGCACAGGAAGAAGCTGTTGCTTGTAGCGCGGTGTCCAAAGAGGCCGAGCTCCGCCTCCTTCTTAAATAACCCCTCCAATGAGTCTCTGCGGTGGCCGACTGCACTCTAGGTGCCGAACGGGGTTCTGGGTAACGTAGTCCCGGGGCCTTAAAGGAGACCCCGCTACACCAGTCATGAGAATGAATGGCAATATTGTCTAGTGAGTTTTATTTCTAACCACATCTCGCCTGGACTATAGCAAAATGACAGCCAGGAGTTGGCTCTCCCTTTCTGACTGGACGTCATATGACGTATGTCAGAACAAGCCGCTTGTGCGCGCCCAAGGGGGTGTGCAGCGTGATGATCAGTAGTGCGGTGCAGTGCGTCGCTCTGTCACACCGCATCTATAATCACAGTAAAGAGCCTATGGCATAGGCTTTTTACCATGTGATCAGATATGTCCAATCAGTGTAAATAAGAAGTGCCAGTTATCGGCATTCCTCTATTCACGCTGACAGGGCGTAAGTAGAGGAGAGCCGATAAGTGGCTTTCCCGATGGGGGTCTGCACTGCTAATCAGTGCAGTAATTATCAGTGCAGCCGCATCAAAGATGCCCGCCAGTGCCCACCAGTGATGCCCACCAGTTATTCCTACTAGTGCCCACCAGTAATGCCCGCCAGTTATGCCTACTAGTGTCCACCAGTGATACCCTTTGGTGCCCACCAGTGATGACAATCAGTGACCATCAGTGATGCCTTTCAGTGCCGCCTATCAGTGCCGTCCATCATTGCCCTCCATCAGTGCCGCCTATCAGTGCCCATTAGTGCCGCATATCAGTGTCCATAAAGACTGCCCATCAGTGTCACCTATCAGTGCCCAACAGTGCCACTTATTAGTGCCCATCAGTGCTGCATATCAGTGCCACCTATCAGTGCTGCATATTAGTGCCTCCTCATCAGTGCCCATCAGTGCCGCCTATTAGTGCCCATCAGTGCTGCATATCAGTGCTACCTATTAGTGCTTATCAGTGCTGCATATCAGTGCCACCTATCAGTGTCCATCAGTGCCGCCTGATCAGTGCCCGTCAGTGCAACCTCAGAAGAAAACTTACTTATTTACAACATTTTAACAGAAATTAAGAAAACTTTTTTTTTTCAAAATGTTTGTTTGTTTTTTCATTTGTTTACCAAAAACTTTAAAAAACAGTGGTGATTAAATACCACCAAAGGAAAGCTCTAAAATTTTCCTTGGCAGGAGGGGGGTGAAAGTGCCCGGTATTGAAGTGGTTAGGGGAGAGAGACCTGCACATTCACTGTGGTGGTGGATACTTTGTGTGTTATCTACAGTGAGAAGAAGTGAAGAACTATTCAGTGACACTTTTATGGACATTTGTTTTGGCACTTTTGATGGACTTTGGTTATAGTCAGGGATGAGCCGAACACCCCCCTGTTCGGTTCGCACCAGAACCTGCGAACAGACAAAATGTTTGTGTGAACTTTAGAACCCTATTAAATACAATGGACTCGAACGTTCGAAATCTAAAGTGCTAATTATAAAGGCTTCTATGCACGTTATTGTCCTAAAAAGTGTTTGGGGACCCGGGTCCTGCCCCAGGGGACATGTATCAATGCAAAAAAAAGTTTTAAAAACTGCCGTTTTTTCGGGAGCAGTGATTTTAATAATGCTTAAAATGAAAAAATAAAAGTGAAATATTCCTTTAAATTTCGTACCTGGGGGGTGTGTATGATATGCATGTGAAGTGGCGCATGTTCCCCGTGCTTAGAACTGTCCCTGCAAAATTTAAATTTACATAGTGAAGGAAGTTCCCCGCTCAAGCCAATGACGTAGGCGGGTCCGACATACCGAGGGGGCGGACCTGATGGGGAACTTCTCTCACTTTGGCAATACATGTATAGACCCGCCCCTTTTCTTGTTCCGCATCTGGTCCGCTGAGCGGACCTGATGGGGAACTTTAGAAGGGGCGGGTCTATACATTTAAAACACTGAGAGGGAGTTCCCCATCAGGTCCGCTCAGGCACAACCAATGAAGGACATCGTTGGACATCGGGATCGCCGCGGGACACTGGATTTCACCGCTGGAATGTTTTTTTTTTTTTAATAAAGGACTTTTTCAAGGTGTTTGTGTGTTTTTTTAAACATTTTTCACGCTTTCTTCGTGAAATGGTAGGGGTACAATGTACCCCTTACCAATTCACATAGGGGGGGCCGGGATCTGGGGGTCCCCTTTGTTAAAGGGGTCTTCCAGGATCCGATAAGCCCCCCGCCCGCAGACCCCCACAACCACCGGGCAAGGGTTGTGGGGATGAGGCCCTTGTCCCCATCAACATGGGGACATCCTCCCCATGTTGAGGGCATGTGGCTTGGTACGGTTCAGGAGGGAGGGGGGGGCGCTCTCTCGTCCCCCCCTTTTCCCCTGCGGCTGGCCAGGTTGCGTGCTCGGATAAGGGGTCTGGTATGGATTTTTAGGGGGACTCCACGCCATTTTTTTTTATTTGGGGTGGAGTTCCCCTTAAAATCCATGCCAGATCTGAAGGGCCTGGAATGGATATTTGGGGGAACCCCACGTCAATTTTTTTTTAAATTTGCGGCGGGGTTCCCCTTAATATCCATTCCAGACCTGAAGGGCCTGGTAATTGAATTCTGGGGAACCCCCACGCTTTTTTTTTTTTTTTTTATCAATGACTTTTGTATGTATTGCCGGGAGCCGACAATTCATTAATAGCCGCGAGTGAGTTTTAAATGACTTTTTTTCTTTCAAAAATGACATTTTTTGCAGGGACAGTTCTAAGCACGGGAAACATGCGCCACTTTACATGCATATCATACACACCCCCCAGGTACGAAATTTAAAGGAATATTTCACTTTTATTTTTTCACTTAAAGCATTATTAAAATCACTGCTCCCGAAAAAACGGCCGTTTTTAAAACTTTTTTTTGCATTGATACATGTCCCCTGGGGCAGGACCCGGGTCCCCAAACACTTTTTAGGACAATAACTTGCATATAAGTCTTTATAATTAGCACTTTAGATTTCTCCCATAGATTTTTCGAATTTGCAGCGAACACCCCAATTTGTTCGTTGTTCGGCGAACGGGCGAACAGGCAATGTTCGAGTCGAACATGAGTTCGACTCAAACTCAAAGCTCATCCCTAGTTATAGTATTATTTTTTCATCACTTTATTAGTTTGAGTTTGTTAATTAATATGTTTTTTTTGTGAGAACATTTTGGTTACATTTTCTTTTTTCTTTTCTTTTTTTTTTGTGTGTGCTACTGTGGATTGCACTGATGATATTTCACCTTGATTGGTAGTCCACATTTTTACAGTTCTTATGCCTCGTACACACGCTCGTGATTTCCGACGGGAAAAAGTTCGCTGGGAATCCCGACGGGAAAAAAGAGAGCCAGTTCTCTTTCTTTTACCGGCGGTTTTTGGCAGTTTTCCCTTCGGAAAAACTGCAAAAGAACATACACAAGGCCGGATTCCCGCCAAAAGCTCTCATCACAGTTTTTCAGTCGGAAATCCCGGCTGTGTGTATGAGGCATAACTGTGAAGAAACCTTTCTGTATTTGGAGATTAAATCTCTTTTCCTCCAGACATAAAGAGTGCCCCCGTGTCCTCTGTGATGACCTTAAAGTGAATAACTCAACACCAAGTTCACTATATGGACCCCTTATATATTTTTGTACATGTTGGTCATATCCCCCCTTAATCTCCTCTTCTCACAAGAGAATACATTCACTTCCTCGAATCTTTCCTTATAGCTGAGCTCCTCCATGGGGCCGCATATTTGTGTAACATCTGCGCCAAGGGGTTAATTACAGCTTTGCAGTGTCCACATCCAATTCTTGTGCTGAATGTCAAAAAGTGTAAATGTAAGTGTTCTATTTTAATTGTTCAATATATGTTTCTTACTATGCTAATGGGGATCCTGAGCTGCTATTCTTTTTTCGTCAATATATATAGTGTTATGTAATTTTTCGTCAATACTCTAACTAGCACTTTTACTAGACAATTGGCCTATTACAGGAAGACAAAGTTATAAAAATACCTCATCTACTGGTAGGATCAACAGATAATGATATAACTATGTTACAGAGGGGACCTAGAAAACCTAAAAAAAACTCCAGTAATTTATTTTATTATTATGCCCACAGTTACAATTAAAGCAATAACTTATGGCCACAGTTTTCTGACCTTTGCTGTTGTCTGGGTGAGAACATCTTGAAGTTGTTATAGTCTTAGTTCGACCTTTCTAACTATATAATGACCAGTGCTGCTTGTTATTTTTTAGCCAAAAGTTCAGTTCAAATCCCCATAGCACACCTTTACTGAACCTGTACTCTTATATGAGAAAGCTAGAAGCTGTTTTCATAACATATTTATTCTTGGTTCACAATCAGAAGAAATGTTATCAGAGGTTTTCTTGCTATTGCTTTCTTCTACCTTGCAGGTAGAAGCAAAAAATGTATAGGGACACTTTTTTGTCTGTAGGCGGAGTCTTATTATAATTAGGGGGCATGGCATTAATTTGTAGGGAAAAAAATGGGCGTGATCTAAACTAAATATTGGGATTGGTTTAAATGGGGCGTGGCTCAAATAGAGTGGGGTTCGAATCTAAAATGAGCGAGGGATGAAGGGAGAAAGAAAAAGAAATAGGGAGGGAAGGAGAGATAAGGAAGGAAAGAAAGAAAGAGGGATGGAGGGACAGCAGGCACAGATCCTACACCACAATAGCAATAGCCACCGCGGCTATACAGAGGTGCATTGCGGGCAGTATGAACCCTTTTTCGTCCACTAGCGGGGATTAAAACCGCACAGCTAGCGGCCGAATACCGCCGCAATTCCGACGGTAAAGTGCCGCTAAAAATAGCGGCACTTTACCGCCACTGCACCTCCCGCCCCAGTGTGAAAGGGGCCTAAGAGAAAACAGACTTTGTAAGTGCTGCAGTTTCACCTCACTGAGACATACATAGAGACTGTTATGTTGGATGGTTCACTGAATGTTATTTCTTCAATACATGGACTTTCAAAAACAATGCTGTGTGGATTACTGTCTATGTGGAGATATATTTCTCAATTGGGATTTAACTTGCTATTCACAAGCCCGAATTGAGTGGAGGCTTGTTAGAGATCCTGCCCTGATCACACTGATTATGAAGGCTCTGCTCCTAAATACTATACAGGTGGCGCCATCATACCTCAGTAGCCGCAGAGTGAGAAAAGAATAGTGCTACAATAAAAATGATTAAAATTATGTTAATTTATTTGTTATTACACCAATAAACATGCCGCGGCCAATTATTTGCCAAACAAAGTTGTTGAGTGTCTTTAATTAATTAGGTGTTTCAGTTGAGGCATTCTGCCATAATGTCGCAGTCACGATAAAAATCGCAGATCGCCGCCATTACTAATAAAAAAAAATGCCATAAATCTATTCCCTATTTTGTAGACGCAATAACTTTTGCACAAACCAATCAATATACGCTTATTGCGATTTTTTTTTTACCAAAAATATGTAGAAGAATACATATCGGCCTAAACTGAGGAAAAAATAAATTTTATATATTTTTCGGGGATATTTAATATGGCAAAAAGTCAAAAATATTGTTTTTTTTTTCAAAATTGTCGCTCTTTTTTTCTTTATAGCGCAAAAAATAAAAACCGCAGAGCTGCTCAAATACCACCAAAAGAAAGCTCTATGTGTGGGAAAAAAAGGATGTAAATTTTGTCTGGATACAGCGTCGCACGACCGCGCAATTGTCAGTTAAAGCAACACAGTGTCGTATCGCAAAAAGTGCTCTGGTCAGGAAGGGGGTAAATTCTTCCAGGGCTAAAGTGGTTAATAACAAAATTCTAATTTTTCAGTCAGAATTCATTTTTTTTCCCTCTGCAATTTGACCTTTAAAACTCAATATTTTTGATCAATTTATTTTAGGATGGCCCCAGGACTCTTCTATGGTATATTTTTTATTATATATGCTCTTAAAAAAAAATAATAGGCATTTAATGATAAAGGTTTCCCACATCCTGTGGGCTAGCTAAAGTTACAATGCAGCAGAGCAGTCAAAATAGAGGCACAGTTTGTGTACATTATATACAGTGCATTAATTAATAAATGTGTCAGCGCTGCAATAGAATTCTCCATTCAAAATCTATGCCTATTATCAAACCCTCTGAGCTGTATAGAGAGTAGTGTTGGGCGAACAGTTCGAGCAAAGCAAAAGTTTGGCCTGGGCATTGCCTGTTCACCCACTTTGCAATCACCTGAATTTTCGGGGCGCCCGACAGGATGTTTGCCTGCCGAGCACCCCACAATGCACTACGTGCTGCACAGTGCATTCTAGGGCCCTATTTGGATGAAGCCTTGCACCTGACCGCTGGTCAGGTGCAAAGCTTTGCCAATTAGGACACAGAGAACTCCCAGAGTTCTGATTGGACAAAGTGATGATGACTTTCTCCAATCATGGTTCAGTGCTCATAGTCCCACCCCACACTATAAAAGGTTCCTTTCCACAGGAAGCTTTTGCAGTGTTGTTGGCGTGAAGAGAGATAGAGCAAGGCTCAGTTTGCTACTAGCGAGTTAGTGTGTTAATTTATTGTGACTCTGAGTGAAGAGTGATAATGTAGTGTTAGAATAGTGTGAGTATAGTGTCTCAGTATAGTGTAGTGTTAGTATAGTGTGTCAGTATAGTGTAGTGTTAGTATAGTGTGAGTATAGTGTGTCAGTATAGTGTAGTGTGAATATAGTGTGAGTATAGTGTGAGTATAGTGTGTCAGTATAGTGTAGTGTTAGTATAGTGTAGTGTTAGTAGAGTGTGAGTATAGTGTGTCAATATAGTGTAGTGTGAGTATAGTGTGTCAATATAGTGTAGTGTTAGTATAGTGTGAGTATAGTGTGTCAGTATAGTGTAGTGTGAATATAGTGTGAGTATAGTGTGAGTATAGTGTGTCAGCATAGTGTAGTGTTAGTATAGTGTAGTGTTAGTAGAGTGTGAGTATAGTGTGTCAATATAGTGTAGTGTTAGTATAGTGTGAGTATAGTGTGTCAGTATAGTGTAGTGTTAGTAGAGTGTGAGTATAGTGTGTCAATATAGTGTAGTGTTAGTATAGTGTGAGTATAGTGTGTCAGTATAGTGTAGTGTTAGTATATTCTGAGTATAGTATAGTGTGAGTATAGTGTGTCAGTATAGTGTAGTGTTAGTATAGTGCATACCTCCCAACTTTCCTATTGTCCACTGCGGGACATTAATTCATGTTCTTTTCCCCCTCTCATCAAAGTTGTTGAGTTGGGGGGGGGGGGGTTGGGTGCCACGGGACATTTAGTTTTTTTTCTAGGGACGTGGTGTTGTTGTTGAGCGGGGGGGGGGGGGGGGTTGGGGTGCTGTGACTTGCCGAGGGGAGCGAGGATTAGGATACAACACACCCGCCCGCCCAACTAACCTGCTAACCTGCTTTTCACTGCCGCTCTGACTTCCTCCTGGCTTCCCTGCCTGGCGCGCTGCCGGAATGAGGGGATTGAAGGTCTATGCGGGAAAACAGTGTCCCGCGCGGGTACTCAGGAAGATGATGGAGAAACCCGCAGAATCCGTGCGGGTTGGGAGGTATGATAGTGTAGTGTTAGTATAGTGTGAGTATAGTGTGTCAGTATAGTGTAGTCTTAGTATAGTGTAGTGTTAGTATAGTGTGAGTATAGTGTGTCGGTATAGTGTGTTAGTTTAGTGGTAGTTTAACACATCACTATATAACATCTGACTGTGACGCTGGTGTTCCCCCTTTTATTTTTATAGTTTATACATTTCTGTCAGCATCAGTCCTCAATGTCATTATTTTCATTTATAAACGTCAGTTTTGCTGCAGCAGGTTCTATACACGGTGCAGATGTAGGGGCAGACAAAGGGCACTATTTTTAAAGGATTTTTTCATTTTTATTGCTTCACTTTAAGCATCAATAAATCACTGCTCCTTTAAAAACAATCTTTTTTAAAAGTTTTTTTTGTATTGGTAAAGGTCCCCCTGGGCAGTACCGGGCCCCCATATCCTTTTTTATGACCAATAACTTTCATATACACCTTCCAAATGGGGACTTTTGATTTTTCAAGTTCAGGTCCCATCGTTTTCAATGGTGTTCGCCGTTCAGGTTCGAACTTTTGCGATGTTCGACAGTTCTGGCGTGAACCGAGCTGGGGATTGTTTGGCCCGTCTGTAATAGAGAGAGGGGTGGGGGAAAGAGTCACCGTACACAGTGTGTGCGCATTTCAGTTTTGTATAACTGGAGGTAAAGAGGAAATTGTAAAACATGACCTACAGCTCTACCTGTTGGCGGCATTAAAATATATATATATATTGATTAGGGCTGTGGAAATTAACTATTAGTTCCTCGATTAATCGATTAATGTTTTTGATCAATCAAAATTATTTTGATCGGTACTCACCTCTCCGCCGGCTTCCGGGTCTTCAGGGAGTTCCGTCGGAGATCCGGTGACGTCAGGGACATGCCGTGTCCATCTGAAGGGCTCCTTTGCTGTGCCTTCATATTTGCATGCCGGCGGGACCTTACTATCTGCCACACGCAAGGGCTGTTACAATTCCCTCTATCCACCTGGGATTCTAGAGCCATCCACTAGTTCCCTTCACGGGACATCTACATGCCGATGAACTTATGTTAACCCCTCCTCATCTGGATTCAGCAGTGGTATCGTTGTACACATTTTTATACCAGTATCATACTTAGCTACATGTTTTTATGACTGGTTTTGCTACCGTTTGGTATTACTCGCACCATTTTTACAGTTTATGTAGCTACATCGATTTTATCTCCAGTGCAATATTTATTTTGTTACCTACTTGAAGACTATAAAAGTTTTAATGCTATTCCCATCGAGCGCTGCCTTTGTGTGTTTTTTGTATCCTGCTATCCATTTTTCCAGTGGTTGGTAGCTGCACTGGGAATCAGCCTGCAAGGAGATCAGCTAAAAGTAGTTGGATCTGTATGTGCGTTATAATTAATCGAAAGTAGTCGATTAATCGATTAAAGAAAAAAACGATTAATCGAACACAAAATTTTTAATCAGTAACAGCCCTAATATTGATACATTTATACAAAATCACAATACTTTACCTCCAATAAGATTACCAAGTCAGCCACTTTTAAATATATCTAAAAAAAAGTTTTCCTTAAGATATGTTTTTCCTTCTAGATGGTCCATTAAAAACAAAACGGAAGTATAGGTAAATCGATATTCACGTCACGTATTTATGACTGATTTTATTTTAGCTGTGTCTGCAGTTTTCCCCATGCCCAAAACCTATTTGGCCAAGAAATTATTTCTTTGAAAAACACAAATGTACCCGCAGATCAGAAATCCATTCTAGAACTTCAAACATAAAAAAAATTACACTTTTGTAATTCCGGGCATCGATCTCAGTCCAGCCCTTGTAAATAAAACATAGAAAATAATACATAAATAATAGCACATTCCTATGGAGGGATTATGGAGAAGTCTATTCATCTGTGACTTTGCATACATAATACATCAGTGTGGATGATGGAAATCGGCAGTCTTCACGGCAAGAACAGATTAAACGCTAATCGTCTTTGGCTAGAGCTGTTTTGCTACTATGTAATCTAATTACTATAATAATAAATAGCAGCTATTATAATTTGTTTAACATGTGTTATTTTATTTTTCTCTGTACAATGTTTCTTTTGCAGTTATGTCAGTAGAAAACAATCCCATGGTTTTGTGATTTACTGTATATTTCCCAAGGGAGAATAACAATGATTTTTTTGAACTTCCCAACAGTTGTGTATTCCTTAATATCAACCATTTTTCTGCAGCAGCTGGAAAATGTAGAGGAATAGTGGAGTGCCAGCTACTTTTGGTCCAGGGGGCACTCCAAGTTAAGTGGCTCATAATAATATCTTTATACAGGCTTATAGCAACAGGAAATTTTAGAATATATATATATTGTGACAGCAGGAAGGTAAAGTCACCTGGTTGCATCCAGGGGGGTAGGTATATTTCTCCCAGATTCAGGCTTTATGCCGACTTATACAACTAGGGAGAGAGTTGATGAAGCCCAGCTGAGGCTAGTGGGCTCATGGATGATTCATACCTCTAGGGAGAGTGCTGGGCGTCGTGCAGGCAGGGAGTTGATGAGACCAGCTGAAGCTTGTCAGCTCGTTTAAGGCCTCTATAAAAACTCCCAGCTTCATTAGGTGTTTGCTCATGCCTGGAACCAGACCTGTGTGGACTGTCTAGGGAGAGTGAACCCCTGTGCGGTGAGACAAAGCCTGTGTGGCTATTTGTTTGGACATTTACTAAACCAGGGACTTAGGGACTAGGACAGCACCAGGTTGATCCCAGTTGTTAGTTAGGGAAACCTGCATGTTTAGTCAGAGGTCAAGCTGACCAGGATTTATTTTGTTTATGTTTCTTTTTGCTTTGCTGTGTTTTTGTCACTGTAAATAGAGAAATAAACCGCACCTTTTGATCTTGAAAACCACAACCTCCGTCTGCTGGGCCTGTTTTTGTGTGGGGAGCCCATCCAGGGGGTCACACACACCCGCTACCGAGTTAACCCCCTCACAGTTGGTGGAGAACCAGTGGCAGTTTTTTTTTAAGCCAGCATGGAGGAGATACTGAAACAGCTGGCTCTAGCAAATGCCAATCAACAGCAGACAAATGCAGGTTTGCAAAAGAGCTTCGCAGCCCAGCAACAAGCCCAGCAGCAATCTGAGGCCCGCTTCATAGACCTGTTGCAGAAGCAAGAGCAGAGACTACAACAACAGATGGAAGCAGTAATGCAGCAACGTCCGCAGACCAGTGAGGAAAGCCGTCCCACTAATACCGCGTCCTTTGGGGTGAGTCGTTTATTGACAAAAATGACTGGAGAGGATGATCCAGAGGTATTTTTGACCACATTTGAAAGGACTGCTGAAAGAGAAAAGTGGCCTGAGGAGCAGTGGGCTGGACTGGTGGCTCCTCTGTTAACTGGTGAATCGCAGAAAGCTTACTATGACCTAGAGCCTGACCAAGCAAAAGACTATGGGATGCTAAAAGCTGAAATATTGGCAAGGCTGGGTGTCACCCTGGCTGTCCGGGCTCAGCGTGTGCATAACTGGACTTTCCAGCTTGGAAAACCCCCCAGGTCTCAAATGTATGATCTCATTCACCTGAGCAGGAAGTGGCTACAGCCAGAGACTTTGTCCGCACCAGAGATTGTGGAACGTGTTGTGATGGATCGTTTCTTGAGAGCTCTTCCTACCGCCATTCAAAAGTGGGTAAGCCATGGAGACCCAGAAACGGCCGGTAAACTTGTGGATCGTGTAGAGAGATACTTGGCTGCAGAGAACCTGACGGCCTCTTCCAGAGACTCTCGGACTTTCCTCCCTAAGACCAGACCATCGCCAGGGGCGGATAAGATGATTCCAAGGGGTGAGGGTGGAGAGAGTGAGAGGGTGGGAGCTCTGCCCAGGGTTTGGCGAGAACAGCCTGGGAAGTCGGGGGCTCAAGAGGCAGCCAAAAGGATTGTTTGCTACCGCTGCCGGCAAACGGGACATATTGCAGCAAATTGCCCGGTTGTGGAGGAACCCATGCAATGTGACTTTCTGACGGACAGACGTCAGTCGCTGTGTGCGACAGTCGCATGCACTGCCATTCGGGGAACTGAGAAACATTTATGCAAAATGTGTATTAATGGTAGAAATGTTGTGGTATTACTGGATTCAGGTAGCCTTGTGACCCTGATAAAGGCTGAATTAGTTAAAACAGAGGTCTCTGGGAATAGCAAGGTAGCTGTTATTTGTGTGCATGGGGACACCCGAGAGTATCCAGTGACTACAGTGTGTTTCAAGACCCCCAAAGGTACCCTCTCTCATCCAGTGGGGTTAGTATCTCAATTACCGCATGATGCCATTGTGGGAAGGGATTTTCCGAAGTTCTGGGAACTGTGGGATGATCCTGAGCCCCCCACTGGTGCCCCTATGTACCAGGAAGGTGATAGCCAGAACTCCTCTGAGAGTGGTGAGGACTCTCCAGAATTTCCCTTGTCAGTATTGGCAGGCGAGACTCAAGAAAGTGGAGAGGAGCCCACCTCCTCAGACGAAAACCTACCGTCTGTGGAGTTTTCTGATCTTGAGGTTCACAGGGAAAATTTTGCCACAGAACAGTTAAAAGACCCCGCCCTAATAAAGGCACGGGAAAACGTAGTGGAAATAGATGGCGAGTTAGTGAACCCAGATAATACCTGCACTTACCCATACTTCAGCGTAGAGAAGGACCTACTGTATCGGGTGGCAAAAAGGGCAGAAGAAACCGTTGAGCAGCTTGTGGTGCCCAAACCTTACAGGAAGTTGGTGTTGGAGTTGGCCCATGGGCACATTCTTGGAGGTCATCTGGGGACAGAGAAAACCCGAGAGAGGGTATTACAGAGATTCTATTGGCCTGGGGTGATGAAGGACATAGAAAATTATTGTTCCTCCTGCCCTGTGTGTCAGAGGTCGGCCCCGATGCCACATTTCCGTAGCCCGCTGGTCCCTCTACCCATCATTGAGGTCCCGTTTGAGAGGATCGCAATGGATTTGGTAGGTCCTATAATCAAGTCCGCTAGGGGGCACCAGTACATATTAGTTATAATGGACTATGCCACCCGTTATCCAGAAGCGATCCCTCTCCGAAATACCTCGGCCAAAACCATAGCCAAAGAGCTATCTCTTGTTTTTAGCCGGGTGGGTATTTGTAAAGAACTGCTTACAGACCAAGGTACACCCTTTATGTCCCGGGTTATGAAAGAGCTGTGTAAATTGTTCAAAGTGACGCAATTGCGTACATCTGTGTATCACCCCCAAACCGATGGGCTGGTTGAAAGATTCAACAAAACCCTAAAACAAATGTTGAAGAAAGTGGTGGATAGAGATGGAAAGGATTGGGACTGTCTACTTCCTTATTTGATGTTTGCTATTAGGGAGGTGCCCCAATCCTCTACGGGATTCTCCCCCTTTGAGTTACTGTATGGGAGACACCCAAGAGGGCTGTTGGATATTGCCAAGGAAACTTGGGAAAGTGAGAGTTCTCCCCACAGGAGTGTGATTGAGCATGTCGCCCTGATGCAAGATCGAATTGCACAGGTAATGCCCATCGTGAAGAAACATTTGGCCCAAGCGCAGTTGGCACAGCAGAGAGTGTACAACCGTGGAGCCAAGACCCGTACCTTTTCCCCGGGGGATAGGATATTGGTACTTGTCCCTACGGTTGAAAGTAAATTCCTTGCCAAATGGCAAGGCCCCTACGAGATAATGGAAAAAGTGAGCGAAGTGAATTACAAGGTCAGACAACCAGGAAGGCGAAAGCCCGAACAGATCTATCACGTTAATCTGTTGAAAGCCTGGAGGGATAGAGAGTCCCTAGTCGCAGAAACTTGGTCACCAGCTCAAACTGGTTGCGTGATTCCGGAGGTTGGAATAGCAGCCACCTTGTCACAACCCCAACAACAGGAGGTTAAGGAGTTTGTGCTTCGCAACAAGGAGGTGTTCTCTGAGCTGCCGGGACAAACATCTGGGGTAGAGCATGATATCATTACCCCGCCCGGTGAAAGGGTGAAGTTAAAACCCTATCGGATCCCAGAGGCCCGACGGGAGGCAATACGGGAGGAAGTACAGAAAATGCTGAACTTAGGGGTAATAGAGGAGTCCCAAAGTGATTGGTCTAGTCCCATTGTGTTGGTGCCTAAACCGGATGGGAGCTGGCGATTTTGTAACGATTTTCGTCAGTTGAACAAAGTTACAAAATTTGACACCTACCCCATGCCACGTATAGATGAGTTGATCGACCGGCTGGGAACAGCCCGATACATGACGACTCTTGACCTCACAAAAGGGTATTGGCAAATTCCCCTGGCCAAGTCGGCCAAAGAGAAAACCGCATTTGTAACCCCAGACGGGGCGTTCCAATATAAGAGAATGCCGTTCGGGTTACAGAATGCGCCGGCCACATTCCAGCGGAAAATGGACCAGATACTGAGGCCCCATCGGAAGTATGATGCGGCTTACCTGGATGACGTAATTGTCCATAGCACAGATTGGGCCTCACATCTGCCAAAAGTGCAAGCAGTCCTAGACTCTATCCGGGAAGCGGGGTTTACGGCTAACCCCAAGAAGTGTACCATTGGGCAGGAGGAGGCCAAATATCTTGGGTACACCATTGGCAGGGGAGTAATAAAACCCCAACTCAACAAAGTCGAGGCCATCCAGAGTTGGCCACGTCCCAACAGCAAGAAGCAGGTACGAGCCTTTCTGGGAATCGCGGGTTATTATCGGCGCTTCATTCCCCACTTTGCTTCTAAGGCTGTGCCCCTAACCAACCTGACGAAAGGGAAAGGGTCGGTCATGATTAAATGGACCCCCGAGGCTGAGGCAGCATTCCAATTCTTGAAACAAGCCTTATGTAGCCAGCCAGTGTTGTACTCACCCGACTTCTCTAAAGACTTTGTCGTACAAAGTGATGCGTCAGATGTGGGGTTAGGAGCAGTATTGTCCCAGGTCTGGAACGGGGAAGAGCACCCAGTCATTTACCTCAGCAGGAAGTTGAAGTCCCATGAGGTAAATTACGCCACGGTTGAAAAGGAGTGTTTAGCGGTGAAGTGGGCTCTAGATTCCCTTCGGTACTATCTGCTAGGTAGGCACTTTGACATGGTTACGGATCACGCTCCGTTAAAGTGGATGGCTCAAAACAAGGAGACAAATAGAAGAGTAAATAGGTGGTTCCTGGCCCTACAGGAATTCAACTTCACAGTAAAGCATCGCCCTGGCGTTCAAATGGGGAATGTGGATGCTTTGTCTCGAGTACATGAATGCCTGATTGCTGGTGTTCCAACCCCAAGGTTAAAACAAGAGGGGGGGGTATGTGACAGCAGGAAGGTAAAGTCACCTGGTTGCATCCAGGGGGGTAGGTATATTTCTCCCAGATTCAGGCTTTATGCCGACTTATACAACTAGGGAGAGAGTTGATGAAGCCCAGCTGAGGCTAGTGGGCTCATGGATGATTCATACCTCTAGGGAGAGTGCTGGGCGTCGTGCAGGCAGGGAGTTGATGAGACCAGCTGAAGCTTGTCAGCTCGTTTAAGGCCTCTATAAAAACTCCCAGCTTCATTAGGTGTTTGCTCATGCCTGGAACCAGACCTGTGTGGACTGTCTAGGGAGAGTGAACCCCTGTGCGGTGAGACAAAGCCTGTGTGGCTATTTGTTTGGACATTTACTAAACCAGGGACTTAGGGACTAGGACAGCACCAGGCTGATCCCAGTTGTTAGTTAGGTAAACCTGCATGTTTAGTCAGAGGTCAAGCTGACCAGGATTTATTTTGTTTATGTTTCTTTTTGCTTTGCTGTGTTTTTGTCACTGTAAATAGAGAAATAAACCGCACCTTTTGATCTTGAAAACCACAACCTCCGTCTGCTGGGCCTGTTTTTGTGTGGGGAGCCCATCCAGGGGGTCACACACACCCGCTACCGAGTTAACCCCCTCATAATATATATATAGGAAGGCTAGTATGCTAGCCTGAAATTATGGGAGGAGTTCGAGGGGTACTTATACAGACCATCCACGAGGGTCAGCGTCGGCTGTAGTGTGCGGTATTCGTCGTCATCAGCCGACGCCTTATGACTCGCAACGTCCGTGTAGTTGCTTTCGTACCTTCCAGCTTCGCTCGCAGTTGATCGTATCCCCGCTCGCGGTCGCAGGTAGGACCGGCCGTTACCGTTCGTACGAATCGTAGCGCCGGTACACGTTTCTTCTTTTACAAAAATCACACGGTTCATAACCCCGTGTTTTCCGTCTGCATCGTATGTTTATCGACTAGTCCAGTTGTCTTTCGTACCCTGTCACACCCACGTTGCTACCGGTAACGGTCCGTCCAGACACTACGGCTCTCAGAGCTGTTGTACGAATTACTCACAGCTCGCAAGGCTCTCGCCTCAGTCGCACATCCGATACCCAGTCGTCGGACTGGTATCCCACACTGCACTTCCTTATCCCTAGTCACTGATACCCTACACCTCCTACGATACTCTCCCTTCACCTTACTGATGCCCCACACCTCCTACTTACACCATACACCAAACAGTCTGGGCCGGCTCTTGTCGCTAACAATCGGCACTACAGGCCTGACCCTCGACAATCACAAGCCCCTTCAACTTCGAAACAACGAACACCCGTCCGAATCCAGCCGTATCTCCGGCGCTACGATTCGGACCCGGGAAATTCAAATCCCCGCCTTGCACCCGTTATCAGCCCGTATACAGGTACAGCATCGGCTTAGAGATTCGGATCTCTGGCATCCACGTTGGTTCCGAGCACAGTCGCACCACCGGCTCATCGGCTCGGACCTACAAACATCGAACCGCTAAACCATCCGAATTCAGTCGTAGCATAGGCTCAAACTTTCGAACCAATGGCATTCCCAAGCGATCCGAGTCCAGTCGTTTCACCGGCTCAATCGACTCGGATCTCTAGCAACTGACCCTCCTATCCGATCCGAACCCAGTCGTAGCATCGGCTCAAAGGTTCGGATCCTCCGCTAACATGGCCGTTCTGGGCTCAGTCGCGGTCGAGTCACAGTCGCACCACCGGCGCATACCGCTCCGATCTTCAGCACTAAACTTCTTTAGCCGACCCGAATCCAGTCGTAGCATCGGCTCCAAGTTTCGGATCCTCGGCTGAAACAACCAATTCGTTCGCAGTCGCATACCCGGCTCTAAGCAGCTCCGACCCATACCTCCGATACAACGTCGAACGTCTCAGAACGTTACGAATCCAGCCGTAGCATCGGCCACAATGATTCGAACCCCAAGCCGCTATACACACGCATTACTTACCACTCCCGTTTCATCACGAAACGGCCATCCCCACACACTCGAAAGTCACAAACTCTTCTTCTTTCGTCTCCTTAAGGCATTTGTTCCTCGCAAGCGCTGCGAGCGTTCGACGAGTGGTTGCACACCAGCCACTCACCTCCTCCAGTAGTCAAACGGCTACTCACCGATTTCTCTATCCCTTTCCACCACACACGTCAGTTTAGATTGAGTTTCCATCCCGTCCACCCTGCAATCCAGGTCGGACGATATCTCCCGAAAAAATAAAAAATAAAAAAAAATAAAAGGGGGGGCAGGGGGTCTTACACACTTCTTCACCCGGAGCTACCTACCGCTCCCACAACTCTTCAGGCCTACAAAAAAACAAAAAAAAACAAAAAAAAAAAAATATATATATATAATAATAAAAAAATAAAAATAAATAAATAAATAAATAAATAAATAAAAAAAATAAAATAAATAATAATAAAAAATAAATAAATAAATAAATAAATAATAAAAATAAAAATAAATAAATAATAAAAAAAAAATATATATATATAAAGGAATATATATATATATATATATCTCCATGTCACCCTCCTCACAGGTCCCGGTCGACCCATGTCTCGACCTCAACCAAAACAGGGCTCAAGTCAGGTGCGTAAACGCAAGGCCCCTCCTTGCTTTCTCTCCGCACTCTTTCACGACATATTTGCCTTCACATACACAATTCGACCGCTCACCAGGCGCTAGCAACTGCCACATACTTCTACGCATGACACTCTGTTTTCGAAGCCGATCCGAGATCCTTCACTACGCAGACAAGGTCACCAACATCACCTTGCTGGCAGTGCAGGAGTTGGCAGACCGACCACACGTCATTGAACTACAGATCAAAACATTCCTACTTAGTATACCAGACTCCAGCTACCCGCCCCAGTACGCCCTGGGGGCTCTGGTTCATCAGTCTGTGCCAAGCACAGACGGCACCCGAGCTATCGGTTACCTAGCCAGTCACCTCCTGGCTCACCTCGGTTGCCACGCACTCTTTTGAGTTTTCTAAATTACACTCAACAAGCGCTCGTACGCAAAACTTGGCTATCCTCTGCGCCTGTCATTCCTTATTCTGTCCATCCTCCCTTCCTTCTCCCTACCCACTTTCATACCTCCTCTATCCCCTCCATACCTGGCATCTCACTCTATAAACATACATTCCCCCCCCCCTTTTTCTTTCTCGTTTTTCTTCAGCCCCCAACATGTCGCAGGCCGACTGCGATGACTTTACCTTCGTCCCACCGTCACCACGTTCGGGTTCAGCGGACGACTCCACACAGTCCCTCAGGGCTGGACCATCCCCAGGCTTACAGCCGAACTACGCCGTAGGGGCATCCCCTACCCGGCCACGGCCAGGAAAACCAAACTGTTAGGCTGCTGTTCCATAACCAGCGGCAACTCTACCAGACAAATTCCGCTGCAGTCGATATCCTCGGCATTACTCAGCTACACGCCTTGGTGACCACACTGGCAACCGCAGTCACCGACGTCCAGAGTAGGGGCCCTGAAAACACGGTCAGCCACGCCCCTATCAGCCCCAGTCTCCACCGTCGTTACCGAACCCCCCACTGTAGGTACGCCCGACGCTTGCACCCCTTTTTTTTTTCCCTCTTCGCACCTGGTCCCAGCGGGCATCAGGAAGGACATCCTAAGCGATAGGACGCGAACCTAGCGTCCCCACGCATCCTCGGCACAGGTCATAACAGGGAACAAGCCGCGTGCCTAGGGGGACGTCTCAGTCATCCTAATGGCCAAGGACCCCAGGCTCGCTCGCAAACTCGAAAGCGACAAGTTCGTGGTAGCCTCTGGAAGCCTTAGAGATGTAACCAGTCCTCCCAGTCAGACTAGGATGTCCAATTTGAGCACCGGGGGGCGCAGCCATCTCCAGCAACTTAATTTCAAGGGTTGCTTTTACCCCACCGCAAACTTCTGCACATCCGCCTCCTGTGCCAGAAGGCTCTCCCTAGAAATACCTGCGGCGCCAAGCAGCAGAGTCCAGCTGGACCAGGCCACATGCACTTCGGGCGGCTCGACTTTCTCTCCTCACATCCAACTTCCTCTCTAGCAGCCTTCCTAGTACAGGGGACACTACAGGGTTCCACACCGGACTCGTTACACTGCCTGACTCATTCCAAAACTACCCAGTCAAACTCCAGCATACCCTCACAGGAGATCTCCCGATGGTTTAGGATCCTCGTGAGATCTAAGGAGTCCAAGAGAGGTCTTTAAAACCTTGACGTGCCCACAACCGTGAAGAAAGTAGAAAGACCGACACAGTTCATCTCCTTCCTGGTAATCATTCTAGACAAACGCGCCATGCGGGCCAGCCCACCTCTCGGTAGATTGACCCGCATCAGGACAGTCATCCATACGTCTACCGACACGCAAGGGTGCACTAACCCACAGCTACAATCCCTACTGGGCATGCTCAAACCACGATGAGGATCGTCTCTCAAGGGCGATCCTTTATCGCACGCTTCTTAGTGTTCCTCTCCCAGGCACAAGACCCTGACCAAGTCATTAAGCTAGACGCAGCCTCCGTAGCAGGATCTGGCCATGGGGGACCAATTCCTTGAGACCGGATAGGTAGACCCTTGTTTATCCCATCAGCATTCTCCTCGTCACCTCAGATAATCACGGACGTAGCAGCTTCCACAAGCTTCGCTGCAACTTTTGGCCATCATTGGTTTCAGGAGATCCGATCCATCAGAGATGCTCACAATTCCGCTTTTAGTCAGTCCTCCTCTCTATTTGAGATCTACCCCATAGTCGCAGCAACTCGAGTACGGGGCAGCCCCGGGCAGGACAGACCGCCACGTTCGCCACAGACAACCAGGCTACAGCCACAGTTGTTAACAAAGGCAGGTCAATAAATCGTTGTCCGTCATGTCCTTCCCACCCAGGCTGTTGCTACTTTCCCTACAACATCAGCTCAGTAGCCTCAGTGTCCACATACCCGGTCAATGCAACACCTCGGCCGACGCGCTATCCCGCTTGACCATGCCACATCCTTTCACAGAAGCCGGAGCCGACTCGACCATGTCCGGCGTCCCACATTAGTCGCAACCAACTCTGGAATCGGATAGCACCTCCATGGTGCTACCTCCCTCGTCAATGCATCCTGATCCGCCAACACACTACAGGTGGCGGCAACCACACTCTAGTACCAAACGCTTACCAGTGACCAGCGCCATACTCCGGGACATGTCTGCTATCCTTTCACGTTCTCCCTTCGGTCTATGGCCCAGCCTGGTAGCACCACCCGACTTGCCACCGAAGTCATTTCATCCTACACCCGACGGTGTCGGAAATGATACAACCCGGTCCCGGAGTAGACATTAAACCTTTCCAGACACACAACGCCATGGCCGTTCTACGGTAATTGGTAAACTCTGCTGTCCGAGCCATCTGAGGACAGCCCTCTACTACCTTTCCCAACTGAACCCCTAAGCGGGAACCAGTTCGTCAGCCACGTCAGAACACTCCTGAGCATCTCGGGCCTTGACCCAGGATGTTACTCAGGACTCGCTTTCGCATTAGAGCAGCCCCAGCAACATCACGAAACAGAGTTCCTGACCACGCAATAAGGAAGATAGGCAGGTGGAAATCCTCGTGTTTCGCCCGACACGTCCCCGATCCTCAGTCAGAAATATCACGAGCCTTTAACAGTCTCGCTCTATAGTGGTTTACCTGACATAATGGATCAATTCCTTCCTAACCTTGTGTGACTTTTTGGCCCCTTTCTTTGGCATACCGTACGAAAGGCCAGGCCACACTTCAGGTCTTATTCGTGTTGTTAGTCTTGTGACGTGTTTATGTGATCCATATCTCTTCGGACAGAGGGCTCCGACCATAAATAGGAAGGCTAGTATGCTAGCCTGAAATTATGGGAGGAGTTCGAGGGGTACTTATACAGACCATCCACGAGGGTCAGCGTCGGCTGTAGTGCGCAGTACCCACCCACCCATATCTCCCTTTTCTAGGGCACTCCTCTACAACCAATTCTCAGCAGAATTATCTATCACTTCTATTCAGGTATGGCCCCTTTCTTTGGCATACCGTACGAAAGGCCAGGCCACACTTCAGGTCTTATTCGTGTTGTTAGTCTTGTGACGTGTTTATGTGATCCATATCTCTTCGGACAGAGGGCTCCGACCATAAATATATATTTATTATCTATATCTATATCTATATCTATCTATCTATCTATCTATCTATATATATATATATATATATATATATATATATATATGTAGCGGCCTCACCCCTCTCCCTTGCTTTATCGGTTATATGGCTGTTGTCTAGGGGTACCTGGGAGAGAGATAAAACACACCACGGCCCATGTCCTCCGTAACTAAGAGGTGAAGGCCAGAAGATTGGGCTTTTGTGTAGGTGTCCTAGAGTCAAGTCCAGTCCTTCGTTCCTGACTCCTTTGCTTTAGTAACCCAAGTTCCACACAGTGAATAGGTACAACTCAGTTTTATTCTTCTTGCCAAGCAATAAAACAATCTTTCTCCTTTGGAAAATGGGGGACAGATCGAGGCACAATCCTTTCCCTTCTTTCTGCTGCCCACTGTGATGTCACCAGTGGTGAATAGTCACTGCCACTGACGAGGTAATATAGAACGTGAATTACCTTCGCTCACTTTGCCCCTGTCAGAGGAAGAAATCCGTCCAAGGGAAAAATGGAGGCCTCTCCGTCACCAGCGATGCCGCGCCCGGCTCTTCGCAGAAGTTACTGTGCACCAGTCCTCACAAACTCAGACACGGGCACCCAAGGAGTTAGGGTCCCCTCGGATTCCTCCACCCTCGCGGAACTCAGTCGAAGGTACTGAGCCCCAGGCATCCGCCATAGTACCTCACCCCATGGACTCCATCTCCGCTCCGGCCAGGCCAAGGGCGCCTAGGCCCGGAACACCGGAACGCCAGCACCCAAGCTGAAGGTGCCCGGGTGCGGCCGCGTCCTCCAACTCTCTGCCCCTAAGGTCAGGGCGTCCGCCCCTTTTATGACCTCTCCCTTTGCATCACAGCGGGTTCCCCGCCCCGCTGTACCAGCTCCAGGGGAGGACAAAAAGGCACAGTTTGCGGTGTAAGTTCAGCTCCGGCCCAAGGCAACAACGCCACCTGTAGGCCCCAAGGAACCCCACACCACCAGAGTCCTCACATAAATTCAAACACCCGCTACATATATCTATCTATATATATATATAGATATAGATAATTATATATAGTTAGATATAGATATAGATCTATATATATATATATATATATATATATATATATATATATATATAGATATAGATATAGATCTATATAGATATATATACATATATAGATAGATAGATAGATAGATAGATAGATAGATAGATAGATAGATATATTTATTTATTTTCTCCTAAAAAATATTTGGGAGATGGTTAAAGTGGTTGTAAACCCTCACATATACCCAATGAAGTGACCGGCCTCAGGTGATACACAGAGATTAACTAAATCATGGTTGCATAAGTTGCACCTGTTTATCTGCAGTCTTCTCTTCACTGCATCAGTTCAAAGTCCAGAATTTATGAAACTTGTCTGGGCTGTCAGAAAACAGGGGGTGGAGAGCTGAAATTATACACTGTGAGGAGAGGAGAGTTCGGAGAGCTCTGAGAGCTGATTGGATTGAAGGGACATACCCCCCTTCACACAGCACACAGGAACAGGGCTGGAGCTGTCAATCGCAGGCTGTGTACTGGAACTCCATCCCCTGGATTGAGACAAGTACACACTATAGAAGGATATTCTTTGTTCATATTTGAGATTTTTTTGTGAATTGAGGGTTGACAGGCTACCCCACCCCCCGGTGGTCTTTTGCTAAAGTACTCAATCGCTCCCACTATTAGATACAACATAAAGGCTAATTATAATGTAGTCAAAAGATAAGGAGGACTTTCTGAGATAACGCAGGAACTACACACAGGGCCCAGGATGGGATTTCTAACAGGATCAGCAAGATATTCTGTACTTATGAAGCAGGTACAACAAAATTATTTCAACAGGCCAAATAGGGTGAAAATAAGAGAAGTTCATTGTTAGGGTTTACGCACACTTGAACCCCTTCACGCTGGGGCCTCCCGACCCTTTAAGGGGGGTTTAGGATACCGGGAGGTGGGCTTTATGATCATGTGGCTGCCATGATTGGCTGTCAGGGCAGTCACATGATCGGAAAGCTTGCGGTCGCAAGGAGTGCCAAGGCCCACCTGCCGAGAGGTCACATATTTGCGTGCTGTTGGTGCCAACAGGTTAAGTTCCCTAGCAGGGTATTTTTCCTAGTGTAAGTAATGCTTTGCAGAGAACCAAGGTGTTAGAACCTGGTTTTACCTTCTAGTGGCATTGCATTTCAGCATGAGCAAATCAAAGGGATTACAGGTAAACACTACTATTCTCTGGCAACAATCAGGAATTCATTATAATACATGGGCAATAAAAATGTAATAGTTACAATACATCGGAAAAATATAGGAAATTGTAACAATATATTGGCAATAGGGATGAGCTTCGAGTTCGAGTCGAACTCATGTTCGACTCGAACATTGCCTGTTCGCCCGTTCGCTGAACAGCGAACAAATTGGGGTGTTCGCGGCAAATTCGAAAAATCTATGGGAGAAATCTAAAGTGCTAATTATAAAGGCTTATATGCAAGTTATTGTCCTAAAAAGTGTTTGGGGACCTGGGTCCTGCCCCAGGGGACATGTATCAATGCAAAAATAAGTTTTAAAAACGGCCGTTTTTTCGGGAGCAGTGATTTTAATAATGCTTAAAATGAAAAAATAAAAGTGAAATATTCCTTTAAATTTCATACCTGGGGGGTGTGTATGATATGCATGTAAAGTGGAGCATGATTCCTGTGCTTAGAACTGTCCCTGCAAAAAATGTCATTTTTGAAAGAAAAAAATGCATTTAAAACTGACTCGCGGCTATTAATGAATTGTCGGCTCCCGGCAATACATACAAAAGTCATTGATAAAAAAAAAAAAAAGCGTGGGGGTTCCCCAGAATTCAATTACCAGGCCCTTCAGGTCTGGAATGGATATTAAGGGGAACCCCGCCGCAAATTTAAAAAAAAATTGACGTGGGGTTCCCCCAAATATCCATTCCAGGCCCTTCAGATCTGGCATGGATTTTAAGGGGAACTCCACCCCAAATTTAAAAAAAAAATGACGTGGAGTCCCCCTAAAAATCCATACCAGACCCCTTATCCGAGCACGCAACCTGGCCGGCCGCAGGGGAAAAGGGGGGGACGAGAGAGCGGCACCCCCTCCCTCCTGAACCGTACCAAGCCACATGCCCTCAACATGGGGAGGATGTCCCCATGTTGATGGGGACAAGGGCCTCATCCCCACAACCCTTGCCCGGTGGTTGTGGGGGTCTGCGGGCGGGGGGCTTATCGGATCCTGGAAGACCCCTTTAACAAAGGGGACCCCCAGATCCCGGCCCCCCCCTATGTGAATTGGTAAGTGGTACATTGTACCCCTACCATTTCACGAAGAAAGCGTAAAAAAATGTTTAAAAAAAACACACAAACACCTTGAAAAAGTCCTTTATTTAAAAAAAAAAACATTCCAGCGGTGAAATCCAGTGTCCCGCGGCGATCCCGATGTCCAGCGCTGTCCTTCATTGGTTGTGCCTGAGCGGATCTGATGGGGAACTCCCTCTCAGTATTTTAAATGTATAGACCCGCCCCTTCTAAAGTTCCCCATCAGGTCCGCTCAGCGGACCAGATGCGGAACATGAGAAGGGGCGGGTCTATACATGTATTACCAAAGTGAGAGCAGTTCCCCATCAGGTCCGCCCCCTCGGTATGTCGGACCCGCCTACGTCATTGGCTTGAGCGGGGAACTTCCTTCACTGTGTAATTTAAATTTACATAGTGAAGGAAGTTCCCCGCTCAAGCCAATGACGTAGGCGGGTCCGACATACCGAGGGGGCGGACCTGATGGGGAACTGCTCTCACTTTGGTAATACATGTATAGACCCGCCCCTTCTCATGTTCCGCATCTGGTCCGCTGAGCGGACCTGATGGGGAACTTTAGAAGGGGCGGGTCTATACATTTAAAATACTGAGAGGGAGTTCCCCATCAGGTCCGCTCAGGCACAACCAATAAAGGACAGCGCTGGACATCGGGATCGCCGCAGGACACTGGATTTCACCGCTGGAATGTTTTTTTTTTTTTTTTTTTTAAATAAAGGACTTTTTCAAGGTGTTTGTGTGTTTTTTTAAACATTTTTTTACGCTTTCTTCGTGAAATGGTAGGGGTACAATGTACCCCTTACCAATTCACATAGGGGGGGCCGGGATCTGGGGGTCCCCTTTGTTAAAGGGGTCTTCCAGATTCCGATAAGCCCCCCGCCCGCAGACCCCCACAACCACCGGGCAAGGGTTGTGGGGATGAGGCCCTTGTCCCCATCAACATGGGGACATCCTCCCCATGTTGAGGGCATGTGGCTTGGTACGCTTCAGGAGGGAGGGGGGGCCGCTCTCTCGTCCCCCCCTTTTCCCCTGCGGCCGGCCAGGTTGCGTGCTCGGATAAGGGGTCTGGTATGGATTTTTAGGGGGACTCCACGCCATTTTTTTTTAAATTTGGGGTGGAGTTCCCCTTAAAATCCATGCCAGATCTGAAGGGCCTGGAATGGATATTTGGGGGAACCCCACGTCAATTTTTTTTTTCATTTGCGGCGGGGTTCCCCTTAATATCCATTCCAGACCTGAAGGGCCTGGTAATTGAATTCTGGGGAACCCCCACGCTTTTTTTTTTTTTTTATCAATGACTTTTGTATGTATTGCCGGGAGCCGACAATTCATTAATAGCCGTGAGTCAGTTTTAAATGCATTTTTTTCTTTCAAAAATGACATTTTTTGCAGGGACAGTTCTAAGCACGGGAAACATGCGCCACTTTACATGCATATCATACACACCCCCCAGGTATGAAATTTAAAGGAATATTTCACTTTTATTTTTTCATTTTAAGCATTATTAAAATCACTGCTCCCGAAAAAACGGCCGTTTTTAAAACTTCTTTTTGCATTGATACATGTCCCCTGGGGCAGGACCCAGGTCCCCAAACACTTTTTAGGACAATAACTTGCATATTAGCCTTTATAATTAACACTTTAGATTTCGAACGTTCGAGTCCATTGTATTTAATAGGGTTCTAAAGTTTACACGAACATTTTGTCTGTTCGCAGGTTCTGGTGCGAACCGAACAGGGGGGTGTTCGGCTCATCCCTGATTGGCAACAAGCAGCCTATAGCTGCAATGGACAGGCAACAAACAATCAATTGTTACAATTAGGGATGAGTGAATGCGTCTGGGTTTGGTTCACCAAGGATTTGTAGGGGGGGGTTGAAGATCGATTCTGGACATCTTTAAAGGAGTTGTAAAGGTACATTTTTTATTTTCTAAATAGGTTCCTTTAAGCTAGTGCATTGTTGCTTCACTTACCTTTTCCTTTGATTTACCTTCTAAAGGTTTGTTTTCTTTGTCAGAATTTCTCACTTCCTGTTTCTCCTCACTGAACTCCACACCATCATCCGAGTGGTGTGGAGTCATCCAGAACAGCTTACTGAACAGCTTACTGAGGATAAACAGGAAGTGAGAAATTCAGACAAAGAAAACAAAGAAAAAAAATATTTAGAAGGGAAATCTAAGGAAAAGGTAAGTGAAGCAACAATGCACTAGCTTAAAGGAACCTATTTAGAAAATAAAAAATGTACCTTTACAACTCCTTTAAGGCTAATGGTTGAGGAATTGTCAAACAAAGGGTGCTGCACACTGCCATGGGGACAGGTACCAATGCAAAAATAATAATAATAACAAAAAATACCTGTGCAGTGGAAGGGGTCCTCCTTTTAATGAGACTTTCAGGGAAATATGATAGAAACATCAATCCTTTTAATTACATTCCTGGGAGATGCCTTTAAACTGCATTTTAGAACAGTATGATCCTCACAGACAGCGTCAACGACAACATAATCTATCATAATATATTTTGCATGTGTAATAAATTTTGTTTTTCTTTTACATTACTCCTTGGCTTATGTACAGCAGCAGTACCCCAATCTGATTTATTACATTCTTAAAAAAATAGAATTTTTTGATGATTTTGACTGCAACATTTGATTTTTTTTTCTCATCAGCAGTAATAAGCTTGAGTGAAAAAATATTGTAGTTGTAGATCTTCAATGCCAACTTCGGTTCGGCTGACACCCGGATCTGCTTTTGGTGCTGAGCTCGTTTGGTCTCCGTGACAGGGACCCATCTGCTCTGGTAAGCCCCCTGTTTGTACATTTCTGCTGAACCGAAGTTTGCATTGAAGATCTACAATCTCCTGTCATAAATTGGTTGTTTGCTTCATCAACGGACACTTCTCTGCCTATGTGAACTTTTTGCCCATATGTTTTGTTGTGACAAAATTTGGCAGTGAAATTTATAGACTTTTGTTTTTACACATATTCACCTACTATTATATTTAATTTTACCTGGATGATAATCAGGATTGTTTGTGCATATATAGTATAAACTTTTAAGTTTACATACATATATATATTTTATTGTTTTTGGCACTTTGTTTGCTATCCTCAGGGTTGCGCATTTATTATTATTTTTTCACATTTGTTTCTAGCTGAATATTCCAGCTATTTTTTTATTTGCAGCACCATCACCGTTCTTTCATTAATATATGTGCCAAGCCTATTTTTTGTCGACTAGCATATGTATACACCCATTTGATTTATTTAATTAATGTTTTGTTGTCTAAGTGTGTTAGCACTTGTGTATTGATACAGCCTAGGGAGATAGCGTGGATTAACCACATTACAAGTAATAAGCTTGAGTCGACCTGCAGAGGTAGCAGCCACAAAAGATCTGTAAGCTTTAGGAAAATGTACTCTTAAAAAATAAAGCTAAAGCCCTAAACCATATGCCATAAGGCCAGTGTTGATTAACATAATTTGTGAACTTCTGTTTATGCAGCAAAACACTGTATTGTCTTAAAAGTCTAATAAAATGAGTAAATAAAAACACTTCAAAATAATCCAGTTTCCAAATCCCCTCCCACCACCTTATCCTTCATTTTTCAAAAATATTCCGAACACAGATTTCTGGTCTATATATATGTAAGGCGAAAAAATCTGTTTAGTTCAGATTTGTTAATCGACTGTAGTTATTTTGTTTCATAAAATTCAGCTGATTCATGCAATTCGTATTCGGGATTCATATTCGGAATTAGTTTCATGTCTTTTTCAAAATTTCTTCAAATTTAACAATTTTTTTTTCATTTCAAAACTTTTAAAGCAATAAATTTTGAATTGGTCGAATCAAAAACTTTAGATTTTTTTTTTTTTAGATTCAAATGTGACATTGTGAACAAACAAAAGAAAAATCTTCATCAAAAATTACAGTGACTCTTTAAATCACCTTTGGCTTAACAAAAACAGCATTATTTTGAAATGATACTCTAATAACACACAGTCTTTGATTTCAGCAATATGTGTAATGTAACAAATCGACTGGAGTTCAATGTAAAATTTAATTTGAATTTAAGTCCGAATTTCATTTCGTTATTCAGAGCATTCAGTAAAATTTGTTTATATTGTAATTCGGGTATTCGGAAATATCCAAATCTCCGAATAATGTGTCTGAATATTAATTGGTAACGAAACAAACTGCACATTCTATTCTGGTCTGTATTTGGTTGAAACTGACTAGCAACAAGAGTCAGGACATTATGCAAGCACTTATATAATCAGCAAATAAAAGAAGTAAGGCAGGTTTTGTGTTGCAATAAAAATTAGTGTATTAACTGAGAGACAATAGCCACAAATATTTTTCAGTGGCAGAACAGTATGTGAGCAGCTTGGCTAGGGTGTAAATGCAAGCCTGGTTTCATCTTAAAACAAACATACAAGCATATTATTTGAGAGACTGTAACCATAAACATTTTACAGTGGCTTAACAATATGTAAGCAGCCTGATTATGCCGCAGTATAAGAGGGAGTGCTGAGGAGGGTTTTATCTTGAAATAAACATTAGAGTGTATTATCTCTGAGACAATAGTCACATATATTTTACTGTGGTTGGACTGTATGTAAGCACCTTGGTTAGGTCACACTGTAAGACGTAGTGATGAGTTAAGTTTTATCCTGAAATAAAAATATATAAGCACACATGTAACACAGTGACTGGAGAGTATATAATCAGCATGATTAGGTGGCAATGTAAGAAGGAGAGACATGACATATTTCTTATTAAATAAAAATTAGAGTGTATTTTTTCATACTAATCCTCTGATTTACTTTCCAAAGCTGATTGACACTATCCAAAATGTCTCTAGCTTCTCAGGACTTAGTATCAAAGATTCTAAATCTAAAGCCCTAAATATTACTTCCCCAACATACTATAATCTATAAAGACCGATTTTCCCTTTCAATGGGTTCCTGACCATCTTCCCTACCTAGGAAAATACTTTATATAAATCCGATTATGGCTCTCTTATTCATCAAACTAACAAAATCCTACCCATTCAGGACTCTTGCTTTAAATATTCCACCTTATATTTTTAAATCTCTCCAATTTGCTTTGCTTCGATTTATCTTGCATGATTCAAAATCACGAGTGTCTAAAAGTAAAAAACTATTTTGCCCATGACTTTAACCACCTCAGCCCCGGACCATTTTGCTGGTCAATGACCAGAGGCCACTTTTTGTGATTCGGCACTGCGTCGCTTTAACTGACAATTGCGCGGTTGTGCGATGTGGCTCCCAAACAAAATTGGCGTCCTTTTTTTCTCACAAATAGAGCTTTCTTTTGGTGGTATTTGATCACCTCTGCGTTTTTTATTTTTTGCGCTATAAACAAAAATAGAGCGACAATTTTGAAAAAAAATCTATATTTTTTACTTTTTGCTATAATAAATATCCCCAAAAAATATATAAAAAAATATATTTTTTCCTCAGTTTAGGCCGATACGTATTCTTCTACATATTTTTTGGTGAAAAAAATCGCAATAAGCATTTATTGATTGGTTTGCGCTAGGGTTGTCCCGATACCACTTTTTTAGGACCGAGTACAAGTACCGATACTTTTTTCCAAGTACTCGCCGATACCGATTACCGATACTTTTTTTTCAATGTCATGTGACAGTTTGAAAGATGGGGACTGATAGGTGGCACTGACAGGTGGCACTTATGGGCACTGACTGGTGACTGGCTCTGATGGACACTAATAGGTGGCACTTATGGGCACTGATAGGTGGCACTTATGGGCACTGATAGATGGCACTGATTGCACTGAAAGGTGGCCTTTGTGGGCACTGATATGTGGCACTTGTGGGCACTGATATGTGGCATTTTTGGGCACTGATATGTGGCATTTGTGGGCACTGATATGTGGCACTTGTGGGCACTGATATGTGGCACTTGTGGGCACTGATATGTGGCACTTGTGGGCACTGATAGCACTGAAAGGTGGCACTTGAGGGCACTGATAGGTGGCACAGATAGATGGCACTTGTGGGCACTGATAGGTGGCACTGATAGATGGCACTTGTGGGCACTGATAGGTGGCACTTGGTGGCACTGATTGCACTATCAGTGCTGTCAGTGCCCACAAGTGCCATCTATCAGTGCCACCTATCAGTGCCCACAAGTGCCACCTTTCAGTGCTATCAGTGCCCACAAGTGCCACATATCAGTGCCACCTATCAGTGCAATCAGTGCCATCTACCAGTGCCACCTGATAGGTGGCACTGGTAGATGGCACTGATTGCACTGATAGGTAGCACTTGTGGGTACTGATAGGTGGCTGGCACTGAAATGCTGCGGGAAAAAAAATGACAGGATTTAAAATAAAAAAAACTGCTGCAACGCCCATCTTGGTACACCCTGCACTCGGCTGAAGTAAGCAGCAGCAGACATCTTGTTACACCCAGCCCATATAGCTTGGGCTGGGTGTAACAAGATGTCTGCTGCTTACTGCAGCCAAGTGCAGGGTGTACCAAGATGGGTGTGGGGACGTTCAGCCGCTGACGGCGACCGAATGCGACATCACCGGTCACCGATCCTGATGCGGCTGCGCCCTGCACCCCTGCCAGCTTACCAGTTTCAACTGCAGGTGAGGGACTCGCTCTCCGCCCTGGTCTCCGCCCCCCGCCGCACTCTCCGTCCCGCTCTCCGCCTTGGTCTCCACCCCCCGCCTCACTCTCCGCCCCCCGCCGCACTCTCCGTCCCGCTCTCTGCCCTGGTCTCCGCCCTCCGCCACGCTCTCCGCCCTGCTCTCCGCCCCCCGCTCTCCACCCCCTCTCTGCGTCCACTCTGGGAAAAAAAAAGAAGTATCGGACTGGGCATCGGGAGCATTTGCGCGAGTACAAGTACTCGCGCAAATGCTTGGTATCGGTCCCGATACCGATACTAGTATCGGTATCGGGACAACCCTAGTTTGCGCAAAAGTTATAGCATCTACAAAATAGGGGATAGTTTTATGGCATTTTTATTAATTTTTTAATTTTTTACTAGTAATGGCGGCGATCAGCGATTTTTATCGTGACTGCGACACATCAGACACTTTTGGCACATTTTTGGGACCATTGTAATTTTTACAGCGATCGGTGCTATAAAAATGCTATAAAAATGCACTGATTACTGTGAAAATGACACTGGCAGTGAGGGGGTTAACCACTAGGTGGCGCTGTAGGGGTTAAGTGTTCCCTATTGAGTGTTTCTTACTGTAGGAGGGATGGGCTGTGTGTCACATGACACTGATCTTCGCTTCGAGTACACGGAGCGGAGATCCGTGTCATTGTCACTAGGCAGAGCGGGGAGATGCTTGTTTACACAAGCATCTCCCTGCTCTATACCTCCGTGAGACGCTCTCGGGGGTAAGGCGGCAGGGTCGTGAGCGCGCCGCCGGCAGGCATTTAAAGGGGACATACCGGTACGTGATTATGCCTGTCCATCCCATTCTGCCGACGTAAATCTACATGGGCCGGTCCTTAAGTGGTTAAGTTGGTTTAGCTGTACCTAATATTCAACACTATTATCAAGCAGCTCGGATAGCTACTTTATCAGTATATCCTGCCACAGCTCATTGTTCTTTATGGGTTGGTATAAAAGTGTTCTTAATTTCACCTATAACAATTGACACAAATCTTTTGATTACTCTTGAATATAGCAGACAAAAGCCCAATTCTTAGATACACTTTAAAAATCTGGGTTACGCTGATGAAAACACTCTATAGCTCCCCGATAGCTCAAATCTCTATCAGAGGACATAAATCATCCATATTCCCAGTCCAGCGAGGCACTAGACAGGGATGCCCGCTCTCTCCCCTACTATTTGCTTTAGCAATAGAACCCCTTGCAATGGCTATCCGCTCCCATCCCAACATCCATGGTGTTTATTGTGGTCAACAAGAACACAAATGTGCACTATTTGCTGATGATGTCCTTCTGTACATCACTAATCCCCAAACCTCGCTCCCAGAACTCTTGTCCTTACTAGATCGCTTCTCGCTAATTTCGGGGCTAACCCTAAACTCACAAAAAACCCTGGCACTCAATATCTCACTACCTCCTACGGAGGTACAGCTCCTCCAAAGCACATACAGCTTCAAGTGGGCTTCTCACTCCCTCCCATACTTGGGGGTTCATTTGACCCCTTCGATAGGGACGTTATACAAAGCAAACTATCCCCCTTTATTTAAAAAACTCAAGGCAGATCTTCGCTCCTGGGCGGAATACTCTCTCTCTTGGTTTGGCAGAATCAGTTCGGTGAAAATGACATTTTTGCCCAGACTCCTATATTATTTCCGGACATTACCGATAGCAATCCCTAGGGGAGACATGCAACATATACAAACTGAAGTTTTACGCTTCATATGGGGTAATAAGAAATCACGGATACAAAAAAAAACACTTTATACACCTAGGCCCATGGGAGGACTTGGTCTTCCCAATTTACAGGCTTATTATCACTCGGCTCAGATAGCCCAATTAGCTCACACGACAGTTGGAGGTTCGGTCCCTCTTTGGGTTGACATAGAAGCACTTGCGTGCCACCCACGGGCAATAGGAGCCTTGATGTGGCTTCCTAATCGTAAACGCCCATCTATTCTATGCCCTACCTTATCACATTCTCTAGCGGTATGGGACAGAACGAGACACAGAGCGTCCCTTATGTCACGCCACACACCTCTAGCGCCCATTTTTTGCAACCCGGAGTTTTCTCCTGGACTCGCTCCACAACAATTCCAATGGTGGCTCAATAAGGGACTAATGAGAATCGGGGACTTCCTTAACGGAAACCAAATGCATACAATAACATATTTCAAAGACAACTTCTCAATGCCTCCTATTGAGGTATTTCGATATAACCAAATTTCCTCATTCATTATTTCCAAAATTAAACAGGGGGGGGGGCACGACACTTACCGCATTTGAACTGACTTGCCGAAACAGAGGCACACAGAGGGGCCGAATCTCTACCATATACTCTTCTATAACGGAACCTGACACTAAACTCACCTATATGACCCAATGGGAGAGGGACTTGAACCTCTCCCTTGAACTGACAGACTGGCAAGATATTGCCTACCAACTCTCAAAAATCTCTATTAACACTACCCTTATTGAAGCCAATTACAAAACATTATTACGCTGGTACTTAGTTCCCACAAGAATAGCTAAAATGCATCCTTCCTCCTCACCTCATTGTTTTCGACAATGTGGACAGATGGGTACCATGCACCATATTTGGTGGCAGTGTCCACTAGTGGTCAGGTTTTGGATAAGAATCTTTAATCTGATTAACTCAGTGGCAGGTATCAATATCCGTCGGTCCCCAGAGAGCGCACTTTTCCATAGACTTCCCGACGGGATTCCCAAAAACTCAATACGCCTCATAACCTACATCTTGTTGGCAGCGAGAATAATAATTGCAAGGAACTGGAAAAGCTCAAGAATACCCCTAGAACAAGTTAAGGATAAACTCAATTGGATTATGATTAATGATAAGCTCACTTACACCCTTCACAATAAAGCAGAGATGTTCAACAAGATCTGGGATCCATGGATTGATTATATTTCCGCTTGATGAGGAAATCCAGGTGACCCTCTCTCCCTCTCTCTCCTCTCTCTCTTCTTCTCTTATCTTTCCTTCTCTTTTCTGCTTTTTTCCCTTCTCCCTTGTCCTCCCTTTCTTTCTATCCTTGGTGATATACCTTCTGTATACCTTGGTTATCAATATATCGTGATAGAATGTTACTAATGAGGCAGGAAACCCTATCATAGTGGGGATCCACGGCTAACCCCGAATCTTTAATCAAGGTCCACTGAAGCCCTGGACCCTCCCTATCCCCCCCCCCCTAGTGCTTGTGCAGTTTAATGTTACTGGTCTGGACGCTTGCACTCGTACTATGCCCTACTTGAGGGTTTGCATAACCCATAACCTTTATGATGATACTATGCATATGCCTCCTACCTCCTGACAGGCTCTGGGTGGGTTAAAATAAATTATCAAAACATTTACATATTTGGCCGAATGTAACCTGGCTATTTGCTCGTTATTGTTTGTTTTTGTTTCTTTTATTCCTCTCCTGTATTGTATTTATTTCAATAAACATATTGCAATATAAAAATCTGGGTTAAATATTCAGGTAGACTGATATTTCCATATTTACCCTTGTCTACTCTACTACATACTGTAACCCTTCCTTTGAGCCAACATTTCTGGATCCTATCAGTTTCAAATGTAGGACAATATCTGGCTTTCACTGCATTTACGATTTACTTACTAATAGCTAAAAAGGTGAAATTGCATTGAAAAGCATACAAGCAGCTGGCATAACAATCAATAGAAATTGTGTACAAAAATAAATGGCACTCTAAAATATTGGAAACACAAAATACATGAGAATAAAGTGCATAATAAACATAAAAAACAGAAAGTATATAAAATGCAAAAGAACAAAATCAAAAGTCCCAAGAAATTGTGATATAAATTGTCCAAAAAGATGTGAATCTTGTAAGGAAAATCCTGGTGCACACCATAAAATCTCCAAGTGCTCCACCACATCAATGTGCAGAGTAGATGGACTCTTATGCCGCGTACACACGACCGTTTTTAATGACGAGAAAAATTACATTTTTTAAAATGGTCATTAAAAATGATCGTGTGTGCGCTTTCCAGCAGTTTTCCCGATGAGAAAAACGCTGAGAATCACGACGAGAAAAATTGGAACATGCTCTAATTTTTCACGTCGTTTTTTACATCGTCGTTTTCTCGTCATGAAAAACGGCCATGTGTGGGCTTTAACGACGTGAAAAAAAATGCGCATGCTCAGAATCAAGTATGAGACGGGAGCGCTCGTTCTGGTAAAACTAGTGTTCGTAATGGAGATAGTACATTCGTCACGCTGTAACGAACTGAAAAGCACGAGGCTGAAAAGCGCGAATTGTCGCTCAACAAACTTTACTAACATGAAGGGTGATGCCATCCGAATGGAACTTCCCCTTTATAGTGCTGTTGTACGTGTTGTACGTCACCGCGCTTTACTCGAACATTTTTTTCCACGATAGTGTGTAGGCAAGGCAGGCTTGAGAGGAAACACGAAAAATCACGTCGAGAAAAATGCTGTTTGTTTCAATGACATTAAAAACGGTCTGTCATGGATATGCAGTAGTGTTTGTCTGCCATCTTACCTTCCTCCTCATGTGTTCATCTAGAGACCAGACCTCCTTCACCTGGCTTCCTTTATAATCTCCTCCCAGCCTGACTCCACCCCAGGCCCTATCACTGAACACTATATTAACCTGTGCACTGCAAGCCTGCTTTGCTGATCAACGTGTTTGTTAGGCATTGTGTGTTTGGGTTCCTGCCTGCCGTGTGCTACGTCTGTCTCTCTGTTACGTTATTGGCTTGTCCCCGACCATCCCTGTCTGCTCGTGACCCTTGACCTTCGGCTCGTTCTTCGTTATCCTTGTCTGCTTGTGGCCCCTGACCTTCGGCTTGTTATTCGGTTCTCTCTATCGTGTGCCGCTGCTTCCCCTTATCCTACGGGGCGTGAGCTAGGAAACTCCAGGGGCCGCGACCTGGTCCCAGCCTGCAGCGTAACATCCTCACCACTAGAGGCCCTGGAGAAGACCAGCTGGGTCTTAGACTCCGCGCCCTGGGGAATCTTGGCTCTCGCTTCCGTTGGGATCCCGGTTGTGCTCCTCTGGTCCCGCTTTCCACAACCACCCAGTTTCCTACCCACAGAAGCCAGCCATAGGGTTCACTACCTCGCGGTGCACTCCTGTCCCCCTACGGTGTGCATCTGTCACCTGGCCACAGGTGACCCTGACAGTTTGATCAGCCATGAACCCGGCTGACATCCCGCTACCCGCGGATGATCCATTGCAGGGCATAGTTTGCAGACTTGAAACCCAGGAATCGAATCAGACTCAGGTGATGCGATTCCTCCAGGATCTGGCTTCTCGCTTCGAGCAGCTTCAGGCCTCCTTGGGAACCCTGAATCCGCAACCTCAAATACAATCAGCGGCTGCACCTATTGCACCAGTCGCAGCCACACACTCGCTACAACTGCCAGCTCCGTCCCGTTTCTCTGGGGACTCCAAGGCTTGCAGGGGGTTCCTTAGCCAATGCACGATTCATTTTGAGCTCCAGCCCCAAAACTTCCTGTCTGATCGGGCTAAGGTAGCCTATATCATTTCCCTCCTCTCTGGTGAAGCTTTAGCCTGGGCAGCCCCTCTGTGGGAACTGAATGATCCAGTGGTTTCTAGCCTGTCTGGCTTCTTGAAACTTTTTCGGAATATCTTCGAAGAACCGGCTCGTGTCTCTTCAGCGGCCAGCGCCCTTTTACGTCTCCGCCAAGAGTCTGCTTCTGTGGGACAGTATGCGCTTCATTTCCGCATACTGTCGGCTGAGTTGAGCTGGAACAATGAGGCCTTAGTCGCAACCTTTTTGCATGGCCTGTCTGATAGAGTGAAGGATGAATTAGCAGGAAGAACCATCCCCACTGATCTGGCCGGCGTTATCTCCTTGTGTAACCAGATCGATATTCGCTTTCAGGAGAGGACCTTAGAAAAGCAACGCCAGCACTCCTTGGTTCTTAGTCAGCCTGAGCTCCCCTCTCTTCGACCCGTAGAGCATCTCCTACCAGCTGAGGAACCCATGCAGCTGGGTCGGACCAGGCTATCCCCCGAGGAACGTGCTAGGCGCAGAACTCTTGGTCTGTGTCTTTACTGTGGGGGCAAAGGTCATTTTCGTGACACTTGCTCTCTTTGTCCAGAAAAACGTTCGGGTCCACTTCATCTGGAAAGTGGAGTATTGGACCCAGAAATATCACCTTCCCCTTCTCGTCTTCTGCTTTCTGTGTTCCTTCATGTTGGTGCTTCTTCTCATTCGGTCTCAGCATATCTGGATTCCGGAGCCGCTGGTAATTTCATGGACTGGGAAATCGCATCGTCCATGAGACTTACTCTTTTGCCCCTCACCACGCCTTTGGTGGTCTTGGCGATTGATGGTACTGTTCTCCCAGGGGGACCTATCCGCTTCCAGACCCTCCCTGTTAAGATGTCGGTAGGGACACTCCACCAGGAGTGGATATCCTTCCTTATCTTACCCAAGGCCTCAACGCCTATAATTTTGGGTCTCCCATGGTTACAGCTCCATTCTCCTCATGTGGACTGGACTACTGGACAGATCCTGGCTTGGGGTCCCTCCTGTTCCTCGTCCTGCCTACCCAAGGTTGCCCCCTGTGAATCTGAGCCGGTCATTCATTCCAGGTTGCATAACCATTTACATTTCTCTGTCCCTAACCACCCTTGGACGCACAGCCAGGCTAGCTTGTCTACAAGTCCTGCAGTCGCTACGTCTTGCGATGCGATTCAGGTAGTCGCTACACCTGACTCAGCTATTCACTCTGCCTCTGTACTAGTTATGCCAGTCCAGCCCATGCCCAGTGAGCCTCTCACTTTTTCTTGTTCGGGACATTCTGCTTGTCCTTCAGCTATTCAGCTTGACTCCGGCGACATGTCACCTTCTAACCAACCTGACTTCAGGGTTCCACTGACATCTGCCCAGTCTGATGGTCCTGTGCAAGATGACCAGTTCCCCTTTAAGGGTATAGGGGACCCTCCTCAGATTCCTGTTGATCCTCTCATGCCCTTGCTTATTCCTAGAGAGCCTTTGGTCCTCAATAGATCTTCTTGTCATCTCCCTACCTCGTTTTCGGTCTCTGAGGATAATTTTAAGTACGAGGTTAGACAAGTTCTGGATTCTCGGCTCTGCAGAGGCATTCTTCAGTACCTTGTGCATTGGAGAGGTTTTGGTCCTGAGGAGGCGTCTTGGATCGCTGCATCTGATGTCGCTGCACCTCATCTGTTGAGAAGGTTTCATCAGAGATTTCCCTTTAAGCCTGGGTCCAGGCGGGGGAGGGCCCATAAGAGGGAGGGTACTGTCATGGATATGCAGTAGTGTTTGTCTGCCATCTTACCTTCCTCCTCATGTGTTCATCTAGAGACCAGACCTCCTTCACCTGGCTTCCTTTATAATCTCCTCCCAGCCTGACTCCACCCCAGGCCCTATCACTGAACACTATATTAACCTGTGCACTGCAAGCCTGCTTTGCTGATCAACGTGTTTGTTAGGCATTGTGTGTTTGGGTTCCTGCCTGCCGTGTGCTACGTCTGTCTCTCTGTTACGTTATTGGCTTGTCCCCGACCATCCCAGTCTGCTCGTGACCCTTGACCTTCGGCTCGTTCTTCGTTATCCTTGTCTGCTTGTGGCCCCTGACCTTCGGCTTGTTATTCGGTTCTCTCTATCGTGTGCCGCTGCTTCCCCTTATCCTACGGGGCGTGAGCTAGGAAACTCCAGGGGCCGCGACCTGGTCCCAGCCTGCAGCGTAACATCCTCACCACTAGAGGCCCTGGAGAAGACCAGCTGGGTCTTAGACTCCGCGCCCTGGGGAATCTTGGCTCTCGCTTCCGTTGGGATCCCGGTTGTGCTCCTCTGGTCCCGCTTTCCACAACCACCCAGTTTCCTACCCACAGAAGCCAGCCATAGGGTTCACTACCTCGCGGTGCACTCCTGTCCCCCTACGGTGTGCATCTGTCACCTGGCCACAGGTGACCCTGACACGGTCATTTGTTCCCGGCATTACATATGAATAGGAGTCAAAACAGGGGGAAGGCATCATCCAGATCAACTGCCACATCCTCTAGCGCTTCCTCCAGAGATGGATTAAACCCATGCACACATGAAAGGAAAGCCAGAAAAAGCCACATAGTGTGAAACCATATGGTGATTTATGTGTCCATAGGTTTAATCCATCGGCTGAGGAGGCACTAGAGGATGTGAAGGTTGATCTGATTGATTTACTTACACCAAGAGGTATTTTAGATTAAAATACACTATGGTCCTCTTACAACATCCCTCCACCTGAATTCCTCCAGTACACCCAATTATGAGACTATATAACTCAATCATTGAAACATACAATCCCAACTCTACCCCTTACTTCCTTTAAACATATTTGTAGAACTAACCCCTTAAGTAGAGGTATCCTCTCATTGATCTATCAATTTATACTATCTGGAGACACATTAGATCTCCCTCTTTATGTCTCTGAATTGTAAAAAGACTTAGGATTTACTCTGGAGACACACCAATGGTCTCAAATGTGGGGCAATATTACTCATGGCTTTGTAAACTCTTCTTTTTTGGAATCCAACTATAAACTTCTATTTTGCTGGTATATGGTACCTTCCCAAATAGCAAAATAATCTCAGAATACATCTGACCATTGTCTTAATGAATGTGGCAAAGCATGTGTGGTGGGAGTGCCCAAAATTGAAGCATTTTTGGACGGAAGTTTAAAGATTAATTTATAAGGTTCTAGGTACAAATCTTCCTAAAAATCCTTATGAAGCACTTCTTCATTTGAAGCCCTCGTCTTTTACTTCAAACCAATTCAAAGTTTTCGCCTTCATTTTCACAGCAGCCAAACCAACTTTAGCTAAAGCCTGGAAATCAAATATTCCAACAATAACTCATGTCAAAAACAAAATTGTCTCTTTTCTTTTGAGATCATGATCTGTTTGGTTGGAGAATCATCACTCACCTTTGCAAACACTAGGTTGGTTTTTGGTATTTTGATATTTTTTCACCACAGTCATAATCTCTCTTGTGCAACCTCATTGGTTTTCTCACTGGGTGTTTTGGTCCCCTTCCACTACTCCTGTGCCAGACACTGAGCAGCGGTCACCATTTGGAGATGCTATGTTTTATCAAGTTCTAAGCTAGTTTTATAGAGTTCTGTTGTTGGAGGCATCTACTCCTGAAGAAGTGAAAGTACTCACAAAATGCATTGAGTTACAAGATGCATTTTTCTCTCATATTGCAATAATTTTGGTTATGTTAAGCATGTACTTGAAAATATACCGCTTGATGTACATTATATATTGTTACGTGTAGCCCCTTGGCTTGATATGCCAAACATTTTTTTGTGTACTTTATAAATTTTTGACTTTTGTATTATGCCCTATTTAAAGTCCCATGGGCAAATATTGGTTGTGTAAATTGTATGGTACTTTACCAACGAAAAAATAGTGGCCATTTTGCTTGATTGACTAATGGATTCTGATACTTCTCACCCTTTCCTATACACTTTTCCTTCCTTAACCCCCCCCCTTTTTTTTTAAATTATTTTAACTCAATAAACATATATTATAAGGAAAAATTGTAAAAAGTGTATTAATTCAAACACAATATTAACATTGTACTCCTCCTCTGACTTCTGATGCTTCTGCCTTACAGGGGCAGAGGCAGTAGGCAATGGATCCTATGTGTCCTGAGACAGCAGGAAGTCTTCCTCTTGCACCCCTGCCTCCAATGCCTGGTCTATTATACCCTGCAGTGTGTGCTCCAGCAAGAACACTAGATGGATTAAAATTTTTGATGCCCTGTTGCAGTCCATAATTCTGATGCATTCTGGTTCCGTCATCAGATGGTGACTGGATGTTGATGAACAGAATCACAGGTCTCCAGAGCCCTCATCCTGTACTATCACAAATACTGATTGATGGCACACTGCTCGTGGTGCACAGCCACTGCAGCATGGTTATTTGTCCAGTTTACAGGCAGTTTATGTTGCTGCTGAATTTTGACCAGGCAAACACTTGCAGGGTTTTACCACCTAAAGTGATCGCATGCTCTTCTGGCCTGTTGCAGGACATCTTGGAAGCCAGAACATCTAGTCAGGAACTACTGCACCATAAAGTTCAGGACATGTGCCAGACAAGGTACAGGTGAAAACTTTCCCTGGTTAAGGTGTGTAGGCAGGTGCTGTGGGTGCTGCCACTGAAATGCTGAGGAGTGTCAGGTTAACATGAAAAAGTAGTGAGGAAGCAATCTTACATCACTAAATCACTTACACCTAAAACTTTAACCTCCCTCAGAAGTGCAGAAAGGCCTTCTGCCATTACAGGAGACTACTTTTGGCTGTAGGTAGGTCGGATAATCAGGTATCCACAAATATTTGTGAATCTCTAGTGTATACCATAAACTGGAGAACTGAAAATGTTCACAGACAAATGTGGATAGCATTATATACCAGTGATGGCGAACCTTGGCACCCCAGATGTTTTGGAACTACATTTCCCATGATGCTCAACTACACTGTAAGTTGAAAACAATTCAAAACATCTGGGGTTCCAAGGTTTGCCATCACTGGTATATACAGTAGATCAACTTGATACATTTTATATAAGTATTACAAAAAAGACCACACTTTCCTTGCTGAACTCAGGACTGTAGTAGTTGTAAAGGTTTTGAGATTTTTATATTCTATTTATGGTTCTCTGAATGACCGGAAGTTCTGTGGCTGAGGGGAGCTTAAAAGAGTTTTTGAATGTTTCTTTAAACTCTTATTGATTGACTGACAGGGCCGTGGTAAAGCAAATCAAATGAGATTATAGTAGAAACAGCTAAGAATTTACAATAAGCCCTGAGTTGAAAAAACAAAGTTTGATAAAGAAAAAAATGTGTCTTTCACCTGCATATCAATGTCTCTATAAGCAATGACTCACCGCAGACACAAATATTCTTCAGCAAAGTGTTAGTCTAGGTAGCGGTAAATATTTGATTACAGCGGATGGATTGCTGGAGGGTGAATAATTCTTCGGCAATATGAATGTAGTGATTTCATGAAAGTTGGATTCTGTAGAAGACACAATAATTGGACAATATTATCTACTGAGATAATTAGAGGTTAGCTCTTCTCAGACCTGCAAAAGTTATTTTAGGGTAAAAATCTTAAATTGATGGAACAGAATGATACAAACACTTGTATGGAAAATGATAAGATAGACTGTTATTATCATTTATTAACCAAATGAAACAATTTTGCAGCCAGAGTTAAGAATGCAAGATTAAATAATTAATGGAAAGGACAGCCAATACTAAGTACAACATCAGACACCTCCTACCCCATAAAAATGTATTACAATATCTAAAATGCAAAAAAATATATATACACCTAAAACACAGTGGGGTTGATTTACTAAAACTGGAGAGTGCAAAATCTGGTGCAGCTCTGCATTGTATGGAATATAAAGGAGGGGTGGTGGCGCTACCTCCCACTAGATACCCAACAGATATAAGTGATTAAAGCGGGTGTATACCCAAAAATATTAAAAGCACCTACAGGTAAGCCTACATTAAGGCTTACCTGTAGGTGCTTGCAATATCTCCGAGACCTACACGGTCTTGGAGATATTTGCAAAAAAGACTGTACCGCTATCTACGACGCATGCGCGCCATAGATAACGGTGCAGGCGCACTGAGCGCTGCGGCTCTTGAATGGGAGCCCGCCGGACACTGCCGGAATCCGCGCATGCGCGGGGATCGTGCCGTTCCCCGCGCATGTGCGGGAATGACGTCATCGCCGCTCCGGCCAATCACAGCGCCGGAGCGGCGATACCCGGAAGTCACTCCGGGTATCATGGATGCGACGGAGGACGTGTCCGAGGACCGCTGCGGGGGCTTCGATCTAAGGTAAGTGATTGATAATGAGCTAGTATGCTAGTCATACTAGCTCATTATACCTTTGCCTTGCAGGTTGAAAAAAAATAAAAAAGTTTTGCGGTATACAACCGCTTTAAGGTGTCTAACAAACGTCAATGAAATGTGGCTTCTCATAAGTTACCAAAAATACAGTGATGCCTACTAATGAGGCTAATATACGTGACCTGGTGTACCACCTAATAAGGTCAAGATGTGTAAAACACAAATGCTGTACATATAAACCAGTCCCAAATGCATATACAAATATACACTGAGATCCAACTAATGTGCATCAGTTAAAGTGAATAATGTCCATCAACATTAAAGTGCATCAAGAAAAATTTGGTTATATAAATTGTAAAGTGTCCAGTGCAGTAATAATATATGTGAGCGATCCAGCCCACATATAGTTAATAGAACTTGCAGCTGTGTGCCATAGAGTTCAAATTATAATTTGAATCCAATAAGTAAACCATATGACAAAGAGTTCTTCAAGGTGGTTCCAAGTGATAAGGTGCTCTCAGCTGACAAATGGTGACTTCGGTGAACTCCTCTTATGACCCCGCTTACCAGATCCTCAAACCCCTACAGGGGTATCAGGCATATCAGGTATGCTGTCGGCGTCTCCACACAGGGGGTCCTTGTATTCAAGCTGAAGCCGTCACTCGTGCACACATGCAGGTAGTCAGCAAATGATGCACAATTTTTCACTTTAACTGATGCACATTAGTTGGATCCCAGTGTATATTTGTATATGCATTTGGGACTGGTTTATATGTACAGCATTTGTGTTTTACACATCTTAACCTTATTCGGTGGTACACCCGGTCACATATATTAGCCTCATTAATATGCATCACTGTATTTTTGGTAACTTATGAGAAGCCACATTTCATTGACGTTTGTTAGACACCTTAAAGTGGTTGTAAACCCACTTTTGCAACTTGCACCTACAGGTAAGCCTAGATTAAAGGGGTTGTAAAGGTACATGTTTTTTCAAAAACATTCGACAATGTCGCCCCCCCCCCTCGAGCCCCCGTTTTACTTACCTGGCCCCTCGAAAGTCCCGCGCTCGCTCCCGTCATCCTCCGAGTTCCTGAGCCCGGCTGTTGATTGGCTACACTGGATGGATTGAAAGCAGCGCAGCCATTGGCTGGCGCTGCTGTCAATCACATCCAATGACGCGGCATGCCGGGGGGCGGGGCCGAGTGATACAGTCGGCGGCTATGGCCGCCGCTGTATCACGGGAGCACGCCCGCAGTAACTCCACACCATGCGAGCTCGCTCGCATTATGGTGTGGAGTCCTTGCGGGCAGGAGCTGAAACAGCCGCCGAGGGACCCCAGAAGACCAGGATCGGGGCCACTGTGTGCAAAACAAGCTGCACAGTGGAGGTAAGTATAACATGTTTGTTGTTTTAAAAAAAAAAAAAACGGGAACCTTTAGTGTTCCTTTAACCACTTAAGCCCCGGACCATTTGGTAGCTAAAGGACCAGAGGTGAATTCAGAATTTTGCACTGCGCTGCTTTAACTGTAAATTGTGCGGACATGCAATGTTGTACTCAAATGAAATTTGCGTCCTTTTCTTCCCACAAATAGAGCTTTCTTTTAATGGTATTTGATTGCCTCTGCGATTTTTATTTTATGCGATATAAACGGAAAAAGACCGAAAATTTTGAAAAAAAATGATATTTTCTACTTTTTGTTATAAGAAAAATTGAATAAACTCAATTTTAGTCATACATTTAGGCCAAAATGTATTCAGCCACATGTCTTTAGTAAAAAAAATGTCAATAAGTGTATATTTATTGGTTTGCGCAAAAGTTATAGCGTTTACAATCTAGGGTACATTTTCTGAAATTTACACAGCTTTTAATTTATGACTGCCTATCTCATTTCTTGAGGTGCTAAAATGGCAGGGCAGTACAAAACCCCCCCAAATGACCCCATTTTAGAAAGTAGACACCCCAAGGAAATTGCTGAGAGGCCTGTTGAGCCCATTGAATATATTTTTTTTTTGTCCCAAGTGATTGAATAATGAAAAAAAAAAAAAAAATTACAAAAAGTTGTCACGAAATGATATATTGCTCACACATGCCATGGTTATATGTGGAATTGCACCCCAAAATACATTTGCTGCTTCTCCTGAGTACGGGGATACCACATGTGTGGGACTTTTTAGGAGCCTAGCCGTGTACGGGACCCCGAAAACCAATCACCGCCTTCAGGATTTCTAGGCACAAATTTTTGATTTCACTCCTCACTACCTATCACAGTTTTGAAGGCCATAAAATGCCAAAATAGCACAAAACCCCCCCAAATGACCCCATTTTGGAAAGTAGACACCCCAAGCTGTTTGCTGAGAGGCATGGTGAGTATTTTACAGCTCTCATTTGTTTTTGAAAATGAAGAAAGACATTTTTTTTTTCTTTTTTTTTTTCAATTTTCAAAACTTTGTGACAAAAAGCGGGATCTGCAAAATACTCACAATACCTCTCAGCAAATAGCTTGGGGTGTCTACTTTCCAAAATGGGGTCATTTGGGGGGGTTTGTGCCATCTGGGCATTCCATGGCCTCCGAAACTGTGATAGGTAGTGAGAAGTGAAATCAAAAATTTACACCCTTAGAAAGCCTGAAGGCGGTGATTGGTTTTTGGGGTCCCGTACGCGGCTAAGCTCCCAAAAAGTCTCACACATGTGGTATCCCCGTACTCAGGAGAAGCAACAGAATGTATTTTGGGGTGTAATTCCACATATGCCCATGACATGTTTGAGCAATATATCATTTAGTGACAACTTTGTGCAAAAAAAAAAAAAAAATTATTTTTTCCGCAACTTGTGTCAACATATAAAATATTCCATGGACTCGACATGCCTCTCAGTATATAGCTTCGGGTGTCTACTTTCCAAAATGGGGTCATTTGGGGGGTTTTGAACTGTTCTGGCATTTTATACACAACATTAGGAAGCTTACATCTACTCTTCTAACCACTTGAAGACAAAGCCCTTTTTGACACTTTTTGTTTACATGAAAACATATTTTTTTTTGCAGGAAAATTATGTTGCACCCCCAAACATTATATATATTTTTAAAGCAAAGGCCCTACAGAATAAAATGGTGGGTGTTGCATTTTTTTTTTTACACAGTATTTGCGCAGCGATTTTATCAAACGCATTTTTTGGGGAAAAAATACACTTTTTTAATTTTAATGCACTAAAACACACTATATTGCCCAAATGTTTGATGAAATAAAAAAGATGATCTTAGGCCGAGTACATAGATACCAAACACGACATGCTTTAAAATTTCGCACAAACGCGCATTGGCGACAAACTACATACATTTTTAAAGGCCTTTAAAAGCCTTTACAGGTTACCCCGTTAGATTTACAGAGGAGGTCTACTGCTAAAATTACTGCCCTCGATCTGACCTTTGCGGTGATACCTCACTTGCATGGTGCAATTGCTGTTTACATATGACGCCAGACCGACGCTTGCGTTCGCCATTGGGCAAGAGCAGGGCAGGACAGGGGTGCTTTTTTTTTTTTTTTTTTTTTTATTAATTTTGCTTTTTTATTTTATTTTTAAATTGTTCCTTCCATATTTTTTTTTTTATTATCATTTTTATTGTTAACTCAGGGAATGTAAATATCCCCTATGATAGTAACAGGTAGTGACAGGTACTCTTTTTTTGAAAAAACTGGGATCTAGACCCTAGATCTTTCCTCTGCCTTCAAAGCATCTGACCACACCAAGATCGGTGTGATAAAATGCTTTCCCAATTTCCCAATGGCGCTTTTTATATCCGGGGGGGGGACATTCCCTCCCACTGCTTGTAAAAGCAGTCCAGAGGCTAATTAGCCACTAGGATTGCTTTTACATTAAAGCCGGCCGCTGGCTGAAAAGAATGATACCAAGATGATACCTAAACCCGCAGGCATCAATCTGGTATAACCATTCAAAGTCCAGCAACATACCAGTACGTTGCTGGTCCTTGTTGGACATGTATTGTAATCTTTTTTTTTCATGCAGCCAGGTGGCTGAACGAAAAAAGAGATTGATTGGTGGGTATGCCCACCATTAGAATACCGCCCTTCATCCACCCACTTCTAATGATGGGCATACATGCGGCATTTATATATGCCGAAACATGGGGGCATCCTCCCGCAAAAAAGTTATGCCGCACACACATGGTCGGACTTTTCCACGGGCAAGCCTCCGTCGGAATTTCGACCGTATGTACGCGGCATTAGGAGCAAAATCACTCCTCCGCCCCTGCTGCCCCAATGCTTCGGCATATTTGCTTCTTTTTTTTTAACTGTGGTGGTGAAATCACCTCCTACAGCACTGGAGTCGCAGGGATCAGGCCTGTCTCTGCGAACGCTGCAGTTATGTGTGTTGTGTTTTGCAAGTGACAGTCATCGATCGATACTGCACTTGGGTGGACTGGGCTGGACGGAGGGGCAAAACACAGGTGCTAGCAGGTATCTGGGCTGATCCCGCTAACACTGTGTTTTTGGGAACCCTAAACTGCTGGGGACGCTAGTATAGATCTGATCAGATCAGATATTGATCTGTTCAGATACTATACCACTAAGGGAGGTGTATGCTTCACGCGTGGGTGTTAGCGTTACTGGCACTAACCTGACGCTGCCTGGGGTGTGACGCAGACCCTCTCTGACGCTAAAACCTAATTGATATCACCCGCCGGGCGATCAGGGGGTTAAACCTTTATTGGGTTATATACGGCGGGTGCCCTGACACTATAAAAAGCAAACTAACTAACCAGCGTCACCCGTAACACTTATATGATGATTACTGGTGAAAGGGTTAACTAGGGGCAATTAGGGGGTTAAAACCTTTATTAGATAATATATGGGGGTACCTGACGCTATAAAAACCTGCGGCGAACCTAAAAAAAATTACTGGCTACCGATCTGCATCACCGACGCTAAGACAGCGATCAGAAAAATGATCGCTTAGCGACAGTGGTGATAGGGGGTGAAAGGGTTACCTGGGGGGGCGATCAAGGGGGTTAAACCTTTATTAGATATTTTATGGGGGTACCCGACGCTATAAAAACCTGCGGCGAACCTAAAAAAAATTACTGGCTACCGATCTGCATCACCGACGCTAAGACATCGATCAGAAAAATGATCGCTTAGTGACAGTGGTGATAGGGGGTGAAAGGGTTACCTGGGGGGCGATCAAGGGGGTTAAACCTTTATTAGATAATTTATGGGGGTACCCGACGCTATAAAAACCTGCGGCGAACCTAAAAAAAAAATACTGGCTACCGATCTGCATCACCGACGCTAAGACATCGATCAGAAAAATGATCGCTTAGCGACAGTGGTGATAGGGGGTGAAAGGGTTACCTGGGGGGCGATCAAGGGGGTTAAACCTTTATTAGATCATTTATGGGGGTACCCGACGCTATAAAAACCTGCGGCGAACCTAAAAAAAATTACTGGGTACCGATCTGCATCACCGACGCCAAGACAGCGATCAGAAAAATGATCGCTTAGTGACAGTGGTGATAGGTGGTGAAAGGGTTACCTGGGGGGCGGTCAAGGGGGTTAAACCTTTATTAGATCATTTATGGGGGTACCCGACGCTATAAAAACCTGCGGCGAACCTAAAAAAAATTACTGGGTACCGATCTGCATCACCGACGCCAAGACAGCGATCAGAAAAATGATCGCTTAGCGACAGTGGTGATAGGTGGTGAAAGGGTTACCTGGGGGGCGATCAAGGGGGTTAAACCTTTATTAGATAATTTATGGGGGTACCCGACGCTATAAAAACCTGCGGCGAACCTAAAAAAAAAATACTGGCTACCGATCTGCATCACCGACGCTAAGACATCGATCAGAAAAATGATCGCTTAGCGACAGTGGTGATAGGGGGTGAAAGGGTTACCTGGGGGGCGATCAAGGGGGTTAAACCTTTATTAGATAATTTATGGGGGTACCTGACGCTATAAAAACCTGCGGCGAACCTAAAAAAAATTACTGGGTACCGATCTGCATCACCGACGCCAAGACAGCAATCAGAAAAATGATCGCCAAGCGACGGCGGTGCTAGGGGGTGAAAGGGTTATCTGGGGGGTGATTAAGGGGTTAAACCTTTATTGGGGGGGGGTTAGGGGGCTACACTGGACCTAAAACTAAATGTAGTGACACTTTTACAGTCACAAATGTCACTGATTGCAGTGATCAGTAAATAAATGGTGACACTGTGACTGGGGGCTGGGGGGTGATCTAGGGGGGCCTGGGGGGGATTTATGTGCCTATGTGTGCTGGTGTTAGTGTAGTGTTAGTGCACTGACCTGTGTGTCTTCTCTTGTACGACGCTCGGTATATGTGAGCGCCGCACAGGAGATGACATCACTTCCTCCTGCTTTCTCTGTCTGTGTAAACATTACACAGACAGAGGGGGCATTTCTATTCGCCGGGAGCAATCGCGGGGGGTGGCCGGAATCGAACAGCCGCCCCCCCATCTCGGAACGCTCCCAGACGAATTCCGACCGCTCACTGTACAGAAGGGGGGTCCAACTGTACAAAGGCAATCACGTACACTCTACGTGATTGTGCCTGTCGGGGCCATTGTGCCGACGTATATATACAGTGAGCGGTCGTTAAGTGGTTAAGGCTTACCTGTAGGTGCAAGAAATATCTCCTAAACCTGCACGGTTTAGGAGATATTTACTAAAATGACAGGCGCCGCTGTCTACGGCGCATGCGCGCCGTAGACAACGGCGCATTCATGGGGTTAATCCCATTCACAAATTCGGCTAGTTCCCAGCAATCACTGGGCCTAGCCGAATTTGACAGCTCCCGCGCGCATTAGTGGACTGACGTCTTTTACGCTCCGGCCAATCACAGCGCCAGAGCGGCGCTGTGATTGGCTAGAGCGGCGATACCCGGAAGTAACCTTCCGGCTATCGCCGCAGCGATGGCTGCGGCTGAAGAGGGAGACGAGGACGGCTTCGGGGGCCCCGATCTAAGGTAAGTGATGCATAATGAGCTATTATGCTAGTCATATTAGCTCATTATGCCTTTCTCTTACAGGTTGTTAGGAAAAAAAATAAAAAATTATTGGGTTTACAACCACTTTAATCACTTATATCTGTTGGGTATCTAGTCGGAGGTAGTGCGACCACCCCTCCTTTATATACCATATCTTTATTCTCCTCAGGGAGTTTTTAGGGGGGCAGCAACCTCTTTTTTGGCTTACCTAAGCGCGGATTCACCACTTTTTTCTTTTACCTCTGCATTGTAGCCAATCAGCTTCTAACTTCAGCTTGTTCAATTAAGCTTTGACAGACCAGATTTTGCACTCTCCAATTTTAGTAGATAAACCCCAAAGTATACTAAATCCCATGTTTTTGAGTTTTGGATAGAGTAATGCCCCATACACACGATCATTTTTAATGTCATTTTTAAAACTGACGTTTTTCTCGTCATTTTTTTTCTTGTTTCCTCTCAAGCCTGTCTTGCGTACACACCATCATTTTAAAAAATGTTCAAGAAAAGCGCAGTGACGTTCAACACGTACGACGGCACTATAAAGGGGAAGTTCCGTTCGAATGGCGCCACCCTTCATGTTAGTAAAGTTTGTTGAGAGACGATTCGCTCTTTTCAGTCTAGTGCTTTTCAGTCCGTTACAGCATGACGAATGTGCTATCTCCATTACGAACGCTAGTTTTACCAGAACGAGCGGTCCCGTCTCATACTTGATTCTGAGCATGCGCATTTTTTTTCACGTCGTTAAAGCATACACACTATCGTTTTTCACGTCGTTAAAAAAAACGACATGAAAAACGACGTGAAAAAAGAGAGCATGTTCGAAATTTTTAATGCCCGTTTTTCACGTCGTTAAAAATGCTCTGGAGCATACACACGATCATTTTTAATGGCCATTTTTTTAATGGCATTTTTAACGGCATGAAAAATGATCGTGTGTACGGGGCATTAGGGATAAATAGAACCTGGGGTTTATTTACTAAAGGCAAATCCACTTTGCACTTGGAAGTGCAGTCGCTGTAGATCTGAAGGGGACATGCAAGGAAAATAAAAAAAAAAACAGCATTTTAGCTTGCACATGATTGGATGATAAAATCAGCAGAGCTTCCCCTCATTTCAGATCTTCCCCTCAGATCTAAAGTGACTGCACTTCCAAGTGCACTGGTACATTTCTTAGACATGTTTGTAACCAGAGTTTATAATTTTTAAGAATCTATTAATAGCCCATATTTCATTCATTGTACAAATAAAAGATTTTATTTTATTATATCTTTATTTTTTTGGATTAATATATCACGCCGCAAAAAAAAAAAAAATTGGGGGAACATTCCTATTATGTATATGTATTAATACCTTCAATAAAATAGATTTTAGACAGTAAAAAACATGCCATAAATCAAAGACTAAGCAACACAAAGGGAACAGTACAGGTGGGAGACAGAAGGGCACAGTGGGGGGTGGGGGGGGGGAGTTAGGAGGGCACAAAACTGGGATAAAGGGGGCACAGTACAGGTTCTGGGACACAGCCATTCTGGGACAGCTTAGAAAGAAAGCATGACTGTCCCAGCAAATCCGGGACAGTTGGCTGTTATGATGCAATGCGAGATTAACATGGGGCCCCAGTGCAACTGAGTGCCTATGCATTAAGAAGGTCCTGCATCTCTACCTTTAGGCTCCGTTCACATCTTTGTGTGTGCACGATGGGGGTACAGCAGCCTATTCATTTTAATGGGCTGCCTTAAAGGGGTTGTAAAGGTTTGTTTTTTTATTTTCTAAATAGGTTCCTTTAAGCTAATGCATTGTTGGTTCACTTACCTTTTCCTTCAATTTCCCTTCTAAATGTTTTTTTTCTTTGTCTGAATTTCTCACTTCCTGTTTCTCCTCAGTAAACTTCACACCATCATCTGAGTGGTGTTTAGTCAGCCAGAACAGCTTACTGAGGAGGAACAGGAAGTGAGAAATTCTGACAAAGAAGAAAAAACATTTAGAAGGAAAATTGAAGGAAAAGGTAAGTGAACCAACAATGCACTTAGCTTATAGGGGCCTATTTAGAAAAAAAAAAAAAAAAAACCTTTGCAACCCCTTTAACTGCAAGACACGCAGGGAAAGACATCCCCAACCCTGTTTGGAAATTACTTTGGAATGAATTGTATGGTCCTGCAGTACCACAAGGTTCAGAGTGTGCAAAATTGAACTGCAGTGAGGGTGCCAATAATACTTAACTACGGTGCAATTTTGTGCCCCCTAAAACACATAGGGGGTTTATTTACTAAAGGCAAATCCACTATGCACTACAAGTACACTGCAAATGCACTTGGAAGTGCAGTCGCTGTAGATCTGAGGGGGACATGCAAGGAGGAAAAAAAAACAGCATTTCTGCTTGCACATGATTGGATGACTAAATCAGCAGAGCCTCCCCTCATTTCATATCTTCCACTCAGATCTACAGGGACTGCATTTCCAAGTGCACTTGTAGTGTTAAGCCTTTAGTAAATAAACCCCCTAGTACTGCAGCACCATGCGATTCAGTACAATTCTCTGTGGATCAGGAGCATGTGCAATTTCACACGTTTTCCCCACCCACACAGATGTGAGCCTATCCCTAGTCCCATACAGGGGTATCCACTAGCTATTTCCTTGTGGAGATGAGTGTAACTTTAAATTGATGTAACCATGCCATAAAGTGATTGTGAAAACATACAAAACAATTCTCCTGCGCTTGGGTGCTGAGTCTATAGGTGTATGGTGCAGTCAACCCTTTATATTGTATGGAAAGTCACCGATCTTGCTGCCCTCCTCAGAACATTGGGTGTCCTTTAAGCTGAAACATATAAGAAAGAAATGAGGGCGCACCGATTCATCGCTTTGGCTCTGGGGAAGAGGGTCCTCCCTCGAAACGCGTAAGCCAACCCGCAATACCGCCTGGTCTTCCCAACATTTCCAGTTCCAGTTGCAGACTTTAGAGATACTGCTCGTTGTTGCTGTTGCATTGATAAGCTTGTATATTCCACGTTTCTATGTGAGTATAATCATTGCTGTATACATTTATTAAAATTATTTTTGTTAATGCACAAGGTCGGTGCGCCCTCCCTTCTTTCTTATAAAGTGTGACCACTATATTGCGATAAATTTAATTGAATGGATGTTTTGTATCCCTGAAGTAGAATTATCAATGAAACGCGTTGACCGCAACTTGCTATCTGTGAAATGGGACATTCACTATAGTGCCAATATAAAAACTTTATAGTTTGTATAAAAAAAAAAAGAATACTGTATTGGACATCATATATGACTGTTTTAAACTTTTATATGATTAACCACTTCTGGACCGCCGCACGCCGATATACGTCGGCTGTTTGAAGAGGGATATCTCTGTTATGGCAGCAGCTAGCTGCCATAACCCAGGTATCCTCTTCTTCAGTGAGTGGTCCGGTTTCTGATAATGGTGGTCTCTGCGGCGGATTCGCCACAAGATCACCGTTATCGTTATCAGTGGCGGGAGAGGGACCCCCTCTCGCCGCTTACCGGAGCCATCAGCAGTGGCGGAGGCGATCGGGTCCTTCCTGTGGCTGGGTATGGAGACGAGTGAAGGGAAGATGGCCACCACCCGTCTCCATAACATAGCAGGGTATTTTTGTTTTCATTGAATTTTAGTGTAAATATAAAATCTGAGGTCTTTTTGACCCCAGATCTCATATTTAAGAGGACCTGTCATGCTTCTTTCTATTACAAGGGATGTTTGTAATAGGAATAAAAGTGACACATTTTTTTTAAAAAAGAACAGTGTAAAAAATAAAAATAAAAGGTAAAATAAATAAGAAAAATATATATTTCAACGCGCCCCGTCCTGTCGAGCTCGCGTGCAGAAGCGAACGCATACGTGAGCAGTGCCCGCATATGAACACGGTTTTCAAACCACACATGTGAGGTATCACTGCGATCGGTAGAGCGATAGCAATAATTCTAGCTCCATAGCTCCTCTGTATCTCAAAACATGCAACCTGTAGAATTTTTTGAACGTCGCCTATGGAGATTTTTAAGGGTAAAAGTTTGCCGCCATTCCACGAGCGGGTTTTTGAAGCGTGACATGTTGGGTATCAATTTACTCGGCATAACATTATCTTTCACAAAATAAAAAAAATGGGCTAACATTACTGTTGTCTTATTTTTTAATTCAAAAAAGTGTATTTTTTCCCAAAAAAGTGTGCTTGTAAGACCGATTACTTACGGTGTGACGTAAAATGTTGCAATGACCGCCATTTTATTTTCTAGGGTTTTAGAAAATAAATATATATATATATATATATATATTTATGGTCGGAGCCCTCTGTCCGAAGAGATATGGATCACATAAACACGTCACAAGACTAACAACACAAATAAGACCTGAAGTGTGGCCTGGCCTTTTGTACGGTATGCCAAAGAAAGGGGCCATACCTGAATAGAAGTGATAGATAATTCTGCTGAGAATTGGTTGTAGAGGAGTGCCCTAGAAAAGGGAGATATGGGTGGGTGGGTACCGCGCACTACAGCCGACGCTGACCCTCGTGGATGGTCTGTATAAGTACCCCTCGAACTCCTCCCATAATTTCAGGCCAGCATACTAGCCTTCCTATTTATGGTCGGAGCCCTCTGTCCGAAGAGATATGGATCACATAAACACGTCACAAGACTAACAACACAAATAAGACCTGAAGTTCAGCCTGGCCTTTTGTACGGTATGCCAAAGAAAGGGGCCAAAAAGTCACACAAGGTTAGGAAGGAATTGATCTATTATGTCAGGTAAACCACTATAGAGCGAGACTGTTAAAGGCTCGTGATATTTCTGACTGAGGATCGGGGACGTGTCGGGCGAAACACAAGGATTCCCACATGCCCATCTTCCTTATTGCGTGGTCAGGAACTCTGTTTCGTGATGTTGCTAGGGCTGCTCTAATGCGAAAGCGAGTCCTGAGTAACATCCTGGGTCAAGGCCCGAGATGCTCAGGAGTGTTCTGACCTGGCTGACGAACTGGTTCCCGCTTAGGGGTTCAGTTGGGAAAGGTAGTAGAGGGCTGTCCTCAGATGGCTCGGACAGCAGAGTTTACCAATTACCGTAGAACAGCCATGGCGTTGTGTGTCTGGAAAGGTTTAATGTCTACTCCGGGACCGGGTTGTATCATTTCCGATACCGTCGGGTGTAGGATGAAATGACTTTGGTGGCGAGTCGGGTGGTGCCCGAGTAGCACTCGGCATTTAGGGCTGGTGATAGTAATTCGCCGGGCCGTAAAATCGTAAAAGGCTAGGTAAATGGCTGCTTGAACTACCAGGCTGGGCCATAGACCGAAGGGAGAACGTGAAAGGATAGTAGACATGTCCCGGAGTATGGCGCTGGTCACTGGTAAGCGTTTGGTACTAGAGTGTGGTTGCCGCCACCTGTAGTGTGTTGGCGGATCAGGATGCATTGATGAGGGAGGTAGCACCATGGAGGTGCTATCCGATTCCAGAGTTGGTTGCGACTAATGTGGGATGCCGGACATGGTCGAGTCGGCTCCGGCTTCTGTGAAAGGATGTGGCATGGTCAAGCGGGATAGCGCGTCGGCCGAGGTGTTGCATTAATCGGGGGTGTGGACACTGAGGCTACTGAGCTGATGTTGTAGGGAAAGTAGCAACAGCCTGCGTGGGAAGGACATGATGGACAACGATTTATTGACCTGCCTTTGTTAATGACTGTGGCTGTAGCCTGGTTGTCTGTGGCGAACGTGGCGGTCTGTCCTGCCCGGGGCTGCCCCGTACTTGAGTTGCTGCGACTATGGGGTAGATCTCAAATAGAGAGGAGGACTGACTAAAAGCGGAATTGTGAGCATCTCTGATGGATCGGATCTCCTGAAATCGATGATGGCCAAAAGTTGCAGCGAAGCTTGTGGAAGCTGCTACGTCCGTGATTATCTGAGGTGACGAAGAGAATGCTGATGGGATAAACAAGGGTCTACCTATCCGGTCTCAAGGAATTGGTCCCCCATGGCCAGATCCTGCTACGGAGGCTGCGTCTAGCTTAATGACTTGGTCAGGGTCTTGTGCCTGGGAGAGGAACACTAAGAAGCGTGCGATAAAGGATCGCCCTTGAGAGACGATCCTCATCGTGGTTTGAGCATGCCCAGTAGGGATTGTAGCTGTGGGTTAGTGCACCCTTGCGTGTCGGTAGACGTATGGATGACTGTCCTGATGCGGGTCAATCCACCGAGAGGTGGGCTGGCCCGCATGGCGCGTTTGTCTAGAATGATTACCAGGAAGGAGATGAACTGTGCCGGTCTTTCTACTTTCTTCACGGTTGTGGGCACGTCAAGGTTTTAAAGACCTCTCTTGGATTTCTTAGATCTCACAAGAATCCTAAACCATCGGGAGAACTCCTGTGAGGGTATGCTGGAGTTTGACTGGGTAGTTTTGGAATGAGTCAGGCAGTGTAATGAGTCCAGTGTGGAACCCTGTAGTGTCCCCTGTACTAGAAAGGCTGCTAGAGAGGAAGTTGGATGTGAGGAGAGAAAGTCGAGCCGCCCGAAGTGCCTGGTCTAGCTGGACTCTGATGCTTGGCGCCGCAGGTATTTCTAGGGAGAGCCTTCTGGCACAGGAGGCGGATGTGCAGAAGTTTGCGGTGGGGTAAAAGCAACCCTTGAAATTAAGTTGCTGGAGATGGCTGCGCCCCCCGGTGCTCAAATTGGACATCCTAGTCTGACTGGGAGGACTGGTTACATCTCTAAGGCTTCCAGAGGCTACCACGAAACTTGTCGATTTCGAGTTTGCGAGCGAGCCTGGGGTCCTTGGCCATTAGGATGACTGAGACGTCCCCCTAGGCACGCGGCTTGTTCCCTGTTATGACCTGTGCCGAAGATGCGTGGGGACGCTAGGTTCGCGTCCTAGCGCTTAGGATGTCCTTCCTGATGCCCGCTGGGACCAGGTGTGAAGAAAAAGGGGTGCAAGCGTCGGGCGTACCTGCAGTGGGGGGTTCGGTAACGACGGTGGAGACTGGGGCTGATAGGGGCGTGGCTGACCGTGTTTCCAGGGCCCCTACTCTAGCCTGGACGTCGGTGACTGCGGTTGCCAGTGTGGTCACCAAGGCGTGTAGCTGAGTAATGGCGAGGATATCGACTGCAGCGGAATTTGTCTGGTAGAGTTGCCGCTGGTTATGGAACAGCAGCCTAACAGCTTGGTTTTCCTGGCCGTGGCCGGGTAGGGGATGCCCCTACGGCGTAGTTCGGCTGTAAGCCTGGGGATGGTCCAGCCCTGAGGGACTGTGTGGAGTCGTCCGTTGAACCCGAACGTGGTGACGGTGGGACGAAGGTAAAGTCATCGCAGTCGGTCTGCGACATGTTGGGGGTTGGAGAAAAAATGAGAAAGAAAAAGGGGGGGGAATGTATGTTTATAGAGTGAGATGCCAGGTATGGAGGGGATAGAGGAGGTACGAAAGTGGGTAGGGAGAAGGAAGGGAGGATGGACAGAATAAGGAATGACAGGCGCAGAGGATAGCCAAGTTTTGCGTACGAGCGCTTGTTGAGTGTAATTTGGAAAACTCAAAAGAGTGCGTGGCAACCGAGGTGAGCCAGGAGGTGACTGGCTAGGTAACCGATAGCTCGGGTGCCGTCTGTGCTTGGCACAGACTGATGAACCAGAGCCCCCAGGGCGTACTGGGGCGGGTAGCTGGAGTCTGGTATACTAAGTAGGAATGTTTAGATCTGTAGTTCAATGACGTGTGGTCGGTCTGCCAACTCCTGCCCTGCCAGCAAGGTGATGTTGGCGACCTTGTCTGCGTAGTGAAGGATCTCGGATCGGCTTCGAAAACAGAGTGTCATGCGTAGAAGTATGTGGCAGTTGCTAGCGCCTGGTGAGCGGTCGAATTGTGTATGTGAAGACAAATATGTCGTGAAAGAGTGCGGAGAGAAAGCAAGGAGGGGCCTTGCGTTTACGCACCTGACTTGAGCCCTGTCTTGGTTGAGGTCGAGACATGGGTCGACCGGGACCTGTGAGGAGGGTGACATGGAGATATATATATATATATATTTTTTTTTTGTACGCGTGAAGAGTTGTGGGAGCGGTAGGTAGCTCCGGGTGAAGAAGTGTGTAAGACCCCCTGCCCCTTTTTTTTTTTTTTTTTTTTCGGGAAATATCGTCCGACCTGGATTGCAGGGTGGACGGGATGGAAACTCGATCTAAACTGACGTGTGTGGTGGAAAGGGATAGAGAAATCGGTGAGTAGCCGTTTGACTACTAGAGGAGGTGAGTGGCTGGTGTGCAACCACTCGTCGAACGCTCGCAGCGCTTGCGAGGAACAAATGCCTTAAGGAGACGAAAGAAGAAGAGTTTGTGACTTTCGAGTGTGTGGGGATGGCCGTTTCGTGATGAAACGGGAGTGGTAAGTAATGCGTGTGTATAGCGGCTTGGGGTTCGAATCATTGTGACCGATGCTACGGCTGGATTCGTAACGTTCTGAGACGTTCGACGTTGTATCGGAGGTATGGGTCGGAGCTGCTTAGAGCCGGGTATGCGACTGCGAACGAATTGGTTGTTTCAGCCGAGGATCCGAAACTTGGAGCCGATGCTACGACTGGATTCGGATCGGTTAAAGAAGTTTACTGCTGAAGATCGGAGCGGTATGCGCCGGTGGTGCGACTGTGACTCGACCGATTGAAAATGCCATAGAGCCGAAAAATTGAGCCGCTGCTACGACTGAATTCGGATCAGCTCGAAAGTTTGATGTTTGTGGACCCGAGCCGACGAGCCGGTGGTGCGACTGGGCCCAGATCGGCCATGTTAGCGGAGGATCCGAACCTTTGAGCCGATGCTACGACTGGGTTCGGATCGGATAGGAGGGTCTGTTGCTAGAGATCCGAGTCGATTGAGCCGGTGAAGCAACTGGACTCGGATCACTTGGGAATGCCATTGGTTCGAAAGTTTGAGCCTATGCTACGACTGAATTCGGATGGTTTAGCGGTTCGATGTTTGTAGGTCCGAGCCGATGAGCCGGTGGTGCGACTGTGCTCGGAACCAATGTGGATGCCAGAGATCCGAATCTCTAAGCCGATGCTGTGCCTGTACACGGGCTGATAACGGGTGCAAGGCGGAGACTTGAATTTCCCGGGTCCGAATCGTAGCGCCGGAGATACGGCTGGACTCGGATGGGTGTTCGTTGTTTCGAAGTTGAAGGGCTTGTGATTGTCGAGGGTCCGGCCTGTAGTGCCGATTGTTAGCGACAAGAGCCGGCCCAGACTGTTTGGTGTATGGTGTAAGTAGGAGGTGTGGGGCATCAGTAAGGTGAAGGGAGAGTATCGTAGGAGGTGTAGGGCATCAGTGACTAGGGATAAGGAAGTGCAGTGTGGGATACCAGTCCGACGACTGGGTATCGGATGTGCGACTGAGGCGAGAGCCTTGCGAGCTGTGAGTAATTCGTACAACAGCTCTGAGAGCCGTAGTGTCTGGACGGACCGTTACCGGTAGCAACGTGGGTGTGACAGGGTACGAAAGACAACTGGACTAGTCGATAAACATACGATGCAGACGGAAAACACGGGGTTATGAACCGTGTGATTTTGAAAAAGAAGAAACGTGTACCGGCGCTACGATTCGTACGAACGGTAACGGCCGGTCCTACCTGCGACCGCGAGCGGGGATACGATCAACTGCGAGCGAAGCTGGAAGGTACGAAAGCAACTACACGGACGTTGCGAGTCGTAAGGCGTCGGCTGATGACGACGAATACCGCGCACTACAGCCGACGCTGACCCTCGTGGATGGTCTGTATAAGTACCCCTCGAACTCCTCCCATAATTTCAGGCCAGCATACTAGCCTTCCTATATATATATATAATGTTTGGGGGTTCTAAGTAATTTTCTAGCAAAAAAAATATATATTTTTAACTTGTAAACAACAAATCTCAGAAAGAGGCTCGGTCATTAAGTGGTAAATACATTTGGATTTTTTTTTTTACCTACGTGTTGAATTGGTATCCGTGGGTGCTGTCCTGGAATTTATTTTTTTTTTTTTTTATCTTGGTTCAATAATTAGATGTACTATGGTGGTAAACATCTAATGTAGGCTGTGTTCATACTACTTGCTGGTGTTTAAAGCATGTAAAACTGCATGAAAATTGCATGATGAGCTCTGCGTCATTTAACATTTTATTAACATTGAAACTGTGCGAAGGAATCACAGAGATGATTTAATTTTGCATGTAGTTTCTCATGCATGTAACTTCACCATAATGTAATAAATGTTATCAGAGCCTTATTTGTGACCTGGAGCTTACAGGCGACACTCAGTATTCACTCCCAGAGGCTGAATTAACCACTTGACTTCTGGAAGATTTACCCCCACCCCCCATGACCGGGCCATTTTTTGCGATACAGCACTGTGTTACTTTAACTGAAAATTGCGCGGTCGTTTGATCCTGTACACAAATAAATATTATGTCATTTTTTTCCCCACAAATAGAGCTTTCTTTTGGTGATATTTGATCACCTCTGCGTTTTTTTTTTATTTCTGCTATAAACAAATAAAGCAGACAATTTTTAAAAAAAATAAAATAAACTATATTTTTTACTTTCTGCTATAAAACATACGCAATAAAAAAAAATTAAAAAATTAAATTTCTTCATAAGTTTAGGCCAATATGTATCCTGCTACATATTTTTGGTAAAAAAAAAAATCCCAATAAGTGTATATTGATTGGTTTGCGCAAAAGTTGTAGCGTCCAAAAACGATGGGATATATTTAGGGACTATTTATTGTTTTTAGTAGCAATGGCAGCGATCGGCGATTTTTAGTGGGACTGCGACATTGCGGCGAACAAATTGGACACTAATGCCGCGTACACACGATCGGAAAATCCGTCAAGAAAACCGTGGATTTTTTTTCCGACAGAATCTTGGCTCAAACTTGTCTTGCATACACACCAGGGGCATACCTTGAGCATTTGGCACCTGGGGCGGATCCTATATCTGGCACCCCCCCACCTTAAAATGTAAAAACGCCCCACTGTACCCCCTGCATACCTCTAATATCTTTTTGTCACTACTGTGTACCCCCCTCTCCACAACTGCACAACTTTACATTACACAGCACCGCACCCCTGGACCCCTTTACATTACACAGCACAGCACCTCTGGACCCCCTTACATTACACAGTACCCTGCAGCTCTGGACCCCTTTACATTACACAGAACCCTGCAGCTCTGGACCCCTTTACATTACACTGCACCTCTAGACCTCTTTACATTACACAGCACAGCACCTCTGGACCCCCTTACATTACACAGTACCCTGCAGCTCTGAACCCCTTTATATTACACAGTACCCTGCACCTCTGGACCCCTGTACATTACACAGCACCCTGCACCTCTGGACCCCTTTTCATTACACTGCACCTCTAGACCCCTTTGCATTTCACAGCACCCTGCACCTCTGGACCCCTTTACATTACACGGCACATTGCACCTAAGGACCTCTTTACAATACACAGCACCCTACACCTCTGGACCCCTTCACATTACACAGCACCCTGCACCTCTTTACCTCTTTTCATTACACAGCCCTTGTACCTCTGGACCTCTTTACATTACACAGCACCCTGTACCCCTTTACATTACACAGACCCCCACAGCTCTGGACGCCTGTATGTTACACAGACACCCCCTAACAGTTCTTGACCCCCTGCATGTTACACAGACCCCCTACAGTGCAGTCCCCCTCCCTACAGTGCAGACCCCCCTACAGTACAGACCCCCGCTACAGTACAGACTCCCCCTACAGTACAGACTCCCCCTACAGTACAGACTCCCCCAACAGTACAGACCCCCCTTCAGTACAGACCCCCCCACAGTACAGATCCCCCCTACAGACCACACATGGAGAGAACAAGGTAGTGGCTTTGCAGTTGGAGGGGTATTGCGAGCCGCACCTGGGCACACCTGGGACCCGGCACCATGATCCCATTCTCTCCTTCTCTCCTTGGTCGCGGACTCGCGGCTCTGATCAGTCTTGGCAGCCGATGTCACAGCCGAGCAGAGTGAAGCCGCCTCCCCCTCCTCCTGCATGCACTGTGTAGACATAAAGGAGGAGGGGGAGGCGGCTCAACTCTGCTCGGCTGTGAAAGCCGCTGCAGAGACTGATCGAAGCCGGGGTGCGACTATTGGAGGGAAGAAGAGAATGGGATCATTGCGCCGGGTCCCGGGTGTGCCGACTGGCTCGGGTGCGGCTCGCAATACCCTCCCCCCCAGCAAAGCCACTACCTCGGGCTCTCCATGTGTGTCCTGTCACCGATCTGTGCCGCTGCCTAAACCTGCGGCGCTGTCTCTGCTGTCTTCAGTCGGGGGGGGCGGCCTGACACCCCCCCAGTGTGTGGCACCCGGGGCTGCCCGCCCCCCACTTACGCCACTGATACACACGGTCACACCAAATTCCAACCGTCAAGAATGCGGTGACGTACAACACTACAACGAGCCGAGAAAAATTAAGTTAAAAAATTAAGCCGAGAAAAATTAAGTTCAATGCTTCCGAGCATGCGTCGACTTGATTCCGAGCAATGAGTGGTTTTTGGTGCGTCGGAATTGCATACAGACGATCGGAATTTCCTCCAAGAACTTTTCTTGTCGGAAAATTTGAGAACCAGCTCTCAAATTTTTATTGGCGGAAATTCTGACAGAAAAATTCCGATGGAGCCTACACACGGTCGGAATTTCCGACCAAAAGCCCAAATCGGACTTTTCTTGTCGGAATTTCCGATTGTGTGTACGGCATAAGTGACACTTTTTGGGGACCAGTGACACCAATACTGTGATATCGTGTCTACAAACTATGGGATATTTTTAGTTATTTTTTTATTTTTTTTACTAGTAATGGCAGCGATCAGCGACTTATAGCGGGACTGCCATGTTGCGGTTGACATTCTGACCCAAACTGACACTTTTTATCCAATTAAAAAATGGAAAAAACGAATTTCTTCATAAATTTAGGCTAATATGTATTTTGGTACGTATTTTTGGTAAAACAAAATCCCATATAAGCGTATATTGATTGGTTTGTGCAAAAGTTATATATGGGATATTTGTATTTATTTTTTCTAGTAATGGAGGTTATCAGCGAAATTATAGTGGGACTGCGATATTGCGGCAGACAGTTGGGGCACTAACTCACACTTTTGACACTTTTTGGGTACCAGTGACACTAATACAGTGATCAGTGCTAAACATATGCACTGTCACTGTACTAATGACACTGGCTGGGAAGGGATTAACATCAGGGGCGAGCAAAGGGTTAAATGTGTGCATAGCCAGTGTTTTACTGTACTGTGTGAGGTGCTTTTACTAGTGGAAGAGATTAAATATATTCTCTGCTTTGCAGGGACACAGGATCCATGCCTTCCCTCCTATCAGAATGGCGATCTGCCTTGTTTACATAGGCAGACCGTCGCTCTGCCTCTCTGCTTGATGATCGGCGGGTGCCGGAGGACATCAAGTCCGCTGTACCTGATGCTCAGCTCCCACAGTGTGTAATCACAGCAGGAGTGGGCCGGCGGCTGCGCGCATGAGCGCTCCCTACCCAGGAGAATCACATCACGTATATATATACTTTATCCGGTGCAGAGGTGCCGCCCTGTAGCAGTAAAACTGCTATAGGGTGGACCTTAAGTGGTTAAAAGACAGAGGAGTGAAGGAAAAGTATGTATAAGCTGCTGTTGGGGCAGCCAATAAAGTGAACTTGTAGATTTTCCTAACATTCACTGTATATCTGGCATAGTTCACGCACATTGAGAAAATGTAGATTTAGTATCACTACTCTTGAGCTCCAGTTGGGTACGTTTGCCTAGGTTGAGATGGAGTCATAAGTCTGCTGCAGGCAGAAGGAATCATAACATCAGTCTCCTCTACCCAGTGATTATACTGCAACATTGTAATATTGTAGTGTAGCGGGTATGTATTCAAACTGGCAGAGACACCAGCGATGTGCAGTTCCTTGCGGTCCAGCAGGTGGCACTGTCACCTTGGGCTGGGGTTGAACCATTGCTGTGTGCTGTGCCTCCTTTTTGTCCTCCCTCAGCAGCGGTATGGTGGGGCGGGGAACCCGCTGTGCTTGCTGGGAGAGGGTATAAAGGGGCCGGCCATCTTTGTCACGGGGTCGAGTCCCAGGCACCTTCAGCCTGAGGGCGGTGGTTCGTGTCGGTCCTCTAGGTGGCCTAGGCCTAGAGGACGTCCGGAGGTCGTGTTCCATCCCAGGCACCTTTAGCCTGGGGTGAGGTACTCGGATGGAGGTCTGGAGCTCAGTGCCCAACACTGAGTTGCGCGAGGGAAGGAGGTCCTAGGGAACCCAGGGATTGGGTACCCGAATCCGGAAGGCGTAATGGACCGGGGGGAGCTACTCACTTGAAGACCGGATGCAGCAGATTGCCAGTGACAGATGAGCCTCCCATCGGAGACCACCTTTAAAGAAAATCCCCCCTCGCTAAGAGACCTCAGCCCACTTTCAGGGAGGAAGGTGGAGAGTTCATTGTGTCTGGGCCTGCTCGCATCCACACCTCCTTGTTTTTTCTGTTCTTTAAGGGAGTCTAACTGATTGTGCTGTTCACTCGAGAAGAATAAAGGAGTGTTGGACTTTAATGGTGTGGGGCTCTTATCTGGTGGACATTATTCAAGGTAACTCCAGGTGCACAACACTGACCCGAAGGTAGAGAAGGAACTTTGCTCACACCGCACGGACACATGTGGTGAAGGCTTGGCGTGGTGACCCCGCTCTCTCCCCTCTAAGGTACCCCTAGAAAAGAGAAAGACAAGCTGATTCAAGGAGGGGAGTGAGGAGGCCGCTACATGTGGGGGCTCGTCCGGGATAGTGTTCGTGTACTACGGAATTGAACGTGTTTGCCGGGAGGAGTTGCGAGTAGGCAGGCCTTCATTGGCCGAAGTGCATCCCTGCTTGAAGTCGTGGACATGACCCAATGAAGGGAAAGGCCCGCGCAGAAGAGAGCGAGGAAAGGGGGAAGCTCAGCCGTGTGAAGGACTACACGTGGGGGCTTCTATTTGCACTGCGCCACCAGGCACACCCCCACCGCTTAGTTCGTGGGCGTGACTCAGAAGGAAAAAAGAAGAAAAGCCAGCAAACTGGAGCAAAGGGGAGGAGTCCAATACGTGTGAAGGACTACACGTGGGACGTTGGCGCAAAAACTTTGCAGTCTGCGATGGATCAGCAACAGGTCACCATGTTCGGACATACATCGTGGATTCCGGTTCACCCTTCTACCACGACACTGACTGCTGCTGCTCCGGTAACAGATACGGGGATCCAGCTACAGCCAAGGGGTCGATTCACCCTGTACTCATGCATGGACGTTGAGGCCCTGGGTGGGATTTGTCCCGGCTGTTCGGGACTGGTGTGCCAACTGAAGCCATTTGGGCGATGTGAGGCCTGTGGGGAGTTTCTTTTTGAAGTGGATCCAGCAGTTGAGAAGCCGAGCACCATTTACCCTGGCCGTGCTGCAGGCAACACCACTCAAAGAGGAGGAATCACTGCTTTGACAGCCATCCCTGCGCACACTGCAGCGACCGCGGAGGAGGTCGTGAAAACTCAACGGGAGAAATCCGAGGATGCTGACTCGGTCATCACGATCTCGCAGCGTCCACCACCGAAGAGAAAGACCGGTATGGTAGCCCCGACCAGCTGTTGTGGTGGACCATCTCGCCCGCTTACGCCCGGCCCGGATGGATCCGTCGGCAAGAGTTCCGGACGTCCCGTTTCAAGCAAAGGCCGAGGTAAGCCAGGCGGAGAAATCTGGTGTGTGGGAAGAGGTGAAAACTCAGTCTCCACTACAGGGTACCTACCTGCGGAGGAGTGTGACACCTCTGACCTGGAGTCACTCTCGGATATGGGAGACGACGTTGCCATAGACAAACTGTTTGCAGAAAAGGGCTGGGACAAAGTATCTCTCGCTTCATCCCACAGAACCAGGGATCCACCCATGTCTACAGGGGAAAGTACACCCCGGGTGGAGGCACCAGCGCCTGAAGAGGGGTCCCGTCCCCGGCCTGCCTCTACATCCCCGGTACCATCTGTACCGAAGACCAGGGAGAAGAGACTGCTGTTGCGGGCACCAATGCCCAGATCAGATGTAATCAAGGTCCCTAGCCACCCGGACTCGATAGTTTTGCCTGGCAAAGGGGACAGAGCTACTATGCCTCCTTTGGCCAGACTACAACGCCTATTTGGCCAGAAGGTTGCTGCAGAGTACGGATGGGAGTATCCATACTTGTCCAAGGAGCTGCTCTATGAGGTGGAAGTGTGCCGGGAGCGCTGGTACAATGACTTTGTGTGGACTCACCTTCAGATTCCACACGCCCGCAGGTACCTGGCATGCTCTCCCAAGGCCTCTCAGCGTTTTAGGGACTGCAAGGCAGAGTGGATGTTGGGACGGCACATCCATGCAGACAAAGTGCTGATCCGGCACAAGGAAGGAGAAGATGTAGAATATCATCTGGAGACCATGGACCAGCACTTGAAGCCACTTGTTCTGCCGCATCCCCGCTTCTACCTGTAGGAGAGAAAGACTCCGTTCTTGTTGTATGCTGCTGAACTTTCTGGGGGCCCGTTGTCCTTGTACCCAGAGGAATGAAGGACTGTTCCTGTTTTGTTCTTCACTTTTCAGCAAGAGATCACAGACTCTGGGGTAGATAGGGCTAAAAAGAAGAGGAAAAGTTCCACAAGTGCAGTTACCGCGATGCTGTCACCAGGTGGCAGTGTTGCGCAACGTTAAACACTTTTCACACACTCACTCCTTGGAGAAAAGGGATTTCTTTACGAAGAAGTTTCTTTTCTCTCACACGAATATATGTGTCAGGGTTTATGTGTGCTAATTTTCTTTCTTTTCCCTCTGCAGGAGAGCATCCCATCAAGACCACTGAGTATGGGGTGGGTCTTAGTCAGGATGGGTGGGAAAAGCATTATGTGAATATGTGATTCAAAAAGTTATGGTTAAATGTTGTTGTTTCCCTTCCCTTTTTTTATATAGGGCTCAGACACAATTGCTTTAGTTGATCAAGTTTTTTTCAAAAGTTTTATATTTTTGCACAATTGTTAGTCGGTCTCTGGATTGGATTATGCCAGCCCTTGAGGGTATGATTTGTTCCAGACACTGGGGACCAGTGTCAAATTACCAGGGGGAGAGTGTAGCGGGTATGTACTTTCCCGGGTGTAATTCAAACTGGCAGAGACACCAGCGATGTGCAGTTCCTTGCGGTCCAGCAGGTGGCGCTGCCGCCTTGGGCTGGGGTTGAACCATTGCTGTGTGCTGTGCCTCCTTTTTGTCCTCCCTCGGCAGCGGTATGGTGGGGCGGGGAACCCGCCGTGTTTGCTGGGAGAGGGTATAAAGGGGCCGGCCATCTTTGTCATGGGGTCGAGTCCCAGGCACCTTCAGCCTGAGGGCGGTGGTTCGTGTCGGTCCTCTAGGCGGCCTAGGCCTTGAGGATGTCCGGAGGTCGTGCTCCATCCCAGGCACCTTTAGCCTGGGGTGAGGTACTTGGATGGAGGTCTGGAGCTCAGTGCCCAACACTGAGTTCCGTGAGGGAAGGAGGTCCTAGGGAACCCAGGGATTGGGTACCCGAATCCGGAAGGCGTAATGGACCGGGGGGAGCTACTCACTTGAAGACCGGATGCAGCAGATTGCCAGTAAAAGATGAGCCTCCCATCGGAGACCACCTTTAAAGAAAATCCCCCCTCGCTAGGAAACCTCAGCCCACTTTCAGGGAGGAAGGTGGAGAGTTCATTGTGTCTGGGCCTACTCGCATCCACACCTCCTTGTTTGTTCTGTTCTTTAAGGGAGTCTAACTGTGCTGTTCACTCGAGAAGAATAAAGGAGTGTTGGACTTTAATGGTGTGGGGCTCTTTTCTGGTGGACATTGTTCAAGGTAACTCCAGGTGCACAACACTGACCCGAAGGTAGAGAAGGAACTTTGCTCACACCGCACGGACACATGTGGTGAAGGCTTGGCGTGGTGACCCCGCTCTCTCCCCTCTAAGGTACCCCTAGAAAAGAGAAAGACAAGCTGATTCAAAGAGGGGAGTGAGGAGGCCGCTACAGTAGCAACCCACAAAGTGGAAGTCTGCAACACATTTTGTACTCTCTCTAGAAAGATTTCATCTCCTTATAGCTGCTGGACAGGATGGTCACAGTTTATCTCAACAGCTTCATGCACATAATGACTCTATTTGGTCTGCAGACTTGACCCATGGCCCTGGCCCAGTTTGCCATATCACTGTTTAGTGATGGGCACATGCTGGGACTTGTAGTTCATACACAGAGAATCCTCCATAGAGGTCTATGGGGACATGCTGGGACTTGTAGTTCATACACAGAGAATCCTCCATAGAGGTCTATGGGGACATGCTGGGACTTGTAGTTCATACAGAGAGAATACCCCATAGAGTTCTATGGGGGCATGCTGTGACTTGTAGTTCATACAGAGAGAATCCTCCATAGAGGTCTATGGGGACATGCTGGGACTTGTAGTTCATACAAAGAGGAAACTCCATAGACGTCTATGGGGACATGCTGGGACTTATAGTTCATACAGAGAGAAAACTCCATAGAGGTCTATGTGGACATGCTGGGACTTGTAGTTCATACACAGAGAATCCTCCATAGAGGTCTATGGGGACATGCTGGGACTTACTATAATATACTGTACATGGACAGAATTTTCACTAAGCCAACATTTCTGTATTAAAAATCCTTTTATTGGTCTTATGTAATATAATATTCTGAGATACTGAATTTTGGGGTGTCACTAGCTGTAAGCCATAAATATCACTCCGCGTGTAACACATCTATATAAAATATATGCTTGCAGTTCCAGAAAAAAAAGTAGAACGTGTTGCATTTTTCCTGCACTGGACTGTACTGGAACTCTGTAAAAAGCATAAAAAATGCAACGGAACGCACCCAAACACATCAAAAATGCACTAGAACACACATGTTCCTTTTTAAAATGAAGAAAAAAAGAAGGGAAAAATGCACTGGACTGCATCAAAAACGCATCTCACACACGCATGCATAAAAGCATCTGGAATGCATCCAGACTGTGTTTCTATGGTGTGAACCGGCCCTTAATCTAATTTCATCATTCTGCTATAATCCTAAATAGGGATGAGCTCGGTGTTCGAGTCGAACATACGTTCGACTCGAACATCGGCTGTTCGATCGTTCGCCGAACAACGAACGATTTGGGCCGTTCGCGCCTAATTCGCGGCCCACAATGCACTACGCCATCGCAGTGTCATCCAGGCGCTGTGATTGGCCAAGCATGCACTGTGACCCCGCATGCTTGGCCAATCACAGCGCCGGCAGCGAGGAGAGCAATGATTGGCCACAGGCAGGATGCCTGTGGCCAATTATTGCTGAGGGTGTTTAGTACACGCCCCACACTATAAAAGGCCGCCAGCACGGCGGCCTAGTATAGTGTGTTCCGGAGCAGGGAAAGAGAAGCATAGGCAGGGACAGTGACATTTTTTTTTCTTGCTTAACCTGGATTCCTTTAGTTTAGGGAAAGAGAAGGATAGGTAGGGAGAGTGTCAGTGTGTTTTACTGTGCTAATCCTTGTTTGTAGGGACAGGGAAGGACAGTGAGGGAAATTCTCCTTGTGCTATACTGTGCTAAAGCATTGATCATCAACCATCTTTAAAAAAACATTTTTTATAGGGACAGAAAACTATAGGTAGGGAGAGTGTCAGTGTGTTTTACTGTGCTAATCCTTGTTTGTAGGGACAGGGAAGGACAGTGAGGGAAATTCTCCTTGTGCTATACTGTGCTAAAGCATTGATCATCAACCATCTTTAAAAAAACATTTTTTATAGGGACAGAAAACTATAGGTAGGGAGAGTGTCAGTGTGTTTTACTGTGCTAATCCTTGTTTGTAGGGACAGGGAAGGACAGTGAGGGAAATTCTCCTTGTGCTATACTGTGCTAAAGCATTGATCATCAACCATCTTTAAAAAAACATTTTTTATAGGGACAGAAAACTATAGGTAGGGAGAGTGTCAGTGTGTTTTACTGTGCTAATCCTTGTTTGTAGGGACAGGGAAGGACAGTGAGGGAAATTCTCCTTGTGCTATACTGTGCTAAAGCATTGATCATCAACCATCTTTAAAAAAACATTTTTTATAGGGACAGAAAACTATAGGTAGGGAGAGTGTCAGTGTGTTTTACTGTGCTAATCCTTGTTTGTAGGGACAGGGAAGGACAGTGAGGGAAATTCTCCTTGTGCTATACTGTGCTAAAGCATTGATCATCAACCATCTTTAAAAAAACATTTTTTATAGGGACAGAAAACTATAGGTAGGGAGAGTGTCAGTGTGTTTTACTGTGCTAATCCTTGTTTGTAGGGACAGGGAAGGACAGTGAGGGAAATTCTCCTTGTGCTATACTGTGCTAAAGCATTGATCATCAACCATCTTTAAAAAAACATTTTTTATAGGGACAGAAAACTATAGGTAGGGAGAGTGTCAGTGTGTTTTACTGTGCTAATCCTTGTTTGTAGGGACAGGGAAGGACAGTGAGGGAAATTCTCCTTGTGCTATACTGTGCTAAAGCATTGATCATCAACCATCTTTAAAAAAACATTTTTTATAGGGACAGAAAACTATAGGTAGGGAGAGTGTCAGTGTGTTTTACTGTGCTAATCCTTGTTTGTAGGGACAGGGAAGGACAGTGAGGGAAATTCTCCTTGTGCTATACTGTGCTAAAGCATTGATCATCAACCATCTTTAAAAAAACATTTTTTATAGGGACAGAAAACTATAGGTAGGGAGAGTGTCAGTGTGTTTTACTGTGCTAATCCTTGTTTGTAGGGACAGGGAAGGACAGTGAGGGAAATTCTCCTTGTGCTATACTGTGCTAAAGCATTGATCATCAACCATCTTTAAAAAAACATTTTTTATAGGGACAGAAAACTATAGGTAGGGAGAGTGTCAGTGTGTTTTACTGTGCTAATCCTTGTTTGTAGGGACAGGGAAGGACAGTGAGGGAAATTCTCCTTGTGCTATACTGTGCTAAAGCATTGATCATCAACCATCTTTAAAAAAACATTTTTTATAGGGACAGAAAACTATAGGTAGGGAGAGTGTCAGTGTGTTTTACTGTGCTAATCCTTGTTTGTAGGGACAGGGAAGGACAGTGAGGGAAATTCTCCTTGTGCTATACTGTGCTAAAGCATTGATCATCAACCATCTTTAAAAAAACATTTTTTATAGGGACAGAAAACTATAGGTAGGGAGAGTGTCAGTGTGTTTTACTGTGCTAATCCTTGTTTGTAGGGACAGGGAAGGACAGTGAGGGAAATTCTCCTTGTGCTATACTGTGCTAAAGCATTGATCATCAACCATCTATAAAAAAACATTTTTTATAGGGACAGAAAACTATAGGTAGGGAGAGTGTCAGTGTGTTTTACTGTGCTAATCCTTGTTTGTAGGGACAGGGAAGGACAGTGAGGGAAATTCTCCTTGTGCTATACTGTGCTAAAGCATTGATCATCAACCATCTTTAAAAAAACATTTTTTATAGGGACAGAAAACTATAGGTAGGGAGAGTGTCAGTGTGTTTTACTGTGCTAATCCTTGTTTGTAGGGACAGGGAAGGACAGTGAGGGAAATTCTCCTTGTGCTATACTGTGCTAAAGCATTGATCATCAACCATCTTTAAAAAAGCATTTTTTATAGGGACAGAAAACTATAGGTAGGGAGAGTGTCAGTGTGTTTTACTGTGCTAATCCTTGTTTGTAGGGACAGGGAAGGACAGTGAGGGAAATTCTCCTTGTGCTATACTGTGCTAAAGCATTGATCATCAACCATCTTTAAAAAAACATTTTTTATAGGGACAGAAAACTATAGGTAGGGAGAGTGTCAGTGTGTTTTACTGTGCTAATCCTTATTTGTAGGGACAGGGAAGGACAGTGAGGGAAATTCTCCTTGTGCTATACTGTGCTAAAGCATTGATCATCAACCATCTTTAAAAAAACATTTTTTATAGGGACAGAAAACTATAGGTAGGGAGAGTGTCAGTGTGTTTTACTGTGCTAATCCTTGTTTGTAGGGACAGGGAAGGACAGTGAGGGAAATTCTCCTTGTGCTATACTGTGCTAAAGCATTGATCATCAACCATCTTTAAAAAAGCATTTTTTATAGGGACAGAAAACTATAGGTAGGGAGAGTGTCAGTGTGTTTTACTGTGCTAATCCTTGTTTGTAGGGACAGGGAAGGACAGTGAGGGAAATTCTCCTTGTGCTATACTGTGCTAAAGCATTGATCATCAACCATCTTTAAAAAAACATTTTTTATAGGGACAGAAAACTATAGGTAGGGAGAGTGTCAGTGTGTTTTACTGTGCTAATCCTTGTTTGTAGGGACAGGGAAGGACAGTGAGGGAAATTCTCCTTGTGCTATACTGTGCTAAAGCATTCCTCATCAACCATCTTTGAAAACCTTGTTTTTTGGACAGTCAGGGAAATTGTCATTGTGCTATTCTGTGCGAAAGCAATCATCCTCAACCATATTTAGAAATCCTTAAGTAAAGGGACAGAGAAGGACACCTGAAGGTAGCCCTTATTGCTTTTTTCCCATCTCCCTGCAGGCCATCCATTAGAATGTCTGGAAGGCAAACAAGGAGAGGCAGACAGTCAGGAGGCAATAAAAGAGGGCAAGCAGGCTCTGTGTCTGGGGGCAACAGTGCTGGTCGTGGACGCGGTGCATTGTCATCAGCACATGGCCATGGGACACGCTTGTCCTTCTTTTCGGCAGCTGGACATGTTGAGCCACATCATGCCGAAGACTTGGTAGAGTGGATGACCAAGCCCTCCTCCTCCTCCTCATCCTCTCTCACCCAGGCTCAGGGTACTGGCAAAGCAGCTGCCAAAGCGTCCTCTTCCCTGGTATCAATGTCAGACTCATCATCAGTCACTCCTTCCCTAGACCCACCATGTCCTCCTCCTGAGGAGTCCCCCGAACTGTTTGAGCACAGTGTTGGGTACATGCTCCAGGAGGATGCCCAGCGTTTCGAAGGGTCTGATGATGAAACCCAGCTACAGGAAGGCAGTAGCGTGAGAGCAGACAGAGGGGATGCTCAAGAAGGACACCAATCTGGCAGTCATGTTCCAGCAGCTGCAGCATACTGCCAGATTGGCTCCAGTGATGAGGAGGGAGGGGATGATGAGGTCACTGACTCCACGTGGGTGCCTAATAGGAGAGAGGAGGAGGAGGAGGATGAGGAGGAGGCACATCTCCAACGAGGCAGGATGCCCTTTGGTGGCCAGCGTAAGGGCAGTACACCGACGGAATCACACCGCAGAGCTCCGCCTGTGCAGGGCGCTGCCTCTGCCCGTCATTCAAAAAGTTCTTTGGTGTGGGCCTTTTTTGAGGCTAGTGCATCAGATCGCACAGCTGCTGTTTGCAACATATGTCTCAAGCGTATATCGCGTGGCCAAAACATCAGCCGCTTGGGTACCACATGCCTGACCAGACATACAGTATGTTGACCTGCCATGCAGCTCGTTGGCAAGCCTACCTCAAAGACCCACACCAAATAACAAAGCGGACCTCTCCTTGCACCGCATCAGCTGGGATCTCCAACCCCACTATAACTTCAGTCCTCTCTGAAACATGCACTGAGAGGAATGAAGGTGTAGAATTAGGTGTGTCACAGCCAAGTACTTGCGGCCACTCTGCTAGCAGTACACCGACGTCCGATTGTAGCAGGCAAATTTCCCTGCCCCAGCTGCTGGACCGTCGAAAGAAGTTCACTCCCAGCCATCCACATGCCCAGCGGTTGAATGCTAGCTTGGCTAAATTGCTAGCGCTTCAACTGCTGCCTTTTCAGTTGGTAGACTCGGCCCCCTTCCGTGAGTTTGTGCAATGTGCGGTTCCTCAGTGGCAGGTTCCCAAACGCCACTTTTTCTCACGGAAGGCTATTCCGGCTCTCTACCGGCATGTGGAAGGCAATGTCTTGGCCTCGCTGGACAGGGCGGTCAGCGGTAAGGTGCATATTACCGCTGACTCATGGTCCAGCAGGCATGGACAGGGACGTTACCTTTCTTTCACGGCCCATTGGGTCACTCTTTTGGCAGCTGGGAAGGATGCAGGACAAGGTGCAGTAGTGTTGGAGGTTGTTCCACCGCCACGCCTCCAAAATGCTACTACTGGTTGTGACACACCTCTCTCCTCCACCCCCTCCTCTTCTTCTTCCTCCATGGCCTCTTCCTGTGCTTTGTCCTCTGAACCAGCGGTGCTCCGTAGCCGTTCAAGGGGCTACGCAAGTACGCAGGCAAAAAGATGCCATGCCGTGCTTGCGCTGGTGTGTTTGGGGGACAGAAGCCACACTGGGGCAGAGGTCCTGTCTGCTCTGCAGGGCCAGGCCGAGAGGTGGTTGACGCCACGCCAGCTTAAGCCAGGAATGGTGGTTTGCGACAATGGCACCAACCTCCTCTCCGCCCTCCGACAGGGACAACTGACCCATGTGCCCTGTGTGGCTCACGTCCTTAACCTGGTGGTGCAGCGGTTCTTGGGCAGGTACCCGGGCTTACAGGATGTCCTGAGGCAGGCCAGGAAAGTCTGTGTGCATTTCCGCAGATCTTATAATGCCAGTGCTCGCCTGGCTGAGCTGCAAAAGGAGTTGAACCTGCCCAAGAACCGCCTTATATGTGACATGCCCACCAGGTGGAACTCAACGTTGGCCATGCTGCAGCGGCTGCACATGCAGCAGAGGGCCATCAATGAGTACCTGTGCGACTACGGCACCAGGACAGGGTCAGGGGAGCTTGGTTTTTTTTCTCCACGCCAGTGGGGCATGATCAGGGATGCATGCACTGTCCTGGCACCATTTGAGGAGGCCACGAGGATGGTGAGCAGTGACAGTGCATTCATCAGTGACACTGTACCTCTTGTCCACCTGTTGGAGCACACGCTGCGTGGAATAATGGACAGGGCACTTGAGGCAGAACAGAGGCAGGAAGAGGAGGACTTCCTTGCCTCTCAAGGCCCCCTTTACCCAGACAGTGTTCCTTCTGTCCCACCCATCGCACAGGAAGAGGAGGAGGAGGAGGAGGAGGATTGTGTCAGCATGGAGGTGGAGGCTGGCACTCAGCATCATCAGCAGCAGTCTTTTAGGGATGATTTACAGTCCCAAGAAACCAGTGGACTTGTACGTGGCTGGGAGGAGGTGGCTGCGGATCATGTCGTCCTTAGTGACCCAGAGGACTCCGGACCGAATGCCTCAGCTAACCTACGCTGCATGGCCTCCCTGATCCTGCAAAGTCTGCGGAAGGATCCTCGTATTCTTCGGATCAAGGAAAGGGACCATTACTGGCTGGCCACTCTCCTTGATCCACGGTACAAGGGTAAGGTTGCGGACCTTATGTTACCGTCGCAGAGGGAGCAGAGGATGAGACAACTCCGGGAGGCCTTGCAGAAAGGTCTGTGCAACGCGTTCCCATAGACTGGGAGGTTACAAACTCCTGGTCCTGGACAACGAGTTGCTGAGGCTTCGGCCAGTCAAAGAAGGAGCGGTGGGGAAGGTGGCCGTCTGACCGATGCGTTCAGACAATTCTTTAGTCCGCAGCCCCAAAGTATGATCGGTTCCAGCAACCATCGCCAGCGTCTGATAAACATGGTGCAGGAATATCTAGGGGCAAGGTCAGACTTGGACACCTTCCCCACCAAAAATCCTCTGACTTACTGGGTCTTGAGGATGGATCACTGGCCAGAGCTTGCACAGTATGCAATTGAGCTACTGGCCTGTCCTGCATCCAGCGTTCTTTCGGAACGCACATTCAGTGCTGCTGGAGGATTTGTCACGGATCACAGGGTGCGCCTGTCCACCGACTCGGTTGATCGACTGACTTTCATCAAGATGAACCAGTCTTGGATCACCACCAGCTACCACACACCTGATGCTGATATAACAGACTAATTGATTTTAACATGTCACATCCCTTCAAGACTGATGCTGATGCTGAGTGCCTGTGCTGTTATGTTGACTGGCTATCCTCCTCCTCCGAGTCCTCAATGATACGATTGATGATGATAGCTTGGAAGATCATTTTTGTTTATGGGTGCCGCCACCAGTGGCTAAGGCCCAATTTTTCAGCCCCTGTTTAACAGGGGCGTGTAATTACAATTTTTGAAGCAATACTTTGCAACAGGGCTCATTGCTGTGCTCCAAGTACAGTATCTGTAAGGGGTTGCAGTGTTGTGCCACCAGTGCCTAAGGCCCAATTTTTCAGCCCCTGTTCAACAGGGGCATGTAATTACAATTCTTGATCTAATAATTCACTGCAGGGCCCATTGCTGCACCCACCAAGAGTAACTCTGAGGGCTTACAGTGTTGTGGCAACGCCACCACCACCACCACCACGAAAGGCCCAATTTTTCAGCCCCTGTTCAAAAGGGGCATGTAATTACAATTCTTGATCTAATAATTCACAGCAGGGCCCATTCCTGCACCCACCAAGAGTAACTCTGAGGGCTTACAGTGTTGTGGCAACACCACCACCACCACCACGAAAGGCCCAATTTTTCAGCCCCTGTTCAACAGGGGCATGCAATTACAATTCTTGATCTAATAATTCACAGCAGGGCCCATTGCTGCACCCACCAAGAGTAACTGTCAGGGCTTACAGTGTTGTGGCACCAGCACCACCATCAAAGGCCCAATTTTTACTACCACTGTTCAACAATTATATGTAATTACAATTCCTGATATAATAGTTGACAGCAGGGCGTTCCAGCACCAACCAAGAGTAACTGTGAGTGCTTACAGTGTTGTGCCAACACCAACAACTAAGGGGCCTATTTCTGCAGAGTATATACGGCAGGTCCCTACTTTCAAACATCCAACTTACAAACGACTCCTACTTGCAAACGCAAGAAGACAACAGGAAGTGAGAGGAAATCTACCCCTAGGAAGGAAAATTCTCTCCTGTAAGAATTAATATGGGAGAAAGGTGTCTCCTCTGTACTGATGCTTTATCACCAATCCTTGTTTCAAGAAAAACACCACATTTCAAAAACAGTTGTCATTGGGACGGAAAGTGAGGTGAAATGTTCTGAACAGGGGCACAGACAGCAAAACAAATGTTACAGGGGTGATAACCCTTACCTATGTTTTCCAAAAAGCTTAAAAATAGATTTTTGGGCTGGAGCTACACTTCAACAATGTACCTGTTCAAAATTACAAACACATTCTACATAAGAACAAACCTACAGTCCCTGTCATGTGTGCACCGCCTGTATACGGCTGTTCAGAGTATATAGGGCCTTTTTTATTTTGTGTGCGGTGTTCCCCTTAATATCCATACAAGACCCAAAGGGGCTGGTAATGGGCTGGGGTAGGGGGTGGGGGGGTCATGGGGTAGCTATGCCATTTTTCTTAAAGATTTTCATCCATATTACCGGGACCAGACATTGCATTAAAGCCGCAAGCAGTTTTAAATGGCTTTTTTTTCCTTTAGAAGTGTCATTTTGTGCAGGGACAGTTCTAAACACGGGAAACACGTGGCACTTCACAGGCATACTTTAGACACCCCCCAGGTACGATATTTAAAGGAATATTTGACTTTTTTTTTTCACTTTATGCATCATTAAAATGACTGCTCCCGAAAAACGACCGTTTTTAAAACTTCTTTTTGCATTGATACATGTCCCCTGGTGCAGAACCCGGGTTCCCAAACCCTTTTTAGGACAATAACATGCATAATAGTCGTTATAATTAGCACTTTAGAATTCGAACGTTCGCATCCATTGTATTTAATAGGGTTCTAATGTTCGTACGAACGTTCGGTCCGTTCGCGGGTTCTGGTGCGAACCGAACCCGGGGGTGTTCGGCTCATCACTAATCCTAAATAATGATGCCAGTATTCTGTATTTATTCTGTATATTATTACATTAGTTATGCAGCAAGGGTGCGATCTGAACGTTTCTCATGATCTAGAGTCATCTATATATACTGCATGTGCCTCTACAGACTATGTAGATATATATATAATCTATCTATCTCTATATATTACACACACACACACACACACACTGGATGTGCCTCTACATTATATATATATATATATATATATAGTCTGTAGAGGCACATACAGTATATATACAGGTCCTTCTCAAAAAATTAGCATATTGTGATAAAGTTCATTATTTTCTGTAATGTACTGATAAACATTAGACTTTCATATATTTTAGATTCATTACACACAACTGAAGTAGTTCAAGGCTTTTCTTGTTTTAATATTGATGATTTTGGCATACAGCTCATGAAAACCCAAAAATCCTATCTCAAAAAATTAGCATATTTCATCCGACCAATAAAAGAAAAGTGTTTTTAATACAAAAAAAGTCAACCTTCAAATAATTATGTTCAGTTATGCACTCAATACTTGGTCGGGAATCCTTTTGCAGAAATGACTGCTTCAATGCGGCGTGGCATGGAGGCAACCGGCCTGTGGCACTGCTGAGGTGTTATGGAGGCCCAGGATGCTTCGATAGCGGCCTTAAGCTCATCCAGAGTGTTGGGTCTTGCGTCTCTCAACTTTCTCTTCCCAATATCCCACAGATTCTCTATGGGGTTCAGGTCAGGAGAGTTGGCAGGCCAATTGAGCACAGTAATACCATGGTCAGTAAACCATTTACCAGTGGTTTTGGCACTGTGAGCAGGTGCCAGGTTGTGCTGAAAAATGAAATCTTCATCTCCATAAAGCTTTTCAGCAGATGGAAGCATGAAGTGCTCCAAAATCTCTTGATAGCTAGCTGCATTGACCCTGCCCTTGATAAAACACAGTGGACCAACACCAGCAGCTGACATGGCACCCCAGACCATCACTGACTGTGGGTACTTGACACTGGACTTCAGGCATTTTGGCATTTCCCTCTCCCCAGTCTTCCTCCAGACTCTGGCACCTTGATTTCCGAATGACATGCAAAATTTGCTTTCATCCGAAAAAAGTACTTTGGACCACTGAGCAACAGTCCAGTGCTGCTTCTCTGTAGCCCAGGTCAGGCGCTTCTGCCGCTGTTTCTGGTTCAAAAGTGGCTTGACCTGGGGAATGCGGCACCTGTAGCCCATTTCCTGCACACGCCTGTTCACGGTGGCTCTGGATGTTTCTACTCCAGACTCAGTCCACTGCTTCCGCAGGTCCTCCAAGGTCTGGAATCGGTCCTTCTCCACAATCTTCTTCAGGGTCCGGTCACCTCTTCTCGTTGTGCAGCGTTTTCTGCCACACTTTTTTCTTCCCACAGACTTCCCACTGAGGTGCCTTGATACAGCACTCTGGGAACAGCCTATTCGTTCAGAAATTTCTTTCTGTGTCTTACCCTCTTGCTTGAGGGTGTCAATGATGGCCTTCTGGACAGCAGTCAGGTCGGCAGTCTTACCCATGATTGCGGTTTTGAGTAATGAACCAGGCTGGGAGTTTTTAAAAGCCTCAGGAATCTTTTGCAGGTGTTTAGAGTTAATTAGTTGATTCAGATGATTAGGTTAATAGCTCGTTTAGAGAACCTTTTCATGATATGCTAATTTTTTGAGATAGGATTTTTGGGTTTTCATGAGCTGTATGCCAAAATCATCAATATTAAAACAAGAAAAGCCTTGAACTACTTCAGTTGTGTGTAATGAATCTAAAATATATGAAAGTCTAATGTTTATCAGTACATTACAGAAAATAATGAACTTTATCACAATATGCTAATTTTTTGAGAAGGACCTGTATATATATACTGTATATGATTCTAGATCATGAGAAAAGTTCAGATAGCACTCTTGCAGCATAACTAATGTAATAATATACAGAATTAGGATCAAAGCAGAATGATGAAATTTAATTGAGAGGAAGCACTACTAAATACATAATGAACTAATATGGCGCCCACACACCCCCGTAGCAGATCAGTCGTCTTTGGCACCGACACCTTAGGAAGTGGTGAGCAGACAATTCTTTATTTTTCAATAGATGGACATTGTGGATTGTTGGAGAGCAGGGATGAGCCGAACACCCCCCTGTTCGGTTCGCACCAGAACCTGCGAACAGCCAGAATGTTCGCGTGAAATTTAGAACCCTATTAAATACAATGGACTCAAACGTTTGAAATCTAAAGTGCTAATTATAAAGGCTTATATGCAAGTTATTGTCCTAAAAAGTGTTTGGGGACCTGGGTCCTGCCCCAGGGGACATGTATCAATGCAAAAAGAAGTTTTAAAAACTGCCGTTTTTTCGGGAGCAGTGATTTTAATAATGCTTAAAATGAAAAAATAAAAGTGAAATATTCCTTTAAATTTCGTACCTGGGGGGTGTGTATGATATGCATGTAAAGTGGCGCATGTTTCCTGTGCTTAGAACTGTCCCTGCATAAAATGTCATTTTTGAAGGAAAAAAAGTCATTTAAAACTCACTCGCGGCTATAATGAATTGTCGGCTCCCGGCAATACATACAAAAGTCATTGATAAAAAAAAAAAAAAAGCGTGGGGGTTCCCCCAGAATTCAATTACCAGGCCCCTCAGGTCTGGTATAGATATTAAGGGGAACCCAGCCGCAAATTTAAAAAAAAAATGCGTGCGGTTCCCCCAAATATCCATACCAGGCCCTTCAGATCTGGCATGGATTGATTTTAAGGGGAACTCCACCCCAAATTTAAAAACAAATGGCGTGGAGTCCCCCCCAAAAATCCATACCAGACCCTTACCCGAGCACGCAACCTGGCAGGCCGCAGGAAAAGAGGGGTGGACGAGAGAGCGCCCCCCCTCCTGAACCGTACCAGGCCACATGCCCTCAACTTGGGGAGGATGTCCCCATGTTGATGGGGACAAGGGCCTCATCCCCACAACCCTTGCCCGGTGGTTGTGGGGGTCTGCGGGCGGGGGGCTTATCGGAATCTGGAAGACCCCTTTAACAAAGGGGACCCCCAGATCCCAGCCCCCCCATGTGAATTGGTAAGGGGTACATTGTACCCCTACCATTTCACAAAGAAAGTGTCAAAAAATGTAAAAAAAAAAACACACAAACACCTTGGAAAAGTCCTTTATTAAAAAATAAATAAAAAAAAAAACTTTCCAGCGGTGAAATCCAGTGTCCCGCGGCGATCCGATGTCCAGCGCTGTCCGTCATTGGCTGAGCCTGAGCGGACCTGATGGGGAACTTCCTCCGCAGTCTATTACATGTATATACCCGCCCCTTCTAAAGTTCCCTATCAGGTCCGCTCAGCAGATGACTCGGTGTAAGGCTGAGGACCTGATGCGGAACATGAGAAGGGGCGGGTCTATACATGTATTACACAGTGAAGGAAGTTCCCCATCAGGTCCGCCCCCTCGGTATGTCAGACCGCACCTACGTCGTTGGCCTGGGACACTGGGACACTGGGACACCGTGCCTACGTCGTTGGCCTGGGACACTGGATTTCACCGCTGGAATGTTTTTTTTTTATTTATTGTTTTTTTTTTAAATAAAGGACTTTTCCAAGGTGTTTGTGTGTTTTTATTTACATTTTTTGACACATTCTTTGTGAAATGGTAGGGGTACAATGTACCCCTTACCAATTCACATAGGGGGGCTGGGATCTGGGGGTCCCCTTTGTTAAAGGGGTCTTCCAGATTCCGATAAGCCCCCCGCCCGCAGACCCCCACAACCACCGGGCAAGGGTTGTGGGGATGGGGCCCTTGTCCCCATCAACATGGAGACATCCTCCCCATGTTGAGAGCATGTGGCCTGGTACGGTTCAGGAGGGGGGGGCTCTCTCGTCCCCCCCTCTTTTCCTGCGGCCTGCCAGGTTGATTGCTCGGATATACCAGACCTGAAGGGCCTGGTAATTGAATTCTGGGGGACCCCCACGCTTTTTTTTTTTATCAATGACTTTTGTATGTATTGCCGGGAGCCGACAATTCATTAATAGCTGCGAGTGAGTTTTAAATGACTTTTTTTCCTTCAAAAATGACATTTTATGCAGGGAAAGTTCTAAGCACGGGAAACATGCACCACTTTACATGCATATCATACACACCCCCTAGGTACGAAATTTAAAGGAATACTTCACTTTTATTTTTTCATTTTAAGCATTATTAAAATCACCGCTCCCAAAAAAACAGCCGTATTTAAAACTTTTTTTTTGCATTGATACATGTCCCCTGGGGCAGGACCCGGGTTCCCAAACACTTTTAATGACAATAACTTGCATATAAGCCTTTATAATTAGCACTTTAGATTTCTCCCATAGACTTTTCGAATTTGCCGCGAACACCCCAATTTGTTCGCTGTTCGGCGAATGGGCGAAAAGGCAATGTTCGAGTCGAACATGAGTTCGACTCGAACTCAAAGCTCATCCCTATTGGAGAGAAAGCTATCCAGATTTTGGAGATTGACATCCATATTCAGGTCGCTCTTCAGAGGGCATTTGACAGGTGGTAAGGAGGTGTTATATTGCCTCCTCACCACCTGTTTAATACGACAACATTATATATTTGATCCCTGTGTGCTGTACAGGTTTTAACCCCTTACACTGTTAGCAAAATGTTGTCACACCCTAATTTCTTCACAGAGCACAGCACCTCCTTTTTCTTTGCTGGCTGAATGTGATCTGGGGGCAGGCTCAGGCCCTGGCTCTTATAGATGGAGGGGGCCCAGTCATGTAAGCTGTACGGGGCCCCATAACTTCTAACAGCGGCTCTGGGTATGGGTGAATGACCCTGAATGCAGACAGTGCACGTCATATTAGGAGTGGCTGCGTCCGTGCAGCTGTGTGTTCTAATCATTTTCAATGGACTGTCTGCATGCAGCACCTGGAAGTTACAGATGCTGCAAAAATGGCCTGTTCATGCTATATGGGCCTCATCACCCTTGTAAACAAGGCCAAACAGACAGACAAAACGAATACAAATAAAACAGCGCTAATTAATTATCCGTGAGCATTTTAATATGCACTATCCCTTTAACCTAAGTGCTGTAATTAAAAGTGTGCTCTTAAAGCCTGTGATAGACAGTTCGAATCTCTGCGGGCTGAGCAGGGACCAGCCAAGATTCTAACCATGTATGGGCAGGCTGATTTTGGGCTGGGTACAACCAGCCTGTCGGATTTTTCATACGATTATTGGCAGCCCGTAGGTCGCGATTAATGGCAGGCAACCAGCATTTTTATACAAAGGTCAACAAGAGTCATCCTTGTGTCCGTGTCATGTCGAGTTTATTCATTGTCTCTGGCACAAGCGTTTTGAACTTTTCTCTCTATAATTTGATGTTGTACAAAGAAAAATTATATGAATTGTAGGTGAAGGTGCTAAATCTAATTCCTCTCTTTTTTTTTTTAAGATGTACGCAGTATTTACTGCAGACAAGGCTCACATGGCAGGCCTGTCGATCATCACATTGAGATGCCGCCAAAAAGTGACACTCAAATTGAGACTCCACCAGAGTGCGACCTTGACATGGCCACTCCACCAGAGTGCGACCGTGACATGGCCACTCCACCAGAGTGCGACCGTAACATGTTCACTCCACCAGAGTGCGACCGTAACATGGTCACTCCACCAGAGTGCGACCTAGACATGGCCACTCCACCAGAGTTCGACCTAGACATGGCAACTCCACCAGAGTGCGACCTAGACATGGCCACTCCACCAGAGTGTGACCTAGACATGGCCACTCCACCAGAGTGGGACTTGCACAAGCAGACTCCACCAGAGTGCGACTTGCACAAGCAGACTCCACCAGAGTGTGACTTGCACAAGCAGACTCCACCAGAGTGCGACTTGCACAAGCAGACTCCACCAGAGTGCGACTTCCACACAGAGAATCCACCAGAGTTCGACGTTCACGTTGACACTCCACCAAAATTCCAGGGGAATGTCTCCAGTGAAGATGGGGGCAAGGTTACAAGAAAGGATAGGCAGATACTAGTGGTAGGGGATTCAGTAATTGGAAGGATTCAGAGGGCAATCTGTCACAAAGACCGGTATCGCCGGACAGTATGTTGTTTATCGGGCGCTCGGGTTCGGAACATTGTAGATTGCATGGACAGATTGTTGGATGGGGCTGGAGTGGACCCAGCTGTCATGGTATATATTGGTACCAATGACAAAGTTCGAGAAAGATGGAGCGCCCTACAAAATTATATCAGGGACTTAGGGGCTATATTGAAAAAAAGGTCCCCCAAGTCAATATTTTCAGAAATACTGCCTGTACCTCAAGCCACAACAGAGAGGCAGCAGGAGCTTATGGTACATAACAAATGGCTGAAGAACTGGTGCAGGGAGGAGGGGTTTGGGTTCATGGAGAACTGGACTGACTTTTCTGTAAATTACCGGTTCTATAGCAGGGACGGACTGCACTTAAATGAGCAGGGTGCCGCTCTATTGGGAGAGAAGGTGACCAAAAAGCTGGAAGAAATTCCGGTTTATGCTCCACCAGAATGTGAAGCTCACATTGAGAACCCACCAGAATGCGACTCTCATGCTGAGACTCACCCAGAATGTGGCGTTCAAGATGAGACTCCATCAAAATGCCAGAGGAACCTTGGGAACATCTCCTTAAGGTGAAGATGGGGGCAAAGTTACAGCAAAAAACAGGAAGATACTGGTGGTAGGGGACTCAATAATTAGAAGGACAGAGAGGGAAATCTGTCACAAAGACTGCTATTACCGAACAGTATGTTGTTTACCGGGTGCTCGTGTTCGGGACATTGTGGACAAATAGTTGGATGAGGCTGGGAAGAACCCAGCTGTCATGATACATATTGGAACTAATGACAAAGTTAGAGGAAGATGGGCGCCCTAAAAAATGATTTCAGGGACTTAGGGGCTATATTGAAGAAAAGGACCTCCAAGGCAATATTTTCAGAAATACTGCCGTACCTCGAGCCACACCAGAGAAGCAGCAGGAGCTTAGGGAGCTTACTTGTGGCTGAGAAACTATTGCAGGGTGGAGGGGTTTAGCTTCATGCTGAACTAGGCTGACTTTTCAGTCGGTTACCATCTTTATAGCCCTGATGGATTGCACCTAAATGGGAGGAGTGCAGCTTTTTTGGGAATGAAGATGGCCAAAACGTTGGAAGAAATGTTAAATTAGGAGTTGAGGAGGAGGGATCAGAAGATGATTTGCTAGTGAACATGAGGGAGAAGATCTTCAAGTCAAGCCATCATCACCGGAGTCCACTACGTCATCACTCTCTTGAAAGATTCTCATCAGCACCTGTCTTCAAGAGAGCAATACCACCAGCTATCTTCACCAACAGGAGTGCCACATTTTCTTTTCAGCATAGTTCACGTTTTGTGTGTGGGGATAGAGTATTAACACAGGTCCCTACACTGGTGGCAGCTGCCACTTCAGTAACCAGAGGGTCTACCCATCAGCCCTCCATTTTTTTATTTTTGGAACTTCTGAATCACCAACTATCAATGTAATTGGACAAACAAGACAATTGACTGTTTCTAGAAGAAGATTCAACAAAAAGTCTGAGGAACCCTCCCAGGGACCAGGTACGGCTGTACCAACACAGGTCCCTACACTGGTGGCGGCTGCAACTCCAGCAACCGGAGGGTCTTCCCATCAGCCCTCTATTTAGCTTTCAGAAGCTTCTGCAGAAGCTTTAAGGTTCCACAATACATCACCCAAACTTAATCACCTGTAAAAAAGTGCCTGAGATGTTGGTGGTAAACAGCCTGCTAGGCCCGGGGGGAACCGAACCAAGTGCTCCAATAGCTGCCTCATATCCAAAAGTTGCCACGCGTATAAATGTAGACATTCAGCTCTAAGGTTAATCAAAAATATCACATTCTAAAGGGAAAGGTAGAACAAGGGGGAGTATGGAAGAGGGAGAGAGGGAGGAAAAGGGGGGAAGGAAGGTTGGAGGAAGAAGGGGGTGAGGCTTGGGGGGAACCCCCACACCCCTTCCTTACCCCCAACTTCCCCCCCTTTCCTCCCTCTCTCATACTCCCCCTCCCCCTTGTTCTACAGTTCCCTTTAGAATGTAATATTTTTGATTAACCTTAAAGCTTAATGTCTACATTTACCCTCTTGGCAACTCTTGGATATGAGGCAGCTTTTGGAGGACTTGGTTCGGTTCCCTCCCGGGCCTAGCAGGCTGTTTACCACCAACATCTCAGGCAATTTTTTTCAGATGATTATGTTTGATCAATGTATTGTCGATCGACATTAAGTAATTGATTAGGTTGTGAAGTTTGGAGGCCGGTAGGCTTTTGAGGTGTGTGTTGGACCGGCAATAAGGGGAGGTTGGAGGCTGGTATGTTTTTGAGGCGTGTGTTGGACTGGCTATGAGGGGAGGTTGGAGGCCGGTATGTTTTTGAGGCGTGTGTTGGACCGGCTATGAGGGTAGGTTGGAGGCTGGTATGTTTTTGAGGCGTGTGTTGGACCGGCTATGAGGGAAGGTTGGAGACGGTATGTTTTTGATGTGTGTTTTGGACCGTCTATGAGGAAAGGTTGGAGGCCGGTATGTTTTTGAGGCGTGTGTTGGACCAGCTATGAGGGGAGGTTGGAGGCCGGTATGTTTTTGAGGCGTGTGTTGGACCAGCTATGAGGGGAGGTTGGAGGCCGGTATGTTTTTAAGGCGTGTGTTGGACCGGCTATGAGGGGAGGTTGGAGGCCGGTATGTTTTTAAGGTGTGTGTTGGACGGGCTTTAAGGGGAGGTTGGAGGCCGGTATGTTTTTGAGGTGTGGGTTGGATCGGCTATAAGGGGAGGTTGGAGGCCGGTATGTTTTTAGGGCATGTGTTGGACCGGTTATGAGTGGAAGTTGGAGGCCGGTATGTTTTTGAGGCATGTTTTATTATAGGAGTGTTATATATTGTAGATTAGGATAAGTTTGTATAAGTTGTGGAGGAGTGGGTTATTCTTTGGGTGTGTTTTGGAGTGCTATATATATTGTGACAGCAGGAAGGTAAAGTCACCTGGTTGCATCCAGGGGGGTAGATATATTTCTCCCAGATTCAGGCTTTATGCTGACTTATACAACTAGGGTGGAGAGTTGTATAAGCCCAGCTGAGGCTAGTAGGCTCATGGATGACTCATACCTCTAGGGAGAGTGTGGGGCGTCGTGCAGACAGAGATGAGACCAGCTGAACCTTGTCAGCTCATTTAGGCCTCTATAAGGAACTCCCAGCTTCATTAGATGTTAGCTCATGCCTGGAACCAGACCTGTGTGGACTGTCTAGGGAGAGTGAACCCCTGTGCGGTGAGGCAAAGCCTGTGTGGCTATTTGTTTGGACTTTTACTAAACCAGGGACTTAGGGACTAGGACAGCACCAGGCTGATCCCAGTTGTTAGTTTAGGAAACCTGCATGTTTAGTCAGAGGTCAAACTGACCAGGATTTATTTTGTTTGTTTCTTTTTGGCTTTGCTGTGTTTTTGTCACTGTACATAGAGAAATAAACCGCACCTTTTGATTTTGAAAACCACAACCTCCGTCTGCTGGCCCTGTTTTTGTGTGGGGAGCCCAACCAGGGGGTCACACACACCCGCTACCGAGTTAACCCCCTCACAGTTGGTGGAGAACCAGTGGCAGTTTTTTTTAAGCCAGCATGGAGGAGATACTGAAACAGCTGGCTCTAGCAAATGCCAATCAACAGCAGACAAATGCAGGTTTGCAAAGGAGCCTTGCAGCCCAGCAGCAAGCTCATCAACAAGCCCAGCAGCAATCTGAGGCCCGCTTCATAGACCTGTTACAGAAGCAAGAGCAGAGACTACAACAAATGGAAGCAGTAATGCAGCAACGTCCGCAGACCAGTGAGGAAAGCCGTCCCACTAATACCGCGTCCTTTGGGGTGAGTCGTTTATTGACAAAAATGACTGGAGAGGATGATCCAGAGGTATTTTTGACCACATTTGAAAGGACTGCTGAAAGAGAAAAGTGGCCTGAGGAGCAGTGGGCTGGACTGGTGGCTCCTCTGTTAACTGGTGAATCGCAGAAGGCTTACTATGACCTAGAGCCTGACCAAGCAAAAGACTATGTGATGCTAAAAGCTGAAATATTGGCAAGGCTGGGTGTCACCCTGGCTGTCCGGGCTCAGCGTGTGCATAACTGGACTTTCCAGCTTGGAAAACCCCCCAGGTCTCAAATGTATGATCTCATTCACCTGAGCAGGAAGTGGCTACAGCCAGAGACTTTGTCCGCACCAGAGATTGTGGAACGTGTTGTAATGGATCGGTTTTTGAGAGCTCTTCCTACTGCCATCCAAAAGTGGGTAAGCCATGGAGACCCAGAGACGGCCGGTGGTCTTGTGGATCGTGTAGAGAAATACTTGGCTACAGAGAACCTGACGGCCTCTTCCAGAGACACTCGGACTTTCCACCCTAAGACCAGACCATCCCCAGGGGCGGATAAGAGGATTCCAAGGGGTGAGGGTGGAGAGAGTGAGAGGGTGGGAGCTCTACCCCAAGTTTGGCGAGAACAGCCTGGGAAATCAGCGGCTCAAGAGGCCGCAAGAAGGATCGTTTGCTACCGCTGCCGGCAAGCGGGACATATTGCAGCCAATTGCCCGGTTGTGGAGGAACCCATGCAGTGTGACTTTCTGACGGACAGACATCAGTCGCTGTGTGCGACAGTCGCATGCACTGCCATTCGGGGAACTGAGAAACATTTATGCAAAATGTGTATTAATGGTAGAAATGTTGTGGTATTGCTGGATTCAGGTAGCCTTGTGACCCTGATAAAGGCTGAATTAGTTAAAACAGAGGTCTCTGGGAATAGCAAGGTAGCTGTTATTTGTGTGCATGGGGACACCCGAGAGTATCCAGTGACTACAGTGTGTTTCGAGACCCCCAAAGGTACCCTCTCTCATCCAGTGGGGTTAGTATCTCAATTACCGCATGATGCCATTGTGGGAAGGGATTTTCCGAAGTTCTGGGAACTGTGGGATGATCCTGAGCCCCCCACTGGTGCCCCTATGTACCAGGAATGTGATAGCCAGAACTCCTCTGAGAGTGGGGAGGACTCTCCAGAATTTCCCTTGTCAGTATTGGCAGGGGAGACTCAAGAAACTGGAGAGGAGCCCACCTCCTCAGACGAAAACCTACCGTCTGTGGAGTTTTCTGATCTGGAGGTTCACAGGGAAAATTTTGCCACAGAACAGTTAAAAGACCCCGCCCTAATAAAGGCACGGGAAAACGTAGTGGAAATAGATGGCGAGTTAGTGAACCCAGATAATACCTGCACTTACCCATACTTCAGCGTAGAGAAGGACCTACTGTATCGGGTGGCAAAAAGGGCAGAAGAAACCGTTGAGCAGCTGGTGGTGCCCAAACCTTACAGGAAGTTGGTGTTGGAGTTGGCCCATGGGCACATTCTTGGAGGTCATCTGGGGACAGAGAAAACCCGAGAGAGGGTATTACAGAGATTCTATTGGCCTGGGGTGATGAAGGACATAGAAAATTATTGTTCCTCCTGCCCTGTGTGTCAGAGGTCGGCCCCGATGCCACATTTCCGTAGCCCGCTGGTCCCTCTACCCATCATTGAAGTCCCATGAGGTAAATTACGCCACGGTTGAAAAGGAGTGTTTAGCGGTGAAGTGGGCTCTAGATTCCCTTCGGTACTATCTGCTAGGTAGGCACTTTGACATGGTTACGGATCACGCTCCGTTAAAGTGGATGGCTCAAAACAAGGAGACAAATAGAAGAGTGAATAGGTGGTTCCTGGCCCTACAGGAATTCAACTTCACAGTAAAGCATCGCCCTGGCGTTCAAATGGGGAATGTGGATGCTTTGTCTCGAGTACATGAATGCCTGATTGCTGGTGTTCCAACCCCAAGGTTAAAACAAGAGGGGGGGGTATGTGACAGCAGGAAGGTAAAGTCACCTGGTTGCATCCAGGGGGGTAGATATATTTCTCCCAGATTCAGGCTTTATGCTGACTTATACAACTAGGGTGGAGAGTTGTATAAGCCCAGCTGAGGCTAGTAGGCTCATGGATGACTCATACCTCTAGGGAGAGTGTGGGGCGTCGTGCAGACAGAGATGAGACCAGCTGAACCTTGTCAGCTCATTTAGGCCTCTATAAGGAACTCCCAGCTTCATTAGATGTTAGCTCATGCCTGGAACCAGACCTGTGTGGACTGTCTAGGGAGAGTGAACCCCTGTGCGGTGAGGCAAAGCCTGTGTGGCTATTTGTTTGGACTTTTACTAAACCAGGGTCTTAGGGACTAGGACAGCACCAGGCTGATCCCAGTTGTTAGTTTAGGAAACCTGCATGTTTAGTCAGAGGTCAAACTGACCAGGATTTATTTTGTTAGTTTCTTTTTGGCTTTGCTGTGTTTTTGTCACTGTACATAGAGAAATAAACCGCACCTTTTGATTTTGAAAACCACAACCTCCGTCTGCTGGCCCTGTTTTTGTGTGGGGAGCCCAACCAGGGGGTCACACACACCCGCTACCGAGTTAACCCCCTCACAATATATATATATATATATATATATATATATATATATATATACTGTATATATATAGAGATTGTAGTTTAGGTTAAGTTTGGATTTCTTCTGGAGGAGTTTTGAGTGGACATAACTGATGTACTCCGCTCAACGGGGGTGGGCCTTAGAGAACAGAGGCCGCATATGGGAGGCACAAAGGCTTAGGAGTTAGCCTTGCAGCACTGGGGTCCTTGGTTCAAATCCTCTAATCCCTCCTCCTCATCACCTAGATTAAATTTTCTTCCAACATTTTAGCCATCTTCAATCCCAAGAACTCCTAGGTGTGATTGCAGCCTAAGCATCTTCTATCATTTGTTGGGTTCACCTTCTATACATTCTGGGGGAACATTCCACACATTCACTTCATTCTTTATTCCACTGCTAATATATACTCAGCATTGACCTTACATAGCGCTTTTGTCTCTGAGGACACCAAGTATTGGAGATGGCGTTGGCCGGGAATCAAACCTGGGTCAGCTTCTTGAAAGGAAGCTATGCTCACCACTGCACCACCAACCATCAGGGTTTACTTCCTCTTTAAAAGACCAAAATTGACCCTTTTGGCCTAAAAACAAAATGCTACGTGTGGCAGAAAACTAACACTGCACATCACCCTGAACACACCATCCCCACCGTGATACATGGTGGTGGCAGCATCATGTTGTGGGGATGCTTTTCTTCAGCAGGGACAGGAAAGCTGGTCAGAGTTGATGGGAAGATGGATGGAGCCAAATACAGGGCAATCTTAGAAGAAAACCTGCTAGAGTCTGCAAAAGACTTGAGTCTGGGGTGGAGTTCCACCTTCCAGTAGGACAATGACCCTAAACATACAGCCAGAGCTACAATGGAATGGTTTAGATCAAAGCATATTCATCATGTGTTAAAATGGCCCAAAGTCCAGACCTAAATCCAATTGAGAATCTGTGGCAAGACTTGAAAATTACTGTTCACAGACACTCTCCATTCAATCTGACAGAGCTTGAGCAATTTTGAAAAGAAGAATGGTCAAAAATGTCACTCTCTAGATGTGCAAAGCTGTTAGAAACATCCCAAAAAATACTTGCTGCTGTAATTGCAGTGAAAGGCGGTTCTACAAAGTATTGCCTTAGAGGGGCTGAATACAAATGCCCCCCACACTTTTCACATATTTATTTGTATCATTTATCATTTCCCTTCCACTTCACAATCATGTGCCACTTTGTGTTGGTCTATCGCATAAGATCCCAATAAAATACATTTACGTTTTTGGATGTAACATGACAAAATGTGAGAAATTTCAAGGGGGGTGAATACTTTTTCAAGGCACTCTAAGCCAGGGGCCCGGTTCAATCACAAGCCTTGGGCTCCTAATATCCCAAACCTGCAGACAGGTCCCATTAAACATCCTGAAGGGACGCCCCCACTTTCCTAAGTGGGGGTAATGTCTGTTGGCCATTGGGGACATCTGGTCTACAAGCATCTCGGATGCTCAGGTAAGTGATTTGGTGATCAGGGGCTGCAAGCTAGAGTCCCGTTTTCTGCCCCCACCCCTCTTTGTGTTTCCAGCCAGTTACACAGGCAAGTTGGAGGGCATAAAGCGCAGTCGGGGGAGGGAGGAGAGATTGGGACTCTAGCTTGTAGCCCCTGGACACCATGTCTCTTAACCAAGCTTCTGAGATGCCTGCTGACCAGGTGACTACAATGTCCAACAGACGTCTCCCTCACTTTGGAAAATAGGGAACTCCCCTTTAGGATGTTTAAGAAGACCTGTCTGCAGGTTTGCTAGATTTAAGGGCCCAAGGCTTGTGACTGAACCGGGCCCCTGGCTCAGGTTTGGCCCTGGAGATTGAAGCCTGGGAGGAAGAAAGGATCTCTTCTTGGCTTCAGAAGTGGAAGGAGTCTTTCCAGCTTTCTTTTAGGCTTTCTCTGCTGGGGAAATGAGAACTCTTCCCGCCAGTGAGGTCCTTCATGGGGAAGTCTAAGGCCTCACTCATACAGGGCATATGAATCTGTAACCTGTGTGGGGGCTGCGTTTACCCCAAAAAAGGACATCCATGTGAGTGCAGTCGCGCAGACGCACCCTGGGTGCATTCGGGGCAGTGCACTGGTACCCACACGGATGAGTGGACATAATTTCTGTGCCCTGCTCAGCGGAGGTGGGCCTTAGAGAACAGAGGCCATATATGGGCAGCACAGAGGCTTAGGGGTTAGTCTTGCAGCACTGGGGTCCTTGGTTCAAATCCTGACCAGGACACTATCTGCATTGAGTTTGCATGTGCTCCCTGTGCTTGTGTGGGTTTCCTCCCACACTACAAAGACATGCTACCTTGTGTTAGAGGTGCAGTGGTGAGCATAGCTGCCTTCCCAGAAGCTGACCTGGGTTCTATTCCCGGCCAACGCCATCTCAAAGTACTTGGAATCCCCAGAGCAGTGTTGGCTGGTGCTCAAAATTTTTGGAGGAGGGCAAACAAAATACTGAAAACAAACCCATCAATTGCAGCCTGACTGTGTCCATCAATTGCAGCCACTGTGCCCATCAATTGCAGCCACTTTGCCCATCAATTGTAGCCTCACTGTGTCCATCAATTGTAGCCTCACTGTGTCCATCAATTGCAGCCTCACTGTGTCCATCAATTGTATCCTCACTGTGCCCATCAATTGTAGCCTCACTGTGCCCATCAATTGTAGCCTCACTGTGTCCATCAACTGTAGCCTCACTGTGTCCATCAATTGCAGCCACTGTGACCATCAATTGCAGCCACTGTGCCCATCAAGTGCAGCCACTGTGCCCATCAAGTGCAGCCACTGTGCCAATAATTGTCGCCTCACTGTGTCTATCAATTGCAGTCATTGTGCCCATCAATTGTAGCCTCACTGTGCCCATATTATGCAGCCTCACTGTGCCCATAATATGCAGCTTCACCGTGCCAATCATATGCAGCCTCACTGTGCCCATAATATGCAGTAGGGATGAGCTTCGAGTTCAAGTCGAACTCATGTTCGACTCGAACATTGCCTGTTCGCCCGTTCGCCGAACAGCGAACAATTTGAGGTGTTCGCGGCAAATTTGAAAAGCCGCAGAATACCCTGTAAAATCTAGGGGAGAAATCTAAAGTGGTAATTTTAAAGGCTTATATGCAAGTTATTGTCATAAAAAATGTTTGGGGACCCGGGTCCTGCCCCTGGGGACATGTATGTATCAATGCAAAAAAAAGTTTTAAAAACGGCCGTTTTTTCGGGAGCAGTGATTTTAATAATGCTTAAAGTGAAACAATAAAAGTAAAATATTCCTTTAAATTTCGTACCTAGGGAGTGTGTATAGTATGCCTGTAAACAGCGCTTGTTTCCCGTGCTTAGAACTGTCCCTGCACAAAGTGTCATTTCTGAAGGAAAAAAAGTAATTTAAAAGCACTCCCGGCTATAATGAATGGTCGGCTCCCGGCAATACAGAGAAAAGTCATTGATATGGGTTGTGGGCACGAACTCTGCTATGTGGCTCAATCTCACTGGGTCCTTCCATCTCCTGAGGGATATATCCTCTGCAGCAACAAACACTCCCTGGACTTTATGTTACTCTGCACTCTATTCAGCACATCAGGAATCATGTCCACTCCACTGTTACCAGGGGTTTTTTTCAGCCGGAACTCACCGGAAATGCGTTCCGGGACCTCTGGCAGCCCTCTCCTCTCCTCTCCTCTCCAGACTGTCATTTAATACTGTCAATATAACAGGACAGACAAGCGCGAGGAGGAGGGGAGGAGTGCGGAGACAGCGTGGTTCAGTAACTCGGGAAAGCAGAAGAATTTTAGTGGAGCCGCTCTGCAATGCATGTGTATGGAGCGATCTGCGCTCCCCTCCTATGAACAGTACACAGAGCAGCCTGGAAGTGTCTTCCGCCCAGCTCCAACAATCATCCTGGGCACTGACACACACATAAAGTCCTGGCTGGGGGGAGCCGCCCACAGATCCCTTGTATAGGGAGACACCAGTGGAGGAAAATACAGAGACTGGTGCTTGTAAATGCCGCCCTGCCAATGGCACTCCTACCTGCAAGCGATGCCCACCAAGGATGACTTTAAACAATTGATAGCAGATGTGAAATCCAACTGCCGCTCAGAGATTCAAGCCCTCCAATCGAGCCTCAAGCACTTGGCAGACAGAGTGGAAATGGCGGAGGAGGAAATCCAGGAAGCCAAATTAGCGGTCCACAGGACCCAAACTCAGGGTGCGGAACACCGCACCTTACTTAGAGACATGCAACGCCACGTGGAAGACCTGGACAACAGGGGAAGTAGAAATAACATCCCCGTACGGGGGGTCCCGGAGCCGGAGGGCCCTGAGGATGTACACTCTACTTTACAGGCCCTGTTCAACAACCTGATAGGTGAACCTCCTGCTAAGCCTATAGAAATGGACAGAGCTCACAGGGCCCTGCACCCCAAGGGGGCCACCTCCAAACCCCGAGACATAATATGCAGGTTAAGCTCCTACCCCTTGAAAGAGGAGATTATGCGACAGGCTCGTCTTGCCCGCAAAGTGACTTTAGATGATGTTCCAATCCAGCTTTACCCGGATCTATCTTGGATCACCCTGCATAAACGCAGACTGCTTCAACCATTACTGCACACTCTACAGGAAGAAAATATCCCCTACCGCTGGGGATTTCCGTTCAGCCTCACAGCTAAACATCAGGGCAAAACGGCTGTGCTGAGATATCCAGAAGACTTAGCAGCATTCTGTGATGTTCTAGAACTCTGAGTTCCCCAGCTGCCAGACTGGGACCTTGTGGCCACACCACACCCACCTCCCACAGTTTGGCAGAAGGTCCCTCTAACTAACTGCCCCAGGGGGCTCGGAGGGGACCAAGAAGGGTCACCACACGCAACAATGGAAGACCTGAAGTGACTGTAGCTGCGTGGGTGCAAGTTCACCCGGTGTCCTGCCTCATTACTTTTGCCAGTGACTCTGCCCTGGCCACTGCCCCTGAACCAATCCCCCCCCCACCATTATGGGCAAGTCTCGGACGAGACTTTAGAGAGAGACCTTCCATACCTCACCCTCCCTCCCCACCCTCATCTCAGAGTATTGGACTGTAGTTGCACACGGTCCTGTAGTTTAACGTGACCGTTCTAGGGTTCCCCTGTCTCCCTCTGACTCACCCTTTGGGGGTCGAGTTGGCGGAATTCACGGGAAGCCATACTGACCTAGGCCAGTTGGCCTTCATTGGTCTTGATTTAATGTTAGTCATATGTTACCAATGTTGCCGAAAATAAATTTTTTCTTTTCTCTAGTTTTTTTTATTCCTTTCTCTTTCTTATTCATTGTCCGGCCCTGCACAGGAATCACGGAACTTCTCTGGTTCTCCTCCTGTGGGGTGCCCGCTCCCGACCTTCGGTGCCCGGAACTTCTCCATCCACATCAGATAAGTACAATTCCCACCACCCTCACACACCCCCATGGCTAAGATATTATCTTTAAATGTCCACGGACTGAACTCCAATAGAAAAAGGCATCTGGCACTGAGGGAGTTTAGGCAGTAGGGGGCGGATGTTATTATGGTCAAGGAAACACATTTTGACAAGGGGGGCTCCTTTGCGTTTGCCTCTCTGTACTATTCTCAGATTTACCTCTCCTCAGGGCCCCATAAATGGGCCGGAGTAGCAATACTCATTAAGAAGGGATCTCCTTTTACCAGCTCCCACCACTACAGTGACCCACATGGCCACTATCTCATCCTCCGGGGCCTCTGGCAGGGCCAGGAGGTCACTTTCTGCACGGTTTACGCCCCAAATGTTCGACAGCTTGGGTTCCTGTCTAGGGTGTACGCTCGCCTCTTTCGCACAGACCACGGGATACTGGTGATTGGGGAGGACTTTAACTTAACCCAATCAGCCACCTCAGATCGACACGTGGTGAACCTCAGGGCATCCCCGGCCCGAGTGCTCAGAGACTCGAGGCTATTCTGCCAGCTCTACAGACGTTATGCTCTTTTCGATGCCTGGCGGGTTCTCTACCCTGGCGACCGACAGTATACCCCTCACTGTACAAATTCCAGCATAGACTACTTCTTTGTCGATAACTAAGCTCTGCGACTGACTCGTGCAGCGCAGATTCATCCGATTTCCTGGTCTGACCATGCCCCAGTCCTACTGACTTTAGATCTTGGCTCCCCCATCAGCAGACCCTATAACTGGTGTCTGAACATGTTTCTCCTTCAGCACCTCCCCTCGAAATCTGAGCTGGAGTCCGCCTTAAAATACTACTTTGAGGAGAACAACACCTCGGATACGACCCCTTCCACATTGTGGGAAGCCCATAAGGCGGTGCTGAGGGGTAAATGCCTGGCTCTGTCATTGGCCATGAAAAAAAATGCACAAGCTGTGAAATTGCAAACGGAAAGGGAACTTAAGGTCCTGGAGCACCGTTTGCAGAGTTCCCCTACCCTGTCACTCCTTAAAAAGATGACCCTAAGAGCGACTGGGTGATCTGGTGCTGGGAGGGGTGGAGAAAACCCTACTCAGACTTAGACAACTGTACTACGACAAGGGTAACAAGGCCCATTCCCTCCTTGCCAGGAAGTTGCGGGACAGCGCCCAAGCCACGACACCGCACCAGATTAGAAACGGTTCCGGGTGCCTGGTGTCCCACCCTAGAGAGATAGCCCACTCCTTTGCAGACTTTTATATGAATCTCTACAATAACCCTGACATCCCCAGTAACCCCCCTCTCCTGACCTCACCCAGCGCATGACTCATTACTTAGAGCAGAGCAGAATTTCCCGGCTCCAACCCTCCGACTTGGTCCCCTTAAATGCACCTATCACAGTAGGAGAGTTAGAGCAGACCATTAAATCCCTACCCTCACACAAATCCCCGGGACCGGACGGCTTCCCTTATGAATACTATAAAGCATTTCTCCCCCTCTTACTCCCTCACATGTGTAAACTGTTTAATGCTTTTCTTCATGACACCCCTGTCCCTGGGGATATGCAACACTCCTTTATTACGGTAATTCCTAAGCCGGATAAGGACCCCTCACTCTTTGCCAACTACAGGCCAATTGCCTTCCTGAATTCGGATTTGAAGATTTTCACTAAATTGCTCTCCATCCGTCTGAACTGTGTCCTCCCCTCCCTTATCCATATAGACCAAGTGGGCTTTGTCCCGCTCCGCCAGGCGGGGGGCAATACTAGGAAAATAATTGACCTGGTGGAGGTAGCGAACAGGGAGGGCCGGCAATCCCTACTACTTAGTTTGGATGCTGAGAAGGCTATCGATCGCCTTGGGTGGCCCTTCCTGTTCATCACCCTACGCCATGTGGGGTTCAGGGGACCTTTCCTGCAAGCTATTCTACACCTATACTCTGCTCCTTCCTCTCAAGTCAAGACCCCCTTTGCTCTTTCCTCCACGTTCCCGGTGACTAATGGCACTAGGCAGGGATGTCCACTATCCCCCCTGCTATTTGCGCTTTGCGTCGAACCCCTGACCGCCACTATTCGCAGGAACACGGATATCAGGGGCATACTAGTTAGAGATCGGGAGTTTAAAATTTCACTATTTGCTGACGACATAATACTCACGCTGACCCAACCTAGGACCTCCCTCCCGAACCTACATGCGGAACTAGACTTTTGGGGCTCTATCAGGTTACAAAATAAACGCGTCCAAATCAGAAGCGCTCCCGGTTAATATTCCCGACTGGGAGGTAGCTCACCTACAGGCCAACTTTCCGCATAGCTGGAGGGTCTACTCCCTGAAGTATTTGGGGATCCACATCACCCCAACATATACTACCCTTTACCAGGAGAATTCTCCCCCCTCTTCCGCTCTATCAGGGCCCAATATACTTGGAACTACAAACGCCATAGGATCCCTCGCTCGGTACTACTGCGCTCGGACGGGGGCTTGGCCTATCCGGACCTCGTTAAATATTATCAGGCAGCCTAGTTGAATGCCATAGCCTCCTGGTTCACCTTGCGTTCTTATAAAAAATGGACGGAAATAGAAAAGCTATGGCTCGCCCCGGTACACCCAAACAATTTGCTGTGGAGTGCAAATGCAGAGGTAGACCCCAAACGCATGCTGGGCCCTATGACCCAACTTCGGCGGACGTGTCGCAAATTGATGCGCCAACATAAATTGACCTCCGACAGTTCCCTCCTGACCTCCTTTGCTTGCAATCCCAAGGTGGGTGCAACTAAACCCCTGTTTTTGTTAGACAGGTGAATTCG